>CAUJRU010000091.1:1200000-1933304 GCA_963277665.1 Viscum album
TGGCCTTAGTATTTAGAATTAACCAGTGTCACGAGAGTATATATTTCATGATTATTACTCATTATCAAAAATGGTTAAACTGAAATATGAATGTTCTATGTAACTAGAGAATCAACTGATTGAAATATTTTTCCATATTCTACAACGATAATCAATATAACTTAAATTTTTCCATTCTACATTTCATCAAATATCAAAACTCCTCCCTTACCTTTGTTCCCCATCTGAATGTAATTAAATAAAAATATAACATGCGTGATAGAGAATTTTTTAAGGGTTTCATTTAAAAATATATTATAATTTCTCAATAATACTAATATATCAAGAGTCTAGAAATAATATATAGCATGAAACAAAATATACAAAAAATTATAAGAGGTTAATACTCAGAACCAATAAATGTCGATCTATACTCACATTTTCTATAGATTTAGGGAAGAAAACTAAAGTGAATCCTAAATAAATCTCATTTCATCAGGTGTTATAATTATTATAATATTTAATTTAACAAAAAAAAAATATCTATGTAATGAAAATTTAAATTGTATAGAATTCTGTTTTCTAAGATGCATGACCATAAAATAGAAGAACTATTTTAGTCCAAGGAGTATGAAAATAAACTATAAAAATAAAGAGGCCGTTTTGAAAAAACCATACAATACATAACTTAATGAATTTATTATTTGACAATAAGCTTCATAGATTGATCATATCTCATGATTATAAGGTTTCTTCACTCTACATGTATAATATGGAAATTTTCATATAAATACATTTTACGATAGCTGATGTGCATTTAGTAATATTTATTCTCTCTAAAAGATTTGGATTCTAACCATCACTTTGAAAAAAATACCATCATTAAATACTATTTGTGGATTGATTCCTATATCAAGAGGATTTGTTTTGATAACCAAATCTCATATCCTATTCATGAACATAATCCAATTTTCTATGATTCAATAGTGTATGGGATTCTATCAATTCGCATTTGGTTTGAACTTATTTATAATAGAATTATCATGATCTTCACATGTAAATGTTCTCATCCCTATATCAGTGGGTTCCCATTCCAACCATGACGTTTTATTCCTTCACATCTATAAGCATTATCTGTTGTACACCACATTATGCACTTAATATTACCATCCAAAACATTATACATTATTTATCTTTATTAGGTTTCTATCATTACAATCATAACAAAATTTTTCGAAAACTATTAGTGGAATGATTCATATTTCCATAATATATGTAGTTTCTATTGGATCTCATATCTAAGTACCATTCACATTTTATCATATTTAATATTCCATACAAGTGTATAACCCTTCAGAGATTCATTTAAAGTAAAATAAATATCTTTTTTATAAAGGATTATTCCAATTTACCAACTCCTTACATTCAATTCCTTTTCTAACTAAATTATATACCCAATACATATGATATATACATAATAATGCTCTAAAAACTTCTGACCACTTCCATTACCATCCTGTCTATATCATGATTTAGTTGTTTGAAATATCATGAATTCCTCATGGATATTAAAAATAATATAATTTTGTTTAGATGGAATCAATTGGGTGTGTTGAAGGTGAAATATTATATGACCACGCAATACTGATCTAAGGGAAAATAAGTTTCATCTAGTAATGACTCTCTAATTTCTTTTTCAATCAATAACATTATAGTGGAATTAATGTTTTAAATATTTTCATTTATCATCCACGATTTTTTCTATATAGTGGTATAGTTACATTCTCATCATTAAAATGTGTTAACCAGTTTCATTTTTCAATCCAATTCAATATCATCATTCCCAATTAAAACAATTAAAATAATTATTCACAAAAATAAAATTTCACAGAATCTAGTTCATTATTAGTTCCTCAAGTGGTTTGGAATGTCGAAATTATATAGGATATTAAAAAACATGAAATCAAATTCACTATGAGATTTCCCAACTTCTATATACTCCCTTTCCCTTCCAAGATGGATTAATCATACCCGTGTTTTATTTTCTCTTCATTCATATCTGGTGAAGTTCACCACTTTTTGGGTGAATACCCATCCAATATTGAAGTGATTCTTGTTATAAGAGTATAAATTTCGTGAAATCTATACCCAACCTCAACAAACGTAAATTTTCAATTCCCATACGGTTCTAAACTATATGAAATTAAGCTCTAAGCACCACCGTAGTTCAATATTTACATCTTCATACTAGAAGTTAACATTTGGTTTGAGCTATTTTCTATTTCATTATATGAATTATTTTTCTCTATGATATATATGAGAAAACTACAGGCACCCTATTAACATATGATACATTCCTATGAACTAAGAGTCAACCATTGGAATAAGAATTACGACCTTAATTAATAATAATATCAACTGATTACTAAAACTAAAAAAATTTGTGCGATTGATACTACTGGTCTACAATATCTTGTAATTATTTATGAAATAAAACGATCTCATATATGTGGATTCTATCTTCGATATAGGGTTATCATTAAAACATCAAGAACATAAACTAATATAAAATATATTTAAAAAATATCACTATAAAACCTAAAAATGTTGGATTGTGAAAAAATAAAATCTTTACTCACCATGATTACATATTTATATATTTTAAGAAAAATTTAGAGTGTGAATGATTGGAAAGAAATTAAAATATTGAATAAATATTATAAAATTTTTTTTAGACAAATACGATACTGAGATATTCTAACTAGCCCAACTATCCTTGGAAAAGGATATAAAAATACTTTCTTGATCCATTAACATGATGTAAAATTATTATATACACCCCTATGAAATAATTTTTGTAATTTAATAAATATTCATAATGGGATCCCATTCTGATTTTGTTCAGTCTTCCCATTCTGCATGAGATTCATCACAATCATTATTCACACATATATCATCCATGGTCTATCCAAATTCATTGTTAAGTCCAATATTCTCTAACCATCTTATAATTAATAAATCAAGAGACTAAAAAATACTAAATTTAATAAAAGATAGCACAAGAATTTTATATCAAAGTTATACGCTATACTATTTTAGAATGACATAATGCAATTATATAGATTAGACCAAATATATGAATGAAAATAAAGCTAATATTACTTGGAAATGGAAGAGGAATGCATGATCTTATAAATTAATTTTTATAAATGATGAATATGTTGGGGGAAATTTAAATTCATGAGTCATAAAGGATTGTGTAGTTAAATAATTAATGAGAAAACATGATGTTTTCATATTTAAATCGTGTAAATTCTATTATATTGAGTTATTATTCTCTCTACTTGGTTATCGTGGTTGGATACTTTGGGTTTCTAATAGTATATTCAACATCTAAACATCATTAAATACTGTGAATAGATCACCTAATGGGAATTTAGAGATCCACCCACTAGTCTTTGAAGATAATCATTCCCATACTCAATATAAAATGGTTGTTAATGAAAAAAGGAAGATAATTAAGAAAAATAGTGTTATATAAAGACCCATCATGAAATACATGAAAATTTAAATTTAGTGGGTATTTTAATCCCCCATTATAGTTACTACTTGTTAAAAATTATACATCCTAATTCTAACTATGATAGAGTGGGGAAAATCTTATATAAATTGTAGCAATAACACGACCCACAAAATCAACTAGAAAATATAGGGCCAGATCGGTTCCCCTATTTCCCCATATTTTCTAGTGAATGCATCTCACTTATTTATTGGAATAAATTTCCAAGTGTTAAGAATCCAGTTCTAATGATATATCATTCTATCACACCAAAAAATAAATTTTCCACTAATATCAAATCCCCTCTAATGATATTAGTTTTAGAGTCTCTTTACTGAGAATATTGTGACATGGGTTGTTCATTGTGCCGTGATTGAGTTTCTTACAAAACTACCTCAAATAAAACTTTTATTTATGGTGTGATTATAAAAACTCAATGAATGAACATTTAATCAAGATTCCCCTCCCTTTAAGAATAAATTTCAATGATATAAAATGAATATGTCATGACATAAAACATCATTCAACACATAGAAATGTCCTTCAAACATAAAATTTTGGTTAGGAACCTTAAAGACACGTTTTTAAAATTTTATGTAGTCACTAAACATAATTTTTGGTATGAAACATGTTACTACAAGAGGTAAATCAAGAGTATAAACTTTCCATGCATAGATGAAACCCATTCATTTTGGGATCAATGGTGGTTCATTCTTCAATCACTCATTTTAATCCATGTGGGGGAATCATAATTATATTTTGGTATCCATTATAGGATAGGGAGTTCTTATAGATGTACCATGGAATAATGTGAATATTCATAGATATTTAAAGGTATATTCATAATATTTTCACCCAATATTGTAGATGTATTTTGACTCACAGGAATGTGTTCATGGAGTTTCTTATCATGTAAAGGAATCACTCAAAATTGTGGTTTCTATCTCATTCTTCCCCTAGTGATTACATCGTGTCCATGATCTTCTACTGATGTATAGAATTATCTCCCATGGAAATTTTCATAGTGGAAACATTGAGATTCCTCTAAGTCCCTAATTTAGCATTCATGGTGGTTTTCATGTCGATGGGTGTACCCTAGTGAGTTTAAGTATGCTGAAAAACATAAAAACATCAGGATGATGAAGGCAATAATGAAGTATTCTAACTTTTCTGTTGTACATAGTTCCACAATGTGAATTCAAACCATAACGAATACCCTATCGGGAGATGTATTCTTAATATATAAAGATGAGAAATTTAAGAACCTCGATTCTAGAAACCTAGAGTTGGTGTTTAGTTTATGGAAATTTTATTGGATACAAGATAATATATCCCAAAGGACCAAATAGTTTAGTTGAATTGATGAACTAGATACATACATGATTCCCATTTTTCAATTTAAAAATATATATTAAATTTAATAAGAAAAATAAATTATCATCCTTGAACTTATTCAATGAATTATTCTTCATATCCAAGTAAAAAAATAAGGGTAATCTCACATTCTCATTAAGGGTCACATAAAGTGAAGTTATCTTGTGTAAATAATGAATAACCAACATGGAATGGTAAATAACTGAAAACACATTCCATTTAATCAATAAGTTTTTACAAAAATTAATATAGGGTTAATATCAATTAAATAATATCATGGATAACAAAATAAATTGTCAATTAATGAAATGTGTAATATAGGATGTTAGGACATCAGTCCTCATGATATATGTACAGTCTTGCATTCTTCTAAGATTATGTAATCAATGGGTAGGTATACCCCAAAAACCCATTTAATTTGGCCAAAACAATATCCTCATTGGACCTATCAATGATTAAAGGGGCCTTGTATAACCGAGATCCACCCTTCAGTGTATGTCCAATGCATTCCACAATTATTTAATGATCATTTAGATTAATAAAAAATATTACATACAAAAAATATTCATTTTGAGTAAATAATATGTACTTTTCTTGTTTCCTTATTCAATGAAATAACATTCAATGTAGACTACATATTTATAAATAGTATATATTTTAGGAAATAATAATATCTATGAAAAAAATATGGAAATTTAATAGAAATTTAATGTCATATTATCGCAAAAAAATTTAATATTTTAGGATAAATATAATGACCACAAAATTATTGATCGATAATTTAGGTTTTCTGATAAAATAATTTATTTTTTAAGATAAAATAGAATATAAGTGAAACATTAAAAAAATCATTCATAAAATAGATTTTTTTGTATATCGATTGAAAACACGTTGAAAATAAATGTATTTAAACATTTCTATGATGGAGAAAATCCTTTCTAATTCCATATAACCTAAAAACATTACTTTTGACTTTTTGTTATGAAAGATTAAATTTACCCTTTCAAATTAAAGCATAAATAATAATTTAAAAATATTTAATAATTAAATGATCACATAAAATATCCTTAGTAAATAATTTATTATTTTAAAGAACATTGCTATTTATTTTTGAAAAATATGGTCATGGAAGAAAAATATATCCGATTAATTAAAAAAAATATTTTTTATTTTAAACATTTTATTTTGTGATTCATTTTCAAAAAAGAATAAATTTCTGAACAATATATGTAAAATACTTATTATCTAGTGGATAGTGAAATAGATAGATTTTATTATGAATATATTATAATATTCCATAAATGATAAAAATCAATCCAAAAAAATTTTAAAATAAATCATAGCTTCTTTAAAATCATTTAAATTTTAACCCCTTGAAAAAATAATAATTAATTGAAAAAGTACTTATAATTAATTATTGTTTATTCTTGTTAAATATATATAATAGAAAATATATACTCTATATAAAAGTTAATAGGTTCATAATAACAAATATATCTTAATATAGCGTCAATTGAGGCGAATTCCATTAACTCACACTTTAATTTAATTGAATATTACTAACCTCCAAAATATTGGTTATAAAATTGTTATTAATTAATCAATGATATATATTCATATTTATAATACCATATATAATAATCTTATTAAATCTTATCACTCATATGTTAATAATATTTCATTATTACCATTGTGTCGGGAGTTAAAAACTTCATTTTCTCATCCATGTTTTCTGAAGAATGTTCTGATTCCCATTCAAATGATATTATTATATCATCTAAAAAATGATATAAATTTAATAAATATAAAATCTTTTCATTTATGCATTTTTATAATAATTTCTTAAATATTGACGTGGAAAATAAATCACATTGCTTCATGGAGATGGTAGGTCATATGTACTCACGAGTGACATTATCATTTCTTTAATTGTTTAAATGGTAATGAATTAGAAGATATATTAAAATTTAAAAAATAATATTATTTCATAATTACCACATAAATTCATTGGTTCCATCAACATTTCTTTCCATGTGATTTTGTGTTAGAAACCAAATTACATAGGTTCGTGAGGCGGTAGTCCTCCTTACAGATGAGTGGTAGTTTTATTTCTCATTGGAAGGAGAATTAATTGAATATTGTTATGTATTTTAAATGATAACATATCATTAAATGGGAGAAAATTTTGTTATTATATTTTAATTTTAGTTCATAATTGAAAATTATAAAATACCAAGTAAAAAAAGAGCTTGGTGAAGAAAATTATCTCTTCTAAATAAATCCTCCTTTCAATCTCTTATTAATGACACTTGGGTTTGTATTTTTTGATGAAATAAACATTATAATGTGGAAGAAGATGTAGTTAATGGAATTTGGTAATATTTAGTTGATATATATCATTCTATAGGTTTTAATAAATTAGGGGAGGAGGTTCACTTTTATAATTGATCTGAGGCTAACGATTGTAATATTTCATTATTTTACAATAATGTCTGGTCTCTTTTATAGAAAAATTGATCCCAAATGTCTCATATTCATTTTGGATAAGGAAAAAATAAAATTACAACCAAAAATGTGTTTTTATTTTGTTTTTATGTCTTCTATAACCATATCATTTTAGGTTAACCGTTAGAAAATGTGTTTTATCCTTAATTGAAGTAATTAATTTTTTATATTTTTCACATTCCATTATTTAAAAATAATTTTTAACAAATATTACATATTATTTACGGTTATGATTACTATTATGTAATTTATATTATTTAATTCAATTCGTATAAGTGGTATTATATAATATAGAAATAAAATTGCAAAATGTGTGGAAAACCAGTTCTTTGTGAAATTCATTTTTCTATAATAAGATGATATTACATTAACTATATGACTAGTAATCATAATTATATCGATTTAAATTCATTTATTTAGTTATATAATCTATAAATTTTTTTAAAAATCATTTATTATTAATTTTTTTTAATTAAACAAAATGGGATGACATTAGGCATTTAGAAAAACATTACTTAAAATTTTACCCTTTTACCACCAAAATTTCTCATCATAATTTGAATAAAATTTCTATCAAAAAAGTTATTAACTCAGTATATTTTAATATATTATTAAAATAAAAATCGAATTAATTATATAATAAATTTTTTAATTATTCGTAAAAAAATTTCTAATGGAAAATTTAATAAATTCGTACTTGGATTATTTTTACAAATTAAGTTAAAATTCAATATTCATCATATTAATTTAGAATTCTTTCCATGAAATATTATAAGGATAATTTTAATATATTTTTATTAAAATAAATTTTTCCATTACTATATTTTAAATTTTGATTATACACGACATCTATGATCCAAATATATCCTTTAGGCCCTCCATGTCCAACAAACAATACTCTTCCTGCTTTCCCAAACCTACTCATGACATCTACTTATTATTCTATAATAAATAATGTTTCTAAATCATTTCTAATGATGGTTTATGATGGATGTATACTTATCAAACTGGCATGATCGAAATCAGTTGTCTATGCTAGCTATTTTTTACCAACTCCTGAATTTTTATTTTCTCGACACTATACACTTTACAGAATACTCATATCTTTTATTTTTCTTCTAAATTATTACAGATCATATCCTACCATATAGAAATTAATTAAACGGATATAATGCATAAAATAATTAATGGAACTTTTATTTCATTCTTTTATATATAAAATATTTTAATAAATTATATTTATAAAACTCAACATAGTTAAAATATTATATTTCCTTAATAATATAATATCAACATAATCACAAATTTAATAAGATCCCCCATATATTCTATTATAAAATTAAATTAAATTAATTAATTCTAATGAAGGGAGTAAATTTCAAGTAACACTCATTATAATTTCTTCAACTCCTTATTTTTATGGAAACAAGTTTATCATTTCATTTTAATCCCCCCACATTGAAATAAAAATTCTTCATTTAAGCCCAATTCAAATTTTTCTAATAACTGCTACTAATAATTAATATTTTGATCAACATAAAAATAAATTTCTTTTCTCTCATGAATCATATCATAGATTACTAGACTTATGAACATTCCTTGAATACATCAATACTTGAGGTGGATTATAAAACAACAAAAACTCAATCCTATAGGGTTTAATTCAATATTAATAATTTTTGATTTACATAATGGATCAAATGACTCATAATTTTTAGGTAAGTAGGTAATGATGTTTAAAAAAGTTTATGCAAAATAGGAGGGTTGATTGTTAAGTAAAATGACTGATAAATAATTGAAATCTAAATAAAAATTTCTCCTATAATGAAATGAAATCATTTAACACTCTTGAATCCAATCAAAATATGTGAAAGTTGACAAGTACCATGAAACATTTCACTCTCTATTTTTCTATTTTTCTTGTTTCAATTTTTTTCATTTTTTTCATTATTAGTTTAATTTTTTATAGGGTAAACAATGATATATAATGAATAAATAGCATTAACCTATCCCCAACACCCCATAATACTTACCCACATCATTTATTCAAACAAAAAAATCACATTACTCCTTTGAAAATTGTTCCCCCACACATAAACCATTGAATATCATAAAAATTTACCAAGAGTAGTGTAGGAATAAAATAATTTTCTTTTCATATGGCTCTTAATTTCATTATTATTCATTAATTATATAGGCTAAAAATAAGGTTCCAATACATGGGTATGTCTCAAGGATAAAGTGGTTCAACAAAATATTATCTCAGTAATTTTTATGTAATTATATACTTTAGGGTTTGATAATATACTGTGATTTTTTGAATAATATATATTTCCTAAGACTCTTAATAAAGGGTTATTAGAAAGGATATAGAAAATATGGTATGTATCCTTATCTGGAGTAGGATAGAAGATTTTGTTGAATCACTCAGGGGGTGCACATCGATAGTTATCCTATAAATTTAAATTGAATAATTTTAGTTAATGTCAAATCTTAGGGAAACATAATTTAAAAAAAATCAACTAGTTCCAATAAATAAGGATTATTAAAATCAATTCACATGTACATATCATTCGTTTTCCATAACCTATTTTAACCACTCAAAATTATTAACAATTATTTTTAACATATATAAAAATAGAATTAGTTAATGATTTTTGTCTCATATATCAGAAATAATGAAAAAAATTCATGTTCCCAATGAATTTTTCTTTTAAAACCAATAAATATAATTCATTAGATTAAAAAGATAAATAAGATAAATATTATCCCATTAAATAAATCTACTTTTCCCTTATTATTATTCATTCAACCATTCCATATTATGTATTTTTTTAACTTCGATCAAAAAAGATTGACAAAAGAGTGAAATCATGAGAAAAAAAATCAAATAACTATAATATTAAGGGGAATTGAAACAAAAACAAAAACAGAATTTCTAAAATAAATTCTAAAAATTAAATCATTCTACCATAGAATACAATAACAAAAAACCCCAATTTTGCAGCTGAAAATAGTTATTTTTGTGTTCTTTAAGATATGACATATATATTTATCATTTAATTAGAGTGTGGAATAATTTTACCTCACCAGGATTGATCCATGAAATAATTTTCATGTCACAAGGTTAATTAACTTTCCTCCTCATTAAAATCATATTTTTATATTGTTGAATATGTAACTAAAATCTTGGATTATTTAATCTTTGGAAATTTGTTATCTTTCTACATCGACTTAGTAGTACACCTCTTCTTTTCTTGCTACTAGTTCAAAAAATCTAAATTTTAGATTCTAATCCTAATTGCCTTTATCTCTTATCCTTATTCATCTTAATTTCTGTATAGATCGCCAATAATCTTCTTGTAAATTTTAGTAGCTATTATTTCTCCCTCTCCTCAATCCATTTTTTGTATTTTAAAAAAAATCCACATTTTGTTTTAGTGAAAACCATACAGAAAGATCCAAAATTCATGGACACTAACCTAAATTAAGAAAAAGAAATTTCAACATGAAAAATTCAATATTCAAATTCAAAATAACCCCTAATTTCTTCATCTATCTACACACTCGTACTCACTCTAATCCACATAGCATCATCCATCACTAGACACCAACTGACAACATGGATGAACTAAAATTTCAATCGTCATTGCTAATCGATTAACACCATACCACCATCCACCAGTGTTCAATACTCCCATCATTGATGCTACCAAATACTACTGGAGATGATGACCAGCACACACATCCTTAATGTCATCAAACATAATCAAATCAAACATGAGCCTTAACCATCTACTATAAGAATACAATAGGGATGAAACCACTGCAAGAAATCGATGATAATTCATACTCTCATCCCAATTCACCATGAATAACACCAATAAAATATGCCTCAAAAAGAGTGGTGGACACCTTGACCAAGATAAGAATAATGAGAAGAAAATACATTGAAAAAAGCTCATCTTTAAGTACCCCAATGCCGACGGCTGACACCTTATATAGAAACAAATATTGCTGAATCCAGAAATAGGTCCCATAAATAGTTACAAAAGTAATTAAGAAAAAAACTAGAGAAATTTGTCAAACTAGAGACGTTGTCCAACCCATTCCATGCCAGGACATTGATGGATGCATTCCCACACAACCCAAAACCAAATAGAAACCACTACATCAGATCCAAATGGGAAAGTCTCCATGGAATCCTGAGGTCTTTGAATGGATTTTGTAACCAAAGGATACAAACATTAGTAACAATGAAAAGAAATTGTGGGACACCAACAGTGTGAAGCGAACATCAAGGACTATTTCATTGGGAACCTCCACATTAAAAAATCATCATTAATTATATTATAGAGAAGAAATAGTCGGGCACAATGGGAAGTGGGAGGCAACCTAAAAACCATCACATGATTGGGAGATGCAAAAATTAGAGGAGAAAATGGAAGGAGAGTGTGAGACAACACTGGTTAAAATAAAGAGTGTGGAGAAACGATATTTATATGAAATAAATATGACTTTTTGAAATTAACTTACCAAACCCCTCTTCTTCTTATTTTTCTTATACTAAGGATTATTCTTTTTCTTCTCTCTCCTCTATACCATCCACCTTGAAGTAATATTCAATATAACATTTATATCCATATTTATAACATGATATTACAATAAATATTTACTTGAAATCCAAATTCATTTTTTACTTTTATTGATGTGAAGCCACATGCATGGTCTCCTCTTCTTATTATCCCTTAGATTCCTTAGTTTCCCTTATATTCTTCATCAGGTCCATAAATTCATCTTTTAAAATTAATTTCACGCCATATAATAGTTTCTTATGATCAATAGGGTTTTTTTGTTAGACATATGTTCTTTAATATTAGATATAATCAATTATTTTATCAATATATAGTTCTAGATATATAATTTGAATATGAAACTTTTTATTCTATGTTAATCTATGATCTATCACATCCATCAATAAAAAAATATCCAACCATAAAATATAAAATAAAAGTTTAAATCATATCTAGAATTATAAAATAATAAAGAGTTCGAAGAATACTTTTTATAAATATAAAATCAATGTACCTATAAAACAAATTCCTTTGAAACAACACCAAAACCATGAACAGGACACATGCAATATAACTTAATATAACATTGAACTAGTTTCTAGTTTATAAATCATGATATTTCAAATAACTAAACTATGAAAAAGTAGTTTAATAATTTTATGTCTGATTTAAATCCCAATGTGATTCGGGAATGAGGGAATTAAATTTGATAGTAAATACATAATCATGGAATGAATAGTCAAATTTAACTACTATGAATTGGAAGATTAATGAGTGACGTTGATATAATATGTTCATGAAAGATGAAAAAGTTATATTAAAATTAAAATATGAGTTCATGATGGAATGAGGCATAAAATAATGATTTAGAAAACATAATGTTTCTAGAATTATATATTGTAAATTACCTTAGTTTGGTTAATTACTATATATCCTCATAATTCCTCAATTCTCATAGTCAGGTATGTAGTGTTTTAAAGATGACAGGTGACCCAAAAGTATGCTTAAAATTATTGAATAACATACATAATATTTATGGTGAGATTCACCCATAGATCTATTCATTAAATAAGTATCTCTATTATTCATCGTATAATGTTTGTTCATGGAAAGAAATGATGAGAATCATTAAAAAAAATTCATGTACATAACCATCATGATGTACATTTAAAACTAAAATTATTTACTACTTCATCACCCCTTGATAAAAATTTTACAGAATAAATTATAAAACTCCTTTCATTCAATGATTGGTAGGGGAATGCCCCTATAGAACTACAATAGTAGGTTGACCTATAGAAGAAACCAGATAGTTCTGTATTATACTAGTTCCCTCTATCACTCTTTTTTTATAGTGGATAAAAACATATTATTTATTGGAAAATAATCTATAAATGTATATAATTTTTCTTCTATAATCATATTATTTTATCAATCCTAAAAAAATTCATCTTGAAACATAAAAAACTTACTGAAGATCTAAATATTTCTTATTTTTAGTATATTTTTATTGTGAATTTGACAACATGAGCTACTACTTGTAGTGAAATCAATTTTAGATAAACAGTACCTCAATTCAACTCCAAATTCCTGATGAAATAAATAGTAATCGTGGAAAAAATGTGTTCATGATTTATATCGCATCATGAATAAATAAGAGTGGCATGAGTTAAACCACAAGTTACACTAATAATTTGTCAATATTTGGAAAATTCCATCATCCTTATAAACATTGGTGATGATCCACAAACCATATCAATTTAAATACAAAATTTTACTTACCATGCTTCAAGTATTTGAATGATTATTCATTATATGAACATCAAAAGTTATTTATTTCCATATGTAGTGAAAATCCATTCAACGTGCAAGTAATGGTGGTTCCTGATTCATCCATGCATTCCAATCCACATAGGGAATCATCGATGTGTTTTAGTATTCATTGTGGCACAATATGATATTTTGGTTCTGAATTGGGGTATTTTGTGATTCATATAGATTTTATAGTATATTTCTAGAGTTATAACATGATATTTCTAGAAAAGTAAAACTCTCAGGAATGTGTGCATGATGAATCGAAATTTAATAGTGTTTTCACACAATAATTCAATGTATGAACCATGCTTCCCCATATGAATATATATTTTCCATGAGATTTCTACTAGGTCTAGAATGTACTCACCTTATGGTGTAAGTGTCATAGTGGAAAGATAATGATTCCCCCAAACTCCTAGTTTAGTCTACAAGGCAGTTTGGAGGTCGAAAATCAAGACACAATGTGATTTGAAATGATGAAAAACCTCTATATTTCGGGATTATGAAGAAAAAAACAAATAAATGTAACATTTTCGATAGAAAACCATGAAATGACGTTCATTTGGTTTTTTCCAATGGGTGATTGTGACGGGGTTCAATTTATAAATAAATCATTAATATTGAGTTATCAATGATTCTCCTTAATGGAAACTCCAAAGGATTCCCACATCCATAAATGGGTACAAACCTTCTTTCCAAAGGAAGGTAGTTAGTTGGGGTTTTAGACCCAACGAAACATAAGAACTCACTTTGGGTGAGAGGATGGGAGATTGGGATCATTACACCCATTGGGGAGTGCATTTTTTGCTTCTTAGGGACTCTCATATAGTTTTATGATATGTTTTAGAATCTTTTCATAATCCTGATATATGATAAGATACCCTAAAAATGATCACTAGATAAACCCTTTTATATATAAAGGATAATATCATTAGTGGATCCATATTTATGTATCAAATGTTATCCATCCATTTCTGATTATTTGGAAGATGGTTGTATATTGAACGAATATTTCTAAGAACATTAGAATTTTATGACATGTAGGTAGGTGATTAATATGATAGGATTGAGCCAATATTAGGCATCATAAATATACTATTTTATAGTAGGAATCAAGACAACATAGTTCATTAAACCCATTCTATAACACATCATGATAATTGGATGTATATGTGGGAAAATTTGAACTATAGTTTGATATCGAGCCTTTAAGAGGTGTCTTACGTATCCTATTTATGGAATGAATTTGAGTTCTAGTAGTTCAGTTGAATTCTTAGTTTTCATTTGTATGTGGTAGAATGATCAGAACATGTGAATGATTAGGTCCTCGTGGTTGAAATGTCAGAGGCATGGGGTGATATACACTAGATTGGAATGCCTATTGGAGCTCATTCCTTAATAAGGCATTCAATGTATCCTGGTTAAAATAAAGAGTGTGGAGAAACGATATTTATATGAAATAAATATGACTTTTTGAAATTAACTTACCAAACCCCTCTTCTTCTTATTTTTCTTATACTAAGGATTATTCTTTTTCTTCTCTCTCTTCTATACCATCCACCTTGAAGAAATATTCAATATAACATTTATATCCATATTTATAACATGATATTAAAATAAATATTTACTTGAAATCCAAATTCATTTTTTACTTTTATTGATGTGAAGCCACATGCATGGTCTCCTCTTATTATTATCCCTTAGATTCCTTAGTTTCCCTTATATTCTTCATCAGGTCCATAAATTCATCTTTTAAAATTAATTTCACGCCATATAATAGTTTCTTATGATCAATAGGGTTTTTTTGTTAGACATATGTTCTTTAATATTAGATATAATCAATTATTTTATCAATATATAGTTCTGGATATATAATTTGAATATGAAACTTTTTATTCTATGTTAATCTATGATCTATCACATCCATCAATAACAAAATATCCAACCATAAAATATAAAATAAAAGTTTAAATCATATCTAGAATTATAAAATAATAAAGAGTTCGAAGAATACTTTTTCTAAATATAAAATCAATGTACCTATAAAACAAATTCCATTGAAACAACACAAAAACCATGAACAGGACACATGCAATATAACTTAATATAACATTGAACTAGTTTATAGTTTATAAATCATGATATTTCAAATCACTAAACTATGAAAAAGTAGTTTAATAATTTTATGTCTGATTTAAATCCCAATGTGATTCGGGAATGAGGGAATTTAATTTGATAGTAAATACATAATCATGGAATGAATAGTCAAATTTAACTACTATGAATTGGAATATTAATGAGTGACGTTGATATAATATGTTCATGAAAGATGAAAAAGTTATATTGAAATTAAAATATGAGTTCATGATGGAATGAGGCATAAAATAATGATTTAGAAAACATAATGTTTCTAGAATTATATACTGGAAATTACCTTAGTTTGGTTAATTACTATATATCCTCATAATTCCTCAATTCTCATAGTCAGGTATGTAGTGTTTTAAAGATGACAGGTGACCCAAAAGTATGCTTAAAATTATTGAATAACATACATAATATTTATGGTGAGATTCACCCATAGATCTATTCATTAAATAAGTATCTCTATTATTCATCGTATAATGTTTGTTCATGGAAAGAAAGGATGAGAATCATTAAAAAAATTTCATGTACATAACCATCATGATGTACATTTAAAACTAAAATTATTTACTACTTCATCACCCCTTGATAAAAATTTTACAGAATAAATTATAAAACTCCTTTCATTCAATGAGGGGTAGGGGAATGCCCCTATAGAACTACAATAGTAGGTTGACCTATAGAAGAAACCAGATAGTTCTGTATTATACTAGTTCCCTCTATAACTCTTTTTTTATAGTGGATAAAAACATATTATTTATTGGAAAATAATCTATAAATGTTTATGATTTTTCTTCTATAATCATATTATTTTATCAATCCTAAAAAAATTCATCTTGAAACATAAAAAACTTCCTGAAGATCTAAATATTTCTTATTTTTAGTATATTTTTATTGTGAATTTGACAACATGAGCTACTACTTGTAGTGAAATCAATTTTAGATAAACAGTACCTCAATTCAACTCCAAATTCCTGATGAAATAAATAGTAATCGTGGAAAAAATGTGTTCATGATTTATATCGCATCATGAATAAATAAGAGTGGCATGAGTTAAACCACAAGTTACACAAATAATTTGTCAATATTTGGAAAATTCCATCATCCTTATAAACATTGGTGATGATCCACAAACCATATCAATTTAAATACAAAATTTTACTTACCATGCTTCAAGTATTTGAATGATTATTCATTATATGAACATCAAAAGTTATTTATTTCCATATGTAGTGAAAACCCATTCAACGTGCAAGTAATGGTGGTTCCTGATTCATCCATGCATTCCAATCCACATAGGGAATCATCGATGTGTTTTAGTATTCATTGTGGCACAATATGATATTTTGGTTCTGAATTGGGGTATTTTGTGATTCATATAGATTTTATAGTATATTTCTAGAGTTATAACATGATATTTCTAGAAAAGTAAAACTCTGAGGAATGTGTGCATGATGAATCGAAATTTAATAGTGTTTTCACACAATAATTCAATGTATGAACCATGCTTCCCCATATGAATATATATTTTCCATGAGATTTCTACTAGGTCTAGAATGTACTGACCTTATGGTGTAAGTGTCATAGTGGAAAGATAATGATTCCCCCAAACTCTTAGTTTAGTCTACAAGGCAGTTTGGAGGTCCAAAATCAAGACACAATGTGATTTGAAATGATGAAAAACCTCTATATTCCGGGATTATGAAGAAAAAAACAAATAAATGTAACATTTTCGATAGAAAACCATGAAATGAAGTTCATTTGGTTTTTCCCAATGGGTGATTGTGATGGGGTTCAATTTATAAATAAATCATTAATATTGAGTTATCAATGATTCTCCTTAATGGAAACTCCAAAGGATTCCCACATCCATAAATGGGTACAAACCTTCTTTCCAAAGGAAGGTAGTTAGTTGGGGTTTTAGACCCAACGAAACTTACGAACTCACTTTGGGTGAGAGGATGGGAGATTGGGATCATTACACCCATTGGGGAGTGCATTTTTTTGCTTCTTAGGGACTCTCATATAGTTTTATGATATGTTTTAGAATCTTTTCATAATCCTGATATATGATAAGATACCCTAAAAATGATCACTAGATAAACCCTTTTATATATAAAGGATAATATCATTAGTGGATCCATATTTATGTATCAAATGTTATCCATCCATTTCTGATTATTTGGAAGATGGTTGTATATTGAACGTATATTTCTAAGAACTTTAGAATTTTATGACATGTAGGTAGGTGATTAATATGATAGGATTGAGCCAATATTAGGCATCATAAATATACTATTTTATAGTAGGAATCAAGACAACATAGTTCATTAAACCCATTCTATAACACATCATGATAATTGGATGTATATGTGGGAAAATCTGAACTATAGTTTGATATCGAGCCTTTAGGAGGTGTCTTAAGTATCCTATTTATGGAATGAATTTGAGTTCTAGTAGTTCAGTTGAATTCTTAGTTTTCATTTGTATGTGGTATAATGATCAGAACATGTGAATGATTAGGTCCTCGTGGTTGAAATGTCAGAGGCATGGGGTGATATACACTAGATTGGATTGCCTATTGGAGCTCATTCCTTAATAAGGCATTCAATGTATCCTGGTTAAAATAAAGAGTGTGGAGAAACGATATTTATATGAAATAAATATGACTTTTTGAAATGAACTTACCAAACCCCTCTTCTTCTTATTTTTCTTATACTAAGGATAATTCTTTTTCTTCTCTCTCTTCTATACCATCCACCTTGAAGTAATATTCAATATAACATTTATATCCATATTTATAACATGATATTACAATAAATATTTACTTGAAATCCAAATTCATTTTTTACTTTTATTGATGTGAAGCCACATGCATGGTCTCCTCTTCTTATTATCCCTTAGATTCCTTAGTTTCCCTTATATTCTTCATCAGGTCCATAAATTCATCTTTTAAAATTAATTTCACGCCATATAATAGTTTATTATGATCAATAGGGTTTTTTTGTTAGACATATGTTCTTTAATATTAGATATAATCAATTATTTTATCAATATATAGTTCTAGATATATAATTTGAATATGAAACTTTTTATTCTATGTTAATCTATGATCTATCACATCCATCAATAACAAAATATCCTACCACAAAATATAAAATAAAATTTTAAATCATATCTAGAATAATAAAATAATAAAGAGTTCGATGAATACTTTTTCTAAATATAAAATCAATGTACCTATAAAACAAATTCCATTGAAACAACACCAAAACCATGAACAGGACACATGCAATATAACTTAATATAACATTGAACTAGTTTATAGTTTATAAATCATGATATTTCAAATCACTAAACTATGAAAAAGTAGTTTAATAATTTTATGTCTGATTTAAATCCCAATGTGATTCGGGAATGAGGGAATTAAATTTGATAGTAAATACATAATCATGGAATGAATAGTCAAATTTAACTACTATGAATTGGAAGATTAATGAGTGACGTTGATATAATATGTTCATGAAAGATGAAAAAGTTATATTAAAATTAAAATATGAGTTCATGATGGAATGAGGCATAAAATAATGATTTAGAAAACATAATGTTTCTAGAATTATATATTGGAAATTACCTTAGTTTGGTTAATTACTATATATCCTCATAATTCCTCAATTCTCATAGTCAGGTATGTAGTGTTTTAAAGATGACAGGTGACCCAAAAGTATGCATAAAATTATTGAATAACATACATAATATTTATGGTGAGATTCACCCATAGATCTATTCATTAAATAAGTATCTCTATTATTCATCGTATAATGTTTGTTCATGGAAAGAAAGGATGAGAATCATCAAAAAAATTTAATGTACATAACCATCATGATGTACATTTAAAACTAAAATTATTTACTACTTCATCACCCCTTGATAAAAATTTTACAGAATAAATTATAAAACTCCTTTCATTCAATGAGGGGTAGGGGAATGCCCCTATAGAACTACAATAGTAGGTTGACCTATAGAAGAAACCAGATAGTTCTGTATTATACTAGTTCCCTCTATCACTCTTTTTTTATAGTGGATAAAAACATATTATTTATTGGAAAATAATCTATAAATGTTTATGATTTTTCTTCTATAATCATATTATTTTATCAATCCTAAAAAAATTCATCTTGAAACATAAAAAACTTCCTGAAGATCTGAATATTTCTTATTTTTAGTATATTTTTATTGTGAATTTGACAACATGAGCTACTACTTGTAGTGAAATCAATTTTAGATAAACAGTACCTCAATTCAACTCCAAATTCCTGATGAAATAAATAGTAATCGTGGAAAAAATGTGTTCATGATTTATATCGCATCATGAATAAATAAGAGTGGCATGAGTTAAACCACAAGTTACAGAAATAATTTGTCAATATTTGGAAAATTCCATCATCCTTATAAACATTGGTGATGATCCACAAACCATATCAATTTAAATACAAAATTTTACTTACCATGCTTCAAGTATTTGAATGATTATTCATTATATGAACATCAAAAGTTATTTATTTCCATATGTAGTGAAAACCCATTCAACGTGCAAGTAAAGGTGGTTCCTGATTCATCCATGCATTCCAATCCACATAGGGAATCATCGATGTGTTTTAGTATTCATTTTGGCACAATATGATATTTTGGTTCTGAATTGGGGTATTTTGTGATTCATATAGATTTTATAGTATATTTCTAGAGTTATAACATGATATTTCTAGAAAAGTAAAACTCTCAGGAATGTGTGCATGATGAATCGAAATTTAATAGTGTTTTCACACAATAATTCAATGTATGAACCATGCTTCCCCATATGAATATATAATTTCCATGAGATTTATACTAGGTCTAGAATGTACTCACCTTATGGTGTAAGTGTCATAGTGGAAAGATAATGATTCCCCCAAACTCCTAGTTTAGTCTACAAGGCAGTTTGGAGGTCGAAAATCAAGACACAATGTGATTTGAAATGATGAAAAACCTCTATATTCCGGGATTATGAAGAAAAAAACAAATAAATGTAACATTTTCGATAGAAAACCATGAAATGAAGTTCATTTGGTTTTTCCCAATGGGTGATTGTTATGGGGTTCAATTTATAAATAAATCATTAATATTGAGTTATCAATGATTCTCCTTAATGGAAACTCCAAAGGATTCCCACATCCATAAATGGGTACAAGCCTTTTTTCCAAAGGAAGGTAGTTAGTTGGGGTTTTAGACCCAACGAAACTTACGAACTCACTTTGGGTGAGAGGATGGGAGATTGGGATCATTACACCCATTGGGGAGTGCATTTTTTTGCTTCTTAGGGACTCTCATATAGTTTTATGATATGTTTTAGAATCTTTTCATAATCCTGATATATGATAAGATACCCTAAAAATGATCACTAGATAAACCCTTTTATATATAAAGGATAATATCATTAGTGGATCCATATTTATGTATCAAATGTTATCCATCCATTTCTGATTATTTGGAAGATGGTTGTATATTGAACGTATATTTCTAAGAACTTTAGAATTTTATGACATGTAGGTAGGTGATTAATATGATAGGATTGAGCCAATATTAGGCATCATAAATATACTATTTTATAGTAGGAATCAAGACAACATAGTTCATTAAACCCATTCTATAACACATCATGATAATTGGATGTATATGTGGGAAAATTTGAACTATAGTTTGATATCGAGCCTTTAGGAGGTGTCTTACGTATCCTATTTATGGAATGAATTTGAGTTCTAGTAGTTCAGTTGAATTCTTAGTTTTCATTTGTATGTGGTAGAATGATCAGAACATGTGAATGATTAGGTCCTCGTGGTTGAAATGTCAGAGGCATGGGGTGATATACACTAGATTGGAATGCCTATTGGAGCTCATTCCTTAATAAGTCATTCAATGTATCCTGGTTATAATAAGAATCTGAGTTATCATTTTTTGAGTTACCCCATGTCCCATTGATGGGATAATGAGGGTGATCACACATAGAGGAATTATGGTTATCCCCCAGGATTTTTGAATTCCAGTGGATTATACCTAGTTGAAGTCTATTAATTTTTAAATATTCACAATATGAATTATATTATCATTTCAACTCCTTATGCCCATGTGATCCACGCTTGGTGTGACAAATAAGGGACACAAAGTAATAAATATCATTGCATATGGATGTTGGTCCTATGTATAGGGACACCCATTTACATGTTTTTTTATGGATCTCAAGCCTTATTAAGGCATCCAACATATCATGGTTATAGGTGGAATCAGACTTCTCATAGTTTAGCTGATCAGGGCTTACACACTGAGGTTTCCCTTAGAATATAAATACCATATAATGCAACTAATTTGGGATTAAATATTTCAGTTTTCCACAATGTGTGGAATAAGGTTTTCCTAAATTTTTGAGACAATTAAAATAATTACATTGTTCTTAGATTACACACTAATGTTTCCCTAAATTTGTGGGAGATGACATATCATGCCTCTAGTCATGGCATACACACTATGGTTTGCCTAAAATTTTGGGAAATTTCATATTATGTCACGGGTAAGGGAATACACATTGAGTTTTCCCATGTGTAGGGCCAGAAATATCATGACACTGGTTGCAGATTACACATTTAGGATTCCCTAAATGCGAGAGACATGTCCTACCATGACACTGGTCAAGGCTTAAACACTCTGGTTGACCTAAATGTGTGCTACATTCCATATCATACAACTAGTTAGTGATTACAAACTAAAGTTTCATAAAATGTTAGGGACATGTCAAATCATGTTGCTAGTCACGGATTGCATAATGAGGTTCCATTGATATTAAGTCTCAACAAGATTATCATTCCATGTGAGTCCTACTTGACATGGCTTGAATATCTTATTCAAATGTCATGGGTTTCTTATTTGACATGTTAGACGATGTATAGACAAGTGTTGTTGTATTGTGGACATTACCAAAGATATCTAATTATTTTTTTGTCTTGTCTGAGGGACATTTCATTATCTTGATAGAATTTTAATAGGATATCACATGATCAAGGTTGACCTATCTATAATTCATTGCAAGACCTGGATGGATTTTCCTCGAATCTATAACATGATCTCGACTAACACGCTTAGAGGGAATTGCATGGGTGGGATGCATCTTCCTAGAATCAATCATGTGATATCGATTGACATTCTTGGATGGAAATGTGTGTTGTGGATGTTTTCTTAGGTGGATGTCAAGAGAGATAGTGAGCTAGTCTAAAGGACTTCGTGAATGTTAGCTAGCTAGTATGAAGGATGTTACGAAAGTTGAATTGCTTGTCTAGAGGATGATTTGAAAGAGGGTTAACATGCCCCGATGCTATCAAAAGGATTATATAAAATGTAATGGAACAACCATATGATTTGGGTTAAATATCTATATGAAATCATGTTGACTTTATAGAGAACCTGGAGGGTTTCGTAAGACTTGGGAGGCATGCCCGGGGGCACCATGTGACTTGTTCTAACATGTCCAAGGGACATCGCATGATAAACATAGTATTTCAAGGGCATGTCACATGATCTGGGAGGCATGTCCCTAGTGTTGTCTCATGACCTGGGTGGTTCATTTGAAGTGAATGTTCATATTTGTTGTTCACATAACTCTCTTTTATTTTAGTCATTATTTTATCTTTTTATTTATATGTTGTTTAGATTTATTTAGTGTTGGATTGTTTGGGAATCCAATTATTTAGCAGATATGAAGGATAAAATTTGCATAACCAGGATATCATATTAGAATTCATTTAAATGATCTCTAATGGTCACGTGAAGTGACAATAAACATATCAGCATCTCTTAGGTTCTAACCCAAATTTTACCTATTGAGAAATCATTTTGGTTGCAAGATTGGACACTTCAGGAAACCCACTCTGGTGCATTGGTGCACTTGTGGAAGGTTCAGAAAAGTGTATTTTCCATGTCAGGGTATGGAATTTATAGGCCTTACAATCACTAGTATACACCAATTGTTTGGAATGTATCATGCAAATCTATGTTGGATTTGGTGTATGGGTCTGGTGGCATGCATTTTACTAGGTTATTTTGGGAGTGTCCCATGATTTTCATAGGCCACGAGACCATCCCTTCTGTACCACATTCATTGGATTATTTCAAATTAATGGGTTCTTTCCCAATTATATAGAAATACCAATAAGGTTTTACAATATTGGGAAGGCATGTCCACGGTCATCAAGATATCAGGATGCATGTTGAAAGGACTTCATTTGATTAGAGGTGACTAGTCTGGGATCTTCTAGGAGACAAAAATAGATTTCTATGGAGCCTTTGTGAGATCCGGCAGTCATGAAAAAGATTTTTTTAAAGTATTGTGTAGCACATGGGTGCATTTCATGATATTTACAAATGTAAGATTCTCCATCCTTTTCCTTTTTTATTTTTTGTATTATCTTATAGTGGCTGGAGGACTTGTGGTTTTTAGGATTGTTTATCGAAGACAATTAATCTGTCAATTGGTGATGAATCATGTAACGTCTCGATTCTAGAAGATGCCCAGAGATTCCCCATACCTCGTTGGTCACATCGCCTCAAGCACATTTCCCCGAACACCAGAGGCAACTAGCAGCAATGGCTTTGGGTGTGATAGTGGGGAAACTATTCCTTCATTGGCAGAGTAACACTGTATAAGTAATCAAATATACAATATCAGAAGAAATAGTAATGCCAAAAATCAAGAAACAGTGGAAGACAGAAGAAATAAAAAATTGGATCACATATATAAAAATGATGCATGATACATATGTCTATGAAATCAGCCAACCAAATCACAATGATGGAATACAAAACAGTCCTAAACCCAAGTACAAAAGAAAACAGATAAACATCTCTTCAGAATCGCATGCCTCAACACGGTCCCATGATCTCTAGCTCCACAATAGCCAAGTAACTAAAGTAGAAGGTAACTTTCCCGTATCTATACCTGCAGCAATATAATCTGTTTAGGCCCAAAAGCATGGCCCATATAGGGTGAGAGACTAAATCCCAGAAGGCAACCACCAAAATATTTATGTATGACAGTTGGTGAATACATGGAAGGTAATGAGTAAAGGAATATGTAGACAAATAAGTACGTAGCAGTAACCAATCCATGGTATCAATACATTTAGTTCATATATCAAGAAATAACTAATCAAAGTAGGTAAACACAAATAGGTAACCCTCTGGGAAGTACAGATGGCCTATCCCCTATGGTCCTACCTTGTAGCACAATCAAATAGCTAAACACAAATGGTAACCCTATAGTAAGTACTCACAGCCTTTCCCCTCTGGTCCTACCTAGAAATATAAGCAACCCTCTACGCAGTACACTCAGTCTAAACACTATGGTTCAACATAAACATAGACTCTATGTAGAAGCACTCGCCATCAATTCTTCTTATAGTCTTTTATCAGTAACTAAAGGCACTCTGGGGAAGCAATTATGTCACATTCCCCATGTGGCCTGTGTTGTGGAACTACTGACACTCTTAGGAAGCACTTACGTAAATCCCCCCTGTGGTCTCATATCATAAAAGTAAACAGACTCTCTAGAGAAGCCCTTACATCCATTAGTCCTATGGTATACTACACGAGAATCTCATGACCTAGTATAATTCAAGAAAGCATAGTAACGTGTATCAACCAAAGTAACCCTCAAGAACTACATGGCTAGAAATCTACAGCATATTATCATGTCTGACATACAAAACACTCCATCCTCCAATACTAGGAAGGGTAAATAAACAAGGTAGCCTAACAGGCTAAGCAAGACCAAACAGTCATAAACAAACATGGAAGGCAAAAACCCTTCCAAAGCATAGCAATTAACCCTATTCACATTCAATTAACCTCTACTCAAGCATAAAAGCATAGAAGGAATGTAATAGGTCTAAAGGAGTAAACGCACAATTCCCCATTCAAGGGTATTGGAAAATTTTTCACACATAACTCAAAGACATTCAATAGAATGTCACAAACCTCCTACCTTGGTGTTGTGGGATTGATATACGTGAACCTCAAGCCTTGAATCATCCAAGAACATCGTAGATCTAAAAAAATGCTAAAAATTTCTCATCTAAAGATAACTAGAGAAAGAGGAGGAATCATTAAATGAAGGTATAGTAAAAAGGAGAGATTACTAAGGTGATTCCAACACAATTAACAACGGTTGATTCAGATAACAGACTCTTGATCAGGAGCTCATGGGAAAATCAACTTCGTTCACTCACTCTCGGACAAAACAAACCTAAAAGCAGATGGTTCTGTCCATCATACATGACCCCAGTTCATTTAATTAAATAAAGTACAAGGTGTGTACTTTCCCTTACCGAGCCCTACTTTAGGTGGCCTCTAGGTCACCACACACGGTCATGTGCATGGTTGTTATACATCCATCACATGGATACCTACGGTGGAAGAGCACATGACATGTACTCATAAATTACATGGCGTGTACAAAAAAATTCCAAAAATTCATCTTTTTCTCAAAAACAACTAGAAAAGGAAAACATACCTGAAAAGAAGAACCGGGTTCTTAAAAACATCCTCCCTTAAAAAAAAATTTCCCAGAATTTCCATAGTAATGCGGCGTAGAAGAAGAAACCTTGATCAACTCTGGCCACTGCGATCATAAATCTATCTCCCTCTCCCAAGTCACGTATTGTACTCGACTATGCTGCAATAACACTTGAACCAGAGGAAGATTCCTTCCACAAAGAACCTTTGTACTTCGACCAAAAATCTAGATAGGTTGCTCCTCAAATGATGCATCCACTTCCAACTCAACCTCCATAGGTTGGAACACATGAGACAGGTCTGAGATGTAATATTGAAGCTGAGAAATGTAGAAAACGTCATGCATAGCTCAGTTCCTCTGAGGTAACTGCATCTGATATGAAACCGGCCTGACACTCTCCAAAACATAAAATGGACCGATGTAACTCATCGAAAGCTTACCCTGTCTCCCAATCCTCTCATGTCCCAACCTCGATGTGACACATAGGAAAATATGGTCCCCGACCTTGAACTAAAGAGGTCGTATTCGCTGATCAGTATAAGACTTATGTCGCGACTTTTCAGCATCCATCCTCATCTGAATCAACTTTATCTACTCTATGGCCTCTTTGACAAGATGAGGTCCCAGCATAGCTATCTCTCCTACCACCACTAACATAATGTTGATTATCATAGACTATTGTACAAAGCCGCATAAGGTTCCATCTGAATAGTTTCTTGGAAACTATTATTATAGGAAAACTCTACAAGAGGTATGTTCTTCTCCTAAGAACCTCCAAAATCAATGATGCATGCTCACAGCATATCCTCAATCACCTGAATCGTATGCTCGAACTTGCCATATATCAGGGGATGATATGATGTACTCAGAAGTACCTATGTGTCCAAGGACTCCTGAAGCCCCTTCCAGACCCTAGAAGTAAAATGTTCATCCTTATCTGAGACAATGGAGTGTGGAAACCCATGTAAACATACAATATCTACAATGTACAACCTTCCCAGCTCAGCAACACTAAAGGTCTCCTTGATTGGAAAGAAGTGATCAACCATCATGAGTCTGTCAGTGACAACCCATTAATCATCATTCCCTCAAGGCGACGTCGACAAACCCATCACGAAATCCCTCGTGACATCATTCCATTTCTACTCGGGAATTGGTATCTGTTTTAAAAGCCCAGTGGGACGCTGATGTTCCACCTTCACCTTCTGACAGGTGGAACATCTCATGACAAACCCAGCAACATCTTTCTTCATAACTGGCCACCAATAATGATAGTGTAGATCACGATAAATCTTGGGGACCCCAGGATGAACTACCCAAACATAGGAATGAAAGTCATGAATCAACTCCTCGTGTATGTCTTCTGGCACCCATACGCACCCCAAGAAATACAAGGCCTCCACCTTGACAATGGTTTATCCAGGAATCGGGTCCTCTCCTGACACGTTTTCCTATATGATTAGGACTTCAGAATCTGATAGAAACCTCATTTGCACTAGATCAAGAAGAGTAGAGTAGCATCTATAGAAGAATGAATCATCTACCCCTGCTTGTCGTGAACCTATAAATAAATATTATAGAATATAACCATAAGCTTTCACCCACTACTGGCCTCCTGAACTACCTATATCTGAATCCTACTGCTCAGTGCATCAGCCACTGCATTACCTTTCCCCAACGTATAGGCAATATCAAAGCCAAAATACTGAAGGTAGTCAACCCACATACATTGTCTCAAATTCAGATCATGCTGAGTGAATATGTTCTTGAGACTATTGTGGTTAGTGAAAACCCAAAAATTATCTCCCAGAAGATAATGTCTCCAACAGTGTAAGGCATGATCAACTGCAGCCGACTCAAGATCATGTGTCGGGTAATTCCTATCATTTTCCTCAACTTCCGAGACTCGTACGCAACAACTTCTCCCCCATGCATAAGAACTTCTCAAATCATGATACATAATGAATCATAGAACATAGTATATCTCTTTCCCAACTCTAGAAATACTAGTATCAGTGCGGAATTCAACATCCCTTTCAACTCCTGAAAGGCTAACTCACAAGAATCTTACCACAAGAACATTGCACCATTCTTAGTCAGACCCATCAGTGGTGTTGTTATGTGTGAAATGTCATGTATGAAACGTCAGTAGTATCCATACATCCCTAGAAAACTTCAAACCTCAAAGACGTTCTTTGGAATTTCCCAAGAAACTATTATACTCACTTTCTCTGGGTCTACTGATAATCCTGTCTCTGAGATAACATGACCCAACAAGTGAATCTATTCCATCAAATTTGGAATTTTTGGTTCTTAGCATATAACTGATGCTCTCTCAGTGTACTCAGAACGATCTCAAGATGAGTATCATGGTTTTGATGAGTGTGAGAGTACACCAAGATATCATCCATGATTATGACCATGAAGGAACACAAGTATGGATGGAACACTCCATTCATCAGTTCCATGAAGACTATAGGCACTCTCCTGAGGCCGAATGGAATTACCACATATGAGTATTGACCATTCCTACTTTGGAAATTTGTAAGATGTATATCTGATGGTCTAACATGCAACTGATGGTAACAGGACCTCAAGTCAGTCTTCAAGAACACCCGAGCCCCTAAAAGTTGATCAAAGAGATCATCAATCCTTGGCATGGGATATCGGTTCTTGACTGTCAACTATTTAATCTTCTGATAATCCACACAAAGACTAAGGGTACCGTCTGACATCTTCCCAAACATGATAGGTGAACCCCAAAGAGAAGTACGGGTTTGGATGAAACCATTTTCCTGCAACTCCTCCAACTGCTTCTTGAGCTCCGGTAACTCTGGTGTATCCATCCTATAAGGAGGAATTGACACTGGTGCCGCTCCTAGAATGAGATCAATAAAAAAGTCCACCTCTTGATCTAGAGTAAAACTAGAAAATTCATTTGGAAATACATCCCTGAAATGGTCCACCACTGGAGGAATTTCCTTCTGGGAAGTGCCATGGTCATCTAGATATAGACTAGTAATCTGGGATGTAACTCCTCCCAACCCATGATGCTCGGGTCCTGATCTGCTCGCCTAGACATACCTTTGTCTCTTATGAAGGAACAATCTACCCTCTGGTGATGTGAAAAAAACTCTACGGTGATAGAAATCAACAACATCCCAGAAAGAAACAAAAAATCACATTCTTAGAATGACATCATAGCCCGTTATCTTTAAGACATAGAGGTCCCATGAGAAGTGACACCAACCAACCTCATGTGAGGACTCCTTGAACTAACGTACACTAGTCGTTCTTATCCCGAACAGTGTGTTAAACATCAAGACATCAGCAAAAGAAAAGGTAAAGAACCCAAGGCTCTCCATAACAGAAACAGATATAATGATATGGGAAGTAACTGTATCAAAAAGGGCAGAAGCTAAAACCAAGGCAACTAAGATCATATCTCGATCTGTAGAGGGTCCGAGATCATGCCCCTATTGGGTCTAATCCACTGCAAATGTCTCACCTATATCGCGGGCCTGTGACCTCGCCTGACCACTCAAAGCTAGTCCACCCTACTGTCACTGAATGCCTGGAGACTGACTACCACGTCCGCGACCTCCACCTCAGCCTGAAATGCTGGAAGAACTCTTGTTCCCATACTGATGTGAAAATTGTGGTGTTTCTCTTGAACGCAGAGTCATAGAAGAACCCCTATCACCAGATTCTAGGGATAAGATCTAACAAAAACATTGAATATGACCCTTCTTTCTACAAGATCGATACTCCACTGGGTCTCTTGGGAAATGTGGACCCATATGCCTACTCATTCCACACTCGTAGCACACCACTTGGAAACCAAAAAAAGTGTCTCACCTACTTGGATCACAATGCGAAGACCCCCTTTTGGTTCTTACTATTATCAGTAGGAGGGATACTAACTCTGGATGTCAAACCACCCTGGCTCACAACTCCAGAATCACTAAAATTGAGCTATGTGATCGACGCCTGGTTGATGATAGAAGTGATGGAAGTCAGACTGAAGATTTCACCTTTGATCGGGTGTTGTGCCTCAGACCATCCTCAAACATTCTTTCCAGGTATAGCTCATCCCCTCCTAGAATAAGTGTGGATCACTGCAGATCTATGAAGAAATAATAATACTTCATAAAAGAAAGATTACCCTTCACTAGATTCATGAACTCTCTGGATTGATCAGCCCTCAATGTATCTGGGTTGAAGTAGTCATAGAAGTTACTCTAGAACTCATCTCACTCCATAACCTGCTGGAATCCTTCCTGTGAGATCACATCCCAGAACCTCTTGGAGGAATCCCAAATCATATACATACTGAGCTTTACATTCCTCTCTTAAGGAGTCTCCAGATGCTCGAAGATAGAAATTATGGCTTCTAACCATGACTCTACAGCATGAGGTCCTCCTTTTCCTGTAAAGGTGGGAGGATGTTACTACTAGAAAACCCCTGTCAACTCATCCATAGACGGGGTAGTATATGGTACTACTTGGAAATTTTACATGAACCTCATGAAGCCCTCTCGGAACTGTGCATCATCACCTATGTCCAAAATGACAGTCAGTTCCAAGACTAGCACTAAAAGAGGATATGCTGGATGTCTTTTATCAGCAATGTCTGGTGTTTGATTATTTCCCTGTAACTGGCATACAATCGGAGGACGTCTCGGTGGCATGAATATGCAAGGTCAAATTCACACCTTTGATCAAATTATCAAGGACCAAAAACAAGAATATCAAGGATGGAATAGGAGAAATAAAGCATTCATGTTTTACAAAACAAGGATACACTGTATGTATAATGCCCACATAGCGTGTTCCCTTAATCCTTTCACATGGGCTTGTATTTCAACAAAAATTGGTCGTGTAACACCCCATACACAGTGTGTTTTCCTAACACATAGAGTATACTAGAATCCTCTTCCCCTACGAGATATCACTTATGCAGCTAAGCCACACGGTTCCCCTTTAACAAGACTACACGACATGTTTATGCTAGACACATCATGTACTAGATGAGCATCGCCAACCTGTTTTGTAAGTGACACGGTCAGATAAAGGACTCACACTACACGGCGTGTTCCAGATGGACACGACATGTACCAAAATATTTCCACCGGCCTGTGTTGTCAGTTACATTGCTGAATTCCAGGGATTACACTACACGACATGTTGAAGACTTACACGGTGTGTATTTATTATGTTTCTATCCATCTGTGTCATTAGTCACAAAGGTGGACACATGGTCTACTCAACACAACATATACAACTTGTATACGGTGTGTTTCCCCAAGGATTTCCCAAACCTGTGTCTCTTCCAACACAACCAGTGACATGGTTAGATACTGCATGGAATGTACATACAATACACGGTGTGCACTTATGGAATACAGTTTCATCCCAAACAGAAGAACACATGGCATGTATTCATCATTACACGTCGTGTATTCGGGGTTTTTATGGATAGTATGCTTCAGAAACTTCTCCAAAAACCTATAAAAACAATGAAATGAACACTAAAGTGCCAAATTCCGATCAGTGAGGGCCCATACTCCCCGTGAATCAAACATTGGCATCTTGTACATGTCATAAACAAGCATAATAGATCAATGATCGACCACAATTCGATCCATGAGGGCCCATAACACCTCAAGAACCAAAGTTTGGCATCCATTAAAACAAAACCTTACACAATATAGTACCCTATCAAACAACATGAATTTTAATCAAGCCATATTTCTCAACAACATTTATATCTCGCACAACATCTATCACAACAACATGGAATTGCTAATGCACCCTATATGGCATGGAAAGAATGCATGACATTTCATTTATAGAATGTTCCTATATGATGAATGAGATGGAATACCATTATATCATCGGGTTGAAATAGAAATAGTACCTCAATAACATCAAAAATAACAAAAAAAAACATGTGAATCACCCAATGGTGAAATAATATCAACTATAAATATGAAAAACCATAAGATATACAATAATGAGGTAGATTGGCTTTTCCCTATACACGGGTTAGCTACTCCCAGGAATAGCTTATTACCAAGTACCTATTCCATCCTATCCCTAGATATAGGCTCCAAATAGTATTTCAAGAGAAAATAATTCCTCTCATAACACTTTGTAATGTATCGGTTTTGGAAGCTGCCCAGAGATGCCTTGTACCCGATTGGTCAGATGGCCTCAACCACATTTCCCCGAACACCAGTGGCTGCCGACTAGCAGCGAGGGCCTTGGGTGTGATAGTGGAGAATCTATGTCTTCATTAGAAGAGTAAAACTTCTGAAGTAAACAAATATATAGTAGAAAAAGAAATAGTAATACCAAAAAACAAGAAACAATGGAATACTGGAGAAATAAACAGCTGGAGCACATATATGAAGACGAATCATGATACATATGTCTTGGAAAATAGCCAAACAAATCGCAATGTTGGAATAAAAAATAGTCTTAAACCCAATTACAAAAGAAATCATATAAACATATTCTCAGCATCATAAGCCTTAGCTTGGTCCCATGCTCTCCAACTCTACAACAGTCAAGTACCTGAAGTATAAGGGCGCTTTCCCTTATCTATACCTGCAGCAATATAATCAGTTTGGCCCCAAAAGCATGGCCCAAATAGGGTGTGAGATTGAATCCATGTAGGGAACCACCATAAGATTTTTTCCTAACAGTCAGTGAATATATGGCAGATAATGAGTAAATGAAGTAGTAAACAAGGAAGTACTCATTAGTAACCAATCCACAGTTTCATTGCATTCAGTTTATATATCACGCAACAGCTAATCAAAGCAGGTAAACACAAACAGGTAACCCTATGCGAAGTACTCATGACCTATCCCCTCTGGTCCTACCTTGTATCACAATCAAACAGCTAAACACAAAAGGTAAACATCTGGGAAGTACTCATGGTATATCCCCTTTGGTCTTACCTAGGAACACAAGCAACCCTCTGGGAAGTATACTTAGTCAAACCCCTCTAGTTTAGGTTAAACATAGACTCTCTAAGGAAGTACTCACCATAAATTCCTCCAATAGTATCATATCGGTATCTAAAGGCACTCTAGGGAATCACTTACTTCACATTCCCCCAATGGCCCACCTCGAGGAACTACAGACACTCTAAAAAAGCCCTTACGTCAATTCCCCCTATGGTCTCGCATTGTAAAACTATACAGACTCCCTGGATAAGCCCTTACGTACATTCTCCCTATGGTCTACTACAATAGGTTCTCACGGACCTGTATAAGTCATGAAAGAATAGTAACATATATTGATAAAATTAACACTCAAGAACTACTTGGCTAGAAATCTACATCATATAAGCATGTCAGATATACAAAACAATCCATCCTACAATACTAGGCATGGTAAGTAAACAAGGAATCCTAACAGGCTATGCAAGACCAAATAGTAATAAACAAACATGCATGGGAAAAACCATTCTAAATCATATCAATTAATCATATTCACATTCAATTAACCTTTACTCAAGCATACAAGCGTAACATGAAATTAATAGGGCTAAAATAGTAAACACACAATACCCTGTGCAAAGGTATAGATCACTTTTGCACATATAACTCAAAGACATTCAATAAAAGGCCACAAACCACCTAACGTAGTGTTTTAGGATCTATAGACATGAACCTCAAGGATTAAATCACTCCAAAACACCATAGATTTAAAAAAAAAACTCTAAAAACACTCAAGTGAAGATAACTTGAGAAAGAGGAAGAATCAGGAAACGAAGCTCTAACAGAAGGAAGAGCTTACCGAGGGGATTCCAACCCAATCAATGATGGCCTATTCGGATAACATATGCTTGATCGGAAGCTCAGAGGATGATCAGCACCATTCTCTTTCTCTTTGATGAATCAAACATAGAAGGAGGTGGTTCTATCTGTCAGACACGACCCCAGTGCATTTAATGAAAACAAAAGTACACGGCGTGTACTTTTGAAGTACACGGCATGTACTTGACCTTACTGATCCCCACTTTTTTTGGCCTCTTGGTCACCACACATGGTTAGGTGCATGGACATTACACGACTAGGACATGTCTACCTGCAGTGATAGAGCACGAATCTTGTACTCATAAAGTACATGGAGTGTACTTATGAAATTTCCAGAAATTCTTCTTTTTCTCAAAAACGTCCAGAAAAGGAAAACATATCTAAAAATATGATCCTGGTTCTTACACATCACTTGACTAAATAGGGAACAATTAATATGTATGATTATTTCATATACGAACTCTTATACTTTTCTTTTGAGTAGGAAAGGGACTGAATGACTACATAGACATGTCTGAGGCCCTTCGTATTACAAGGGTGACATGTCTATAGGCTTCTGCGTGATAGAGAAGACATCACACCAGGGCTTCCACAGAACCTTGTGAACTACATGGATTCATCCCATGTTTTTTATAACTAGAATAGTCCTCTAGATTTGGATATTTTACTTTGTAATTTGTATGTATTTTTTGATGGGTTTTCAAGAGATTATCGATTTGAAAAGTCACGTGATTTAGGGGACCATATCCAGACACCACCAGTTGATTAATGAGTGTCTAGGACACCTTTGTGAGAGAAAAAGGGGATTTCAGGGGCCTATGAAGGATATTATATAGGTAATGATCCATACATGACCGTACACATAATTTTCTTATGGTCATGAGATCACGTGACTTTTATAGGATCACATGGTCTATGTGATATTTGACACCTTATTCTTGCTTTTATTTGTGTGGAAAATGATACCAATATTTATTAATCTATTCCCTTTTGGATTTTATAATACTCATCTAGAAGGAATAAAAAAATTACCCCATTAAGAGTGGCCTCAAAAAGGACAAGGAATCAAATATGGGGAATATAAATGGTCACCTGAGTCATCGATGTTGTTGAGAAACAATGTTTTGGGAGACACTTGGTCTTCCGAGCATGGTTTCTTATTTTTTATAATAACCTATAAATAGGGGATGAGTTGCCTCATTCACATACTACCCAACTCCCCAAGATACTTTTCCATTTGTTCATTATGTGACCCTCCCAAAAGACCCTCCCATAATATCTATTCACAATATCCATTCACGAGATCCTTTTGTGATAATTCATTTTAAGATAGTTTCCCTGTGGGATTTTCTTAAATGAAAAAAGAATTGTTATTCTGTAATTTGTTGGATATTGGATCTAGTAACAACATGGGATTTTTAGGGTTTTTTTTGAGATTGGTTCAGTTGATTATATGACCACTCGTCCATTATGAAAATAGAATGACCATGTTTAGCTACACAATAACAACTCTTATGAGGGGTTTTGTGGTTGCAAGCTATTTTTTAGGTTTTTTTGGTAAGTGAGACCATTATAATCATAGTGAATTTTGAGGAATTTATGAAATTAGGAATCCCTTTATTATTCACGTGATGTACAAGAGGTTGATGAGATCTCTTTTTTTCCTTTGACGGGATTTTCACTTGTTTGATATATATATTTTTATAATTTCTAAAGATGGACTCTAGCTCCCATCATACCAACTCATTAATATTCAACCAGTATGGTATGACATCTAGGAATTGTATTTCCAACTATTATTATCATGTGTGGTTTGAAAATGATATCCTAAAAAGGTTCTCCCATACATGCCCTAGAATTATCCTTTATCAGGCTGAATCCCATTATTTCAGATAAACCTATTAGATGATGTTGTTATCCCTTCTTCGGAATGAAATATTACATCCTAAAGGGTATCAACTTCCCATGATTGTGTTCTAGAGATGATTTCTGAGGATGTTCATCTAGTCATATCATGTTCCCAACAGTTGTCCTAAATGAAAAAAACTATCCCCTAGGTCCAGATGGTTATGAATTCAAATACCAACTTGTCCCCAAAAGCTACTCAAGCATATTCATCTCTTCTCATAAAAATCATGGTGTTGTATTGAGCTTAAAATGTGATTTACACCAAGGAAAAAATTTATTGAAGGAATTTGAATGCCCATTTTGGGTCACACAAAGTTCATTAGTTTTTGTGACAAACTATATGTTTTCTACCTCTACAAAGAATTATGGGTTTTCAAATTCACCATTTATCATCAATATGATCTTTTTTGAGAACTAGCCATCCATTGGTGTCCGGGAACCAACTCCTTCTATCTGTCCCATGGAGAGGTAGGAACCAGCCTTTAAGATATCTATCAACTATGATGGATACCCCCTCTTAGAGATATTTATAATGAGTCCCTCTCATCACAAAATCATAGAGATGACCCTTTCCAAACCACATACTTAGAGAGGGAAAATATCAACATCCTGTAGTAAAAGATATGAATGGATATGACTTTGGATTTTCGTATCTCTTTTGAATATTAGATAAATATTTTCCTTTATTAATTCAGAGCTAGGTCGACCAAAACGTTCCCTCATTATTTCCCTTATAGGTAAATTCATGAAAACTCCATTTCATATTGGATCATGTTGGATGTCAGATATCATACCTCGTGGGGATTCAAGGTGAATCTAGAGATATATCGAATAATTTGGGTAGAGATTATCATGTTCATGTTCTTTAATTAGTGTATTCTCATGGATGGTGATGTGCATCTAGAATCAAGGTAAATACGATAGTGATTTCTGTATGAATAGAAAAGAGGCAACATCTCGATTCGGTGGTACCAACACTTTAATTCCTCACCATCTCTAGGGATACAATTATCAGGGAGGCCTCCACGATAGGATCAATGGCCCTTTACAGTTTCAATTAGGTAAACATGGGTGAATTTAAATAGTTACAAATTATTCAATACCACATAGATCCCAAGTGCTTTATTTTTTCCCATTTTTATGAACAAATATACAGTTGGGGCCATGTATCAAGATCCTGATGATGTTTCTGGTGTTTTGAGTTGACCTAATCATTTTGAGTTCATCCCTTATCCTACATCGATCAATACAATTATCTATAATAGAGGAGGCACCCACGATGACTGTTTATACAAGACATCCCTTTGGGATGGGGTTCTTGAAAATATGATGGATGATATGATATTTTGTGAGATGTATACCCTATATCAATGTTCATATCAATGTGTTTCTATTACATGATTATTCCCATGAATGGATTGAATCCTACATGGGTAGTATGGAAAACTGATTGGTCTTCCATGTAGACAAAGCACTTGTCTCACCGACTACCCTAGCTATGTAAATTATGGAGTTGATTGAGTATGTGGGAGAGTTTTGGAGGAATGGTTGTCATCCTTACAATGATCATCCCACTAATGTGGGAAAGTTGCTCAAGGAATTGGTCCCTCTATGAAATAAATAAAAAACAAATATTTGGAGGGAAGAATATGTGGGACCTCTTATCCTAATTACTTTTCATCTCAGAAGGTTGTACACCATTTTGAAAAACCCACTCTGGAGGTCATAGTAGCTCATACACATAGTTGGCTAATATGAAAATTGATTCACATACAGATTGGTGGAACTCTTTTAGAAACATTTTGTAACTAAAGTGAATATCATCTTCAGCTATTTCATGAATTGGGACTGGGCTTCTTCAACCACCAGTCATTATTTGAAATCATGTGACAAAGATTCCTAATTTGGCATGAATTGGATACCAGTGAGAGGGACTTGCGTGACCTAGATGATAGGTATTTCTTGTAGAGACCCGTAGCCTGACTTACATGGACTTTACATTACTTTTGCGGAATACTTAGTACATAACAAAAACACACACACAAGGATCGTAATAGTTTAGTGTCTTTGGAAACTCGGAACGTAATCTTCTAATCCTGGTGAAAGATCTTCAAAATCTCCCACAAAGATCTTCCTTTTTTTTACCTAAAACCTTTCTTTATATCCTGGGGAAAAGAAAACATAAAAGGGTGAGCTCAAATGCTCAGTAAGGGTAAACAAAAGAAATATCAATCACATAATTTTCATAAGAACATAACATTTTTGGAAATCTTAACCTGCAAAAGAGAGCATAATTTCATAACATGGGATAAATCATAGTAGTGAAAATGAAACCATAACTTAAAACATTACTCATTGTGGCATACACACATAATCATAGAGAATCATTTCTTGTTAGTCAAGACTCATTGCCAAGACTATCTTAGTGGACAAAGTCCCTTTCTGAATCGAGTAATCCTCGTTTCAGTCCTGTTTCACTGAACCGGTATAACCTACCATTCCAGCCATGTCTATCTCATGAGATATGAAATATTTTCCCAATGCATTGGAGGGAGATATAGGTCCCACCCATCTCTTAATGATACCATTCTTATGTGTGCCACAAAATCATAAACCATAAATCATTGCATAACCCATGTAATACAAATGGGAATCTTAAACATCATGACATCGTAAAACAATTCATACAAGATAAAGGAATTCATAAAAATAATTCCATCACAACATGATCAAATCAATGTAATAATAGGGATAAAAACAGAACCCTTTATTATCTTAGATGGAAAATTATTTTGATAAAACACTTGAACTCCATTCTTGAGGAAAATATCCTTTCTTCTTCAAAATCAATTTCTTTTCACGAAACGTCATGAAATTTTAATAGAAAGAGATTTTATTGAAAATAGTCATGAAATCTTTTGAAGGAAGCTTCATGAAAATAAGGCTTTATAAAACCGTAAAAATCCGTTCGTGCCGTATAAGTTAAAAAAACATTCTTCTTGTACTTTTGTCGGAAAAGTCAAAAAGTACCTCGTACGAAAAACGGCAAAAGATTCCTTTCATATTCTTTACTAAAAACTCACCTAAGCGTAAAATTGGATTTAAACTTTTGCAAGTGGATGGAAACAATATTACATATTGAATGAACATGGATGTGGACGATAAAATACACCCCAGTAAATACTTACGAATAAACAATCTCGGATAAAAATGAGATTGTGATATTTCCCTTACCTTAGGTCCGACTTGCTTTGTAAGTGTCCGAACCTCCTGTATAATGATTTAAATCATGTTATTGACTTATTACAGAATCATATTCATTGTTATGATATCATATATGGTTCACTTATGACATTATATTACCCGTTCTTTTGTAAACTCCATGTTAAAGAAGCGTTTTGGGTAAAATCGTTTCATTTATCGTAGGTGTTTTGACTTGTTGTTCTTGACATCATTATTACTTATATCATGATTTACTTACTTCCAGAATATAAAATATGATTTATATATCATATATATTCAGTATATATATATATATAATAGGTAGATAAATAAAATGAAAAACACCGTTCATGGAGACGGTAGTCCGTACGTACGCATGAACGCTGTTTTCCTTTCCTTATTGTCTTGAAATGGAAGTAAGTAGATGACATACATATGTATATATATACATAAATCCAGTAGCTTTATAATGTCATATATTTCATTATTATTTCTTATATATACATTATAATCATTCTTAAATGGTTAACATGGAGATTGAATCTCATCGCGTCGTGGAGACGGTAGTCCGTACGTACGCACGAGCGATGATATCATTTCCATAAATATTGAACTGAATTGGAGTGGATTATACAATATATCAGAATCAATATGATGTTGTAATAACTATGTATAGTTATTCTTTACACCATTATACCCATCCGTGTAAGGTGGTGGTGGAAAATAGATTACACCACGGCGTGGAGACGGTATTCCGTACGTACGCACGCGCGGTGATTTCTTTTTCCGTAGGATGGATAGATGGTGAAATAGGTTTGTTTCATACTTATAATAACATATCAGTATATTAGTGATACTGATGTTATTACTTCATAATGAAACAACCTAAGAAGAAGAAGTGGAAGAAGAAATAAAGATGAAAGAATTGGTAACGGTAATTACCTCTTCTTTGAAGCGCCTTTTGGAGACCTCCTCTTAGGGAACTAAAATTGGTCTTTGAGTAAGACCAGAACCTCTAGGATGTTTCTAGGGAAGTGGAGAGGAGAAATTGGCATGGGTTGGCCGAGCTTGAGTGCTCAAATTGGTGTGAGGAGGAGGGGGAGGAGGTGTCCTTTTATAGGGGAGGAGAGGGGCACCTTAGGAATATCTCAAAATATTATTTTATATTAAAGTCAAAATCGGTTTATAATGGCTCCAAAGGGTCTTATTTCGAATCTAAAGTGTGGATGGGTCGCAATCCTATCAACCAATAGAATTTAGACAAGTTTAGGATATTATTTTAACCTTATCAATTAGATTTAACTCTAAGTTAAATAATTTAACATTTACCGTGTCTTTTTGTTTTCTTCCACTATATGGTTAATACACTTACTATAACATGCCAAACGAACCCAAAATTGTTTATTATTAATATATATATCCTTATCTAAGTCATTTGGCCGAACCTTATATTTTTAGGAATAAAATAACAATTAATAATATAATATTTGATTTAAAAACTATTTTGTGTCAATTTTGACACTATTTGATATATGATTTTTGTGAAAGTCATAACAGAATTAAATGTTCGAACCAAGTTGATTAAATCAACATTAATATATCATAGTAACCTAGAAAATTAGTGTAATTCATAAAAAGTCTTAAATTACATTTATTTTGGTATTTATATTATCAATTATGTCAATATTTCATTAATAAGATAATTACTGCATCATTTTTGTGTCATAAATAAATTATATTATTTGATGTCTAAAAATTACAAATAAAAACCCATCATGTAGGAAATCTTTTTAGCTTTCTAATGAATATTTATAGTCGAATTTATCTTATGTATAACCCCATATTAAAAATGATTTACTTATTAAACTTTGATTTTAACTATTTTAACCCTTCTTTAAATAAATTAATAATAAATGTCCTAATCTAATCCAAGTGGGCCTAAATGGTCATATTTTATTCCTAAGTTTGTTTTTGGTCGAATTACACTTGTCCAATAGAATTAGGACATGTGTTAGGGTAATAGTGATATCATATTTACCCTTAGTTACCCTATTTACTATTAACCGTGGTAAAAAAAGTAAAAAGTTACTATTCACCAAAAAATTATTTTCATCTCATTGAACCACATTTTAGTCCTTGATATTAACTGTGTCTCTCGGATTTTCGAAATTCCATTCACAGAAGCGGTAAAATTAAGTTTTATGCAAAATTCAGTTTTTAACCTACCACTTAGTAGTTTCACTATTCATCAAAAATTGATGTTTTTCAGAACAATGCCAAAATTTCATCCCAAGCAATATTTCATATTCCGAATTCAAAAATGAAGTCTATTTTACCAAATTCATAACATAAAAGTTGCGTTAATTAATTTTATAATTAAATCCCGCTGTTAAAACAAATAGCGTGTTTTTAAGAAACAATATCTATCAAAAGATTGACACTTGTTTATGTCTAGTTTAAATGTGAAACTACATCAAATGACCAACATTGTATTAAATTGTAAAAATATATTCTAAATATACTTTAAAACCACTCAAATTAATGATTTATCACTATTAATTATTTCGATTAAAAAATTTGTTTTTTAATTATAATTTAGTAATTTTCACTATTCATCAGAATATGAAAGTTATCCGAAAAGTACCAAAATTTCACCTTAGGCTAAATTCGATACTCCGAATCCAAAAATAAAGTTCATTTTGAAAAATAAGATTTACTGAATTTCAAAAAGTGGTTATTACTATTCATAACGGCTAGTTTTAATAATATTTTTATAGCATATCGTTGTTTAGTGAAACTCGGTATTGCGTACTACACACGCTATCGAGGAAGGTCGCGATTGCGTGTAATGCAAGGAAAGCCAAGGATGTGTGTTGTGCAAGCTCCTTTTGGTGTAGCGTACAACACAAGACATTAATAATATTAAAAAGAATATTTTTCATAAAATCTCGGGCTGTTACATTCTACCCCCCTTAAAATGAATTTCGCCCTCAAAATTCGTCGGGGTTATAAATGGTTTACTATTCGAAAGTTTCTTTAATAGAAACCCACATCGTAAAAAAAGAATACCAAAACTTGGCTTTAAAAACTAAAGTATGAAATGTAACGATTACCCAAATAAACTAATCACTGGGTTTCCACATAGGTTAAAATATGGATATGGAAGATAAATCTAACCATCATGTTCTGATGGAGAGTGGTAGAGAACATGGCTATAGAAAAGCCAGCAATCACAAATCCATTAATTTGTGACGATCTATGGTACCATCTGATTAATCAGATATAAGAGCACTAGGACGACATTTTTGGTTTTCAAGATCATTTCCCTAAAGTTGAAGAATTAGAATTAGAATAAATACTTACTTTATTTTGGTACAATCTCACTGTTGTTCGTGCCTTGAACAATTTCCACTTCATCTCTTAAATAAATGAAGTTGAATTTGTTATTCGTGAAGTGTTAGCAGATCATGTGATAGAATGAAGGGTCATTCCATCTGTCTCAAACAAAAGGTTAGCAAAAATTATATACATAAGTTGATCTATAGTGAGATTAATCATATATGGTTCCTAAAATGGACTTATACTTCATATATCATACTACTTAATATAATAAAACTAGTTTCTACTAAACAGGGACTTCCTGTAGGCCAGTGGTAGGCGATAAAGGCCAGTCGCATTTCGGTTGTGAGTTCGATTCCCACAGCCTTGTCCGACGCGATGGGCTGTCGCCCGTCCTGCAGGTTGTCCTTTTTCTAAAGCTATTTTACTATAACATCCCATCAATAATACTAACTTATGTCCAACATAAACCATTCCAATCTTTAGGATTATCCATAATACTTCTGTCCACTCTCAGAGATTTAATACCATCATTGATCCCCATATATCATAAGATATATCTTGTTGGTCACATTCCAAACATTCAAAGGCCTTAATCTTGTACTCTCTTGAATACCCATTGAACCTTAGTGAAAACTTGAATGCAGTTAAAAGTTAACACTTTTCACATACCGAAATCCTCAAAATTCCATATACTCAAACCATGATATCACTTAGTCCTTATATCAATCATGAGCTCATTAATACTGTCAAACATTTCATTTTCCCCTTATCCCTTCATTATGCGCATATCATCTTCATTCCAAAAATATCTGAATAACCTTTCATTGATACTGGTAACATTAATCAGACAACAATGTTACAATCCTTACATGTCTCTTTATTCCATAGTACCATGAGATTACTTATACAACATTACACATGATAAACATGTAATCATTCCACTACATTCTTAAACCATTGACCGAGCTTCAACAATTCTTTCATCTCACATACCATTGGTAGTCTCTTCATCATCATCCACATAAATACTTCCCATATGACCATACTGATTCTCTTCATGAGTCTTTCCCTTAGGGCATTTGTTTGCATAATGCCCATACATTCCACATTTAAAACACTTAACCATTTTTGATGTCGTAGTAATACCATTATCCTCATCCCTGGTATTAACTGAACCTTTTCCTTTGCACTTACCGGCTTTGTGTCCTTCTTTTCCACACCCAAATCATCTTCCAGTTCCTTTGAAACATTCTCCTTGATGCCTCTTCCCACATGATTTACATAGGGGAAATTGAACTTTCTTTCCTCTATGATCATCATGAAACTCCATCTTTCTCTTATTAGCCGAGTCAGGAAACTTACCAAATTTTACTTTATTGATCATATTATGAGATTGCTGATTCGGCATAATAATGATGTTTGGACTTCCAAATCCCATTTCATTTGGTTGCTCATAAAGAATATCATTCCATTGTCCATCATTTCCTCCATTATCGTGAATCACCTTGTTTTCAGCCATTTTCTAAAACCCAAAAAGAATAGCGTGAGAGGCAAAAATCATGCTAGGGAAAACAACATAATAAAGGGTTAGTACCCTCAATATCTAACATCTTAGGTTTAATTCTATGATCGTTAGCGTAATTCTATTACTATAACCTATACGTATACTTAACCTTAGAGACATCCCTAGACATACCTTAGAAATATCTCTAGGGATCTCACTAACGTTTTCGCATCCTAGTTTCCAAAGGTTGACTAAACCTTTCCTCTGATACCAACTGTAGAGACCCGTAGCCTGACTTACATGGACTTTACATTACTTTTGCGGAATACTTAGTACATAACAAAAACACACACACAAGGATCGTAATAGTTTAGTGTCTTTGGAAACTCGGAACGTAATCTTCTAATCCTGGTGAAAGATCTTCAAAATCTCCCACAAAGATCTTCCTTTTTTTTTACCTAAAACCTTTCTTTATATCCTGGGAAAAAGAAAATATAAAAGGGTGAGCTCAAATGCTCAGTAAGGGTAAACAAAAGAAATATCAATCACATAATTTTCATAAGAACATAACATTTTTGGAAATCTTAACCTGCAAAAGAGAGCATAATTTCATAACATGGGATAAATCATAGTAGTGAAAATGAAACCATAACATAAAACATTACTCATTGTGGCATACACACATAATCATAGAGAATCATTTCTTGTTAGTCAAGACTCATTGCCAAGACTATCTTAGTGGACAAAGTCCCTTTCTGAATCGAGTAATCCTCGTTTCAGTCCTGTTTCACTGAACCGGTATAACCTACCATTCCAGCCAGGTCTATCTCATGAGATATGAAATCTTTACCCAATGAATTGGAGGGAGATATAGGTCCCACCCATCTCTTAATGATACCATTCTTATGTGTGCCACAAAATCATAAACCATAAATCATTGCATAACCCATGTAATACAAATGGGAATCTTAAACATCATGACATCATAAAACAATTCATACAAGATAAAGGAATTCATAAAAATAATTCCATCACAACATGATCAAATCAATGTAATAATAGGGATAAAAACAGAACCCTTTATTATCTTATATGGAAAATTATTTTGATAAAACACTTGAACTCCATTCTTGAGGAAAATATCCTTTCTTCTTCAAAATCAATTTTTTTTCACGAAACGTCATGAAATTTTAAAAGAAAGAGATTTTATTGAAAATAGTCATGAAATCTTTTGAAGGAAGCTTCATGAAAATAAGGCTTTATAAAACCGTAAAAATCCGTTCGTTCCGTATAAGTTAAAAAAACATTCTTCTTGTACTTTTGTCGGAAAAGTCAAAAAGTACCTCGTACGAAAAACGGCAAAAGATTCCTTTCATATTCTTTACTAAAAACTCACCTAAGGGTAAAATTGGATTTAAACTTTTGCAAGTGGATGGAAACAATATTACATATTGAATGAACATGGATGTGGACGATAAAATACACCCCAGTAAATACTTACGAATAAACAATCTCGGATAAAAATGAGATTGTGATATTTCCCTTACCTTAGGTCCGACTTGCTTTGTAAGTGTCCGAACCTCCTGTATAATGATTTAAATCATGTTATTGACTTATTACAGAATCATATTCATTGTTATGATATCATATATGGTTCACTTATGACATTATATTACCCGTTCTTTTGTAAACTCCATGTTAAAGAAGCGTTTTGGGTAAAATCGTTTCATTTATCGTAGGTGTTTTGACTTGTTGTTCTTGACATCATTATTACTTATATCATGATTTACTTACTTCCAGAATATAAAATATGATTTATATATCATATATATTCAGTATATATATATATATATATAATAGGTAGATAAATAAAATGAAAAACACCGTTCATGGAGACGGTAGTCCGTACGTACGCATGAACGCTGTTTTCCTTTCCTTATTGTCTTGAAATGGAAGTAAGTAGATGACATACATATGTATATATATACATAAATCCAGTAGCTTTATAATGTCATATATTTCATTATTATTTCTTATATATACATTATAGTCATTCTTAAATGGTTAACATGGAGAATGAATCTCATCGCGTCGTGGAGACGGTAGTCCGTACGTACGCACGAGCGATGATATCATTTCCATAAATATTGAACTGAATTGGAGTGGATTATACAATATATCAGAATCAATATGATGTTGTAATAACTATGTATAGTTATTCTTTACACCATTATACCCATCCGTGTAAGGTGGTGGTGGAAAATAGATTACACCACGGCGTCGAGACGGTATTCCGTACGTACGCACGCGCGGTGATTTCTTTTTCCGTAGGATGGATAGATGGTGAAATAGGTTTGTTTCATACTTATAATAACATATCAGTATATGAGTGATACTGATGTTATTACTTCATAATGAAACAACCTAAGAAGAAGAAGTGGAAGAAGAAATAAAGATGAAAGAATTGGTAACGGTAATTACCTCTTCTTTGAAGCGCCATTTGGAGACCTCCTCTTAGGGAACTAAAATTGGTCTTTGAGTAAGACCAGAACCTCTAGGATGTTGCTAGGGAAGTGGAGAGGAGAAATTGGCAGGGGTTGGCCGAGATTGAGTGCTCAAATTGGTGTGAGGAGGAGGGGGAGGAGGTGTCCTTTTATAGGGGAGGAGAGGGGCACCTTAGGAATATCTCAAAATATTATTTTATATTAAAGTAAAAATCGGTTTATAATGGCTCCAAAGGGTCTTATTTCGAAGCTAAAGTGGGGATGGGTCGAAATCCTATCAACCAATAGAATTTAGACAAGTTTAGGATATTATTTTAACCTTATCAATTAGATTTAACTCTAAGTTAAATAATTTAACATTTACCGTGTCTTTTTGTTTTCTTTCACTATATGGTTAATACACTTACTATAACATGCCAAACGAACCCCAAATTGTTTATTATTAATATATATATCCTTATCTAAGTCATTTGGCCGAACCTTAGATTTTTAGGAATAAAATAACAATTAATAATATAATATTTTATTTAAAAACTATTTTGTGTCAATTTTGACACTATTTGATATATGATTTTTGTGAAAGTCATAACAGAATTAAATGTTCGAAACAAGTTGATTAAATCAACATTAATATATCATAGTAACCTAGAAAATTAGTGGAATTCATAAAAAGTCTTAAATTACATTTATTTTGGTATTTATATTATCAATTATGTCAATATTTCATTAATAAGATAATTACTGCATCATTTTTGTGTCATAAATAAATTATATTATTTGATGTCTAAAAATTACAAATAAAATACCATCATGTAGGAAATCTTTTTAGCTTTCTAATGAATATTTATAGTCGAATTTATCTTATGTATAACCCCATATTAAAAATGATTTACTTATTAAACATTGATTTTAACTATTTTAACCCTTCTTTAAATAAATTAATAATAAATGTCCTAATCTAATCCAAGTGGGCCTAAATGGTCATATTTTATTCCTAAGTTTGTTTTTGGTCGAATTACACTTGTCCAATAGAATTAGGACATGTGTTAGGGTAATAGTGATATCATATTTACCCTTAGTTACCCTATTTACTATTAACCGTGGTAAAAAAAGTAAAAAGTTACTATTCACCAAAAAATTATTTTCATCTCATTGAACCACATTTTAGTCCTTGATATTAACCGTGTCTCTCGGATTTTCGAAATTCCATTCACAGAAGCGGTAAAATTATGTTTTATGCAAAATTCAGTTTTTAACCTACCACTTAGTAGTTTCACTATTCATCAAAAATTGATGTTTTTCAGAACAATGCCAAAATTTCATCCCAAGCTATATTTCATATTCCGAATTCAAAAATGAAGTCTATTTTACCAAATTCATAACATAAAAGTTGCATTAATTAATTTTATAATTAAATCCCGCTGTTAAAACAAATAGCGTGTTTTTAAGAAACAATATCTATCAAAAGATTGACACTTGTTTATGTCTAGTTTAAATGTGAAACTACATCCAATGACCAACATTGTATTAAATTGTAAAAATATATTCTAAATATACTTTAAAACCACTCAAATTAATGATTTATCACTATTAATTATTTCGATTAAAAAAGTTGTTTTTTAATTATAATTTAGTAATTTTCACTATTCATCAGAATATGAAAGTTATCCGAAAAGTACCAAAATTTCACCTTAGGCTAAATTCGATACTCCGAATCCAAAAATAAAGTTCATTTTGAAAAATAAGATTTACTGGATTTCAAAAAGTGGTTATTACTATTCATAACGGCTAGTTTTAATAATATTTTTATAGCATATCGTTGTTTAGTGAAACTCGGTATTGCGTACTACACACGCTATCGAGGAAGGTCGTGATTGCGTGTAATGCAAGGCAAGCCAAGGATGTGTGTTGTGCAAGATCCTTTTGGTGTAGCGTACAACACAAGACATTAATAATATTAAAAAGAATATTTTTCATAAAATCTCGGGCTGTTACATTTCTCAACCACATTGTTGAAGGAATCTTGCAATGAATTAGAGAAAATCCTTCTGGTTGTATGGGACCTACAAGTTGAAATGGATTCGTATACTCTAAAGATTTAGAGATATAGAAAGATCATATCTTTCCTGAGGTATGATCTCTCGATGGAATCATCCTTGTTGGCCACTGATTAGAAGATAGATGAAGATATGTCTACTATTGGTGCTATCCTTCATCTTGGGGTAGAAGTAAAAGAAGAGGTATAGATTACAATTCAACACTCGACAGACATGTCAGGTCATACTCTTAATTATTTAGCAAGATCTACCAATTTAATTTTGTTGTATTTTTACCGTTGGTGACTTTTTTGTCTTGTCAATTTTTTCAAGAGACTCCAAAATGTCGATATTATTCCTTTTGCATGTCTTCAATGAATAGATCTAATAATATTTACTTGTTATTTCCTAGTTCGCTTTCATTTATGATGTTCATGAAATCTCATTGGTCTTATGTTATATAAAGCAACAATGATACCCCATCTTTTCATAACATAAATTCACTACTACAAACACGGCCTTTATCAGCGCTAAAAATGGCCTTTATCAGCGCTAGAAAAGCGTTGATAAAGCCAGCGTAGATAAAGGGGGGGTCCCCTTTGTCAGCGCTTCCTTTATCAGCGCTCTCGTTTTAGCGCTGATAAAGGACCCTTTTATCAGCGCTTTTAAAAAAGCGCTGATAAAAGTTAAAAAAATTTAAAAAAATTAAAAAAAATTTTAAAAATTTTAAAAATACTGCCAATCGGGGGGGCTTTTATAGCGCTTTAACCCCCCCCCCCCCCCCCCGTTACAGCGCTTTTAGGCCCCTATACAACACCCCACTCACCCCACGCACCCCCCTCCACCCTTTAACAGCGCTTGCTCCAATATTCCCCATGCGCGTGCACCCCTGCCTCCACCAGGATTTGAACTCGAGACCTCCCCCCTGCGCGCCTAAGCCCTTACCACTACTCTATTTTGATTTGCTTTCCAATTCATGATATCTCTATATATATATATTTATATATTTAGTTATATTTATTCGTATAGTAATATATATTTATATTAATATATATAGTTATATTATAATATATATAGTAATATTAATATATATATAGTGGAATTAATATATATCTATATATATATATATATTTAGTTATATTTATTCATATAGTAATATATATTTATATTAATATATAGTTATATTAACATATATATAGTTATATTAACATATATATAGTTATATTAACATATATATAGTTATATTAACATATATATAGTTATATTAACATATATATAGTTATATTAACCTATATATAGTTATATTAACATATAAATAGTTATATGAATATATATTTATATAGTTATATTAATATATATATAGTGATATTAATATATATATTTATGGTGATATTAATATATATATTTATAGGAATACTAATATATATATATATAGTTATATTAATATATATATATAGTTATTAGATTAATATATATATAGTTAGATTAATATATATGTATAGTTAGATTAATATATAGGTATATAAATATTCATATATTGGTATTTTAAATAAAATGGATATTAGTTATTATTTAGATAAAGATAATATATATTATATGTAAATATGTTTAATTATTTATTTAAAAAAATTAATTTTTATGTGCAAATATATAAAAAATATGTACATATAGTTATATATTTGATTATAAATAGCAGTTAATTATAAAAAAGGATGAAATTTCAAAGACATAATATCAATATGAATGTAATACCTTGGAATAAATTTAGTCCCCACCATGAAAAGCCAACAATACCCCCTTAAACGACATTGAAAATCCTCAAAATGTTAAAAAATCTGGGTACCCTGACAGAAAACTCAGTTTTGGAGGCCTTCTAGTGCTCTTTTGGCCTCGAAAAACTCTTGACTAAGGTAGCCCTGAGTCACAGGGACGTAGAGCTCGTCGCAGGCTTCGATTTGATATGTGGTAGAGCTCAAACGGACACCCGGATTAAAAGTTATGGCCGTTTGAAGTTTGAGTTGCGTTTTCAACATATTTTGGATCTTTTTTAATTTTTTTGGTTTTTTAGTCCTAAAATTGTAATTAAATGACTATTACTCCATAATGATTATCAAAATATTAATTAAAAATATTTTTTTAATTTTTTAAGAAGTCATTTTCACTAAATATCTTAAATATTAAGTATAATAAGTGTAAATGTACATTTATACTTATCTAAAATATATTTACAAATTATATATTATATTTATATAACAATATAACTATATTTATATATTAATATATTTTTAATTTTTTTTGAAGCCGACCCTTTATCAGTGCGAAAAAAGTGCTGATAAAGGCCCCCCTTTATCAGCGATACTAAGCAAGCACTGATAAAGGGGGGCCCTTTATCAGCGCTAACGAAAGCGCTGATAAAGGGGGGTCCCTTTATCAGTGCTAAAAAAACCGCTGATAAAGGGGTGCCTTTATCAGCGCTTTTTTTAGTGCTGATAAAGGGACCCCCCCTTTATCAGCCCTTTTTCGTTAGCACTGATAAAGGGGGGCGCTGCGAAAAACTGTTTTTGTGGTAGTGAGTATACCTGAATGTGTGGATCTGAGTATTTAAATCATAACCCATTTTCTCTATAAATTCATATGAATTCCCACTAACATGCGATTCCACACTGATGTATATGGTCCCATTATCTTGAGATTACCTAATTCATAGAAAGATAATCATGGTAGAATATTTTTCTCATAGGGATAGTGATATATCCATTTGAAATGTAAATGGACCCAGTGATCATAATGTGTGTTTTTATTACTCCAAATAGGGGCGTCAAAATCATTGTATCTATTTTATATATTTCCCTAAATATTTCCTATTATTCTTATAGGGGAATACTTATCGAGTATTTTCTATAGTTTAGGAACATTATGCTCGGACCTTTGATCACGGTAGTTTATGTTCTTTTAGCTCAATACTTCTATTGATGTAGTTTGAGGGGTTTTTTACTTAGCCCTCCAACTATTGTAGATGAAGGTATTTTTGCTGAAACATTTATATTCCATGCAATCTAAAGACTTTATGATAGGATATGAGTATTAAATAATAGAAATACTATCTAGTGATGACCCAAAAAACCCTAGGATTATGATTTTATCCACAGAGTTTCTAAGGATCATGAGGATTAGTGATCCTTTACATCGAGTAGGGGATGCTTCTGATTGGTAGGTCAAAGCCCTTATGAAAGAGTTTCATGGTCACATAGAGCTATCCCCACTATTTTACTTTGGTTATAAGTGATTTATTGGTCTGACATTGGCTATCGTTGAAATACTTTGGATGCTTGGTCCCCATGGATAATTGGAATGTGGATGATGTAAGTCATAACCAAAGGAATTGAGTTTAGGGATATTGAATGGGGAAGACATTTCAGGAATCGACCATAACAAACTGAGGTTCTAGGATTTACCACATTGTTTCTAGGGCTCACAAGGATTAGTGTTACTTTCCATTAAGGAGGAGATGCCTTTAGTTGGTATGTCGAATCCCTTATGCATCAATATCATGTTCAAGAAAATATGATCTCTACCACTTTACAATGGTGGAATAGATTTATAATGACTAAACAAACAGATGATGAGGTTGGGTATGGAAAAGAATTGATATTTAAGAAGTGTTCATGAAACTTGGGGTAGTTTATCTCTTATGTGATACCAGATCCCTATTCCCTATGGTATTGATTCAAGATGCATGGGCTATAAAAAGGTTCATCCATGGGTAATCACACCCCATAATTGATAATGGGTACAATACATTGTCATGTAAAGCCAATTATGTTGAATCCGCATGAATACTTGAGTTATTAGGATTTTATATCATTTTGAAATGTACTAGGGTCATAAGGATAGTATGAGAACTTAATGTTGGGTGATTGGATCCTTAATAGTGATGTCGATCTCAAAAGAGTCATAAATCCATTTATATCGGGACAAGATGTTTCTGGTTTGTGGGTCTAAGCTCTAATACGTTAATATAATGGCCAAACAGAGAGATTTATTTACCATTACAAGGGTCAGAAAAGGTTTTCAGACACCTAGAGAGATCAAATAATGATCTGTGATTTATAGAGAATGTGATATTAAAGAAGGGTTAGAGAACCCTAAATGTTGTGTCACCCCAAGTGAGTATGTTAACACATTGAGGAAATGTGAAAAAAAATTGCCCTAATGTTTTCTTTAACCTGGTGTGTATTGAGAATAAATCGGCTTTTAATAGGTACAAAAATATGGCCATATATAGTTTATGAATTACTTATTTACACCATAACATTTTTATAAATTCTGGAGATGAAATGTTTAGTGATCGAATAAATTACTTTTTCTTATGCTGCCATTTGAGGGTTTTCAATATAAATTTTTTTTGTCTATTTTGATTGTATGTTATGGTCTTGTGATTTTAGTCATCAAAGGATAGAATTTATGTTTGTACTGATTTGACCGAAGTGCAGGCAGTTTTAGGTCATGGAGAACAGAAACATAACATGAGGGGGAAATTACATAAGGGCACAATTAGGATAGCCATGTATGAGAGTACTTCAACATACTTCTAAGTGGGAGGTAAAATGTTGTAAACCATGATTAGAGTTTATTAGGTCATGAGTAGATATATTGGACAATTATACCAGGGATGACCTATACCGCCCATAGTTGTTGGGGTCCTCCATGGAGACATTAATCTCATTGGGTTCAGAAAGATATTTTGTACAGACAAGATGTGTCATTTTGGTATGCCAAACCCCGTATGTTTTGATAGTATTGTAAAACAGAGAAGTATCTTATCATTTCTAATTTATGTGAAATGTTTGTGGAAACCTGAGGTGGTAAATACATATAGTGTGATTTATGGGTTGAGGTTCTTCAAAAGGTCAACGAAGAGCCCTATACTCTGGTAAACCGGGGTAAGGGTCTTGTTTTCCATTGATATGGAATGATAATGGGTGATGTCCTAAATATTTTAACTTCATGTAGTGGGGAAAATTGGTATTTTAGTTTCAATTGAACATTAATAGGATGTTTTTATGTAGTTTAAAGTCATGTGGTAATGATGTATATGTTTTCTTGCAGTTTTGTGTCATGTGATAAATATGCTAGAACTGATGTGAATCATTGAAGAAGATGTATTTCCTATTCATGAAATTTGTATCCCTATCTAGCTCATATATATATATATATAATGAGATTGTATAGAACAATCATTACATAGATGGGGGTGAATTTTTTCATCAGTTATTTTTTCTTGACCTAGTATTGGAGATCCCGACGTCAATACATATCTTGTGATATAAGGAATCAAGCCACATGTTGATCTTCATAAACAATGAAGGTTATATTCATGAAGGAATGATTCGAGATCAATGACATGAAAAGGGAATGTTGTGAATGGTACTGTGAATGGCAGTCTGGGTATCATTACATATTACGTGATGGAAGGAATTAAGTCACATATATTTACTGAATGGGAAATGATCTATGTAGGTCTAACACATACACAGTTGTGCATTGTTTCTATTGAGTATTGAATTCAGACAAGATATTGGGGATTCAGGTGTCACTATGTAATCTTTTTTTACTAGAATAAATCCACACATAGTTCAGGTATTGGAAATTATCAGAACATGTGTGACTCATATGTAGAAATGGAGGATTTTTTGTTCATTACTGTAGATGGTCTAGGATATAGGATCCAGTAATAACTAATTATCTCATTATAATGGGAATTAAGAAATATTTATTTCTCTAAACCAATGATGTTTAGTGTCATGTGGTGAGGAAATATTCTATGATGTTTAATGTCATAAAGTGAGGGATCATTGTCATACTTTCAATGTCTTGTATTCTAGATGATTACAACCCCGTCATGAATTGATATGTCTCAACCATACAGAGAATGCATTACAAAAAATTCCAATTTTCACTTTATCTATTCCCATTGTGGGAAACAATAAATATAAAAGGATACTTATGTCATGGGAGAAATTAGAGAATGTAAAATTGATTTGAATATCATGAGGTGTCAGGGCTAGGATGTAGGATCCAATCATTCCATTGTATCTAATTAGAATTAGAATAATGTTTTATATAGATCTAAAACCCCTTACAATATTGTGTCATGTAGAGAGGAAATTTGATATAAAATTTGACATCATACGATAAGGATGTGGGTGAATAGACGTGAAAGAAGAGTGTTATGGATTTTCATATCAATGGAAATCTGGGAATACCTCTATATATTGTGCCAATATTAATCAATCAATATGTAGTTCAAAAAAACCATGCAGTATAGTGTCATGTAGTGAGGGAATCATCTAAGTAGTTTACAGTCTTGTAGTTAGGATTTTGGTAAACACCATGAAAGAAAATGGATATTGAATATGGGTCCATGAATGGAGTTCTTGGTGTGACAAGGTATACTGTTATGGAAGGAATCAAGCCAGATATAGTTCATGGATAAAGAGGTTCTCGATGTGGATCTGACTCTTACATAGGGACTGGGGCATTCATCTATCCATTCCTTCAGATCTTGAATATGTGCAATGAATCATTAATTATGAAATTACTTCTATTTATTTTATTATCAAATTGTGGTAAAATGTCTCCTTCTATTTAACATCATGTTGTAGGGACACATTTAAAAAGTGATAATGTCAGGTGATCATGACAATAGATACAATGTAGTTCAAATTCTTTTACCAGGAATATATTTTGAAATTTAACATCATTCGATTAGAATGTTGATTCTTTATTGAGGTTATTAAAATAATTTCATAAGAAACATCAAATTGGTAATGGGTATATAACACTTCCCAACCATTATGGATATTGAGTAATATAATTCCTGATATGTTTGATGTATTATATATGGTCACATTCATATGGGTTCAAGCTTAATATTTTTTTCATGGTATCCTTGGGGTTCTGATATCCAATACCATTTCTATGTGGTTAAATGAATGGAGGTCAACCTTCCAATTGTGGGCTTGTATTGTTTTATTTTGATGGACTTTGAGGGTTTTCAATGTAGAAAACATGTTCTCAGCAATATGATCTGGTTCATGTTCCCACTATATGACTTCTCAACATCCGAGAGTAGTATGTAAATGCCTATTTAGGGTGATGGTATATCCACATCAATGGGTAACACAGCCATAGTCTTATATTCAAATTAGTATGGTGTTTCTTGTGTAGCAATATGTGTGGTAGTATAGTAGGACCCTAAATCATGAACGAACTTGTCTACCAAGGAATTTTTGTCCTTATTCATCATTTTCTATTTTATATTTTACAAGGACTTATTGGTGGCATGTATCTATACAGTTTCTACTCCATTATAGTGGGATGAATGATTGGGATCGATGTTGTACTCCTGGTACAATTTCATTAACTCAGTATAACATAATCAGGTACCATTGTCCATCAGTATTGTGTGTGGGACCACAATCCTAGTGAGGATATTGGACATTATAATGATGATTCTCATCATGGTGAGATCGTTGGTTGGTTTTTCCTCTACCTTTTTGGATAATATGTCGATAGATGTAGGGATGTTCATGGAAATTATTTTGATAGCTGTTATGATAATTTTGATGGTCCCATATTAATGTTATGGTGATTATGATTATGCTCACCCATGTTATATTGATTCATGTTCTTATAAATCTACTTACTGGAATTTTTTCTCACCCCTTTCTATGATGAATATCCTCAGGTGAATACACATACTAAGGAGTGCATGAGGGCAACTAAGAAGAAAGATTTGAAGTAATTAAATATTTTTTGTTGTTTTATTATGTAAATCATATGTATAATCATAATTTAACCAATAAACTAAATCTTTGATCCTAGTTTTTTAATTCTTTTTAGTTTTTTATCTCAAAATTGTAGTAATAGTCATGTATGAAAAGTAGGGCCACTATAGTCAGTGTCAAATCATTTCCTTAGTTAATTTGGGGATTGGGATTAAAAAAAATTGGTGAAAACCATTATTATGAGAATAAGTAATTTTTATCACCCAATATGCTGTTTTTAGAAAAATGATCATCATAGGAATCCCACATGGTATGATTTTTGTGTTAATTTACAAAAGGAATAAATTGTGTATCCATGACTAGTTGATTTATGTTTTGTTCATAACATATATATTTTAGAAAATGATGGGAACCAGGTGAAACTAGGCTAACAAACATTGTGAGGGACAATGCAGTAAATTCCAGAGTGACATCCCCAATGCCCTGTGAGGAGTAGTAACAAATTCTATTGCAATTATTATTTTTTATGAATTAATAGATAATTTTTAAATTCATTATAATTTTAGGAAAAAAATGTTGATAATTTACTTCACGAAAAAAAACTCATAGATTAGTGAAGAATTAATAATTTGGGTGGATGAATCAGTTATTCAATTATTTTAATATCACATTTCTGTGACGATTTTTTCATCTATAAATATTTAGCTATCTGTATCAATTTCTGGGATTGAAAGACGATGTTTTCATGAATATGGCATGCATGATACTTTTTGGTGAATTCCACACAATCCTATAACATGGTTTCACAATACAATATTGGTATCCAAATTTTATGGGATAGACTAGTCCCAAACACCAGAGTAATGCAAGTGCATAGATGGGATTCTTCCATGAAAATGAGAATATGTCTTTATACTATAAATATGAGATGTATTCCATCAAATCCAAGCTAAAAGATGGATTTCTGCTTACTCAAACCATCCCATAGGGTGATGTTTGTAGCCCGATGAAGAATCTATTCCTTTCCGGATCGGTCTGCGAAGAGAATCAGATGATGGAGATAACCAATTATGGGGATCATCCACCTGAGGATATAAATTAGTTCATTATGTTATAGACTAGTTCAAGAATTATTGGATTCTTCTATATCACAAACCATGATCAATGATACCATTATTTAATGTGTGATAGGAAATAATTCATCCACCTAATTAAGGTTAGCAAGTACTTTGGATGCATTACCCAATGAGTCAGAATAAGAATTCTGTATTTGGGGAATATGATGAATTATGGGTTCCAAATGGAATTCCTCCATTAGTCCCTTGACATAGACAGTGAAAGGGTCCAATTATTCCGATTTAATTGAATAATCACCATTGATCTTCTTTAACACAATCTATGAACCCATTTGTTGTTAAAGAAGGATATTTGTAGTATTAGGGCTAATTCTAAGCCAATGATGAGGGATTTGAATTTACCCAGATTATCCACACGACATTAAGATAGTGGGAAATAGTAGTAGAAAATCTTTTATTGGGGGAAATAAACACAATCCCTAATCCTACCTGATTGAGTCTCAGGTTTTCTAATATCTTGTTGATGTGTCTTCTGAAGGATCCATCAAAATGCATATCTCATGCCCATGGAGTGTCATTGGAATATGAAACTCCATCATCAGGGAGTTTGGAATCCACAAGTATGCTTGCTTGAGATGGGTGTGCCCTGAAGATATCATCTATAGATTTCCCTTTCACCAATATCTGTGGCATAAAATGAATGTCATATTGTTGAAAAATGACCATCGATTGGGTCAAACATCAAGTCAGAATGGGTTGACCATAGATATACTTGAGAGGATCAAAATGAGAGTCCAGATAAACTTTTTGGTGCAATATGTAATGACAAATATTTTTTTCTACAAAAATTAGCAAAAGGCATTTATTCTCAACATTCATGTATTGGGCCTCAGTTCATAGCATAATCTTGGAGAATTATTAGAGAATTCTATTTCTCCATACATTGACTTTATTCTTGAGGATGTCAACAAGTGAGTGTTCCATGGTGAAACTATATTGGATGATTGTATTTCCCTCAACTAGTGACATCAAGAATAGTGGGTTTTAAAGAATCTTATTGAGACACTATAGGGATTATCGACAGTCCCTGTCTCATTGGTATGACATTCCCTTCTCTTTTGGGGTGGTTAATGGGAGATCATTGTTTACCATGTTTGATATGAAGCACCAAATGTAATTGAGTTTTTCTTGGGGTCCAATATTTTCATTAAAACTCATAGGGGTGAAATTTTTATAACCCCAATAGTATTTTCTAGGTCAACCTCAATGCCATTGAGGCATAAGAAAAAACAATAACAACATTCCTGATGTTACCCCAAAAGATCATTTTAGTGGACTCAAATTTCAGCTATGATGCCATAACATTTTGAATATTTTACATAGATCTATGATGTGATTAAATCATTTTCATAATTCTACCAACCTAGTCATTTCCATAACATTAGCTTATTCTTACCAAGAAAGGATTATTGGTATGATGCACTAAGCACTGAAATGCGGTGTCGTCGGTCTTTAATCCAAAGGTTATTACTGGATTGTAGAAGATCCCCTACCGTTCTCTAAAGTATGTGGATTCCCCATCATTAGGGGTCATTTTTATATGATTGTACCAGGAATTTTCCACCATGAAGAATAGGTCTTGGAAGCTAATAGTTTCATTTATCACATGTTGTGTGATCTTTAATTGGAATTCATCTATTGAGTAATGTAGATTATGGTCTTTGACATAAATATAGACCTTACAATTCCAATTCCACATTTTTACACGAATGATGTTGGTGATCCATCTCGGTTATTTTACTCTTCGTAAAATGTATTTGTGATTAATTTATCAACACCCCTATACATTTTTAGAATGTTAAGGATGCGTTATTTTGGATGCCTTGTTGAAGCCTTGATGGTCATCTGGTGTGATGAGATGGTACATAGCCACATCTGGATTCTATATTTGAATTTTTCAATAATTCTATATGAAAACATATATATGTTTCTTTATAAATGAAATGTATGTCTCTTTCTCCCTAGGAGGCATGGTGGAACTAATTAGTATAGGTTATTGGTCTTTTTTTGTACTAGGATCTACTGGACTGAGATTGTAAATGGTGATAGAGATTCCTTCTTCAAAATTCATGATAGGAATTCTAGATTTCATCATCCTCTTCTTAAACCTATGTGTCTATGGAGGTATTTTTAGAATTGTTGTAAATATGGGGGAATTTGCATCACTACCCAGGTGATTGAGGACATAAGAAGATACCATATCACCCACTATTTCCTAAGTCGTTTCAGAGATAAATTGAAGATGATTTTCTTTTACATTGTTTCTAGGGATATGTTGATCTTGCACATTTGAGACAGGGTCTATTTCATCCACATGAATTATGGATAGAACGTAGTCATTGTTGAGCATACTCAAGTTATCTATAGGGGATGTTACCAAAACATTATAGGATGCAACCAATATATCATTGTCCATCATTTTATTATTTCATTCCATATTTTAGAAACATTCCTCAACATATGTGGCTTGAGAAGTCTCTATGGAAAACATTTCACCATTTACTAAGTTGACATTTCCATTGATGGGGCATCAAAAACATTGATGGAATGTTGACGTAACTACAATTTTGTTATTGATCCAGGTACATCCAAGATGGAAATTATATGAATTGACTTGCTGGCTAACAACAAACACAATGTTTTATATGAGATCTCAAAATCATGCATTGAGCTTGATCATCCCGATATGTATTTGATCTTATTTATCATACCCATGAATGGCATGCTTTATGTGATACAAATTTACAATGCCAAAATCGAAATGTAGAAGGGTACGAATTTGGATGAGACTGATCTTAGAACCATTATCAATCAACACACATTAGATGTCAACATTGTTGAATCTATTAGAAAAATATAGGTGCCATATATGCCCCTAGATAATATCTTCCTAATCCTAGTCTCTGAATCAGATGGAGAAATGGAATTCTACTAGAATGTTCTCTTCTTAATAGAACTCATTTTTAAAGACTTATATTTCATCTCATGTGGGATCTGGAGGGCTTCAACAATTTCCTCCCAGAGTTTACATGAAATTTAGTGCATATTGGGGATTGAGAGATAGTATTTGACAACCTATATCTCTTTCTGAATGTTGTACTTTTATGTTAGAGGTTAGTGCCTCATGATGTGGGGTTTTGTCCAATGTGTGTGGCACAAGAGATAACTAATTTCTGGTAGACATTCATAGTTCATATGTGGAGGTCGAGGGAACATATGCTACTAATGGAGGAGGACACTTCGAGCATCCCAGTTTTCTTGGATGATAGGAAAATTGAACCCCCTCTAGAAGATCATATAGGATGACTGAGGGTGACCAACCACTAGAGGGTTTTGAGACACCTATGACTATATATTGGGCATTTTGGTGCGTATTACCATTGGTATCATCTTCATATATATCTTATTTGGGAACATTGCTAAATGATTTTTCTGTCAATTCCCATGATGTCCCATGTGTCATTGGATACAGTATATATGGACCCCTTTTTTACGGTTGGGTGCAAGGAACTGAAATTCAGTGGCATATTAATCATCAGAGAAGGGTTATTCTAGGTGAATCATGTTGAAAACATCAAATTTGATATCTTCATTTGATGGGGGATTCTGTCTGGTGGTGTTGGTTCCCATTCTTTAAATGTTACATGGAAAGAATCTATATGAGTCAAAGAATTATTTGGAGAAGAAAATGAATTTTTCCTTTCTATTTCTTCTTGTGTATAAGGATTACATCATTATTTATGGATTACAGTCAACATATACCACATAGGGAAAAAATATTTATGGTTATGTAGAGAAATGCAGTAAGGGTGAAATTAGGTTGGTCACTATCTTTCAAGTCATCCGGTTGCTAAAATTCATCCTTCACCTGGCTAGATTTTTTTCCAATGACCTTCTTCTTCTGACTAGGTTATGGTTATGTAGGTCACCTTTTTTGGAGAATTATCTAACATCCCATGTCTTGAATCAATCATGATTTAGAGATCATATTTGAAGATTACGTAATCATGGATGTTATAAACCAACTTCCTATGAAAAGGGAAGATGTTGGGAGGATCAGTGAGTTTGACCTCATTGGGGCTATTGGGTTGTGTCAATGAGAGTAGATTATTATCCATGGATGAAAGGAAATAACAAAGAAAATTTTCATTTCGTAAGGACTATGTTTTTTTCATCTGCTCATCAAATATCAGGCATCCATGATCTCTTTTAACATTGGTATGATGGATATTCTGTTTTTTTCTGCTTGATATGAGGTTCTAAGTGATTTAGGACCTCATTGGGTGTTTGGATAGGAAATTCAAGTGGTTCTAGTTTAAAAGTGAATCTTTGTACCTTTTCAATATATTATACCTATTTTGGAGGACTTTGTTGAGATTTATCTCAGGTCTACTGAATGGGAACTTCTAATCGCTTTACCATTTCAACAAACTCACAAAAACCACATGGATAAATCATTGGAATCAATGTCATTTTAAACCCATTGAAAATATTTTCATCATAGAATTATAAAAAAATTCTCCATGAGAGAGGGATGCGTACTGAATAGGTTAATACTTTTACAACAATCTATGAGTTCATATACCCTATCATTCTCACATTGATTACATTTCCACAGGTCAATAAATTTTTTCTTTTTTAGTATGAAGTGGAACTGGTAAATAATTGACAGTTAAGATCATCCCATCCTACAACAGATCCTTCTATAATGCTATTATACCATATGAAGGATTGACCTACTCGAGTCTAAACAAAACATCACATCTTGGTCACCTCTTACTAATCTCAAGGTCCAATCATCAGACTAATTTGGAACAAGAAGTGTGCATGTTCCTATTTCTAGTATCCCATGTCATCAAATGTAGAGAAGGTAGGACTATCGAAATTGGGTGTGGAATAAGTTTCTTACATCCATGTAGGATACTAAATTATTTAGTCTTCATAGGTTTGTGTCTCCCCTACATATCATCCATTCAAGTAGACAAGGACCCAATGGAATTGTAAAATTCCATAGGTTCCACATTATAGGTTGTCTTACCTCTAAAGAGAGTGAGTAGGGCCTGATGAGGTGGCCCTATTTTCATCTCTTATTGATTGTCCATAAAAATGAAGAAAGAATGCTTATCCTGTTGAGGGAGAGACTGTCTCCGTAATGGAGGTATGTTTCAATCATCTTGGACTTCTTCATTTATGTTGGCCAACTATCTATATTTAGAGCCTATAAGATAGTTCGATACTGGTATTTATGAGGGATCAACTATGTGAGGGAGAATATTCATTTTTTTCTAATGATGATTCCAAGAAAAAATATTTCCCTTGAAATGTCTCCACATTGAGGTGTATGATAGTTTGTATCTCACTATCATATTATGTAATATATTCCTTAAAGGAAGGGAATTTGAATAATTGAGGTGGTGATTAGTATGTGGCCAAACCATTACCATTTTTCGTAGTAGTGTTATGCTATAAAGGTGTAAACTCAATACTCAATGGTTCAAGATTTTAAAGACTCCTCTAGTCCTGAGTGCATACAACCTCAATGGGTGCATCCAAATCACCCATCAATCATGGTATATTTTCATTATTACATACCTTTAAATTTATAACTTGAATAAAATTATCTTTTGTGTTGATATTGATTAAATTTAGGGATGTATCAGGAAATGATAGGTATCCCATTACTTCTAATACAATATGATGATTATGTACTTCTTTCATCAGGATCGTTCCATGATCACATATCTATATTGGGATGGTTTTTATTGTTCCCTCGGAGAGGTTTGATTAATATTAATTTACTCTCCACCCATCTTGTCATATTATTAGTGAACATGAGGGAGTTTCTAGTCATGAATGCAGAACATGCCCCAATTAATAGAGGTTTGTTCTGTTTTATGGGGAGTATATGGGATGCCAACAGTCAATTATGACCTCCCTACCGGGTGAATACTAATTCCCTCCACTATGATCCTGATGATTAAAATCCCATCGTCCCTGGGGGTTGGTGACTATTTGGGGACAAAATTGGAATTGATTGATCCATTTTTTTAGGATGCAATTATTCGAGTATGGTATTTAAGGACTCGTAGGATGATCATTGAGGTATAAATTCCCCAATATCATTGTTTATGTGTTGATATAGAACTAACATCGATATCCCCATGACTCCTTATAGGATGGGGAATCTGGTGATGGTGATTGAGATATAAATTCCCCCAACCCCATGGGATGGGGATTTTTTCTACTTTTACTGATACATCATGAATCCCCTTGAGAATAGATTATCTGAGAGTTGGATGGAATGATTTATATTCCCCTAGCCTGGTGGGATTGGACTACTCTTAAAAAACTACTATGAAAACATATACTACATTCTGTTTGATTTGGTGTAGCTATGATCTTGTATGAGTAGGGTGTAATGGAATACCAAGATGGGAGTAATTTTCTATTTGATTATTCATAGTTGATCACAACATTTTTATCTATGTATGAAATCAATTCCCATTGTTTTTAGGGTCTCAGTTTAAATATCCTCAGAATTTCTTCACCCTCTAACTATGATGTCATGTCACCGTTGAATAGGGGAGGTCTATTTTAGTGAACAACTAACTCTTACAATACATAGTCCCCTAATCACTCTAAATGATATGTTATTATATAACAACATATCTAAGGGATTCTAATATTCTATGGGTACGGTGATGTGTAACACTCCAATGTTTCCCAATCCTCAAATACATATTCATGATATGGATTCAAAGATATCATGTTGAGTAGTTGTGATACAATGGAGTAAAGAATGTACAAAATTTGTTCTATGTTTGTTCAGTTTTTCAACCTAGGCTATGGAGATAGCAGTAAGATCTAGTTGACAATATAGTATCTTGATGGTCTAGAGGTGACCATTATATACTAGAGAAATTATGTATATAGCCTTCAATCTTTGATAATTTTTCTACATAGTTTGGCTTAGATAAGTCATGCCCACCTCTTCTATCTCAATAAGGATCTCACTGTTAGAAGTAGAAAAGGGCCATAACATGGGGGGGAGGTTATTTCCAGCCAACACTCTCTATATATTAATTTCATATTCATCTTCATTAGACATAAATTCCTCTACCTAATCATAGAACAAATTATGATTCTTGGGGTTTTATATTGACTAGAGTATAGTGTTTTTAGAAGATGCAGGGAAACATTATATAGCCGACCTCGAGATTTAGATCACCACTCTATAATATGTTTTCATATTTTTTAACACCTTTTGGTATATAGGTTTATAGGAAAATAGAGGATTTTTTTCCTATGGTAGATATCACAATGGGGAGGGTTAATATAATAGATATCATGAGTCGAGTCCCTACGATCCATCTCAAGACTACCACAAGGGGGACTATCATGGAAATTATTTCATTCTAATTTGGTTGGAGAGTTTATGGACCCCTGGGGTTTTGAGAATGTGTCTCAAATGACCTCAACGAAAATAAATTTGAGTATATTTGGGATATGACCATAATTCTACATTGTGTATTGAAAATGAAAACCAGAATTTTAAATATTTATATCGGAATGAGGCTATTGTGTAATGGTTTTGAGAAAATGTTGATAACTAACTTGTGATATGGGAATATGAGCCCAACGTTGAGAATAAACTAGAATATTTTGATGATATTATTCCTTATCGGTAGAAAAATGAGTGAATACCAAGTCATATTCCAATATAACATGAACATACTTGATCAGAATAGGGATATGAGATCGATACTGATCTAGTTCAATATGCCGCTAGTCCATCTTGATAGGAATATGAGCATGTCCGGATGGATGTGGAACTCTCACTTACTGAGCACCAGTTGGGATGTGATTAATAGACTTTTCCAAATCTGCATTCCTCATTTCAATATGATGTCTGAAAAATAGAATTGGATAAGGGATGTGAGACACAATTTTTATATACGTATATAGATGTTGATGTGTTATTTGAGTGGATGAATTATGAATTTGAGCCTGGATACTTTGATCTACTAGAATATTCCATATAGATTCACAGATAGGAATATGAGCCACTCCTGAGGCATGTGTTATTTTGACGTCGTGATCCTCACCTAGAATGGGGATATGGGCTCAATCATAGGCCTTTAGAGTATTCCTTTGGTCTTATTCAATACGAATATAGGCATGTCCCAAGGGATGTCCCCTCTCACATGGTGTGTCATAGCTATGATGGGGATATAAGACAGATCCTGGGCCTTTGTAATATACTATCTATGGTTTTCAAATAACATGTATCCAACTTGGGGAGAAAGTGACACTCTCAATTTGTGATCAATTTTTGTAATAGGAAAATGATTCTGGTCACGTGCCTTTTCCTTTATAAGAATATTTTGATAATCATATTGGATGGGAGAATGAATGTGTGCTTTCTCTATAGTAACCACTTGTTCATAATGAACAAATTATTCTGTTTACTTGGATGTTGGGATATGAATATGCACATATCCTTATATATGTATCCATAAAAAGATATTCCAAAGAAATCATTTAGTTGTTTCTATGATGAAATGACAATTTAGAAAAGTGTTTTTAGAAATATAATCATCTGAATTTTTAATCTCCACTATATAATGAAAAATAGCTTTGATTGAAGCTATAATATGGTCCCACTTCTTTCCTCCTTGGTACAACAGAATATGTGGATGGTATTCATGCATTGAGGTGGGTATATGAAGATCCCCCCATGCCTACTATATGAATATTCACATAGACATGTTTCAAGGGAGTAGTTATATGAGCCTTATCACTAGTTACTACTAGAATATTCCATGAGACATCATTAGTGGGAGTGTGGATATGAGACCACATATAAGTATATAGAGCCTTCTTCACCCGATGTGTCTTACTTATTTCCCATTCACTGGTTTCTGAGGAGACAGTATGATGGGTTGTACCCTCAGCAGTCGTCTGAAGGTTACTGACAACAATGGTCAATATAAGCCATCCTCAGTAGTCCATGGACCATAAAGGAGCCTTACTCATCTCCCTATTCCACCTTCATCAGTTACTAAAGGTGGTGATTGATTCATTTTGGGTATAAGCTCCAAAAATGGTTGGAAATAATGATGAGTGCTACTAGATTTACTAGATCATTATTATAATTATATGGAATTGTCAGTTATAATTCTTAAATCCTCTCTCTAGAAACCTCAAGGGTCGGGACTGTGCCATGTTGATGGTACCCCCAGACCATTTAATTTTCCACCCTACAGTGAAGATATCAGTCAGGTGATACATTCTACCCACTAAAAATAATTTTCCCTTTAAAATATATTCCTCCATTAAATACAAATGATTTCACTTCTACGTCATCATATCCTCATATTTTCATATAGCTTCTTCAAATTGGTTGTTTTCATACAAAACATTTATCAGGAAAGTGGTATTATTTTATATAACATTATATTAGTGACCAATATTGTAACGACCCAAACTTTTGTTAATGAAAATCCCTATTGATCTAATAGAATGCCTTAATATGTGAAATGATCATACAACATATACACATATTTTATTTTATGTTTCTTGAGTTTTAAATACCATTAAGAATTGTGACCATTTCTAATATACTCATTGAACAGTGATCACATGATTAGTATAAATATGGGCTTTAACAAATCTAATTTCCACCGATAAAGGAAGCGATGGCCTCATCCGGTAGAATTGCTCCATACAAAGCCCATTTTTAGGAGCTCAGAAAGGAGGTGGTGCCATTGGGATTAACTCTTGACCAAGATAAATCTGAGCATCAATAGGTTTAGCTCGAACGGAACCATCTATAGGAGAAGTGTAAGTTGATAGAGATCACCATGCATGAAATGTTATCTGATCCACCCCAAGAGTTTTTCACCATCGCGCATCTCACCCTTTAGTCTTATGCAGGTGTTTTAAAGGGTTATTTAACAAGACCCTATTACTATTTTTATGTGCATTATTTTTGAATATAATAATGAAAATACTTTCATTTTATTATTGTTACCTTGTAAATAGTTTTTAAAGCACAAATAGTATTTTTAGTTAATGTTCAACTAAGATATTAATTTTGATGATTTAATGGATTTTTTAACTAAATAATATTTTAATAAAATATTATTATTATTATTAAATTAATTTATATGAAATATATATGATCGTATAATTTTATGAATGCAATGGTAATTTTTATTAACGTTTGAAAGCCATTTTTTGGCAAAACCCATGAATTTTAGATAAATATAAGGTTTTGTTTTAAAATTGAAAATTAATATATTTAGAAAATTATTTAAATAAAATTAATATTATTTATGGAATCATGACGTTGAAATTATCCAATGGTGAATTTTTCATAATTTTTTAAGTCAACAAATTTTTGGGTAAAAATTAAATATCGTTTAAATATATAATATGTTTTATGACGTCATAATGACCCAATAGTGATGTAATAAAATACTATAATCCTTATGTTCGGACAATATATGTTTTAACATTAAAATAATGTGATTTTGGGGTTGTTTGATTTATTTTACAAAACATTAATGGACCCTTCAAGACTTATTAAACATCTTACCTTTTTAAATTGTTCTCCTTTGGAGTGTGACTCTCCTCCACATATGAAATCCCATTATTTTAAGAAATTCGGAATTTTGCCTTATAAAATATTGTTTTCACATCCCTTTTCCAATAACCAGGGGCAAAAACCATGGTATGGGTTTTCTTTTGGATTAGATTAATGTGAGGGTCCCAAACATAAATAACAAAAAATTTCCTCACCTTTCATATATAGACCCACACAAGCTCCCACTTCCTCCTCACTAAAATCCTTTGGAGTTCATCCAACCTCTTCCCACCTCTCTCTAAAATTCTCCCAAGGTTCCCCAAGCTACCAATGTGCCTCTCTCAAGCCTCTCTCAAACCATTGGAAGCAAAATTCCAAGTAAGCGTTTTCTTCCTTTATCATTTTTTGTCTAATTTTCATTAAGTTGTTATTCCCTTTTAATTTCAATTATAAATGTTGGGGTATGGTTTAGAACGTCCCCTATACATCCCTATTTATTTTTTAATGATTGGAGACCCCTTTCTCTCTCATTAAATCCCTCTTATGTACTCCTGTTACTATGCCGAAATTCCAAAAGGAATTTCCCTCTCCTCATTTACATTCAAGCAATTATTTTGTATCATGAATATAAATTCTATTAAAATTGTTGGAAATGTATCTAAATGACCCTACATACTATCCATGTCATTTAAATATGAGGAGACACCCCTTTCTCTCTCATCAACCATTTTTATGAGTTCTTATGTCACATCGTTATGCTGTCGAAATTGCACCACGTTTTTCCAAGACAAAGTCCTTGTGCAGTGAATACCATGTCCATTCCTCTATCAGGAGTATTCACCTTTCTACACATTTATATATTTATTAAATAGTTTCAGGTATATATTCCACAATTCTTTTTTCATGGAATGAACAATTATGTTGACATATTTAATGTTTTATGATCCATGTGGCACACCTATGCATGAAATGATATGTTTAAGAAGGGTGTGCCCTAATAGCGCAGCAATGCATTGGGTAAAGTATATTATCATGATATGTTATTTTCAATGGGTTTTAACTCATTATAATACAAGTGAAACTTGGGTTTACTTGTGCTTCATGTGTAATGAGGGTTTACTCATGCTCTATGTGCAATGAGCCTTGCCTCATGCTAATTCCATGTTAAGTGTTGTTACCACATTTCCAGGTTAGGATTGTCATGATTTATCATGACGTTAAATTTATGTTTCCCTTGTACTCTATTATGATGCCTATTGTCTAAAATTAATTGTATTCCTCATGTTATTCAATGTTTATTCCCTTATGAGGCTTTATAGCTCACACTTTTCTTATGCATGTCCCCAGGTTATACCATGAAATGCTATGTACGACAGAATGTAGTGGTCATGTAAAATATGTTTTCAATAAGGATGTTGTAATTTATGTTTTAAGTTGTTATGTAATTATCTTAATCCCCAAAGTCACTAAACCTCTCAATATTATATGATGAAGGAAGTGAATTTTATGTAATAATTCTTGTTTAAGTGTGTAATAAAAAGGAAGGTTGTCATAGTTGGTATCAGAGGATAGGTTTAGTTATTATTGGGATTAGGGTTCGACAAACCTAGGGAAGCCTTAGATACAAGACTAATAAAATCATCCCTATGTTTTGGTGAGTATTGAGTAAGTGGTTTATCAAGAAAATACATTCCTGTCTAGATATGAGCAGGTAGAGGCGGCTCTGGAACAGATGTATCCTAGGGGTAAAACCCAAAAACACCGCTTTGAGGTAGATTCGAACATGAACTGGTTCACGACAACAGGCCTTGATGAACTCTTAGTTATGACATTCCTGGGGGCTATTATTTGGTAGATACACGATCTTAATACAAACTATTATTGAGGGTTAAAAAACCCCCTATAATAATATATGTTATGAAATAAATTTAGGGTAACATAGATCACAAGATTGGATATACTTCTTCTTTATAAGTTTATACTTTTATGATCAAAGTTTCTTTTTTTCTAATTATTCAAGACCTCTAATTATAAACCCATTTTCAGAGTAAATGGCAGGAAATATAAGGACACATTCCAATAACAAATGTGATAGGAAATGTGAAGATTCCCTTAATGATATGCCTGATATGATGGGAGTGAGTCCTCAAAACTTCATGATAGTATTTTCTCAGATAGATCGAGTAATGAATAATAAAATGAATCAAGATGAACTCATTCCTCCTCTACAGAAAGAGAGAGTTGTCATAGAATCCTTCATGTAGAAAAGGCCTCCCATGTTTAGAGGATATTCTGATCCCCTCCTTGAGGGAAATGGATTAACCTCATTGAGATGATATTCTCCGTCCTCCCATACTCCGAAGATGAAGTAGTTGTACTGGCGGTCCATCATTTTGAGGGGGAAGCTGATCAGTGGTGGACACTGATAAATAATACGATGTCCCTAGAGGGAATTGATTCCATGAATTGGGAGGACTTCAAGAGGATGTTTTTCAACAAATATTTTCCTCGAACCCTCTATCTCAAGATAGAATTATAGTTCCTCAGACACAAGTAGAAAGAAGATGAGCCCATCAGGGCATATGAAGCAAACATTACAAGGCATACATGTTATGAATCTTGCTTTTTTAGGAACACTGAAAGAATGTTGGATCGCTTTGTTAGCATACTAAAGCCGACTCTATGAAAATCGTTGAAAATTCGAGAATTCGAAAGTTATGAGGATATTGTTCAGTGTTCCCTCAAGGATGAAATGGAGATTGGAGACTCTCAGTGGTCTTTCGAGCCCAGTGACAAGTAGAAGAAAATATAGAACAACATGGGTTGTCCATCAAACAAGTCCCTTGATGGAAATAAGCCTGACTTTTTCCCTTGCAAAAATTGTGGGAAGAAACATCCTGGTAACTGTCTCAAAGGGAACCAAGAATTGATTCAAATGTGGAATTTTTGGTCATTTGTGCAAGGACTACCGAAGGGATATGAGAAATCCCGATAATGTTGAAAGGAAGGTTCAAGATCAACACTGAGCCGGTAGTGTAGTGTTACAACTACATGGATCTTGGGCATTATGAAAACAATTACCCTAAGCCAAGGGTTGTTGGAGGCAACCAACAACAACCTCCGAGGCAACAAGGAAAGGCTTAGGTTATCACTACCGTATAGGTGGAGCCAGAAAACAATGTGGTGATAGGTACATAAGATATTTATTCATGAATAGAGAATTTACTATTTGATTCTTGTTTAATGAATTCATTCATATCCTAAAAATTTAGTTGAACAGTTCAAACACCCCCTCAAAGTTTAGTAGAAAAGTTATCTGTGAGAACAACGAATGGGGTAATTATTGCGTCCATGGTTCATAATTCTTCCCCTATTAATGATTGTGGACTGAACCTCCCAGAAAATATCATCATACATCTTTTAGTAAAGATTGATTCTATCATGGGCTTGGATTGGATATCTTTATACAAAGCTACTATCAACTGTCGGGAAAGGGATATCACTCTTCACATCCCGAAGCATCCTCCAATTATTTACAAATGCAAAGATGAAGATGAATATCCTTTCAAATAATATTCTCATGTATGGATCTTTCTGGCTTATGAGAAAGCATATCTTGGTCAAATGACTGAGACAAAAGAGAGAATCATGCTTGAAGACATGCCCATCGTGAGGGATTACACATATGTATTCCCTGAAGAGTTTCATGGTATTCTTTACGACCGAGAGGATGAGTTATCAATTGAACCTATCCATGTATCTCTACCAATCTCAAAGACCCCTTAGAGAATGGCCATCGTAGAGCTAGAAGAGTTGAAGAAGCAGTTACAAGAGAATATAGAGAACGTTTTCATACACCCGAGTGCATCACCATGGGGTGCGCTAGTCCTCTTCATTAAGAAAAAGGATGGATCGATGCACCTATGCATTGATTATTGTGAGCTTAACAAAATCACAATAAAGAACAATTATCCTCTACAATGGATTGATGACTTGTTCGATCTGCTACATGAGGCACAATACTTCGCCAAGGTAGATTTGCAGTCGAGATATTATCAATTTATGTTGAAGAATAAAGATGTCCCCAAGACTTAATTATGTACAAGATACGAGCACTATGAATTCATAATAATGACTTTCAGACTCACTAATTCTCCATCAAACATCATGGGCTTGATGAACATAGTCATTAGAGATTACCTTGACAAATTTGTGGTAGTCTTTATAGATGATATTATGATACACTCCAAAAACAAGGAGGATAATGAGGAGGATCTAAGAACTGCACTAGAGACCTTTCAGAAAAAGTAGCTCTATGAAAAGTATGGTAAGATTGAGTTCTGGTTGAAGGAGGTATCATTCATGTGACATATCATCACATACAATGGGATATATGTGGATCCCTTAAAAAAGTGTAAGAACCCGGTTCTTATTTCTGAGGTACGGGCTTCATCATTTCTCTTTTCCTTACGTGTTTTTAAGAAATATGGAAAATGGTGAAAAATCCCAAATTTTGGAAGTAAACGCCATGTACTTTTCCACACGTAGTGTACTTTTTGTCATGTGGGATGAGTACACAGGGTGTGTAGCCATGTTGGTGTCAAAGGGTGTAAAGACAAACTGCACGCCGTGTAGTGGTCCCTTACACGCCGTGTAGTCAGTCGGCAGACGAATAGTAAGGCGGTGGCCACCCATGTGACAGAACACACCATGTACTCAAGGAGACACGCCGTGTAGTCATGTCGACAGGTGAACAGTGCCAGGATAGCGGGAAATTGCCAGAGGAACAGTTAAAAATGGGGAGTACACGCCGTGTATTTGGAAATACACGCCGTGTACTTTGTTTTTTTTCGTTTAACATTGATAGTAGCCTTCCATGTTCATAGGGAAGGCTTATAATGGGAAGAGGGATCGAGAGAGGATGGTCGAATTTTCAGAGATTCACCAGGCGCACGTCGGGAATCCGTTTCCACGTCGGACAGTCTCTTTGGAACCGCACGGGTAAGCCCTCAACTCTTCTTTAATCGTTTTTCCAATTCTTCCCCTAATGGGAGTTATTTCCATTTAAGCAAGAATTATTTTACCTCAGATCTACCTCGTTCTAGGACGATTTGGGGGATGTCGTTCTAGTATACAGATCAGGGGTGGTAAAGGTTTGTGGCTTGGGGTTTACTGTCCAACTGCTGTGCGATTTGTGTTTTTGTTGTGCCACATACCCATGTTGGGGTATCGAGTGGATGAGGCCGTAGCTGTTTATATACCTAGAATTGCATAGGTAATTAAATAAGATATTAAAATGTTGTTTGGGGACGCCGCTTGGATCTAGGACCACCCTGGGGGTGCGCTCCTCTGTTTAGCCGTTTGGCCAGGATACCCGAGGGTATGCCTTCTTTATATTATTCCTTTAAAGTAATGATTATTGAATTTCCTTGAGAGGAATTTCTTGTATAACACTGTTCACATGTTGGGCATGGCCCGGATACCTGTTTAGCCTGAGGGTAGTGTTGTGATTAGCCTGTGGGCCCTGTGCTATTTAGCATATGGGAAACTTCTTCCGTAACTGTGGAAAAGTGATTTTGTGCCTGTGGGCGACACTACTTACACTTGTGGGAAATATCTGTATGCCTGTGGGATGATTCTTGTGTTGGATTATCTTTACCAGAGGATAGGAGTTTACGTGTTTGAGGACATTGGCTATTATTTAGATTATTCACTGTGGTGATATTTTAAATTAACTGATTAAATGATTAATTAAATGTCAATAAAACTGGTAAGTTGGTTACTTTTGAGTACTACTTAGTTTATTGCATTTTACTACTGCACACTATTGTTGCATGCTTCACACAGTTGGGAAAGGGCCTTTGGTGGGTGCCTACTGAGATGTATTTATCACACCCTATTTGTGTCATGCTTTTCGGCCCAAACAAATTACGTTTCTGCAGGTGTATATAAGGGCAAGGGTCCTTATAAAGGTACTAGATTGCTACTGAGGATTAGGAGAGCATGGGATCAGGTCGTGGATCATGATGTTACTGACTATTTTGTTCTGCTTTGCTTTCATGTACTTGTACATAAGTTGTATTATATTGTTTTGTAGTGTCACTTGTTGTAGCTTTTTTCTTTGAACTGGAGACATGTTGCATCATATCTATATATTTGGTTCATTATATCTACTACAGTCGTTTATTACAGTTGTGTATGGATTACTGCTTCTACTGTTGCTGTATGTTTTATTTCATTCCACTGTGCTACACTATGATAAATGAGGGCATAGTTTCCCCACTATCAGACCTGGGCCCTCACTACTAGCCGACAGCCTCTGGCATTTGGGGAAATGCGCCCGAGGTCACGCGGCGAACCGGTTTTCGGGGCACCTGTTGAGTGGCACCCGGAACTGGGACGTTACAAAGTGGTATCAGAGGGTGTTCATTTCATTGACATACTATTTGGAGCCTTAGTAAGGGATAGGACGAGAGTGTTAATTAGTAATAAGCTGTGCCCGGGCGTAGTTATCCTATGTACAGGGAAACTCCAATTTACCTCATATTTCAATTTTACCGATTTTGCAATTTTACAGTTGATTTGATTTCACCGAAGGGTGACGCACTTGTATTGTGCTGTTTATATGTTATTCATGAGTTCTATTTAGTTGAAACCCGATGAGATGAGTGTATGTCATCTCATGTATTATTTAGGCACATGCTAGAAATCACATGTCATGCATAGTTTCCATGCCATGTAGGTGCATTAGAAATTGCATGTTGTCATGAAAGTTATTGTGCCAGTAAAATCATGCTGTTGTGATAGCTACTTTGATAGATACCTGTTGTTTGATAGGGTATTATTGTGTGGGCCTGTTTATAGAATGATTGCCAAACTTTGGTTTTTGGGGAGTATGGGCCCCCATTAACTGGAATTTGGTGGATCATTGACTGTTTATTATGTTATTAAACATATAAGATGCCAAACATTGATACGCGGGGAGTATGGGCCCTCCCAGATCAGAATTTGGCACATAGGTATTGTTTTATGGTGTTTTCTGGGTTCTGGAGATGTTTATGAGGCATACTGACCAGAATTCCTAGAATACACGCCGTGTAGTACCTTAACCACGCCGTGTATGGTCTTCTGTTCTGGAAGAAAAATATGATTTTTGAGTACATGTCGTGTACCCAGAGTACACGCCGTGTAGTCTCTTCACATGTCACAAACCATCTGGGCGGAGACATGGGGAAGGGAAGATATTGGGAAAAACACGCCATGTAGGTTCTATACACGCCGTGTAGTGTTTCCCAGTGTCCACCTTGTCACCAAAAACACGGGTGGAGGAAACCTTAAGACATAAACGTCGTGTCCACTATAGAACATGCCGTGTAGTGTGACCTGGGAACCCGGCCGTGTAACTAACAACACAGGTTGGGGTAATACTTTCGAGTACATGCCGTGTGCATATAGATCACGCCGTGTAGGTTGATCCATGTATCTGGCCATTTAACTAACAACACGGGTCGGCAGAGCTCGTCTAATACACGTCGTGTACCTGTGGGACATGTCGTGTAGTCTTGTCCGAGGACAGACTGTGTTGAGTAAGCCGTGTGGCTCGGAAAAGAGGTGGTGTACACACTGTGTGTGGATGTAACATGCATTGTAGTGTTAAGCCGAGTAGTCGGCCGTGTCACAAACGACACGGGCAGTAGTAAAATAACACCATACATGTTGTGTAGATGATATACACGCCGTGTAGTTTTGATCAAACTAGAGTCGTGTGGCTTAGCCGTGTCGAAGGACCCGAGCAGGGGAAGGGAAGTCAAGTACATGTCGTGCAGTCATTATACACATCGTGTAGTCTTGTATTTAAAATCTTGAAATTGCTTCTTCCTATTGTACCCTTTGTGGTTCCTTCATTTTCTGTCGTGTTAATCTTGAATCTAAGGCGTGTTTTTGACCTTGTAGTGTCATGCCGCTGAGATGACCACTCATTGTTCGCCAGGAAAGCGGCAATGAGTATACTCCTGAGATGGTGGGCCAGGAACTACAAGTGGATCCTCCAGTAGTTCCAGATGCAGTGCCAGCTGTTATACTGGACAAAGGCTGGGAAGTGAAATTCTGTGAAGGCCTTATGTGGTTCATGCAAACCTTTCAGGGAGCACCGCAGGCTGCCACATCTATGGCTGCGCTGACAGGTATATTCCAGTAGTAGCATCCGCCTATATTTTCTAGGGATGGCGGACCACAGGCTGCAGAGTCTTGGTTGGGGTCGATGCCAACAATTTTCTATCATCTTAAGACACCTCCAGGGCGGAGGGTCAAGATCACACCATACATGCTGCATGATAACACCTAGAGGTGGTGGGATGTTACCACCCAGACAGAGCATCACAAAGATATGGTCTGGGAAGAATTTTAGGCAGTCTTTTATGACTTCTTCTTTCCAGAGATGTTGAGGGTCGATAGAGCTCGAGAGTTCATGAATCTGCAGCAGAGCGCTATATCGGTGATGGATTACTCTTCTCGCATTACCGAGATTCAGCGTTTTGCACCAATTTTGGTGGGTGATGAGACGATGAGAGAAAGGAGTTTTGAGGATGGTCTCCGATATGACATCCGAGAACTGGTGAATGTTATTAAGTTCCCTTTAATACATGCTATTTTAAATCAGGTTCTGATTACAGAGAGGAACCTGCGGGAAGCTAGTGGTGTGGGCCAGGATGGTTCAACACCAGTTACTAGTACTATTTCTACTGGTAAGAGGAAGAGATAGATGGACTTCTCTCAAGGTGGAAGTGCGAGCCAGAATAATGCTTAAGGTGGCCAGATCATGTGCTGCCAGTGTGGCAGAGAGGGGCACAAGAGACCTCAGTGTCCACGATACCAAGTGGAGGGCTGAGCTTGTGGCAGGATGGGTCATCTGCATTGCTTTTGCAGGGAATTTCCACCAGTGGCTAGTGAGAGGGGTTCTTTGCAGACTCTATGTGCAGAAGCAGGACCAGCGGCTTCTTACCAGTCAGTGAACTGGAATACGTCAGTGTGTGCAGGCAGAGATGGTTGTTGTGGCCATGGTAGCCAAGAACCAGTATCTCAAAGGAAGTAGGGTGGGATAGCTCATGGTAATCAGGCTATGTCACAGGGCTGTAGCACTAGGCATGCATATGTAGTGCAACAGTCCCAACAAGAGCAGGATCCTGGACCTTTTACTATCAGAGGTACTATTCTAGTAGATTCTATCTTATCTTCTATACATTTCGATATGGGTGCTATGAATAGTTTCATTTATGTACCCTTTGTGGAGATCCTAGGCTCTGTGTTTCTACTTCATCTGGTGTCATGATGCTAGACACTCTGTTGGGGACTAGGACGGCTGGTGTGCGTCATTGCAAGGAGTGCCCCCTTGAGGTTTGTGGGTGTCACTTCCTTTGGGTCCTTTATGTCCTAGAGATTACAGCTTATGGAGTCATTCTCAAGATGGACTGGTTGGTTCACCTTCGAGCCTTTGTGGACTGCTATCATCATATGGTGAGTTTCACGTCACCAGAGGGCGGATAGTTTTATACACGGGTGAATGGGATGTTCAGGAAAGTTGAGCTGGACCAAAGCATCGTGGGCGAGGTAGAGTCACAGCCCAGATTGTGAGTTTATATCTAGATGACTAGGGACTTGTCAGATGTATTTCCCTCTAGTGGTTGATCATTTTAGGGATGTCTTCCCGGAAAACATTTCATGTCTTCCCCTAGAGTGTGAGGTGGATTTCTCTATTGAGCTTATGTCAATAGAAGCACGGGTGTCCATTCCTCCTTATACAATGGATAAACCTGAGTTGCAGGATCTCAAGAGGCAGTTAGAGGAGTTACAGTCAATGGGTTTTATCCGACCCAGTACTTCTCCTTGGGGTTCTCCTATCCTTTTTGCGAAGAAGGTGGATGGTACTCACAGAATCTGTGCGGATTATCAGAAGCTGAACCAGTTCATGGTTAAGAACCGATATCCCTGACCAAGGATTGATGATCTTTTTGATCATCTTTGTGAAGCACGATTGTTCTAAAAGATTTACTTGAGATCTGGATATCATCAGATGCATTTTAGACCATCTAATATACCTCTCACCGCTTTCAGGAGCAGGTATTGTCTATACAAGTATACGGTTATGCCGTTCGGACTCACGAACGTGCCAGAAGATTTCATGGATCTGATGAATCATTTGTTCCATCCTTATCTGGACTCTTTTGTGGTAGTATTCGTGGACGATATCTTAGTGTACTCTCAAACTCTACATGACCATGCCACCCATGATGAGATTATATTGAGTACAGTGAGAGAGAATCGGTTATATGCTAAGCTATCAAAGTGACACTTTTGGATGGACCATATACACTTCCTGGTCATATCATCTCAGAGGCAGGAGTTTCAGTAGACATAGAGAAGGTGAGAGTAGTAGTTTCCTAGGAGCAGCCTAAGAACGTGTTTGAGATACGGAGTTTCTTAGGGCTGACTGGTTACTAATTATTTTTTATATATGACTTCTACCGCTTAGCCGTGCCGATGACTTGTTTGACTAAGAAGGGTGTGAAGTTCGTTTGGACAGAATCTTGTGAGACAGCCTTTCAGGATCTGAAAGGAAGGTTGAAATTAGCACTGATCCTGATACTCCCAGAGCAGTGGAATAGCTATACAGTTTACTATGATGCATCAGGTATAGGGCTAGGAGTTGTGTTGATGCAGGGCGATCGAGTAGTTGCATACGAGTCTCGCCAGTTGAGGCCGCATGAGAGGAATTTCCAGACACATGATCTCAAGTTGGATGTAGTTGTTCATGCGTTGCACTGTTGGAGGCATTATATCTTTGGAAAGAATTTTGTGGTTTTCACCAACCAAAAAAGTCTCAAGTATATCTTTAACCAGCGTGACTTGAATCTGAGGCAGCGAAGGTAGGTCAAATACCTACAGTTCTTTGATTTTGAGCTTTTTTATACACCTGGTTAAGGTAATGCGGTAGCTGATGCACTGAGTAGGAAGAATCTGGTACAGGTAGTTGAGGAGGCCAGTGGTGAGTGGAAGATTATGACTTTGTTCTCTGAGATGCATTTGGAAGTGAAAGATATTCCGGGGAAAACCTATCTTTCCTTTTTAGCTATGACTTCTACCCTCCTGGTTATATTGAGGATGAGACAACTATCTAATTCAGAAGGCCTAGTTCTATGGCAGTCGGTGGAAAGTGAGGACCCTCCTCCTGGGTTGACGATAGAAGATGATGAGGTTCTGTGTTTCCATGGATGAGTTTGGGTTCCAGGGAATATATGTGAGGAGATGATGCAGAAGTTTTATACATCAGCATGGTCAGTTCATCATGGAGTTACCAAGATGTACCGTGACCTGAGACGTCATTACTGGTGGCCGAGAATGAAAAGGGATTTATCTGGTTATTCTACGAGGTGTTCCACCTGTCAACAGGTGAAGGCGGAACATCAGAGGCTAGCCGGACTATTACAGTAGTTACCTATTCTAGAGTGTAAATGGGATGATGTCCCGATGAACTTTGTGACTGAGTTTCCGAGGTCTCCTCGAGGCAATGATGTCGTGTGGGTTGTTGTAGACAGACTCACGAAGGTAGTTCACTTTTTTCTGGTCAAGGAGACCTTCGATGTTGACGAGCTCAGACGGTTGTATATCCGAGAGATCATACATCTTCATGGGGTCCCTCATTCTATCGTTTCAGATAGGGATGCTCGTTTTACGTCTCATTTATTGCAGATTTTTCATAGGGCACTAGGTACACAAGTGCTTCTAAGCACAACTTACCACCCTCAGACGGATGGCCAGTCAGAGCGTACGATACAGGTTCTTGAGGACATGCCGCATGCATGCGTCCTAGACATTGGGGGATCTTGGTAGAAGAATATACCCATAGTCGAGTTTGCCTATAATAATAGTTTTCAGGAAACTATTAAGACGAAACCATATGAGGATTTATATTGTAGGTCGTGCCGATCACCCTTGTGCTAGTTAGAGGCAGGTGAGGCAGCTTTACAGGGACCACGTCTCGTGCAGGATACTTCAGAGCAGGTCCAGTTGATTCAGAAGCGGATGGATACCGTGAAGTCTCATCAGAAGTCTTATGCTGATCGCCGCAGATGTCCTTTGGAGTTCATGGTTGGGGATCAAGTTTTCCTATGTGTTTTGCCGAGGTTGGGACACAGATAGATCAGGAGACAGGGAAAACATTCAATGAGGTATGTGGGGCCATATGAGATTCTGGAGAGAGTCGGGTAGGTTGCTTATTGGTTGTTGTTACCTCAGAGGTACCGGGCCATGCATGATGTCTTCTATGTATCTTAGTTGCACCGCTATCATTTAGAAATATCTCACGTATTTCAGCCAGAGGAGGTTGTGCTTCAGGTAGATGCATCTTTCGAGGAGCATCTGATTCGTATCGTTGATAGGAGCACAATGGTTCTCCGAGGCCGGTCAGTTCCTCTCATATGGGTGCTATGGCAGCATGGCCGAGTGCAGGATGAAACCTAGGAGCATGAGACCTATGTATGTGCTAAGGGGCTAGATTTATTCACGGCTATATCTTCGCCACCCTTAGAAGGGAAATTCAGGGATGAATTGATTTAAGGGGGGAAGTTTGTAAGAACCCGATTCTTATTTCTGAGGTACATGCTTCTTCTTTTCTCTTTTCCTTATGTGTTTTTATGAAATATGTTAAATGGGGAAAAATACCAAATTTTGAAAGTACACGCCACGTACTTTTGGCCATGTGGGATGAGTACACAGCGTGTATAGCCATGTCAGCGACAAAGTGTGTAAAGATCGTCTGCACACCGTGTAGTGGTACCTTACACGCCGTGTAGTCAGTTGGCAGCCAAATAGTAAAGTGGTGGCTAGCTGTGTGATAGAACATGACGTGTACTCAAGGAGACACATCGTGTAGTCACGTTGGCAGGTGAACAGTGCCACACTGGTGGGAAACCGCCAGACGAACATTTAAAAATGGGGAGTACACGCTATGTACTTGGATATACATGTCGTGTTCTTTGTTTTGTTTGCTTAAAATGGGAAGTAGCCTCCCTGTTCACAGGGAAGGCTTAGAACGGGAAGAGGGATCAAGAGAGGATGGCCGAATCTTCGGATATCCACCAGGCACACGTCGGGAACCATTTCCGCGTCGGACGATATTGTTGTAACTTCACGGGTAATCCCCCCACTCTTCTTTAATCATTCTTGCCAATTCTTCCCCTAATGGGTGTTATTTCTGTTTTAGCGAGAATTATTTTACCTCAGATCTACCTTGTTCTAGGCCGATTTGTGGGACGTCGTTCGAGTATACTGATCAGGGGTGTTAATGGTAGGTGTCTTGGTTTTACTTTCAAACTATTGCGCGTTTTGTGTTTTTTTGTGCCATGGACCTATGTTGGGGTATCGTGTGGCTGAGGTCGTAGCAGTTTAAATACATAGAATTGCATAGGTAATTAAATGTGATATTAAAATGTTGTTTGGGGCCGCTGCTTGGATCTAGGACCACCCCGGGGGTGCATTCCTTGGTTTAGCTGTTTGGCCAGGATACCTGAGGTTCTGCCTTGTTTATATTATGCCTTTAAAGTAGTGATTGTATAATTGCCTTGAGTGGATTTTCTTGTATATCCCTGGTCACATATTAGGAATGGCTCGGTTACCTGTTTAGCCTGAGGGTAGCATTGTGATTAACCTGTGGGCCCTGTGCTATTTAGCCTGTGGGAAACATCTTCAGTACCTGTGGGCAGTGATTCTGTGCCTGTCGGCGACACTACTTACGCCTTTGGGCATTGTCCATATGCATGTGGGTAGATTCTTGTGTTGGATTCTCTTTACCTGAGTGTAGGAGTTTATGTGTCTGAGGACATTGGTTGTTACATAGAATATTGACTGTGTTGATATTTTAAATTAACTGATTAAATGATTAATTAAATGTCAATACAACTGGTAAGTTGGTTACTGTTGAGTACTACTTAGTTTATTGCATTTTACTACTGCACACTGTTGTTGCATGCTTCACACAGTTGGGCACATGCCTTTGGTGGGTGCCTACACAGATATATTCTTCACACCCTGTTTGGGTCATGCTTTTCAGACCAAATAGATTACGTTTCTGCAGGTGTAGATAAGGTGAATGGTCCTTATACTGGTACTTGACTGCTACTGAGGAGTCGGAGAGCATGGGATCGGGCCGTGGCTCGCGATGTTACCAGCTGGTTTGTTCTGCTTTGCTTTCATGTACTTGTAATTTAGTTGTATTTTATTGTATTGCAGTGTAACTTTTTCTGGCTATTTTCTTAGAACTGGACACTTGTGGCATCATATCTATATATATGTTTGATTATATCTATTGGATTTGTTTATTAGAGTTGTGTATGGTTTACTGCTTCCGTTGTTGCTGTATGTTTTATTTCATTCCGCTGTGCTACACTTTGAAAAATGAGGGCATAGTTTCCCCAATATCAGACCTATGCCATCACTACTGGTCGGCAGCCTCTGGAGTATGGAGAAATGCGCTTGATGTCACGTGGTGAACTGGGTTCGGGGCACCCGTTGAGTGGCACCCAGAACTGGGACGTTACAAACAGCTTCAATAGAGGGATGTTCAATTCTAACATCAGTAACAGATATTCGTAGCTTCTTGGGGTTAGTTGGATATTTTCAACGATTTATGTGAAACTTCTCATGATTTTACAACCCTCTTACCAAGCTAACTCGGAAGGGAGTAAAGTTTTCATGGAGTGATGAATACAAAGAGAACTTCAAGGTGTTAAAAAGGAGTCTTATCACTGCACCTATGATCAATTTACCCCCAAACAGAGAACTTTTTGTGGTATTTAGTGATGCTTCAAAGAAGGTCATGGGATGTGTGTTGATGAAAAATCACAAATTAATTTCTTATGATTCATGTAAATTCAATGTTAATGAATAGAAATATCCAACACATGACCTCTAGTTGGCTGTAGTGATCTTCGCTTTGAAAATTTGGCAGCATTATCTCTTTGGGGGAAAAGTGTGAAATATATACGGACCACAAAATCCTCAAGTATATATTCACATAGATTGAGATGAAAATGCGCCAATTAAGATGGATAGAGCTGATCAAAGACTATGACTTCTCAATCCACTACCATCCGGAAAAGGAAAACAAGGTGGTAGATGCTCTATGTAGAAAGGATCCTGCATGTTTATCAATGTTGAGAATTAATAAGGATCCGATCCTCTCAAATTTGAAATGGATGTACATGGGAATCATTAAGAGAGGAACATCATAAATACTTTCTCAAATTATTGCTCTACCATCCCACTTGGAGAGAATAAATGATTCTCAAATAAACTATGTGGAAGTTTAGAAAATGGTTGGAGTAGTTAGAAATGTGAAATCCTTTGATTTCAAAGTTGATGATGAAGGACTTGTAACATTTGGGATGCGATTATGTATACCATCCAATCTAGATATAATGAAGTTTCTATTCAATGATGCACATAGCTCGACCTTCTCTATCCACCCAGGGAGCAAAATGATGTACATAGATCTCCGAGAAAACTTTTGGTGAGACAATATGAAAAGGGAGATTGTCAAATATACATCATATTCTCTGGTATGTCGGCAAGTTAATGTATAGAGGAAGAAGTCTAAGGGAAAGATGCAACCATTGCCTATAACAGAATGGAAATGGGAGAACATCACCATGGACATTGTCACTGGACTACTGAAGACATCCAAGAGAAACAATGCAATCAGGGTTATTGTGGATCGTCTTACAAAAGCTGCACACTTCATTGCTATTCAGGATGATTTATCATTGGATCAACTCACATAGATATATATCAGGTAAGAGGTAAAGTAGTATAGAGTATCATTATCTATCGTGGCCGATCAAGATCCAAGATTCACCTCTATGTTTTGGAAGATTCTTCAACATGCTCTGAGTACTATACTAAACTTTATTACGATCTATCATCCTCAAAATGATATCCAATCAGAGTTGACTATCCAAACACTTGAGGACATTTTGAGAGCATGATCAATGGAATTAAAAGGAGGATATGATCAACATCACCCTCTGGTTGAGTTCTCATATAACAAATGTTCCCACTCGAGCATCTGAATGGCACTATATGAATACCTTTATGGGAAAAGGTGCAGAACACCGGCATGTTGGGATGAGGTCGGTGAGCGTAAGCTGATTGGACTAAAAATGGTCGTAAAAATGGTAGAGAAGGTGAAATCCATCAAGTCGGATATCAGGGCAGCCCACAGTCGACAAAAGAGTTATTCAGATAACCGTCGATGAGACCTTATGTTTAAAGTTGGAGACATGATATTTCTACACATATCTCAATGGAAGAAGGTCATGTGTTTTGGAATGAAAGGGAAGTTAAATCCAAGGTACATTAGCCCCTTCTAGATTCTTGATCATGTTGAGGTTGTGTCATATCGACTCACACATCAACCAACCATGGAAAAAGTTCATGATATCTTTCATGTATCCTTCTTAATAAATACATTCCAGACCCTTCACATGCACTCTCTTCTGAGGTGGTATAGTTGGAGGATGATCTTTCTTATGAGGAGAAACCAATAAAGATGACGGATCATAGAGGCAAAGTTCTACATAACAAGACTACATATCTGGTCAGGGTACTTTGGTGAGACCATAAGTATGAAGAAGCAACATGGGAACTGGAGAATGAAATGAAGGAAAAGTACTCACATCTGTTTTTGGCCTAGAATTTATAATGAAATTTCAAGGGTGAAATTAATTAAGGGTGGAAGATTATAATGACCCAAACAATCATTAATGAAAATCCCTCTTGATCTAATTAAATGCCTTAATATGTGAAATGGTCATACAACATATTCCCTTCTACGGTTTTATGTTTTTGGATCATAAAATACCATTATGAATTGTGATCGTTGCAAATATTTCCATTGAACAGTGATCACAAGATTAGTATAAATATTGGATTTAACAATTTAATTTACTCAGACAAAGGAAGCGATGGACTCATACAGTAGAATTGCTCCATACGAAGCCCATCTGTAGAAGCTCAGAAATGAGGTAGTGTCATTGGGATTCTCTCTTGACCAATCCCAAGCCAAGCTTCAACAGGTTAAGCTTGAACAGAACTGTCTATGGGAGAAGTGTAAGTTGATAGAGATCGCCACAAGTGCAATGTTATCTGAGCCACCCCAAGAGTCTGTCACCATCGCACACCTCACCCTTCAGTCTTATGTGGGTGTTTTAAGGGGTTATTTAACAAGTCCCTAGTACTATTTTTATGTACAATATTTGTTTATAAAATAATTAACATATTCTCATTTTATTATTGTTACCTTGTAAATAGTTTTTAAAGAACAAATAGTATTTATAGTTAATGTTCAACTAAGAAATATATTTTGATTAATTAATGGATATTTGAATTAAATAATATTTTAATAAAATATTATTATTATTATTAAATTAATTTTTATTGAATATAAATGATCGTATTATTTTATCAATGCAATGGTAATTATTATTAAGGTTTGAAATCCATTTTTGTCAAAACCCATGAATTGTTTATAAATGTCAGTTTTTATTTTAAAAGTGAAGATTAACATATATAGAAAATTATTTATGTAAAATGAATATTATTTTTAGAATCAGGATTTCGAAATTATCCAATGGGGAATTTTTCATAATTTTCAGAGACAGTCAAATTTTTGGGTAAAAATTAAATATCGTTTAAATATATAAAATGATTTATGACATAATAATGACACAATAGTCATGTAATAAAATAATATAAGCCTTATGTTCGTCCAATATATGTTTTTAAATTAATATAATTTTATTTGGGGTTTGTTTGACTTATTTTACAATGCATTAATGGACCATTCAAGAATAATTAAACATCTTGTCTTTTTAAATGGTTTTCCTTGGGAGTTTGAATCACCTCAACAAATGAAACCCCATTATTTTAAGATGTTCTGACTTTGGAATTATAAAATATGGTTTTCCACTTCCCTTTTCCAGAAACCATGGGCAAAAACCATGGGATGGTTTGTGGTTTGGATTAGTTTAATGTGAGGGTCCCAAACTAAATAATAAATAATTCTCTCACCTTTCCTATATAAACCCACCCACGATCACACTTCCTCATCTCTAAAATCCTTTTTAGTTCTTCCAACCTCTTCCCTCCTCTCTCAATAATTCTCCCAAGGTTCCAAATTCTCCCAAGAACCTCTCTTAATCCTCTCTCAAGCCTTTGGAAGCACACTTCCAAGTAAGGGTTTTTCTTCCTTTCTCATTTTTTGTACAATTTTCTTCTAGTTGTTATTACCTTTTAATTTCAATTATAAATGATGGGTGTATGGTTTCTAACCTCCCATATACTTCCCTATTTATGTTTTAATGATGGTATACCCCTTTCACTCTCATTAAATGCCTCCCATATACACCTGTAACTATGCCGAAATTTTGAAAGGAATTTCCCTCTCCTCATTTATATTCAAGGCATTCTTTTGTATCATGAATCTAAATTCCATTAAATTTGTTGGAAATGTATCAAAATGACCCCCTTACTTTTAGTGTCATATAAATATGATGATACAGCACTTTCTCTCTCATCAACCATTTTTATGAGTTCTTATATCACACTGTTATGTTTCCGAAATTGCACCGCGTTTTTCCAAGATAAAGTCATTGTGTAGTGAATACCATGTCCATTTCTCTATCAATGGAATTCACTTTTATGCACATTTACATATTATTTAAAGTGTGTCAAGTATTTATTCTAGAATTTTTTTATCGTTTAATAAAAAAATATGTTGAATATGATTCAATGTTTTATGATCCATGTGTCACACTTATGCATGAAATGAAATGATTATGAAGGGTGTGCCCTGATAGCTCTCCAATGCATTGGGTAAAGTAGAGTATCATGATATGTTAAGTGAAATGGGTTTTTACTAATTCTAATAAAAGTTAAATGATGGTTATCTCATGCTTCATGTGAAATGAGGTTTTACTCATGCTCTATGTGCAATGAGCCTTGGATCATGCTAATTCCATGTTAAGTGTTGTTACCACATTTCCATGTTATGATTATCATGCTTTATAATGCCCTTAAATTTATGCTTCCCTTGCAATCTATTGAGATTCCTATTGTCAAAAATGTATTGTATTCATCTTGTTATTCCTTTTTTATTCCCTTACTGGGCCTTATAGCTCACCCTTTTCTCAAACATGTCCTCAGGTTATCCCATGTAATGCAAAGTACGAGGGAATGTAGTGGTCATGTAAAGGAAGCTGTCAATGAGGATGTTGTATTTATTGTTTTCTGTTGTTATGTAATGATCATAATCCCTAAAGACACTAAACCTCCCGATCTTATATGTTTTATCAAGTGATGTTTCTGTAATAAATCATGTTCAAGTGTGTTATAAAAGTAGGGTTGTCATAAATATTCTCCATTTTTTTTCTTTATTAGAAATATATTTATCCAGTGGTTTAACCATTGAGTAAAATAAAAGTGAAGGATCATGTATATACTTCCTCATGATATTTACATGGAACACATCATGTACATAAGAGTTATTCAATGGGAGAACCAACTGACAGAATACCATCCCAATATGATGAAGAATTTCAAAAGGAATAATATACCTAGTTTTTAGATTTTCCTTCTTCCCAAATATCTACACACTCTTCTACGAAAATATCTACAGGAATATATTATCACCATATTCAGACTCTATATATTTTTGATGATTATTAACATACCTTTTTTGTCGACTCTGAGATTCTCTTAGGTTCTATTGAATGACTCAAAAATTCTATTCCATTTCCTCATATACATCGTGTCCCAGTATATTTCTTTATCTATATTATGTATATCATATAATATTTATTCCTTTAATGTCATATAAGACTTCATAAGGATCCATCTTAATGGTCGAGTGAAAATTAATATTGTAAGAAAATTACACCAATAAAAGGTGTGGATTGAATCCTCCCTTTAAATCCATAAGGAATGATCAAAAAAGTATTCTAGGGTTTGAATGGTCCTATATGCCTCACCATCTATCAAAGGATTACATGAAGTTCTTAAAATTTACTCTATATCTAGATCCTTCTGGGGACTGCACAAAAAATTCAAGGTAAACCTTGGATTCTGATTATAAATAATTGATATTGGAACACCACACAGTCATACAACATCATGAATGTATAACTGTGTATGTTTTTTCAAGACATAAATATTCTATAATATAAATAATATCTATTGTCTTAATAATGTGACTGACTATAACTCATATATAATTCTTCCCTTTATATTTTTTTGGGAGTCTGATGACAAAATATATAGAGGTGTTTTACCATTCTAATTCATGTATGGGTAATGGTTGTAACATATCTTAAACTTATGTATCTAATAATTAACATGCAGACATATCAATCACTAATAAACATTCTCTACGGTATCTCTCTTTATGAAATATGAAAAAAATAATCTTTCAAATATCTGGACATTTTCATATTTCCATGATGAAAAGTGAAGGAAGAACTATGGGATTCCTACAACAGATCCTACTTCAAATCTTGCTTCAAAGGGACACATACATATCTCATATACCTTAATATTCCATAATAATCATGTTTTAACATAGGTGTATTTCTCACAATCTTTTTTATCTCTACATCTTCCTTATTCACCTCTTTAGTGTCTTAATAGATATATGGATGAACACACATTTTATAATGTTAATAGTTCCACCATCCACTTAGGTTTTGAAGATCTATAATTTATAATTCAAAAATATCTAATATTTTTTTATCCTCTTCATAGATAATATAACATGATCCTTTCAAACCTAATCATCTACAACCTAGTTTTCTTTCATAGGGTTATAATTTATAGAGAATTAATAATGTTTAATCATATCTATCCATCTTCGTTATCACATGATTAAATATTTTATAGTGTAAATACACCTTAATATTTTGTGATCATTATATCTATAAAAAATTTATCAGTATAGATTATACCTCCCTATCTTTCACGTAAAAATTACCATAGAAAACATTAAATCATGATTTGGGTAATTAATCTCAAGGGACATCAATGTTAATAAGGCATAGTATATAACCAAATCATTCATCATGATGGAAAATCTAAGTTATTTCCATTCTACATCAATTTAGGTTACAAACCCTTCTCCACTTTAGGGTAGTTTGATCATAGTTTCACTAACTAGCATTCACTTCAGTTACTTAAAAAACACCTCACATTCATCTATCCAAAGTAACAAGGATCTATTTTATGTTAACCAATTTAGTGGGAATTATTTCAAGGAAAAATTCTAAACAGAATTATAATAATAGATATCCAAACCAATATAAGTATGAACCCCAATCATAGTGGATGGTCTGTGCCAGTGATTAATAAAATCAATCCTTACAGGGACTACTGATTTTTCCTAGCATGAGATTATATGACCCAGAAATGAATCTTTTTGAATCCAAAGTTTACAACAGATAAATTTTCCACAATGTATCACCTTACTCAGGGGATTCAATAAAATCCCCATGTGATATGAATTATCCCCAATTCCCATTGAATATATAAGAATGTCATCTATAGAGACTAGCATAAAATGGTCAAGTTATTCTATAAAGACTCTATTATTTAAGTCCATTAATATTGTTGGGGAATTAGTATAACCAAGTGGAATCAATATAAACTAATATTTTTCTTACCTTTTATGGAATTTTGTCTTGGGTATATCCCCCTTATTAACACTATATTTATGATATCCAAAATGAATATCAATCTTAAAAAAAGTATTGATCTCCATGTAGTTGATCGTAAAAGTCATATATATGGGGTTAAGGACACCTATTCCTAATATTGATCATGTTATGTTATAGATAATCAATACAGAGTCACATTTATCCATATTTCATCTTAAAAAAAATTGGTGGACCCTATGGCATCTGATTAGGTCAAATGAATCCCTTTTCAAGATTCACCTACTGTTTCTTCTTCAATCATTGAAACCCAATTATGGATATTATATATAGAGCTTAGAAATAGGTACGAGACCAGCTATGAGTTCGATTTAATTATCATCTTCATGATTTGGTGGATGACTAGACAATTGTTCCGGAAAGATATTAATAAACTCTTTTTTAAATATGAATATCTTTGATTTCTAGTTTCTTCCCAACTATATAAGATAATTTAAGTACCTTATTCTTCTTTGAGATACATATCTTTTAATATCATTAAATTATTAGTTTAAATATATTAATATGGCCTAATATGAATGTTCTTTGATTTATGGGAGGTATATAAGGTGTCTGAGGCTGGATCGAAACCTAAAACCCAACCTTTTTGGCTGAAAATATCATGGAGCATGGTTAGATTAAAATGTGTGTAAAAGGCCAAACGGTCTAAAAAACATTATGAAGCATGGGTTGAGAGTAGGATAAGGTTGTACAGTTTGATGAAACCATGTGGTTTTTGGTGAGTGGACATGCATACATGTATTCCATTTGGATAGTGTAGGTTTTCAATGTTTGTTCATGGTTAGTCAAACTTTGTGATGTTTCCTTCCCTACAGTTAAGAGTGCATGGTTGGCATGCAATTTGGCCAAATGTTTTGAAAAACTAGGAGACCCTATATTTTTGTGAAAAGTAAAATTATCATTTAAATATTTTTTAAGCTCAAACATAATTTGTTTATCAAACTATAGAAAGCAGCTCACTTAAGAGATATTCTTCGGTGACTATTCTTTTAATTGTCACCGAATCTCAACTAGTTCTCTGATTTAATAGCTTCTCATATCATTGGATCTTCATCCGTGAGTAATATATTCATTTTTTACATCCATCATTAAACATAGTATCATATGTTCTATTTAAGAGAATGAAATTTATCATATTATTAGGTTCTTCATATGTTTTCAATTATCCCTTGTTCTGAGTCGAATCAGGAGCTGATACGTGATGAGATATCATATACATACCTATATTATGTGTTATAGATCCTCCAATAAAGGTAGAAGTGTTTATTTGTGTAATTTTTTCATTCTCCAAATTAGTTTGTGGTGAATTGCAATGAAATGTGATCCTTGAATTGAACTAATAAGTATATACTATTATTTCAAAGAGGCACGTTCATGTTCGGTTTTAGGTTGAGGACCTTGAAATAGGAATGAACCCTTTAGGCTGGTTGTTTATTTAAATGGACCATTATGAAGGTATATAAAATTGGAATCCTTTAACATGGGCCCTTTACCATTTTCATGAGCTGTTTAATATTGAAATCAACTTTAAATTTAAATGATAAATTAGATTGATTAACGAAAATAATGATGGATGAAATTCCCCTATGATATGATATTTAATTGGTTTTTTATGATATAATTTATTATTATACTAAAATTATCCGATGATTAAATTAAATAATAATCCTTCTAAGATTTTACAAATACTCCTGTCAACAGTTGAGGTGGGATTGGATTGAATGTTCTTGGGATTGAACATGAAATGTTTAAATGAATTTGTTTAAATTATTAAATGATATTTAATATTTATATGTCTTGGGTGATACACAGATTCGAGTGAATAATTACATGGATGAATATAATGGGATTGATCTACTTTTATTCACAAGTGACACTTGGACACTAGGTATGGTTTTCCAAGGATGAAATCATAGGAGAAAACTATAGAATGTCGATTTATAGTTGGAATTATATATGGATTCTCAAGGACACATTTCTGGGTAATTGATCATGTAAGACATGAGTGATACATGGGCTCCATTAGTGGCCCTCAAAGGAAAGACTCAAATTATAGTGATGTTATACCACACCTAGAGAAATACATGGGTTCCTTAGAGGTTCTACATGGATGGGCTTGTAGGGTGTTGATTTATATTATAAATGGAGTGATACCTAGACTCCAAATTAAGAATTTCAAGGATGGGATCTGGTTCAAAATTGAACAATTAATGAAATTATTTCTTAGATGAATCATTCAAGGGAATGGAGAACCTTAGATTAATCATTTTTATACATCATGGATTGATAGTTAAAGAATCTTTTGTTTAACTATTATCATGGGAGACAACGGGCTACACAACATAACCAAGAAACACACCAGGTAAAAATACATATAAATTAAATTGAATGGAATTTTTAAATGAATGTTAATATAAATCATAACTGATAATTTATAAGATGTACACTATCAGTACTTCCTTAAATTTCAATAACATCATTCACATTGTTGTTATATATATTCAATAACTAATTGGAACAAGAACTTGGGTGGTGGCCGAATGGGATTACATATCACTCCCTATTTGGGCCGCCTTTGGGTACCCAAATAGAATATAATATTACAGGTATGGATAAGACATAGTTCCTTGATATAGGTTCTTAATTGATTCATTCGGAAGGGGTGCGTGGGACCAAGCTCTATCTCGCAATGCAATCTAGGATACTTTTTATGCTATTTTTACTTTTATTCAATGCATTGTAGACCTACTATTATTTCATGTTTTGGATGATTTATTAGAGACATATTCCATGTATTATCATCATCATTATATATGGGATTTTTTTATTTCTATCTATTCTTGTTATTTCATTATTGTCTATATATTATTTTCTGCTTCTATTACATGTATGTTATAGTTATTCTTTTGTGATACTGTCTTGTGATGAGGGAATAGTCTCCCCACAAACACAATTAGACCCTCACTACTAGATGTAAGATTCTAGAATTATTGGAGATGCCCTTGAGGCTTTGTTTCCAACTGGGCATGGGGCACCGTTCAATGGAATCCAGGTCTGCGATGTTACAATGTTATATGAGAGGATATTATTTTCTAGTTTATTATTTGGTGAAAAATGATAGATATATAAAGGAAATAGAATTTTCTAATGAGTTGTGTCAAGGTGTAGTTAACTCTTGTACAAGAATAAGCCAAATTACCTCGACAGAATTTTTTTTATAGATTTTGACTATTATAGTAGATTTGATTCCATCAATAGGTGAATCACCTAAAATTTGATATTATTATGTATATGATTGGGGGTTCTAATTTGTTCAACCCCTTTCAGATTAGGGTATACAATCTACTACATTATCTTAGTCACATTACAGGAATCAGATGCCATTAATTATTCCATGCCATCTATGATTCATTAGTGTTTCAAGATGTTGTGATAGGTTTGGTGATGTAGATAACTTCTATTGTAATAGGTATCTTGGAATGTGTAATGTTGTGAATTAGAAGGAAACCATACATTGGTTCTTGAGGAATATGGTCCCACATGGATCAGAATTTGGTGGACCATTGATTCATCCTTTTAAAATGATTTTATATATAAATATAAGCTATGTATGAAATAAAATTAGAATTATTGTATGAATTCATGTTAACGAGAAATGGAAATAATAATTCTTATTTTAGAGAACATAACCAATAACAAAACTGAGTACTGGGTATTAGTTATTATCTCTTTCATATATATGATTATTATATCCTCCAAACCATAGTCAGGGAGAAGGAAGAGGGGAATGTTTTGATATAGAAATTCCAGTACATATCGTGTTTCAATATTTACATTTTTGATCTAAAAAATTTGATAAAAATTGTGATATAAGGAATGTGTTTGGATTTGTAGAGGTATCCCACCATGAAAACCTCCAATCATATACCATGATGTTGGTGCCGACCACAATCTAGAGGTAGTGGGACATGGGATAACATTGTATTCTCCATTAGTTCTAGTTGAGGAACAAATATTTGTTCTAAACACATGTGTTGAGGAATAGTTCCTTGAAAGATTTATGTGGTCCATGCCAACCATTCAGGGAGAACTATGAATTACTCTTAATATGGTGGAGTTGATGAGTGAGTTCCAGCTACAATATCCAACCACATTATTATTGGATTAGGGACCACATGTTATAAATTCATGGAAGGATCCCATGCAATCTATCTACTATAATATACAGAAACCTCTTAAGAGGAGAGCCAAGATCTTTATGTTTATTAAGAATTATTGCAAAAAGATATTTTGTGATGTCATTAAAATTGATATATATTCATTGGGAGATGTGTTGGATAGGTTCTCATATAGACTTTTATGACTAAATTTATCCCTAGAGCTTGAGGGCCAATAGAACATGATAGTTCATGCACCTAGAGTAGGGTGTGCTATCAGTTATTGAATATTCATCCTGTTTTACTATGCATTAGTGCTTCACACCTATTCTAATGGGAGTTGAGTTATAAAAGTCTTGGTAATTCTAGGATAGTCTCTAGTACATTATCTGACTTCAGGAGAAGTAAATTCAGCTAACTACAATTTATGGAATAGTGAATCGGGCGATTATCACAGAGCATAACCTGAGAGAAGTTGGTGGTGAAATCCATAGTGGTTTAGTATCTAGATCTGGTACTACATCAATGGGTATTATGAAAAATCATATAGATATTCTAGGTGGTGACATTTGTAGCTATATCATACACTCTAGTAGCCAAGTGACGTTCTACCAGCGTAGTAGGTTATGATATATGAGGGCACATTTTACGAGGGACCCAGTCGAGTGTCGATCCTATGGTAAGATGGTCCATCTAGATCTATTCTATAGAATGATTCCTCTGATAGCCAATGAGAATGGGTATAAACTGACACCACATTTATGATAGAGTTCAGATGAATCTCATTAGATAGGGAGCTGGATTAGTGTCGGTCGATCAAGTTGTGGTATTCAGACCCCAATTTTACAGTGACATGAGGTTAGATTAGCTCACGTTAGCAAGTTGTTTTATAGGTACTTGGTTTAGCCCAGATTTATGTAGTACAAAAATTCCCTATGGATCAAGATCCTAGATATTGAACTGTTAGAGGTACTGTTCTTGTGACCTCTACTATATCTTCTCGAATTTTAGACATAGGGGATTTTCATTGTTTTATATTTGTGAATTTTTTGGAGAGACTTGGGCTTAGTGTTTAGTGTTTTTATGGTATTAGGATGGTTGAAACTCTATTGGGAATTAGAACAGAGGGTGTACATCAGTGAAGGGAGTTACCCATTGAGATTGGAGGGTGTAACATCGTATGAGACCTCTTTTTTATAAAGATGATTGAGTTTACATCTTTATTAGGATGGAATGGTCAGTTCCCTTTATGTATTTTTCTTATTTCTATCACCAAAATGGGAACATCAAATCAATAAGGGGTGAAAGGTTTATTCAAATGTCTGAATGAGATGTCCAAGTGGGTCAATATTAAACTGAGCATCATGGGTATGGCAAGATGACAACCCAAATTACGCGTTTTTATATGGATGAATCGGGAACACATCATTCATATTTCCATCCAATATTTTATCATTTCAGGGTTGTGTTCCCAGATGAATTTTTCAGATTAGCTCTAGTGGGAGAGGTATAGTTATCCATAGATCTGTGGCTATGTGATTCACCAATATCTATTACTTCTTATAAGATGATTTAACAATAAGGTGGATAAGTTCAATAGTATGCTAAAGGGTTTGGATAAAGGGTTTAATTTAACATAGTACTTATCCATGGGTTTCACCGGTCCTTTTAGCGAAAAAGGTGTACGGTACCTTTAGGTAATGTGTGAACTACTAGAACCTGAATTTTTTTGAAGCTTAGGAATCGTTATCCTATGCTATAGATAGATGATATCTTTGAATATATCTGCAGAGATCGGATCATCTCAAAGAATAATTTGAGTTCCATTAATCATCAGGTGCATGTTAGATCATCATTCATACATCACATAGAGTTTTATATAAGGAATGTTCTATACAAGTATTTTTTCATTCAATTCGGTCTCACAAACATGCATGTAGACTACAAGCCAATGATGACCAATTTTTTACATTGTTATCTTGATTAATTTGTGCTGGTTTTCATGGACGATATCATTGTGTATTCTCAAAATCAATGACCACGAAAAATATTTTTTTGATTGTATTGAATACACTGAGAGAGAACTAGTTATATGATAAGAGCACAAAGTGCCACATTTGGATGGACCAAATTTACTTCAGGGGTAACATTATCACAGATAATGGATTAACAGTTTACCCAAATAATGTCAGAGACATAGTTTGCTAGCAACATCCCAATAATTGTTTTGAGTTATAAAGATTCATGGGGATTGTTGGATGTTATATGTGATTAAAAATTGAATTATTATTCATGGAAGCACCCCATATGAGATTGAATAAAAAGGGTGTGAAGTTTATATGGCCAGATTCTTATCATATGACCTTTCAGTAGGGGAAAGAGAGACCGACTTCAGTGCCAATACTGATATTTCATGAACTAAGATGGGGTAACCATATTTGTTTTTTTTCATCGGGTATTGGAGTAGGAGAAGTAATATTTTTGTAAGATAAGTTCATTGGGTATGGTTTTCAGCAGTTGATGCCACATGATTGGAATGACATGAAACATGATCTCAAGATATCTATAGTTGTTCATGCATTTTGTAATTTGAGACATTACATTAGTGGAGAGAATTTTTTGGGGTACACTGGCCATAAAATAATCACATATATATTTACATAGCATGATATGAATCAGAGGGAGAAAAGGTGGGTTGAATATCTATAGTATTTCAACTTCAATCATGGAAACATGCTTTGTTAAATTAATTATGTTCCAGATGCGATGAGAAGGAGGATTCAGATATGGATCATTCAATAAGATAGTACTGAGTGTAAACTTATATCATAGTTCTCTATGATTCACTTGAAGGTGCGGGACGGTCAGGGACAGACCTATTTACGATGCCTAGCTATGACATCTACCCTTATTAAAAGAGTGTGTATGGGGAATATATTGGATTCAATTCCATAATACTATAAGAGAATGTGTAATTTTCAGATGATCCTCCTAGTTGGACCATTGGTTTGGATGAAATTCCCTTTGTACATGGTCATGCACGAGTGCCAGCAGACATGTTCCAGGAGCTGATGGCTGACTTTCATGCTTCATCTTGGACATTAAACACCAGTGTCACCAGATGTATTGAGATTTACATCATACTAATTGATGTATAGGTATGAAATGAGATGTATTTGGTTTTTTCATGAGATGTTCTACCTGTCAAAATGTGAAGGTGGAACACCTGTGATCATCCTAACTTCTACAAAAACTACCCATTCCCAAGGGGAAGTTGAATGATGTTATAATGGATTTAATGAAAATTTTACCGAGGTCATGTCAAATTAAATATTCCATATAGGTGTTTTTTTGATAAGATCATGAAGGTTTCACATTTCCTACCAATCATGGAATCCATTTGTTTGGATGATCATGGAAGGTTGTATATCCATGATTTAAATGAACTTCACTGGGTCCCACATACTATCATTCCAGATAGGAATGCATAGTATACTTCACAATTATAGAGAGGGATACCCTGTTTATTTGGTATAGAAACTCCTTTATGCACAACATACTAATCCTAGACTGATGGAATGTACGGGTACACAATTTTGGTGCTCGGGGACTTGTTGTAGGAATTCATCCCAGATTTAAGGGGTTATAGGGATTAGAATATACCACTAGTTTATTTTTTGAACAAAATATCATTCAGGGTACTATATAGATTTATCCATAAGAATAATTGAATGGTAGACCATGCAAATCATCCCTATATTTGTTAGAGGTAAGAGGGGAAGTTATGTTTGGACCTTGTCTTACTTTGGAGACCACATATGAGGTGCAGTTGATTTGGAAGATAATGGATACTATGCACCCTCGATAGAAATTTTATTTCGATAACTATATATGACCTATAGAGTTTGAAGTTAGGGATTAGGTCTTTTTATTAATCTCACAAACATCGGGACTTAGGAGGATCATGTTACAGGGTAAGCCTCCACCATGATATCGATGGTCGTTTGATATTCTGGGTAGGGTCAGGCTAGAAACATATTGATTGTAGTTAACATAGATGTATCTATCCATGCAAGACATTTTCCATGTATCTCCATTTCACTGTTATCACTCAAACCCATCTCATGCTTTTCATCTAGAAGAGGTTGAGTTGTTGGTTGATGTGTCCATTGAGGGGCATCTTATATGTATTGCAGATCATAGTATGAAGGTTATATAAGGCCGTTAAGTTCCTATAGCGTGTTTTATATAGTAACATATCCATGTAATGGATGAGACCTGTGAGTGGGATGCTAATGTACAATTTTATGTGGTCAAAGTAATTCTCATACATTCTTCATAATGGTTGAGAGGGAAATTTTGGGATGGATTTCTTTAAGGGGAAAAGTTTCTATGAACTTCTTTCTTCATTGAAATATATATCTTTTTATTTCCATAAATTCTCAATTTGAATGTTTAGATATGGTCTAATATGAATATCATTTGAGATCATGGATGTATTAAGGGTTTATAGTGCTAGTTTAGATCCTGTAAGATGTCCATTTGGGTGAAAATGGCATGGAGCTTGGTTATATTAAACCATACAGGGAAGTCTACAAGATATACCAAGACATGCTATGAATTGATAGATATTAGGATAAGGTTTCATAGTTAGAATATACTATGCAAATTGGGCTTCACTACCAGTGGCCATGTATTTAATATTGAAATTGGTGTTTTTTATGATTTTCACATGGTTAGTCAAATCTTACAAATAAACCATGTGATAAACCCTTACCTCATGCTAAGAATGAAAATTTGGAACATGAATTTTCAAAATTTGTGACACTATATTTTGGGCAAAAATTACAAATTTCCCATTATTTTTTGTTAAACTTAATTTTATTTTATTCTACTCCTATGGACAAAATCCCATTTGAGAGCTCTCCTTGGGTGACTATTCAAGGATTTTTCACCAACTATCCCTATGATATCTGATTCAAGTGCTTCGCATATCATTGGATCCACATTAGAATGCAATCAATTAATTTTTAAATGTTATTAATTCTTATTGGTACCAACAATGATATTTAGGTTCGAGATAATTTTTCCTATTATGAGGTTGTTCATCTGTTCTTCAATTTTCTACCAATCTAAGCTGAGTCATGAGGTGATAATAAATGAGCCAACCTATACAGACCTAAGGTAGTTTTTCCAATGGCTTTTATTAAAACATTATGTGTTTATATATGTCATTGTTTTGCGTTCCAAATTCTTATGTAGCACATTGAAATAAAAATTGATCCTTGAGAGGAATTCATACCTATATTTTATGCATTTATAGGGGCATGTTCTTGTTGGGTTATAGGTTGAGGACCATGAATCTAGAACCACCCATTTGGGTGTGTTTTTTTAATAGACCATTATTATGGTATATAAAATGGGATTTCTTTGATGTGTTCCCCTTACCATTTCCATGGAATGTTTAATATTGAATTTAAATTATAGATTGGATTGAAGAAAGAAAAGGTGTATGGATGGAATTTCTCTAAGACATTCCATGTGATTTTATATGTAATCTTGAATTTCACTTTAATTTCAAATTCCCATGTGATTAATTTAAATATTAGGCCTTCTAATCATGGAAAATAACAAGAGTCACATGATAAGGTGAGATTGGATTGAATGTTCTTGGTATTGAATATGACATGTTTAAATGAAATTGGTCAAATGATTAAATGATGTTGAATGTTCACATGTCTTGGGTGACACATTGATTCAAATGAATAATTCAATGGATCGACTCAATTGGACTGCTCCTTGCTTTGTTCTAAGTGACACATGTACTCATGATATTGTTATCCAAGGATGAACTCATTAGGGCCGACTATTCTATGTCACATCATAATTTTAATTATATATGGATTTACAGGGACAGGATCTAAGGGAATTGATCATGTATTCCATGGGTGATACTTAAGATCCCATAATGAACTGTCAAGGATGGACTTTAGTTATGGTGATGTTATACCACAACTAGAGAAATATCTAGTTTCTTGAGTTGTTCACCCGGGAAGAGATTGTAGGGTGATGATTTCTATTATTCCTGGATAATAAATAAAGAATGCCCAGTATTGTTTAAGGATCTAAATTTAACTATGAATGAAACTAGTTATATGATGTGTCTTCCAAAAAAAACCCATAGGTTTGGATTAGGTATTTTTTATACTTTATGGATGGCCTGTTTAGGAATCCTTTATTTACCTATAACCATGGAGGATTCATGACTATGCACTTGTTCAAGAGACTTATAAATTAAATGAAATAGATTAATTTAATGGATTTGATTATAACTGAGAAACCAGAACTTATAGGACTTTTAAATTAAGTACTTCCCCACATTTCTATTACGACCTTCACATTTTTGTTATACATATTTCCTAACTAAGTGAAACTAGAATTTTGTTGGTTGTCTACTAGGATTATATATCACATCATGTTTGGTCCACCTTTGGGTACCCAAATTTACTATATGATTGCAATTATTGATAAGGAAAATCACCAAGATAGAGGTTCTTGATTGCGGCATAGGGTAAGGGGAGAATGGGACCAAGATGAGACTCAAGACGCTAGCTATAATATTTTTGTCCTTTTTAATGAGTTACATGTATTATAAACATTTTATTTATATAGGATTGGTTGATTTATTTGAGACATATGTCATGTTTTATCATCATCATTGTATATGGGTTTTTTTGGAATATTATCTATTCTTACTGGGTATCTATTCCTTGTATGAGTTACATATTACGCTACTTATTTGTTATTAGTATTTTGATATGATATACTCTATCAACGAGGGTATAGTCTCCCCACATGCACACCTAGGCCCTCATTTAGAGTTGGAAGCCTCTTCCATTTGAAGATATTTCTTTATGGACATGTGGCCAACCATGCCCAAGGAATGTTTCAGTGGAATTCAGATATGGGATGTTATAGATAAATTCCCCTTCTAAATAGGAATCATAAACCATACAATTGATTAAATTTTCATCAGTTTTTTTTCATTACAATGATAGATGATAATAGGATGGTATGTAATATCAAATGATACTTCCATTTAATGAAAATTAATTTGGTATTTATGTACATAAAAAAAACTTATTCAAAAAATTACCACAAATTACTATATAGGAATATTGACTATAATTAAAGGAAAAAAATTCACACAAAAATTAACCAGTGTAGAATCTCGACCTAGGAAACTATCATCATAAAATTACACGTTTTTACTACTATATCAACATTTAGTTTTTTAAGATATATAATGATACCCTAATAACATTCATTAAATTTAAAAGGGTGGGTATATATATAATCAAACAAGACATTGGATGTTATAGAGTTGATGGTAGATGTACCATAAACTATGTCATTATTGTACCCCTCATTAGAAATACTGATCCCATGAGAATTTCATGTACCTGTGGGATTAAAAGGTTTTTTTTATCATCATAATTATCCTTTAGATTTTGGAAATGGTTTTCATAATGCCAAAACATTTTTCTTTTAAAACACTAAAGATTTGGTGCTTCATTCTATGTCTTATTCCATTTAGTCACTTACTTATAAAATTTATTCTCATTATTTCAAAAATAAATTTTACATTGAAATTCATTTCCAAATATTAAAATATTATGAGTTACCTTATGAAAATTCCACCAATGTTTCCATTAAAATTTTTAGAATAATTTAAAGCAGGACATCTTCTTTTAAGGGTTTTTAGAATTTCTTTTGATTTTTTTTCTTTCCTATCAAAACCATGTGTTTGATGGGAAACTAAAATCTATGTATCCTCCTTGAAATCACATAAAAAAATTATTCATAGCCACTGATTTAACTTTTGAATAACGCATATTAGAAACTCAGCTTTAAAACAATGGAAAATCAATCAAACTTACATTCAGTTTGGATGATAATACTAGAAGCATATCTTTAATGTCTTGTAGAAGTATCCTCCAAGAAAGAAAGCGGTTTATCCTCATTTTTACCCACAAAACAAACTCCCTCCACATTTTTGCAACAATAATATTTGGAAAATTCATATTGAGAAGTATTCTCTTAAACAAATCTCACTCCACAGAGTAAATTGCTGCATGTTTCGTCATGTTCTTAATAAGGGTCCACCATTGATCTAATTTTACTTCAATAAATGATAAAAGGGAAGAATAATATTATCATGCTATGTAAACCATAGAATATAAAATATCTCTTTAGTTGTACTGATTAATTTTTCAGTGACTAGTAGATTAGTGAACCCACAAAAATAAGATAGACATTTCCCCATTAAGGACTCGTCAAATAATTCTTCCCTCCATTTATCCTCATGTTCCTTCATAAAATTAAATCAATCCAGTTTCTGAAGTTTTACTAATTCTTTATTAGATACCAACTATTGAGCCTCAAACATTATATATATATATATATATTACATCTATGTATATTAATATTATTTTCATAACATAGTGTTCTTAGATAGTCATATAGGTCTAGTGTCATCGGAAACATGGAAACATAACAAACATGTTTATAATATTTCAACCTAATCACCCACATAGATCTTAATAACTATAACTCTATTTAGATATTCAATACATTAAAAAAAATTCATAACTGGGGATATGAAACTTATGAAATAGTTGGATCTGATTCTTAGTATGGGTAAGAATGTCAGATAACAGTGATAATATAAGAGTAAAAGGAAAAAAGGGGTATGGTATCATGAACTTGAAATTTTGGAAGCAATACCATAAAGATCATAGATCACAATATTGGGTCATGGAATAAATATTTGATGTTTATAAGACATGAATAATAAGGAATCAAAGAACATGAGTCACGATATGATAATATAGGTGTAAGAAATAGAATTATAACATTCACCATAAAATAAAAAATAATTTACTTAGAAGTCTGGGATCTTTTCCAATACTATAATTGTGGAATGGGTTTAGTCCCAAAACCATCTTAGGTGTCATGGATAACTCTCTAGATATTATAGTGAAAAAATTCTCATACAAACTATGTTCAACCCCTATTACATTCATGTTTATCAATTGAGATATTAATCGTTACCTAATGAATTTTGTGAAGATATCATCTATAATGATCATATAATTATAATTATAGATATCTATTCTAAACAATTATGAAAAATTCATCATATCAGTATCCATTAAAAAATGGGTTTCATGAACATATCGTCATTGCATAACCTGGGGAAAACAAATGGGATTCATAAACTATATTCCATGAATAACATTAACCATACAAAAAGGAATTAGTATGATATCCTTAGATCATATTCATTGAAAATAATAAGTGAAATTTAAGGTTATATTATTTTATGAATAAAAATTTCTTTGAATCATTCCTATGGAAAATAACATGCCAATTTATAAAGAAGTTTCTTATAATATAAATATTTATAAAATTTTATGGACGAATTTTTGTTGAAAATAACCATGATAACATTTAATGTAATCCTATAAACATTGATCTATGATGGTGAGAAAATATATACATTCCTTATTAGATTAAAAAACATTCCTTCAATTGTTTTGTTAAAAATATCACAATGTACCTTGTTTGGAAATCAATAAGAAAATTCCATACAAATATTTTTTTTTGAAAATTCAAAGATGGGTAAAAATGAATTTTAACCATCATAGTATAATAGTAAAAACATTATTTAATGTTTTTTATAAAACACCTATATGGAATTGAAAATAAGTTTGACTGAAGATAGAAACTAAGTCGGTTTTGATGATTAGTGTTTTTCCATACTGGAATTTTGAGAAGAAATTTGAATTTCTTGTTTCATCTTCTTATAAGGTGTAAAATGTTTTTCTTTTAATTTTAGATAATCTAAGATAAATTTTTTGACTTCTCCATTGGTCCTGGAATATTGTTTTTACCTTAGGAAACATGTTTGGTTGAAGTTTGGTGCATTTGAATTTTTGTAGAATATCTAATAGTTCATATAAAATTAATTCAATATTGATTTATCATGGTTGTTCATTCCACCGTATCTTTTTAATAGAAAATTTAATTGAGATTATGTCACGTCTGTTGAGTTCAAAATGTGGATTTTTTTTCATTGGTAGTATGCACACTTCAGTTGGGTGATGGGGTTGGCCCACTTTTCATTTTCTATTATTTCATTCATTTTCTTTATTTATTTTTTTTCATCCCAAGATTCCTTCATACACCCCTAGGGTGATCCTCCTTAATCTAGTGATTGAGACTAAAAATATATATGGAGATATTGAAATAGGGTGAAGAAAATAAGGGTACTGCTGTGAATCTAGGGACATTCCTAATCCGCATGCAGTGGTCGTGTAGTGTGGAAACAAGAGAAAATTCAGCTTATTCTGTGAAAGGTAATACTTTTTTTTGTAAACATTTCCTAGTATATTTACCATTTTAATTTATTAAACCCCTTAAATGATATCTTACTACCCTTTGTGGGTCTATCTATTGATTTGGGGGAGAATATATGTGTTTATGGCCAATTTTAGAGGTTTTTTACTCGTAATTTCAATCAAACGACATGTAATTTATGAAATCACTCCATGTTTTATTCTCATTTCAGGAAGATTATATTTTTATTGGTAAAAAATTAATGGGGTTAATATACCATGTAATGGGAATCAGCTGTGTACTTGAGTATCAGCATAGACAACCCGTGTAGGGGAACATGGCCATGTGATGTACATGATGACACCCCATGTGGGATAAACGCCATGTAGAGGTAATAACCCAGAAATGTACATGTATAGGACATGTGAAGTACATGGGTAGGTACACCGTGTGGGAAACATAACTTTTATATGTTATTTAATCCATGTACGTGGGTGTGAACATGTCATGTCCATTATGAATAAACATCTAGTTTGGGAATCTAGTGTATATGTCATGTACCAGGGTAATCCTATCGTGTACTAATCCTTTTCTAACCTATTTATTTCTTTATATTTTATTCCCCTATATTGATAATTAGACATAATAAGATTCTATTCTTAGTATTTTATATTGTAGATAATGATAGTGAAACCCGTGAGGTGATTTGGGGAAAACTAATGTGTGTTTTGGGATTATGTGTAAATTGAGAGGTTCATCCTCCAATAATTTAATACTTGTATCTCCCTGGAGTGAGGCTTGATCTGATATGAGCTCTGATCTATCGTCCTTGGTTGATTCACTCATATAACTTTCATTGAGGATGTATCCCTTGTGAGACATTCCCATGTGGCCTAAGAGTCTATGAGTTTAGTTGCTTATCAGGACCCCCTACAAGATTCTCATACTAACATTTAGATGTATAGGATACCTTTTGTTATTCCACTATCTTAATACTATATATAGTGTCCCATGTGGGATGTTTTTTCTTCCTTGATGACCTAGAGAATCCATTTTAGGTTCCCTTTACGTGTATACCATTATAAATTTCATGTGTAGGTTACCTCTGTTGACTTACCATTGGATGATCCCAGGTATTATTCCTCCCTCTAAAATTTCTATTGAGTATCCCTGTTAGAATACCTTCACATATGAGAAGACCCTATAGATCTCAAAATGGATTCCTCTCTCATGTTTTGACTTTAAGTGCCTATTAGGTTCCATAATGTTTAAATGGACCTAATCTAGTATATTATGTTTGGGTAGAGACTATATTGGGTGTCACCTTAGAACCCATTCTTAACTTGTATGTCTGATAGGAAGAGTCAGTAGATGTGAGTTAGGAATTATTAAACCACCAATATTTTATTTATACATTCACATGTTTACTGCTCATGCAAGGATGAATACCAAAGGTTCATCCTAGTTTGTGGATAATGAACATGGAGAGACATGTATTTCATTATCTTTAGTATGCCCTGATGTTCTTATTGTAATATCTAATATTCATTTAATGGTATTCATGGATGTATTTCATGGGATAAATCATATTAGAGAAATATTTTTCTTATTTACTTTCATACCTGGAGGAAATACTTGTGACTTGTACATTGAGTTTATTTTGTTATGGACATTATATTAATGGGATATCTAGAGGCGCTTCTTGGGATCCACCTATTGAGCTTATGGTCATGATATACATTCAGAGAGTCCCTTTAAATGATACTTGTGGATGATTATAATATTTTGGGAGTTGAGGATAATTCCCCCCTCCAAAAAGTTTTTTATTGATAATAATTTGTCTATACTATGATTGAAATGTTATGGGGATTCTTATTCTCTCTTTTATGTAATTGTACTCATAAATGTTTATGCTCTCCTGAGTGATAGGAATGATTTCACTCTCCTTGGTCAATTACTAGATTATGGTGTTATAAATAACATTTCACATCAATAGATACTCATTTACTATTATGATCTCCTGAGTGATAAGGACGATTCTTATCTCCCTGATTAGAGACATTGAGTGTTGGGAATTATGTCTCACTGTTGATGTCCCCTTGCCATTTTTTAATTCGTCAGAACGTTAGTGTCTATCCATTCCACAATGTCGCAATAACCTAAGGATCGGGGCCTTGGGATTAGATATTGAAATGGAATTACATTGAATGAGTAGAATGGAATCTACCTCAATGTCATTTAATTTTTTTATTCACTTCATGAGTATCCATTATTATTGTCATTTGTGGCTAGTGCATGTGATCCCAAGGTTTGGTGAGTATCCCCGTATGGTGACCTAACTTGCACAGAGACATTTTTGTTTCTAGATAAAGTAGGTATTATTGATTGAGATTACTAAACCAAGGATATTCTCAATGAAACATAAGATTAGTGGTATTATATCTAGCTCAATTACCTTTGTAATGGATGTCCAAGAATTCAGGATAATATAACCAAAGATCAATTACTATTGATTTATGTTATTTCATTCACCTTGATCATTTATATTCATATTTATGTACACATATATTTATGTGAATATACATATTTAGATATAAAAATATAAATATATATGATGGAAAATTTAACTATTGACTGGAATTATAGATCTAGGTAAGGATTGTTGTTTCACATTTACTTGATTTATCTTTTTCATTTCTATCTCTAATAGGCTTTGAAAATTGCACGAGCATGATCCTATGTTCAAAGATTTATAGGTTCATAGTTGTGGTGGAAAACTGAGATTATATTTTTACCCATATACATGCAACTCACTGTGCATGAATACCTTATGTTTGTTTCTCGGTTATACATTCAATATGGATAGAGTTGAGGCCCATAGTTTCATGATCGAGTGAAAAAATTCAAGTTGATTCTTATGATTAGGTAATAGTATCTCAATAATACCATGAAGGCTGGGTATATGGTTTGGATCAGAGTTACCAGTAGATCCCTCTGCTTTTATTTTAGTTTCTCATATGTACTTTTTTATGTATGGTTGTCCCAGTGGGTTCCCATTGTTGTATGCGTGATATGGATCATCAGGATATTATAGAATTTTATTTACTATTACAACATATTATAGTTTAGTTTATTTTATTCTTCCACACATTTTTTATTTAATAAATTGAATGATATCTAGTTATTTCCACCCAGAATTATTTTATATGAGTGAATATTCTCTCTTACAAAACACTCTAGGACCTCACTGCTAGTCATAAAATTGTGGGGTATCGAAAGACACATTTGTGACCTCATAATGAATTAGCCCAAAGAACTGATTTTGCAGCATCATGTTCAGGATGATATAAAGTGGTATCAGTGATATAACATTGAAATTGTATTAATATCTAGGATATGGTATATAGGATTTTTAGAAATGTGTCAGAAACTATAAAGGATATCAGACTGGTGCATCAATAACACATGTTCTGAGGAGAAGTCCTTATTTCTAGTGAATGTGTTTGTTATTCTTATCTATGATTTTATAGTTTTATATTATTTCTTATTTTTTTGAGACAAATGTTGTGTCAATTTGAGGAATTATCAGGGATTTATGGATCATGTCCCATTATAATGAGTCTAATTGCTGATTCTTAATTTTGGCCAACAAAGGTAAGTGGCATCTCATGCATCATATTTAGAGCATATGATTCACATGTTATAGGCCTTAATGTGTGTGAATATTATTGACTATAACAGACCAATTTTTTAATGTTTCAACACAAGACAAAATGATTTTTTACTATATAGGTCTTTGGTAGAATTATTATCAATTCATCCAACAATAATATATTTGGTTCTGATGCATGGCTATGTGGATCTATTTTGAGGCATTTGATGGTGATACAGTTGACTTAGTCCCCATAAACAAGTCTTGTAGTGACTCTAGCAAGTTGATAGGGCACAAAATTACAATGTTTTGTACCCATCATAGGGTGTTTTTATTTAAAAACAGTTATATAATGTTTCAAGACCAATCTATACAATGTTTTCCTTAAAATTTTTGAATGAAATTATACTTAGATGAACATTGTTTGTGATTATCTAGTCGGATCACTGAGTACGATGTCGATAAGTACCAACACTCTTCTAGTGATGTATACTTTGAGGGTGTATTACCGTAAATCTATTCTTGATGAAGGTTCAGTTTAGTATCTATTTCGTTTTTTAATCATGACCTCTAGGGAGCAGTTCTATATGATGATGCCCAATGAGGGTCGGGACCTTGTTGGTTGAATTCGATGGTTTTTACCCATATAGGTTACTGTTGTCATTACCTCCCTGGGAGAGGATTTATATTTGGGTCTAGGATGTTAGACATTGTGAACTAGTTATGATACATGATTAGTAGGACAAGGTATGATACCTATAGTCCCTTATGTATAACTCATACCTGTACAGGTCAACATTCATTTTGATTGAGGAAATCCAATAAGAGAGGTTCTTCCAAGTTTATGAAATCTATTTTAAGTAGTGATCTTGGTTTTATTCTATTTTGAGACTGATTCATGATTTATGCTTGAGTTCTATGATGTAGGCATTTAGATGCCTTTGGATTTTGATGAAGCACCTATGGTGCCGTTTTTTCAAAACTGGCTTTAGTAGGATTCATAGTTTAGGTTGGAGGCCCCATTGACTAGATTTATATCTATTTCTGAAGAACTCAAAGCATAGTTAGACTCTCAAGACTAGATTAATGTAGTTTGATGTGTGTTCATTAATGAATAATGGAACTTGTAACGTTCTACATTTAGGAATATGGGTTCTAAGGGATATTTTTTATTGTTTTTACTGAAGTGTTTTGTTTCATAGTTACATTATTTTTAATTGAAGATGTCTCACTAGAGTATGATTTGGGTGGTAATGGTACTTTCTTATTGTGGGTGGTGCATTTTATATCGAAAATCCGTTAGTGGGTGTGTTTGAGTTGTGTACATATGTTTTCAAGACATGCCATGGGAATGGTGTGTTGATTGTTGTGGATAAATTAGAAATGTACCTCCATGGTAGAGGAGACGTCGAGAATGATTTGGGTGTTGTGATATGGTTGACATGTATTTTGAACTCGACCTACATTATCATAAGATATGTTTTTGGATGTTAGTTAACGTAATGTTAGACTTATTTCATGTGAAAGTGGATCAAATAGGTCTATAAAAACAATTAGATAATAATCTTAGTGTACTTATCATTGTTTATTACCATTATCTATCTTGAACTCATCATGAGTATGTTGAGAGGTCATTGTCTATACATTGAGATTTATTTCTTTTTAGATATCATTTCTAGTTTGATAATGTAACCGTTTTAGGTTTCTCTTGATGAGTGTTATAAGTTAAGGATTTTGTGGGGAGTGCATTGTTGGCAATTTTAGTGTGGTGACCTTGGTTTTTTGTTTAAATTCAGCATTTTCTATGGGTCGTTATGTTTGGATTATTTTAAAGGATGAAGATAAGTGTGTTCTTGTGGTGGGGAGTACTAGATAAGTAATAGTTAAACATATTTCATATAGGAGGTAGTTTTGGATGTTGTGGGACAAGTCATTCGGATATTCTAATATCATAGTTACATATATTCATAGGATTAGAGCATGGATGCATTTTCCCACCGAGGATTCTCAAGTCTGAGAAGGTTAATGGTGGGGATATTGTAATGACCCTTGTTTTTCTTGATTGGAATTTTGGGAAGAAATTTGACATTTTGTCTATCAACTTCATATATAGGGTAAAATGGTCATTTTCATGCAAGAGATGATCTTGGATATTTTTTCTGACTACTATGTTGGTCCTAAACTATGGTTTTTACTAATCTACTTGTTTTTGAAAGAATTATAATCCATTTTGATTTTAGTTGAATAATTATTATTTAATATATAATTAAATAAATAATAATTTATTCAAACTTGTTTGTTGGGCCATATATTTTGAAGGGACAATTGGATTGATATTTTATATTTATCATTGAGTCCTGAATGATGATTTTTAGGTGGGTTGTAAACTCATGTTTGGCACCAAGGCCGGGTCAGACGCCCTTTTATTTATCTTTTCTTCTTCTCGTTTTCTTTCTTTAATTTTATTTTTATACTATTCATTTGATAGATTATTGTGTGTTAACCAAGGGGGGACCTCCTCATACAAGTTTATATGAGATTAAAAAGGTAGAGGGGGATAGGGAAATATGAGAAGGGAAAGAGAGGTACCACCACAAATCTTGGGAAGGGTCTAATTGTCATGCAGCATTCATGGAGTGTAAAAATTGAGGATGTTTTGGAAGATTCCCTGAAAAGTATGTCATTTTTTCATTTCCCCATAAATCATCCAAGGTTAACCATTTTAAATTTTTAAACACCATATATTCATTTTTAGGGCCCCTTGTGGGTTGATCCGTTGATTTTGGGAAAAAAATGGTGGATTCTGGCCTATTTGAGGGGTTTCTCATTCAAAAAACATGATCACATGGTATGTAGTTCAAGAATAAAAACTATTTGTTCTTCCAATTCAGGAAAGTTAATATATTTAGAGGTATATTTTTTGTTTTTTGTATAAAATCAAAGTACTGGGACTCATCCATGTAGCCGATAACATGACAACCACCTTTATAGGGGCACATGGTTGTGTGTAGTAGATGACCATAACAATTGTGGGTTGCATTCTTTTTAAAGGTACACAACTAGGAAAATTAAATGGCCTGACCACATGAGACAAATGGTTAAGTAATCCTAGTATGGTCTACATCATCTCTATGTTATCCATGTTTTGTACATGATCTTTGAAGTGTCATGTCTGACAAGAGTACATGCCTAGGTCGGGATGCAATGGTACACTTCATGTAATAGGGTACAAATACCATGTACCCCTCATTTCATATCATTTTAGGGTTTTATAACATTCTCCATGGTCATAATTTGAAAAAATAATAGTCAATTGTGAGTATTTATCCATTTGGATCATGATAATGAAACCCTTGAGGTGATTTGAGGTCTCTAAATGGCTATTTGAGGATACTATCTAGTGGAGAGGTTCTTCCTGTAAAAATAGAATCCTTTTTGTCATAGAGTTAGAAATGTTTTGAATAATGATTTCATATCTCTTCCTTTGAGGACTTATCCCTTGAGACATGTTCCCATATAGACAAATAGGCATTGTGATTAGTAATTTCTGAGGATCCCATTTGGGATTCCATTTCTTGTGTTTCAAACTAGATGATCGCTTAAAGAATTTCTATATCTTCTTATTGTACCAATGATGCCCAATGTGATTCCTTGACATTCATTATATCCATGGTTATCCATTTTACGACCCCTTTACTTGTATACCATTCTGATTATTCTATGTAGGATTCCTATTTTGAACTGTTGTTCAAGGTTCCTATAAAGGATTCAAACATCTACATTCACTGTTATGGATCCCATGTAGGATTCCTTCTCTTATAACAAGACCTCGAGGATCTTGAGTAGGATTCCACTCATGTTCTATGACATGAGGTACATATTGGGTGACAAGATGATTGACCAACCCTAAGCATGTACATTGGGATTTGGTAGAGATAGTATTTCGTGTGAACATTAACTCGTGTCAGACCTATAAGACAGAGAGGCTGAGTAAAAAATGGTGGGTTTTCCATTCAATCACCCTTACTCTTTTATTTATACGGTCACATATATATTTTTTATGAAACGTTGATTACTAAAGGTAGTTCATTGTTGGTGGTTGATGATCCAGACCTGATGCATATTTATTTATCTTTAGGATTCTTGAACGTTATGTCTGGGATCCATAATATTCATTTATCAGAATGACCAGACATATTTCTTGAGATCGAGCTTATAAACTGTATTATTTTCTTAAAAATTTTCATACCAAATGGTACTACTAGTGATTTTCAAATAGATATTATAAATTTCTGTCTATTATATTATTGGGATATGTAGATGTGCTTCCGGGTGTCCATATTTTGAGCCTATGATTCTGAAATATAGGCATGGAACCCTATTAATGATAATCGTGGTTGATTCCTCTATGTTGGGTGATGAGTGAGATTCCACTATCATCTAGTTATTTTATGTTGAGGATAATTACTCTATACTATGATTGAAAAGTAATAAAAATGATCACTCCCTCCACGATTTAACTATACACATAAATGATTGAGTTGTCTTGAGATATAGTAAAGATTACACACTCTTTAATCGATTAGTATAATGAAGTGTTGGAAATGGGGTATTACATCATTTGATAATCATGAATGATAATACAATCCTGAGTGACATGAATGATTCCAATCACCCTGATTTGAACCCTGATGGTTGGGCATGATGTCGAACTGATGATATCTCTATAAAGTTCTCCTAAGGGTCAAATCCTTAGGGTTTATTCGAGTAATAATGTTGTGACCAACAATATTGAAGGTTCTAGGGCATAGAAATTGGACTCGATTTACCTTAGAAGAGGCTCATTTCATCCATATAAAGGAATTTTTATTGTATGTCCAGAATTATATCCCTATAACTCATTCTTATTATATTTGGAGGTGAGCATGGGTGAACCCAAGGTTAGGATGAGTGTCCACTTTTGGTGATGTAGCTTGCTCAGAGACATTTTTGGAAATGGATTTTGTTGGAATTGTCCATTTGGATTATGGACCCAGAGTGAAACTCAATGATACCTTACTTTAGTAGTAGAAAATCTAACCCAACACCCATTTTATAATATATCTAGATGATTTAGATTACAGACCCAAGGGCCAACCCCTATTTATTTATGTAATTTAATTCACTTAAATCTTATTTATTCACACACACACACACACAGATATATGTATATATATGGTAATATACATGTAAATAAAAATATATAATATGGCACATTGCCCAGTTGACCTATATTACAGACCATTGGAATGACTGTGGGTTGACATTTACCTGATTTAGTTTTTTTAGTTGTCTCTAATCCAGGATGATCATATTTAATGAGCATGCACTTTTGAAAATAGATTTTAGGTTCATCACTATGGTGGCCAACTAATATTATATTTTCAACCCTATTTATTCACCTTATTGTGTGTGTTAATACCGTATTTATACATTTAAAGTTGATTAATAATGCATGATGGATAGGTTAGAGGACCATGGATGCATGATTGAGCTAAGAAACTCATGTGGATTCAAGTCAAGTTATAGAAGCTTGGCAGTGTATAGAAGAATATGTATGTGGTCTTCCTTTTAGTTAACATTATATCCCTCTACATTTATGTTAGTTTCTGTTATGAAAGCATGCGTGTATGGTTTTCCCATTGGGTTGAATAGTGTTGTATTTATGAAACAACTATTCAGGTCTTTATTGAATATCATTTATTATTACAACTTGTTCTATTTCAGTTTCATTACTTCTTCCACACTCTGTTTATTTAATTCATTGAATTATATCTATTAATTTCCATTGTATTTACTCTAAAATGAGACAAAATTATCTCCACTAACACACCCTTGGACCTTGTTACTAGTTTGTATCCTTTTCCATATAGATATGTTTGTTTGAGGTCTTGTAATGAAGTATTTTTGAACACCAGTTTAGTGGAATCTATGTCTAAACATTTCACTGATTTTATGTAAAATTATATCTTCAGTCACATGATTAAAAAAGGTGAGGAAAATGAATGGAAAATATTAATTTTCAAGAAATAAAAATAGGATAATAAAACTTATGATTATATTGCGATACAGATCATAATATCTCATCATCATATGTTTATCATATAATATCCTAATAGAAATGATATAGTAATATAAAACACCTTACTCATGCCTCAATTACTTCATAAATTTCCAAAAATCATATGTAATAAATATAGTTTTATTATATATATTATTATTGAACCATACTCATATATAAAAAATAATATATCATTTAATTTTAACCTTTTATCAATTTTTTTACTTTTATTTATTAAAAACTCTATTTTATGGGATAATTTCTTTTTTTTTGTTTGTTATGGTTTTCTAGTGTTATTCATTGTACTTTTATAATATTTATAAAATCATAAGAAATTTAATAATGGATTAAATATAATATATTTTTAATATATATATATATATAATTATATATTCATAGATATATGTTTGGTATAAAAAATTGAATTACACCATTCAGGGAGATAGTAAGTCATACGTACGCATGAACACTGTTTTTATTTTTCAATGGATGGAAAAAATAAAGGTAAATATTAAATCAATTTTTAAAGACCATTATTATATAATATATATCATATATATCAATAAAATCTATCCACATTACCAACAATGTAAAATATAAATTATAAATTAATCACATTATTTCATGGAGGTGGTAGTACACATATTTAGATGTGCGACGTTATAATTTCCCAAAGGATTTTGTAGTAAGAAGTTAGAAATGATATTATCATTAAAAAGTATAATTGTTTTGAAAAAATAATATATAAAAATTAATCCCCTCATTATACCCATCCATAAAACAATCTTATTAAAGGATATTTTTTCCGCTATGTGATGATGGTAAGTCGTACGTACGCATGAACAATACTTTAACTACCAATTTAATGGGAAAAAGGATGTATGACTACGTTTTAAGAATTATTATACACTTTTTATTATTTTATGAAGAATATAATAGATTTATATGGGGTAATATAAAAATATAATAGAAAATGATCAGTTAAGGAAGTTACATATTCTTTGAAATGAATGATTTTGATATCTTATAAAGGGTTCAAGTGGTGGCTTTTTTTGAATAACAGATCTTATATTATCTTCATATGGAATTGTAGAAGATAAATTTATAGATTTTTTCCAATATTTTTGTCTCAAAGTGTTGTTAATAAGATAAATGATGTTTTCCTTATATAATTGAGGGGTGAGGTACCCCTGTAATTTTTTAAAATATTTAATTAATATAAATTATTTTTGAGATCTAAATGGATCAAAATTTATTAGACTCTATGACAAGATGAGTATGAGACAAATAATCTCTTCTAATAAAATTTCTAAAATTTTAAATTATTTTAAAATTAAATTCATACAATAAGATTTTGGATTCAAAATCAAGGCCTTAACATTTAGATTTACAGTATATTAAGCAGATTTACCCTTCCCTGAGGAGATAAATTTTACAATAGTTACCATAAATATTGACTAATAATAAAAAAGAATTATTTATAAAAATTAAAACCCCTAATTATAAATATATCATTAATTTATATAAATATTATCCTATAAACGAAATAAATTAATTTTTTTTGTAAGTGCACATAATGTGATGAAAGTTTATTTTTTGAAAAAAAGCAGTTTTCAGAAAAAAAGGATTTATTATTATCCTAAACATAATAAAAAAATTAAATGAAAGAAAAAATTTTAATTGAATATATAATTTATAAATATCATTAAAATAAATCACTAATATTAACCAATTTATTATTTAAAATACATATCACACTTAAAAATTGTTTCCCATAAAAACATGTCATTTATTTCCAAATGATTTTTATATTCATTTCAATTTGATAATAGATGAATTTATTTTAGACATTTGTATACCATAAATGATCATAATTTAGTTATTCATATTCCTACCCATCAATTCATAGTTTAAGTGATAATAATATTTTAATAATATATCATGGGTCATCTACACTAATTGTTGCAGGTAACATAATCTACCAAAGAAATTAAATTAAATTTATTTTTTTTGTTAAAATATCAGGGTGTTATAGTGACCCACATAAAATATCATCTAATTAGGATGCATCTTAATATATTTGGATAATAAATCCAATTTCCAAAACAAATCTCTTAGGTAATGATTTCCTAGTGGGAACTTATATGGCATCTCAATAGAACTACCCCATTCTATCTACTTGATCACTTATACGTACCCATGTTCTTGATGAAATGCTAGCCGATAATAATGGTTTTCCAACTTTTTAATCAGTTCTCTTGGCCTCTTGAGAATTCCTGGTTTGGCCACTAATTTTAATAACTCTAGAAATTTTTCTAAATATCGTACTCAAGATAAAATACAATTTTTTCTTATTTTTTTCCCCAAAATATATAAAAATCATCTCCAATGGTAAATAATAAAAAAATAATTGAATTTAAAAAAATATTAATCATCATATAAATTATATAAATTTTGATATTATAATTATGTTCATAAATTATTGATTTTTATACCCTAATATCTCCCCAATTCAGTAATACACTTTGGCTACATTCACATCACATGATTATCCACCCAAGGGATTTCTTATAGTTATAGTTTACAATTAAAATATTATAAATGAATAATTTTGTAGCCTTGAAGCTTTTTAAACAATTATAAATCATTAACTTATTCATTAACCTAATTTTATAGATTTTTATTATTATGTTAGATAATATTTCATTCCCCTTTATAAGTGGGACCCCGTTGGTATGGTGAAGGTGTAATCATACCTTTCCACCCAATACTTATAGAGGGAACATACCTTGGGGGAATATTCACTCAAACCCAAAGAAATTTCCCTAGTAAAATAATTTTTTATATGATCCTGAACATTAAATACCATCCAAGAGACCCATTTTTGTGGAGAAATTTTATCTCAATTAAAATCCAAAATATCTACCACATAAAAAAATTATGGATTATGTGTTTATATACAAATAAAAATATTTTGTGTAAAATTACATAAGGGAAAATTTCTTTAATGTTAAATAGGATCCTCTCAGGTGAAATGGATGAATAGTAACACATATTTTCGAAAATACCATTCACAGTCACATTTTTGAGGGAAAACACCCACAATTAAAGATTTCCTCTTAAGAAATTACATGTCATGATTTGTGTCATTCTACTTCCCCTTGATGAAATTGATTCAATTAACCTTGTTGTATTTCTCTCATGAATCATTTTCATTATTAAATAAAACATCTAATATCTCATTCTCACCCCCTCTAGTAAATGGGTATGTGTGTTCACAAATAAAATTCCATGTTTCAAGATCCTTATATTAGGTTTGCAATTAAAATTTCTCAAATATTGGTATTTTGAAGAATTAGATTCAGTAAAAAAAATCTAAATGAAATACCCATAATGATTTAATCCACTCTCACTGTGAGTTAGAGGCTATAAAAATCTCATTAACTACCTGATAGATGGAAAATGATCAAATTCCTTGATTTTCCATGGATTTTAACTATTTTCATCAGTATTTTCTTTATTTGATAGGGTGCACATGTATGTGATAAAATATTATACTACAGAATTATATAAATACAATGATGTTTTTCATATAATTATAGGTTTAGATATTATGGCATTTTAAGATCTGAGTGTAGCATTTTCTAAGATGAAATATCCCCACACACCGAACTCAATATTGAATGAAAAAAATTATGAATGTTTTGTGTGATCCAATATCATTGAATAGAAAACTCCATGTTTGAAACCAGGTGAAAATAAATCTTATATTTATAAATTCAACAATAAACATCTAATTTAAAGGATATTAAGAGACAGGGGATAAGAGGCAGGGATATAGACATTTAAGAGAAATGAGGGAAAATGTCTTACAACATAGAGAAGCATCAAAATCATGATTGTATCTTTATTTTCATTTTTAATACAAAACCATTATTAAATGTATTTATTTTTGAATAATATTCATCAAAATATTATTAATATATCCATTGTATGAAATAAAACCTCACTAATATCCAAAAATTATACTACTCTAATTGTTGAAATTTAATGAATACTTTGTAATATGATTGAAAAAGGGCATTCCCACCAAGATCCTCTATCATATATATATTTCTCTATGATTATATTGGATTTCTGTAAGACCTCAATTTTCATAAAGGCTACCTAAATTAGAAAATACATTTCATATATGTAAACCCTTTGACAATAATGGTTTATATTTGTGATGATTTTATCCTTAAGAATGTTTTTTCATCAATGTATTTACCTTCATTCAATTCTATTTTCTAGTGAACTTCTTTTTTATTATCCAATAAAATCACTAGTCATTAATTATCCATGGATACATGTGATATGGTATATCAAATAATTTTTTATCGAGGGTAACATATTCTATATGGAATAATCAATAATCCCCAACCTCTAGTTGTAAAATGCATATGATTTACTAAAATTATGTAGATTTCTCATTCATCAAGTCACCAACTGACTATACACATGATATATGATACACTAAAGGAATACTCGATGTATGTCCATGTTATATTACAAGAAATAAAAATCTCATTATATTTTTTTTGGTGTATCACTAACACCTTCAAAGATTTTATCCTATAGTATGGAATTTTGAATTTATTTTTATTAAAGTGTGTAATTATTATTTTCACAAATCATTTACTGAATAATTTACCAGTTAATTTATTGTAAGCTAAACTACTACACCATTGGTCTTTATTTTTAGTAGTTCTATTAATATAAAGGGATAATCTAAAAAATTATTAATTGACACCCCTCCTTCATTTCTATATTTTAAAACATTGGTGCCCTCAAAGGTTATCCTAACATAAATCTAAAATATGATTCTTTTTAAATAATTTTACATGTCATGGAAATAGTATATCATTAATGATCATGAATTTCATGGAGTGTTCATTATTGTAAGAACATAATTGTATCATTAATGCTTTATCTTATAGGACTATAAACATAACGTTGTTTATCCTATGACCTAAAAAAATATATTTCTCAACATTTCCAAATAAAATTAAAATGATATTAATACATACATAGTTTTATTTAAATTATAATTTTTTGTCTTTTATACGCTACTTCCTAATATTTACAATGCATGTTATGACCTCTATTTTAAAATAAAATTAAAAGATGATTTTTTAAATATTATTGGAAACCCCCCAACAAATAGATTTAAAATATGACTCCAAACATTGTGTCCCATTCTTTATATTCATTGGTATATTTAGGAAGTATTCTAGAAGTTTATTCCCAACAATTTCAAAAATGTATCATCTTTTAAAAAATGTATATCTTTTTTGTGGAAACATTACTCTAGTTTAAACTTTTTTCCATAGATGAAACTAGACACTATCATTTCCATTATGCCTTCCTCGAGAACTCTAAACTAAATTATTACCCTTATAACTTCCTATAAAACATTAAAATATAGTGTAAATTTTTATCTTCGTAGACATCACTAAATGAAAATTTTCTATTAATCCCTTATTGGATATACTTAAAACCCATTATAAATCATTAAATGAATCATGATGATCATAAAATAATATAAATCCACATTAAATTCCACAAAATAACTAGACAATGGTGAAAAAAATATATTCCTTAATTAAATTAAAATATTGTGTAACATTTTTTCATTTTAATAATAAGAAAACATTTTTACGAAAAAATTTATAAGAACAGAAGAAAACGAGATTGAATAATCTGATTGGGGACAACAAAAATTGGGACCTAAAAAGTCATGCACCATCCATGTTCTCATGTATAGAATAAAAGGTATAATTAGGTAACTTATGAAAATTAAGTATTAAATTGAGGTATTGTTTTATTTTTTGTGTTTTAGAAAATCTATTGTCTCGTAATTTGGGATTTTTTAAGGAATTCACGGTTTATTGATGGATGAATAGATGTTTTAATATGGACCGATGTTTGGTAGGTAATAATATTGTAAAAAAATGTTGTTAAGGGTTATCACTTATATGAATTCGTTGTAGACAATACTGCGTATCTAGTGGGTCTCTACTAGGTATTAGATGCATATGATAGAGGACATGGTGCCATGTTGGTTGAATAATGTACAAGATAACCTCTAAAAAGTAACCCTAAAGAATTAATTAAGTTTTCTCATTAAAATGAGAATTTTGTTATTTTTAAATATCTATTTGAAAAATTTTAGGATTTATTTGATACCATTTTAATTTATTAGTCTATACATGTTTTTATTTATTTTTTTCACCTTGGTGATGAATTAAATATTTTTTCTTCCCAATGATATGTTGATACCACATCATAGACTTGTTATTTTTATCCTGTTATCAAATGGATTCACTTGGGTGTTATTTTATTTTCTTCATGAGGTTTTATGATTCTTATTGGTTTGTGTATTGTTTATTTTAGGGGTTATTTGATTTTAGTATGGTATTTTATTTTTATTTAGTGACTTCAGGAGGGACATTGGGACACATTGGGTTTGAAAGGATTACTAGGGTTTTCTATTAATTTTTTCATTTGTATTTATGGTTATTTTGTTATAGTGTATTCATAGTATGGAATTACATTTCAATGGTATATGATAAATTATTGAAATTGGATTATTATTTCTAGTAGGAAAATTAATTAAGCATCTATGGGTTTATAAAGAAAACTGGTAATTATGGAAGGCTGGAAAAAACACTCTAAATTAATTTTTAGGATATATGTGAATGATGTCTACCACATTTTTTGTAATTTTGTAATAAATAATAAACCTGGTTTTGAGTTTATTAATTGATCCCTTCTCTAGAGGTTTTATTAAATCAATTTTAATATTTTAATTAAAATTTAATGAGTTGTAACAGATAGGTTTCTATGATATTATTCGAATATATTACTCTCAGTTTTTTAATGAAATGGGGATTTTGGGCCTAAATTTAGAAAACCGCATTTTTCTACATTGTGTGATATACATTAAATTCTTAATTAAGTTTCTTATTCATTATTCATTGCCTTATTTATGGATTCTCATGCATTCAAAAATCCATGATGGATTTTCTTTCCATGTGATGTTTTATTTGATGTTCCTTCAGGTCATGGATTTTTATCAGATTATTCAAGAGTAGTATTATATAATAAGTGTTGGCCATTTTATCCATCAAAGGATACAATTTTAGAATATATTATGAGCATGATACATAATCATGATTTTCTCAACATTAATGTGTTCAAGCCTATGTTGGTATGTCCTTTATTCTCTAGTTTAATATGGGTTGTTTAGTTCATTATAGATTGTATGAGTTATATATTAATAATCAAAACATAACTCTAAATTAAGAGTTTAGTTTGTGGTTGGGTAATAATTGGGATAATTACATGCAAGTAAGTGACCAAATCAAATATAATAATTATTTCTTAAGGAAATATTTTACATAAAAATACTGATATTTTCGTCTCAAAAAATATGACTCTTTCTATTTTAAAATGTCTATTGTGTGAAAAATGATTTAAATAATTTTTATAAAATGATTTTATAGTTATTACCGTTTTTATTACCATATAAAACTCTTTGATGAAAGTCTTCCATTAAAGTGGAAGTAATAATATATACAAAATTTAATTCAATTATACAATTTATATGGAATGTATACAACTCTCTTTAAAAATATTTCATATTTTTAATGTTTATTTTATGATGAGACATAATATTATCTTTTGTTTCATCATAACATTAATATCATGTTTTATAAACTACTAGGTTATCTATAAAGGCTTGGGTTATTCCTAATGGTATTTCCCATTTTTAGTTGACCCTATTTCACTCCTAAGAAATCATTATTCCATTTAGTTCCATTATCAGTGGATAAATAAAAGATACATAAATTGTTGTTCAAACCATAATTTATGACATAGTTTTGGACATTCCTACTAGACATAGTGATTATTACATGGTTAACTTATAACTAGTAAAATATTAATCAATTTTTGTTATAGTATCATTAGGGTGTTTATGAATTGTTCCATTTTATACGATATCATTTATATCAAAGATAATCACATATATATTTTATTTTGATCATAATGATCATTTTTATGGTTTATATATTCTTAGTGAATGGTTACTATAGGATATGATTTTTTTATCTTTATATGAAGGGAATGTATATATTTTGTATTGTATTTATAATATTTTTTTGTAGGTGTATCAAGTATTTTCAAACTAGTACATTAAATTAGAAGATATTTTTATCCATGGATGAGTATAGAACTCATCATATTCCATGGAATGGGGAAAGGCCCAAATTTTCTATAGAATTATCCTTTCCATGGGAAGGGAAATATTTCTTTACTCTTGAAGTTCATTATATTTGATGGGTAATAAGATTCTCCTACCCCCAAACTAGATAGAATGGGGAAAAATATTATATTAATTATTTCTTGATATGGATTCAGGGGTTTTCGTACGTATATAATTTCATTTATAGAACCAATTGATATCGGGAGTTATCTAACATAGTTTTTTATTTATCTATAGTCCACTTATATAGTAGTCTTTTATTTACTTGGTTTCCATTTACTAGTGAAACTATTTTTTCTATATTTTTATAAAACACTTGAAGTATTCATGCATGCACATAGTTGTTCACTATTGAGTAAGGACTTGGTTGTGGTTCCCTACTAAGTATATATATGTTCATACCCTATATAGACACCTCAGTGGACATGTACCTTTGAATGTGACTTTTAATTTACCTCTAGGTAATAGATAATTCATGGATTTACTAGTCTAGTTGGTAGATGTATCAGGGCTATCCATGATTTCTCGTGAAGGACATCCATTTATGGAACCAACCATTTTTGTTTCATATTACCATTTTTGTTCCAATTGTTTTATACAATTTGTTATCAAATTTATTGCACATATTATTTGAAATTTTGATGGGGTTATTCAAATATTGTACTCGTGATTTGTGATTTTATTTATCATTTTCAAGCGTAGTGTTTGTTAAAGAGGTTTTTTAATGGAATATAACATTGTTTCGAGAATTATATTAATTGACTCCAACGTTCATGCCTAAATTTCCTCAAAAATATTATTTAATTCAACAATATTATATAGTGGGTAAAATATATTCTTACATATATTTCTTTAATACCTCACATTTATAGTATCTTACGGCAGCTAAGAGGTCTTCTTGAGGTATTATGGGGACCCAACCGATTGCTCTCTTATAAATCTATCGTGGTCATTACAAAATGTTATCAGAGTTCCACTGAGGGCTCTGGGGGATTGGATTGATAATAGATAATATTAAACATTATTGGGACACAAGAAGTAACCATAAAATATTCCTTGGAAAAATAATTACAGTTGATGCATGAGTCACAACGATGGTCCATGTGGGAACTATCAGAACTATAGGCTCATCAAAGGTATTGTTCTATGTGTATCAATGTAAAATATTGGGTTGATTTGGTATCCTCGATATGGGGGATAAATAAGCAGACATTAAATATATTAATTATTCAATCATTTTTTTTCATTTTAATTCTTTTAATAATAATTCTAAATCATTATTTTTTTATAATATGTGAACATTATTAATTAAATAAATAATGGATAATAATGTAATAAATTATTTTATGTATCCCTTAGTTGGTGTTATTTAAGGTTTTAAATAAATTAACATGCATAACGGCGATAAATTTATTATCTTCCTCCATGATTAGTGTTTTACAGTAGAAATGATAAAGAAAAATGAAATCATAATCATGTTAACTGCCATTTTATTGTTATAATAGTACTAATAATTTTTATTGTTTGTTATTTAATGTTTCATTATGATTAAGATATTTTTCTTACTAATTTTATCTATTTACATATTATGATTCTTGTTTCATATGTTTCTTTGTTTTTAATATACAAGTATAAAATATGATCCTTTAGGTCCACTTGAATTAGATTAGGACATTTATTATTATTTTATTTAAAGAAGAGTTATAAGAGTTAAATTCAAAGTTTAGTAACTAAGACATTTTCAATATAGGATTATACATAAGATAAATTAGACTATAAGTATGTGTTAGAAAAACAAAAATATTTCCTAAATAATAATATTTTATTTATATTTTTTAAAAATTAGATAATTAAATTTATTTATGACACAATGATGATGTAGTAATTATCGTATTAATGAAGGATTAAAATAATTGATATTATAAATAATCAAATAAATGTAATTTGAGACTTTTTCTGAATTTCACTAATTTTATAGGTTGATATGAAATGTTAGTGTTGGTTATATGAATTGTTTTCTATGTTATAATTTTGTTATGAATTTAGCAAAAACAAAATACCAAATAGTGTAAAAATTGACAAAAGAGTTTTTCAAACAAATATTATATTATAAATTGATACACTATTCCTAAAAATATAAGGATCGGCCAAAAGACATATATAATTATAGGTGTGTCATTGATGAACCACATGGGGTTCTCTTAGATGTATATAGTATGTTTATTAACCATATAATATAAAAATACAAAGAGACATGGTAAATGTCAAACTATTTAACAGAGAGTTAAATCTAAATGACAAAGTAAATACAGTGACCCAAACCTATCTAAAACCTATTGGTTGAAAGGTTTTATACATATACCCACCTTATCCTTTAAATAATTAATTTTTGAGCCACTAGAAAATGAAAATTATTTTATTATAAAATAATATTTCTAGATTTTCCTAAGGTTCCCCTCACCCTTCTTGTAAAATGGAACTCAACCTTCTTTCTAATTCACACCATCAAATCCATTTGACTCTGCCAAAACCTACCCAAATACCCTCTAAATTATCCTACCTTCATCTTAGAGGACTTTATTTAGTCATAAAGACAACCTAAAAAGACCATTTGATCAAATCAAAAGGAAGAACCCGAAAAAGAGGTAAATATTCCGTCACCTCTTTCAAGTTCGGTTCTTCTTCTACTTCCTCTTTGTTTGTTGTTTCCATTATACAAAAATGAATCTATTATATTGTATATAATGTGATATTATTATAAATATGGTACAACCATATTAATTATTCTATCCATCCTTTGAAAGAAATGTCACCATACGTGTGTACATACGACTTACCATCTCCACGTTTTGGTGTAATTGTTACTCAATACATTATTATTTGGATGGGTATAATAATGATGTGTAATTGATTTAAATAATAAATATAACATGATAATGATTATGTATATATGATATAACATCCAATTATATATTATTTTAATATCAAAATAATGATATTGTCGCTCATGCGTACGTACGGATTACCGTATCCACAAACTTGATGAGATTCATTTCCACGTTCCCCATTCAATGATGATTATCAAATATATACCATTAATAAGAATGTAATATATGAAATAATAATTCAACTGGAGATATATATAAATATATATTTAATTACATATATATTATTGACTTGGTTCTGTTCAATACGATATGAAAACTGGAACATTGTTTATGCATTCGTATGGACTACCGTCTACATAAACGATGTTTTCCATTTCATATATATGTCTATTGTACATATTTATATTAAAAATATATATGATATATAAATCATGTTTTATGTTTTGGCAGTATTTAAATATTGATCTATGTGATACAATCAAGATCAACAAGTCAAAACACGTACGATAAAGAAAGCGATTATTACCCGAAATGTTACATTAACATGGATATTTTTATTAAATGGGTAGTATAAAGTAATAAATGAATCATGTATGATATAATATATATTAATATGGTTCTGGTATAATTTAATAACATACTATGGTTTGCATACATTTGGTTAAACGTACCTTCAACTATAGGAAAGTGCAAGGTAAGGGTTAATTTCACAATCTCCTTATTATCCAATGTTGTTTTTACGCATGTATCTACCAAGACCTCTTAATCATCCACAACGTTGTTTCTTAAAAATGTATTCCAATTATTTTTACTATTTACTATACTATGGGTTTAAATCATTTATACTATTCTTTGACTTTTTATAAAATGGTTTGAAAGGAATCTTTCTGTCTTTTTCCAAACAAGGTACTTTATGAACTTTTCTACAAAATTAAGGTATGAATGTTTTTTTAACTTATACGAGAGGTGCGAATATTTTCCATAGTTATAACATCATAAAATATTCCCTTACCATCTTATAAGAATATTTTCAAATATAAATGTTTTCTTTTATAATTACATGACTTTTATATGATTTGAAAATAGAAAGTGATATTTCTCTAAAAAGGATTTGATTTCATGGGTTTTAAGTTTTTTTGAAGTTGATTTATTATGATACAAAACATCCATATTGTATTGATGTTTTTTGTGATATGCTTAACTGTTGATGTGTTATTTCATACGAATCATGGTTTGTGGATAAATTATTGAAATTTTGTATGCCGGTTTTAATACAAATGTTAATGTTATGTTTAAAACTTTTCATATGAGAAATGCATTGGACATAGTAAGTGATGGGTGGAGCCTGATATAGCTCATTGATGCATCCGTAGGTCTCATGATACAAACTAGAGTCTTGGAAGAAGGCCTTGACAAAATATTATTTGTATTCTCAGAACAAGGCCTTCAGTATTTGGTTATGAAAGTCTGGCATTATGCATTCCATCATTATGAATGTGGCTATTGATATTTCATATGATTATTCCACTAGTAGAATATCCATGTGAATAAGTAAATGGAATTATTTAATTGTATCTTCTCCATATTATGATGAAGTTTATGTTTAAAAGGCTTTTTTTAGTCTTATTCATTTCCTTAAATGTTTATTCTTAATAATGAAAGTTTCCACTATATTGTTATCCTTACTAAACATCTGAGCTCACCCCTTCCTATGTTTTAATTTTCTCATGATTATAAAAAGTGTATTATGATTGAAAATCAGGGTTAAGATATGAGATTAATGGTGTTCTAAAATGATTATTTATGTTGTGTTTTATTTTTTAATGTGTACTGTAACATTCATGTATGTAATCTATTTTCCAATACTGCTAAACTAATTGATCTTTCGGGACATGATTTCCTTATAATAATGACAATGACACGTAATAATGTACCGACACTGGGCTTCTAGGGTCGGGGAATTATATTTGGTATTATAGGATGTTTAGCAACAACCTTGGGAATATATTAAGTTAAAATATGATTAGAGAACATTACCCTAAGATAGGCTTTGGGGATTCGTATAGAAGAACATCCTAGAATTTTGGTATTGTAGAGATTTTGTGAGTTTTCCAAGCAAGACATCCTTGTCTGGATATGAGCAGGTAGATGTGGCTCTGGAACAGATGTACCTAGGGGTAAAACCCAAAAACACTGCTTTGAGACAGACTCAAATGGGAACTGGTGCATGACAACAGGCCTTGCTGCACTCTTTGTTACGACACTCCAGGTGGATATGCTTAGGACAATTCACATATTCGTTACAAGACATTATGATGTATTTAAGAGTAAATACTTTATCAAAGAATAAATTTTATGATTATAGATTATATTCATAATATTTTTAATTTTCGTTTGGTATTTTACAAGTTTGGAATTATGTATTATGATTCATAACTGACCTAGTGTATGCCATTATTTAGAAATGGCTCCTAGTTGAAGGAGTGAGACCACCAGCAATATGCCTGGTCCAAGGAATAAGAAGGATCATATCTTTCATTGAATTAATCCAACAATTGGAATGGAAATAGTCTCCCATGTATTATCATCATTTGAATAAATAGTATCATGTGATAATAAGATAAGTAAAGAATTCCTTGAGTCCTATGGATTTTAAGGGAAGCCAAAGAATAAACGGATGGTAGAAAGAAAGATGGATAAAGGGAATAAGGGAAAGAAGGATTTTCGCATATGTGATAAATGTGTAAATAATCACCTTAGAAAATTCTCAAAGAGAATGAGAGTTTCTTATAAGTGTGGAGAAAAAGGACACTATGTACATGATTGCAAAGGTAAGAAGATGGTTTCAAATATACAATGCATCATCTACAAGGAGTTGGGACACTATGAGAATCTATGTACAAATCATCATAGTATACCCCAAATGCTGCTATTGGATAATAATAAATTTACGATACTACTGAAGATAAAGATGAAATGATTAATAGTTCTTATGTTGTTATTAAATTATTGTGTCATTTGAGAATTGCATTAATGATGAACATGTTATAATAATTATACAGTGTATAAGGATTGTATAGCAATACTATTTTATAAAGGACTTGAGATTGTGGGGAACCATGAAAAGTGACTCAATGTCAAGTTAAACATTTTGGAAAATACATCGTTGAAGGAAAGAGAAAACATTAATATGGTCCAGATACTAAGGTGTTGATTTTTTAAAATGAGATAATTTATTTGGATAAATTATATTTGATATTCTTGAATACCTTAAAACTGATTAATGATTTTTATATTCCATCATTGTTGGAGTTTACAATATTTTTGGATATAAGGATTATATCCAGTATTATATAAGGAATAAGGGAGAAATAATGTAATAAATAAGGTTTTATAGTAATTCAGGGTGTTGTTATGGTTTAAATGAATACATGATGAAGGTATTCACATGTTATTATGTGGAAAAAATGATCATCATTGTGTTTACCTTCCTTATAAATTTTGGACTGTGAGTTTGGACAGAAGTATTTCTGATAAGTCTTGTTTGAGATTATTTTTTGATTGCCATAAAAAGGATAACATAGAGGTCGGGTGACAACCCGTCGCGTCCGGCAAAGCCACGAGACTTGAACATGTAACTGAAGGGCGACAAGGGTGTATCCCCTACCACTGGCCCACGTGATGTCCGAGACTGAATAATTTAGTATTTTAAAATGTTCTAGTAGTTGAATTACAAATTTATTTTTTTGGAACCCTATATGAATATGATAAATAGAATATTTTTTTAAGTTTTATTACCTTTTAAAGTGAAAGATGAATTTGTGGTCGAAATTAGTTAAAGGATAAAACTCTACTTGTCAGGTATGCATTTTTTATTCTCTTATTTTATTAAAAATTAATTCGTTAACTTTAGATAAGGGATATTAAAACTAAAAATTTGTTATCCTAATACCTTATGTTTTGTTGAACTGATGATATTATAAATCATCATAGATTGATGGCATTGAGGCCCTCAATTCTATAATTTTTTGCGACTGATGACCTCAATCACTCACTATATAAATTATGTTTTTCATCCAATTATGTGTCTCTAATTTCCACCAACGTTCTCTAAATTGAGATCATAATTTCATGGTGACATTTTTATTCCCCTTTCCCTCTTATTAAGAATAAATTTTATTAACCCAAGTTCTGATGTGGGTTTTCCACAAAGGTATATTCCTATTTTGTACCATTTATTTTCCAAGAAAATTTTCAAATTTTGAGGATGTAATTTATTGAAGGAGAGGATAATGTAACACCCCAAGATTTCATAGTACATTATCTCATTAATGTAATTCAATAGCTTGCGCTACACACAACACCACATTCGAGCGCACCATAACTTACTAAACTAACCGTTCAAAATGTAGTTATGAATTGTAGTAACTGCATTTTGAATCTTATATACTCTATATAATTTTGATATTAAGATTATGTTATTGTTAGACATAATATAAGAAAAAATTCATTTTTATGAGATAAAATAAGTATTTTTTTTAAATGCAATTTTACCACCTTTTAATGAAGAACCCTTTTTAAATCCAATATTTGAAACTTTTATATATTCAATTTGACAATATAAACATTTTCTATAGAATCATCACATAATAATTTAGTTTCGATAATTTTTTGGTGTTTTTCTGATAACTTTTATATTTGGATGAATAGTGAAAAATACTCTACTTTAACTAAAAACAAATTTTTTAATAAAAATAATTTATAGTGTTGAATAATATATTTTAATGGTTTGAATGTATAATTACATTATTTTTTTACCATTTAATCCAATTATGGTCTTTTTAAGTAATTTCACTTTGATATTTCACATAAACAAGTGTCAACCTTTTGGTAGTTATTATTTCATAAAAATATTTTTTTTTTGTTTTTGACAACATGAATTACTTTTAAATTAAATAATGCAACTTATATGTTGTGAAATTGGTAAAATAGAATTCATTTTTGAATTTGGAATATCAAAATTAACATACGGTTAATTTGTTTGTATTTTACTGGAAACTTTCAATTTTTAAGGATTTATGAAAAACACAGAGTTATTATTTAAAACAGAATTTTTATTTAAATAATTATTCATTTTATTTTAATTTATTTTAGATCAAAATAGATACATAATACCTATAAACGATTAATGTAATTCATTGTAGTCAGTCTATAATAATTTTAGATATATAAAAATATTATCGAACTTTTCACCATCTTTTACCCACCTTCGAGGAGCATTTTCAAATTTTCATAAAACATAATTTTACTAATGATATGAATTGAATTTCAAAAATCCCATGGAAATTTATGATATTGGTAAGTAAAATTTGGATCAATAAGATGAATATAATTTTTTTGGGAATCGTAACTTTTTTACTTTTATTTACCACAGTTAAAAGTAAATCGGATAATTGAGGGTAAAAATGATATTATTATTACCCTAAAACATGTTTTAATTATATTGGATAAGAGTAATTAGACAAAAAATTACCTTAGGAATAAAATATGATCCTTTAGGTTCACATGGATTACATTAGGACATTTATTATTATTCTATTTAAAGAAGAGTTAAATTCAAAGTTGAATAACTAAACAATTTTTAATATAGGGTTATACATAATATAAATTCGACTATAAATATTAATTAGAAATATAATGATATTTCTTAAATAATGGTATTTTATTTATAATTTTTACACATTAAAAAATATAATTTATTTATGACACAATGATGATTTAGTAATTACCGTATTAATGAAAGATTAAAATAATTGATATTATAAATATCCAAATAAATGTAATTTGAGACTTTTTATGAATTAAAATACTTTTATAGGTTAATATTACTTGTAAGGGTTGTTTATAATAATTTTTTTTTGATTTAATAATGCTGTTATGAATTTAGAAAAAAATACAAAATACTTTCAAAATCGTCGTAAAAGAGTTTTTAAAAAAATATGATATTATTAATTGATATTATATTCCTAAAAATATAAGCTTCAGAAAAAATACATATATAATTATTGTTGTATCATTAATTGACCACTAGGGTTTCTCTTGTATGTATATTGTATGTTTATTAACCATATAATATAAAAATACAAACAGACATGGTAAATGTGAAACTATTTAACTAAGAGTTAAATCTAAAATATAAAGTTAATATAGTGACCCAAACTTGTCTAAAACTTATTATTTGAGTGGTTTTTGACCCATCCCAATATTAGACTTTTATTAATTCATTTTTTAGGTATGAAAAAACTAAAATTATTTTATTATAAAATAATATTTCTAGCATTTCCTAAGGTATGCTTCACACCTCTAATAAAAGGGAACTCACCCTTCTTTCTAATTAACATCATAAAATTTATTTAGATCATCCAAAACCTATCCAAATACCATCCAAACTTTCCTACCTTAATGTTAAATTCATTCCATTAGTATAAAAGACATCTCAAGGATCCCTTTTGATCAAATCAAAAGGAAGAACTCGAAGAAGAGGTAAATATTTCATCACCTCTTTCAAGTTCATTTCTTCCTCAACTTCCTCTTTATTTGTTGTTTCCATTCTAAAAAAACAACTCCATTATCATCTATATTCTATGATTTTATTATAAATATTTTATAACCATATTTATTATTCTATCCATACATTGAATGACATGTCACCATACATGTGTATGTAAGGCTTACCGTCTCTACGTCGTGGTGTAAGTGTTATTCAATACATTATTATTCATATGGGTATAATAATGATGTGTAATTGATGTAAATAATAAATATAAAATGATAATTAATCTTTATATATTATATAACATCCAATTATATATTATTTTAATATCAAAATAATGATGTTTTCACCTGTGTGTACATACGGATTACCGTCTCCACGAACGTGATAAGATTCATTTCCACGTTCACCATTCAACGATGATTATAAAATATATATCAGTAATAAGTATATAATATATGACATAATAATGATACTGGAAAAATATATAAATATAAATATATATACTTTCATATATTGTATTCACTTAGTTCTGTTCAATACGATATGAAAACAGAGACAACGTTTATGCATATGTATGGACTACCGTCTACATAAATGGTGTTTTACATTTCATATATATGTCTATTATACACATTTATATTATAAATATATATGATATATAAATCATGTTTTATATTTTGGATGTATTTAAATCTTGATCTATGTGATAAAATTAAGAGCAACAAGTTAAAACATGAACGATAAAGAAAGAAATTATTACCTAAAATGTTAATTTAACATGGAAATTATTATTAAATGGGTAGTATAATGTCATAAATGAATAATTTATGATAGAATAAATATTAATATGGTTCTATTATAATTTAATAACATACTACGGTCTTTATACATGAGGTTAAATGTACCCTCGACTAAAGGAAAGTGCAAGGTAAGGGTTAATTTCACAATCTCCTTATTATCTGAGGTTGTTTTTACATAAGTATCTACTGGGACCTCTTTATCATCCACATCCTTGTTTCTTAAAAATGTATTCTAATTTTTTTCTATTTAATAGACTATGGGTTAAATTCATTTATACCCTTATTTTACTTTTTATAAAATGGTTTTAAAGAAAACTTTTTGTCTTTTTCTAAACAAGGTACCTTATGAAGTTTTGACAAAATTAAGGTAAGAATGTTTTTTAACTTACACGAGAGGTGCAACTATTTTCTACCGATATAACATCATTTAATCTTACCTTACAAGATTATAAGAATATTTTCAACTATAAATGTTTTCTTTTATAATTACAAGACATTTAAATGATTTCAAAATATAAAGATATATTCCTCTAAAAAGGTTTTGATTTCATGGATTTTAGGTATGTTTGAAGTTGATTTATTATGATAAAAAACCTTCATATTGTATTGAAGGTTTTGGGATATGTTTTACTATGGATGTGTTATTTCATACCATTCATGGATTATGGATGATTTATTTACATTTCGTATGCATGTTTTAATACGAATGATTATGTTATGTTTAAACATTTTCATATGAGAAGTGCATAGGACTTAGTAAGTGTTGGGTGGAGCCCGCTATAGCTCCTCGATGCATCAGTATGTCTCATTATACAAACTAGTGTATTGGAAGAATGACTTGACAAAATTTTTTGTAGTGTTGGCACAAGGCCTTGACTATGTTGTTATGAAAGTATAGATTTATGCATTCCATCATTATGAAAGTGGCTATTGATATTGCATTTGATTATTAGACGAGTAGAATATCCATGTGAATAAGTAAACAAAATTATTTTATTGTATCTTTTCCATATTATGCTGAATTTTGTGTTTAAAATGCTTTTTATTGTCTTATTCATTTCCTTAAATGTTTATGCTTATTTATGAAAGGTTTCACTATATTTTTATCCTTACTGAGCATCTGACCTCACCCCTTTCTATGTTTTAATTTTCTCAAGATTTGAAAAGGTGTATTATGATTGAAAATAAGGGTTAAGCAATGGGATTAATGGAATTCTCAAATGATCATTTATTTTGTGTTTTATTTTCTAATACGTAATGTAACGTTCATGAATGTATCTATTTTCCAAGACTACTAAACTAATCGGCCTTTTGAGACTTGATTTTCTTGTAATCAGGCCAATGATATGAAATAATGCACTGACTCAGGGATTTTGGGGTCAAGGAATTACAGAAAAGTAATATAGTACACCTTTATAAACTATCAAATAAATTTATAATATGAATATGAATAATTTTTTTAAAAAAATTATTATAATGGTCTTATAAAAAGAAACATATTTTTATTAAGTACATTACATGCTTCAAAAATATCCCTTAAGAAATGTTTTTATTACTTTATTTAGGAAATTATATAGTTAATTTTTCTTTTTTAGATAAATAAATGGAAAAAATTAACATCTTGTTTGAAATTAAAATTTCAAAATTATCTTGCAGAATATTTTTGGAAAATTTTTAAAGGAATAATTTTTCAATGTATATTGAGAATAATGATATTTTTTGAAAAACACAATTTTATATCAAGAATTTATAAAGTTATATTTTGATTTAAATTGGTTTTAAAAGTGACATTATTTAATTTATATTATTAATAATCAAATCATGTTCTTTGGGATTAATTTTATCTCAATTTTGGTATATAAAACATCAATTATTAACGAAGGATCATTTTATTGAAAATTGTTTTTTATCATGTTTTATGAGCTTATTTTTAGGTAATTATTGAAACTTTTAGGGATTGAATTTGATAAAATTTATTCCATATTTTGAATTATAATATAAAAATAATAAATTTTTTACACTTTCATTTTTTGTTGATATTGAATAGTAAATACATAAATAATTTATTACCACTAATTTGATTAAAACGAGTTTATATGGGATGTAAAAGAAACCAATAAGGGGATAATTTACAATTAAACTTATAAAAATACTATTTAATTTCACATTTAAACCTAAATCTATCCAAAATAATCATATTTTTCTATTTGGAATCATTTTTCTTGAGAATGAATTTGTTATATTTTAATCTTTTCTGAAATTCCAAGTTTATCCTCTGCCCCACATATATGAGGACACCTTTCCATTATCATCCTCACACCAGTTTGATAATTATATTAGATAAATGTACATTTATAAATTTTTCATAATATTTACAATATATGAATTTTTGGTTTTTTCTTCTATAAATTCCATTCTATGGGTCCTTAAGAAAAGATTCAAATGAGGTCTACTGAAGTAGAGGCAATCATCCTACACGACCTCATTAAATATATTCCTTATTATATCTAATACAAATATATCTTATTTAAGATAAAATAATAGTTTATTAACCTCAATATACTATTTATTTATTATTATGGATCCCCCAATATAATTCCTCTGTTCGATCAAATAGAAATTGAATGTTTCTGTTGTGCATACATGTTGACTACTGCCTCCAAATAATGATACAATTATATTTCCATTACCTTATTTCACGGATGGTTACTATGATTATATATTATATATTATATTTATTAAATTATTTTTATAATGTTACTATAATATAATATATACCTTCTTAACATTAAATATATTGGAGAAAAATAATTCCTCTCATGTGTATATATGGTCTACCACCTCCACGAAGTGATGTTATTTGTTTTTCATTTATGATTTACACGGATGGTAATAAGGATATATTTCAGGAATATAAATGATATATATGATATAATAATCATTCTAGAAAAATTTAATTGTTATTTACCTATCTTTCATTCCCGCTATCAAAAAGTGAAAACAATTTTATCACATGCATACAGACTACCATCTATATGAATAGTGTAATTAATTATTATTTCCCTAACCTTTATATATGAATCTAAATGTATATATATATACATGACATATATTATATTAATATATTTATTAAAATTAGGGAGGTTATAGAAAAATGATCAATGAACTTGTAATTGAAATGTTAAAATCTAATTCTCATACAAAAAACGAAGTAGTTAACACCCAGAAGTGACGGTATGAGTAATTAATTCAAAATTAATGGGATTTGAAATGTTATAAGTGCATGATTTATGATATTATAATAATGTACACATTAATTTTATACTATTATAATATGTTTATATTTATTATACATGGTGTTATAGTTCTTTATAAGAGAGTGAAACTTGAGGTAATATATTAATGTTACAATCTCACAGTTTATCATAATTGTTTATGATCAGGTTTCTGATGATGAAATTTCAAGACATACGAATCATTAAACTATTTAATTTTAATTTAATAAATTAAATTTTCGATAATATAGGTGTCCATTATTTTTTTCTCACTTTATGTTCCCAAGGTACATAAATAATATTTTTAAGGATAATAGAGTTTATTTCCCTCTTCGGTGAAAAAAATAGTTTTTTCATCCATGTACTAGTTTTATACAAAAAATAAAGAATTTTTATAGGATTATAACATGATTCTTTAAATTTAATTTTCATAATATTTTTTTATAAAATGGTCTAAACATTATCTTCTGATGATTTTCCAATATAGGTACTTTTAAATTTTAACAAAAAATAAGAAATGAATCATTATTTTTATGTATTAAACATGAAAAGAATTATACACCACTATGAACACCAAATTACTTGAATATATCTATACATTGTTCCATGGATCACATTGAAGAAAATATTTTCCTTAATATTTTAAAATTATTTATATTTTATAGAACGTATTTTAATGTGAAAATTTCATTTTCCACAAGAAATGTTCCGGTGATCTTTTAATGTCATTTATCATTAAATATTATTTTTTATGGATATAATCCAATGATACAGTAAAATTTCATTCATTATATGGTTTATGTTTGTGATAATTTTTGGAAAATTAAATTAAATCAATATATTTCTAACATGATAATTATGTAATGATGAAACCTTTATAAAACCCACATAATTTCCATGAATTATGTTATGATGATAAGTTGAAAGGTTTATGAAAATATTTTCAATTCCATGGGTTCTCTTAGGTTTAATATTTAATCATTCTTTGGCCCACATATTTATTATTTCTATTATATTATGGGTGGGACTCGAATTATATTCTCCTCTAATGCATTAGGTAATATTGGGTATTTCATGAGATAAAAATGTCTAGAATAGGGATTGAGCCTTTTGTAGTTATGGTGTTTGTTCAAAATGATAGTATTTGGTGTGGAACTTGACTGATGATATGATAGTTTTGGACGTGATCCCAATCCAATATGATAGTTTTGGAAGTGATCTACAACTTGTATAAAAAATATTGTATATGATTATTTGTATGTAAAAAAATTATTTATTATACCAATGTTGTGCTTTTATGGATAACAATATATGATTCATTTAGAATTCATAACTTATAAATATCCTCAATTTATACCATGAATAGTGATTGTGATCTATGATATTACCATATATTGTTTTCAAATGTTATTATCATGTTTTAATACCCTTAAGCTCATGTTACGTTTATCTGATCACTGATATCTCCCTTGTTTACAATTATTGAGAATCAGGGCTCACCCTTTAATAAGATTTCATTCTAATCGTTACAAAGAATGGTTTTATGAATGATATATCTAATAAGGGTTTTATTTATGATGAAGTCACTAAGAGACTTTTTAGATATCTTATGAATAAGTTTTCTATGTTCCCATGTTTCCCTTAACACTGGATCTATACAATTATATCATAGATCAAAATGATTTGTATTGAATATTAATATACTATGATGTGATATTTATGTATGAAATGTGTAGGTCATTATAGTTGGTATTATAGAATGGTTTAGTTACATTTTGATAATCGGACGAGAATTCTATTTTGATAACCCTTTGGATAATCCCATGTATTAGAAATTTCCTCATTTATAGTATATAATGGATTCTCGTTTCCATATAAAAGTATCCATGTATGGATACACTAAGTGGAAATGTTTTTGGAATAGATGTATCTTGGGGTAATATCTATAAAATGCTTTGGTTGAATATATCCATTCCATCATTCTAGTGTTCGGTGACTGTGCGCTTACTGCCTAGCTATTTTGAAACTATTGGTGGATATACCATGAGAAGTCACATTTTGATTAGTATCCAGTATGAAGTATTTGAATAGATTATGATCACATATGATATAGGTTAAACATATGGTTTCATAAAATAATGGTTCAGGATTTAGACATCCTATTAATGATTTTCCCTGATTATGAATACATTTTTGTTACACTGTTAATTTTGGTTTTAGTAAATGGATGCAACTAGGAGGAATATTAATAACATAAAATGTGATGGACAATGTGGTGGTTGTGAGTAACCAAATTGGATAAAGTGATATATGATTAACAACATGTGACTTATCCAACCCTCAGGTCAACCAAAGAAGATAATGATGGAGTTTGTCGAGAGATTGGGTGGTAGAGAAAATTAGGGAAAGAATGCCTAACTTTATTCATGATATAAATGTGTAAAGATTCAACCATGATAATGTCTCAAACGACGCTGAAAAAAATATTTATGGACAACCAGGGAATAGATCAAAAAATTTCCATGGAATAAAGATTATTTAGATGAATGAAAATAAATTTTAACAAAGGGATCCATTTATATATTATTTTCTTAACCGATTTCAATCAGGGAATTATCAAATTCAACTCCCTCCTCAAAATTCTAACTGATTGTATAAATAGTAGGCTTTTTAGTATAGAAATTATAAAAATGTTCCTTATAAATATATTTTTAATGTGTAATTTGATGTTCTTTTTGTAGGGGATTGGATTTTAATGTATAAATATAAAATCAATTTCTTTATAAGGGATTTCACATTTGTTATGACAAAAAAATTTGATCATTAATTTTTGTGATGATTCATATGAAAATAAAATGGGAATTTCATCCATTCTATGGGTATTAATTACTATTAAATAAAAATGGGTGTTTATCTCATTTGATCTCAGAGAAACTCAACATCGAAGGTATAACTATTATATGAGTTATTTTAATATTTTTACAAAAGTGTTTCTTAGTGCTAATCGAATTTGTGATGTTTGGTTTTAAAAAAACTCAAACCAAATGATACTTCTATTTTTAAGAAATCCATTTAGAATATCCCTATTTGAGTTTTAGGTATTGAAGAAGAAACTACGATTGAATCCTGATGAGGGATTCAATCTAACAAGTGCATTGCCTTTAGTTAAATATATTTTTAAGATAAATTATTGAATTTTGTGAATCAACATTTATTATCAAGAACATAAAAAAATAAAAATAAAGAATAAGTATCATATTCCCATTATTGATTAAAAGTTTAATCAACTACATGTATGTAAAAAAACATACATGATTAACCTTTATTTTGGATATCATCAATTCAAGGCCAAGAAGGAGGATATACCAAATAATGTATTTCATAAATAGTATAAAAAATGAGTTTATTGTAATTTGATTTGGTTTTACTAGATTCCCCTCAATCATTATGGATTTAATAAGTAGAGAGTTTAGAGATTAAATTAATCATCTTATTTTAGACTTTTTATATGATATTTTAATATATTCAATGGTAAATGAAGTGCATGAAGATCAATTTATAATTGTAATAAAGAACATAATGATAGATATGGTGTATGAAATAGTTACTAATTGTGTATTTTTTGTATAAGATGCCTCATTTTTTCATCATATAATCACAATCTAAGGTATAAAGTATGGTCATTAAAAGATAAGAGTAATTTTTCATTGTCTCATACTAACCATTGTGATGGAGATCAATATTTTTTCTTTGTTTTAATATATATTATCGATTATTTATGGATTATTTATCATTATTTTTTAATCCACTCACCATGTTATCTCAGAGGGTACCCAACCTCCATTGGATATATGAATAAAGGGAAAATTCAGGGAATGTAAGTGTAGGTTTGTCTATGATACTATGATTACACAACCAAATATTGTAGAATGGTTTGCAATTTTCATTGATTCATTAAAGAAAGGAATAATATGAGCACTCATGTAAAATGATATGGAAATAGCTTATTCCCTTTGATAAATAAAAATTCATGAAAAAATTTCCAATTTCATGATATAGATTTAACTATAGGCATTTTTTCATTAATATAATGGAGGAATAATATTTTCAAAGAAATCCGTTTTATATATTCTGATCATAAAATTATGAATCATATATTCACTCAGAAAAAAGTTTAATATATAATAGAGAAGATTTTATGAGTTGATTAAAGATTATAAATATTCAATAAATTACTAAAATGGGAAAGCAAACAAGGTGGAAGATGCTCTGACTTGAAAAGACTATACTAGATTATCTATTATAAAGATCATATAAGATTTGATATTTTTTTCTTTGTCAATATTGGATCTAAAAATATTTAAGGAATGAGAGAAATCACATCATTCTCAAAAGAGTGGAAAAATCTATCTGGACAGTTACTAAAGAGGCATACTAGAATGATGTAGATCTATTGTGGAAGGTGAGAAATGTTCGCAAGTTCAAAAATTATAGTTTTGAAATGATATTGTTCGGGATCTCAGTATGAGTTCCATAAATACTAGTTTTTAATTATTTTTTGGGGGAACATTACAGTTCATCATTATATTTTCATCTTGGGTGTATGAAGATATAAATATATCTGAATGATTATTTATGGTGGTACTACATGAAGATATATATTTTGGACTAAATTTCTTGGTTCTTGTTATGTCATCTTGTTAATGTTGAGAGGCATAATTTTAAGAGTCTTTTAAAACTGTTACCCACACTAAAATGGAAATAAGAAAACATCCCCTTGAATTTTTTCTTCATATTTCCTGAAAAATCAAAAGAATATAATAATATTTGTGGTATAGTCTATTAAATTATGAATTGAAGACACGCCATTTCTACCAGAGCTGATATATTTCAATATTACATTGATATGAAATACATTATGATAGTTCTATGGTTTGTTGAAGTACCACATTTCGTATATTTGATCACGAAATAAGGTTTACCATGATGTTTTATAGATGTTTTCAGATGGATGAGGATACAATACTGAGATTCAGTAAAACATATCTTATTCATACATATGGTATATTTTAGTAAACCATTAAAACCATAGAGGATATTCTGAGATCCTAATACATGGTTTTCTATGGTTTTTGGGATCATAACCTTAATTTTTTTAATATTTTCTAAAAATTATAAATTTCAACAGAGTAATCGGATAGATCCTTATAATGCTCTCTATAGAAGTAATTTCACAACCTCAATGTGTTTGGATAATGTTGGAGAGGGAAAGATATTTGGACTTGATCTAGCTACGTAAATGTTATAGAAATTTTGTTCCATTCTACGACACCTTAATACAGCTCAATGTTGAATGAAAATTTATACTAACAATCATCGATGAAATATATAATTAAAAGTTAGAGAGAAGGTATTTTTATGATTTCCTCGATGGAAGAAGGTTGTGAGATTCAGGAAGAGGGGAAATATGATCCTTAGGTATATTTTCTAATGTGAGATTCCTGGTCAAGTAGGGATGGTATCTTATTGCCTAAGTCTTTCACCGAACCTCTCCCAAGTTAATTACGTGTTGCATGTATCTCTCATGAGGTTGTATATATTCGATCCTTTACTTGTAATAGACTAAATTTTCTCCTCAATATATCATGATATATACTGCGAAATACAACGAATAAACATCTTTTATAGTATAGATTAATATAATTTAGATAAGAATAAACAACTGGGAAAACCACACTAGAAGATTCAAATATTTAAATAAGCTACTTGAGAACTTGGGGATGTGATGAAATAGAGATATTTGTAGTTTTTTTTATTAGAGAGATGTTATTTTTATTGTGAAATTTAATTTAAGGGGCTGTAATTTTACAATTGATTATTTTATAATATATAATTTTTTAAAATAAATTCAATTTCTTCAATATCCTATGATTTACACATCCTCTAGTAAAAATGAAATGTTATACTATTTATTATAATAAAATATTCATTAAATTTTTGGTATAAATATTAATAACCATGTTTTGAAATTATATATAAAGGTTTTAGATAATTTAATTTTTTAAATAATCTCTTTATATTTATAAAAGATACTTTTCCATAAAAAATTGTCTTTATTTATTTTTGGGAGAATATTATTTAATTAGTTTTCCTTAATTTATAAAATTTATCTTAAAAAGCTAATTTATTTTATTAAATTAAAATATATAAGTTATCTTATTTTTTTGAGAATATTTGGGACAAAATAATTTTTTTGATCAATAGTGAAAAAGGCGATTTTAATTTAAAACTACCTTTTCATTTAAAGAGTATTACACAATTTTTTTTTAAAAATAATTTTAAAAGTAAAATTTATTAATTTCTATTATTTATAAACTAATTATTGTAATTTTAATTAATTTTTTTTGTTGATTTTGTTATATGAAATTGTTTAATTAAAAACCATCTTTTCATGAAATATGATTTTCATTATGTTTTGTGTATTTATTATAAAAGTTACTTATAACATATTTAGAGAATGAATTTGATAAAAATGATTCCATATTTGAAATATTTTTTAAAAAACTCATTAACGAGGCCACATTTATTTTATTGTGTATAATGAATAGTATAAATAGTAATAATTTGTCACAATTATGTTTTTAACGGGTTTACTTGGGGGGTTAAACAAAATGATATTGATATGTTTTCTTATTAACCATTTATAAATCCTATTGGATGTTAATATTTAGAAAATATTGTAATCAACCATTGAATATCTTTCTATTTGGATGATTTTTTCTTAAGAATTACTCTATTATATTCTTAATATTTTAAAAAATTACAAATGTGTCTTCTCCCCCACTTATGAAAGGACACCTCCCCTTCCTATTTTTACACCACATTGAGCCATCTAGACCTGAAAATCCCATACTTACTCTCTTATAAACTTCTATATTGACTAATTTTATTTGTTTACCTTCTTATACAACAATTACATGGGTCCTTAATGAAGGATCTAAATGGGATATCCCGAAGAATAGGTAATTGTCTTTCCCAACCTACTTCAATTTATTCATTAATCAACCTACTCAAAAGATACAATATTTATAATATTATAATAAATTATGTATTTTCAATATAATCTAATGTTTTCTTGATTATAGATGCACCAATACCAACCATCTATTTTATAAAATTGAATGTGAATGAATCACTCGAGTGTACGTGTAGACGACTGCCTATGTATAGTGATAGAATTTACTTTCCATCAACATATTTCATGGGTAGTTATTATGATAGGTTTAAAATTTTTACATAATATTTTTGAAATTATTATGATTCTGAAATTGTAATATAATATCTTTATTTTAACACCATTAGTTTTTATGAGTTCGTTTTTCTTAATTAATAAAATTTATTTGATAGATTGTGTTAGGCACAATACCTGGTTTTCATTATGTTTTACATGACATTGTGTTTTAACACATCATGATACATTATTATTGTTATTATTATTTATAAATGGCCATTATATCCTAGCTGTTAAAATTAGTGATATGAAAAGTAATGAATATTTTTTAAATATTTTTTATAATTGTTTTATGTAAAGAAAACCATATTTATTAAAAAGGGAATACATTTTAGAAATGTATTTATATGTTTTAAAAATAATATTTTCTCAAAAAATGTTTTAATTATTTTCTCTCGAAAAAATCATAGATTCAATTCTCTCAAATTATCTATCATTTTTTTGAAAAAATAGATCACATTTTTTAAATATTCATTTTAAAATGATGTTAAGGGGAATTATTGATAATTTGGTGAAAATTTAAATTTATTGATGTATAATGAAAATACTGTTTTTTGTTAAGAATATACAATTTTATTAAGGAATTTAAAAACAAAAATAAATTGTTTTAATATTATTTTCGTAGTAAAATTAATTCATTTATATATCTATAAATTCAATTTAGTTCATTGGTATAAACTTTTATAATTAATACTGACATTAAAACATTATCTACTTATGTAAAATAACAATTCAAAAAGTACATAAAAAAAGTAGTTATTATTCAAAAAATGATTTTAACAATGAATTGTAAATTAAGTGATAATTAATGGTCCCAAATAAATCATATATATAATATATATATTTATGTTTCTAAAATAGAAAAATAATAAAATTTTATTTAACATATTGGTTGTTCAAATATGTATGAAGGAATTCGATATTTAAAGTAAGGGATTCCAATATCACTTTTAATTTTTATGAGATACATGCCAGATTAACCATGTGTTTCTTTCATGTAGTTTATATGATAATAATGAATTTATTTTATTATAATTTTAATAAATATTAAATGTATTTACATATCCATTTTATGGGGTTTACATTTCAAAATTTAAAAAAGTAGTAAGATATTTTTTCCTTAATTTGTCTTCTTTTAGACATAGGTTAAGTTACAGGCCTATATTCATTTATTATGTATATATATCTCTCTCTCTTTTTAACTTCTAAAATCATGGATTTATTTATTTCCCTTCATATAGAAGTATTATATAATGTTATAATTTCATGGGGATTATTATTCAATGTTATGAAAGTTTTAATGGCTTTATGATACAATTCTATGATTTATGAAGATTTTTTTATTTTTATTACTATAATGAAATATAATAATATATTTCTAAAAAAATTCATGAATTTTATTCTCATATTTTAATTTCATGATATTTCATTTTTCCCATAAATTTTATAATCTTTATATACTTAGGTGTCCAAAATAAAATTTGTCAGAAAAATTGTCTTTATTTATCTCATTAGTCAAAAACCATTGTTCATTCAAAACCTTGTTCCTAAATTTTTTATAGAATATTTATAACATTATTTATTTGTATTTTTATTGAAAATTTACCTAGTTGTTTACAAGTTTTTTTTCATCAGAATTTTCTTGTCGTTTTGCAAACAAGGGTTCTTTTTATTTTACCCAAATTTTGAATGAAATAATTTTATTAACATGTACGACATGAAAGGAATTTCAAAGAATAAAAATAATTATTTTCATTGATGTTTTAATTATTAATGTTGAAGGAAATTTTAAAGCAATAATATTTCTTCTATATTTTATGAATTTGAAATTTGTAAAAGGTGATTATCAAAGAACTGATATTTTCCTCAACAAACATTCTATGTAATTTTTCATTAAAAATAGTTTTCCATATAAATTGAATCCATTGATGTTAATAATTTTTTAATGGGTATATGATCCATGAATTCCATTCATATTATTTCTCCTAATGATTTATATAAGAAAGAGATCTTTACTTCAGGTATGGACTTTTACATTTGGTTGTCTTTTATGAAAAAGTAAGAATTGGGAATTTTCAAGATACATGTTGTGTACTGATATGTACACACCATGTACCCATGTTCTGTGTACTGGATGTGTAATGGATGAGTACATGGTTGTGTAGGTGAACGTGAAAGCTTCCTAATCTGGCAGTTGGTTGAGGCCAGTACACGACATGTACATTAAATGAACACACCATGTATTTTTTTATATAATGGTGTGGGGTCACGTTTCATATCCAAAAACAACTTCAAATCCCTATGTTTTGTAAATGAGTGATCGGGAACAATGAAAAAAGATAAAACCCCCCATCCCCCACCCCCCTCTAACATCTATTTGAGACACTGTTGGGTGTGATAGAATCCCACCGGTGGGTTCTCTTTTCATCTAGAGCCTTTCTTCCTCATTCCTCCTCTCTTGTGTGTTATTAAAGGAAGATTTTTTTACCCTTTTGTAGATCTACATTGTTCTAGGCTGATTCAAGGGCTGGCGTTCATGAGTGTTGATCATACGACATAAAAGTAGATGGTTTGTGCCTTTTCATTCTTATATTTGTATTACATATGTTTAATGTGTTGAATACCCATGTTTGGGGTATGACGTGTTTTGGAAATTCAACCTTTTTTGAGACCAATTATGGTTCATTTGATTGAGAAAGGGTTATTTCTTATGATAATGGATAGTTACCTTATTATGGGACTCCTAATGGGTGTATTCCCTTGATTTTTTTGTGTATGTTTGGTATAGAATTCTTGCAGCCTTTCTTTGTTTCCATGTATTAATTTTATAGGATGGAGTTTATGATTATATGAAATGCATGTGTTATGCATTGTGGAAAAGTGAACAAGGGGAATTGACTGTGAGATCTTCCCATGGTATTTCCATTTATGTATGTTTTTTTGTTAGGTTAGACAATAGGGTGTATATTATGAGAGCTACCAATGGAGAATTTATTGAATGAATGTTGGAATTGAGGGGATTTATTGTGAGAGATTCCAAGTGGTTATTGTAGTTTTTTTCAATGTAGTCCAAGGGGGTATTGATTGTGATAGCTACCTAGAGGTAATTTACAATTTATTGATGCCATGTGAACCCATGGTTATTTTCCCTGACATATTTCCAAGTTGTCTTTTGTAATTGACTAGTGATATGTTAAATCAAATGGGTTATGCCCTGAGATCTTTCGAAGAGGGTTGTTTTGAATAATTGTATGATTGTGGAAAGTCTTCCAAGAAAAATCAAAAGCATGGACTCGATATTACTTATTTGTTTAGATGGTATTCTAGGACATATGTTGTTACTATTAGACAAGGGATACAGATCTTTGGATAGTTCACAAGTTTCACATTATTCAAATGATGAACAATAAAAGTAAATGAATGTAATTGAAAACTGTAGTATTGTTTATATTTGAGTAGTTTTTAGTTTATTTATTCATATCTACTTATTACTTGATATATATATATATATTAAATGAGAGTTAGGCATAGATATTTTGATGTTTTACTACTTTGATTCATCTCACACACTTTTTGCGTCATTCTTTTGGACCCAAACAGATTATATGGTTGTAGGTATAGATAAGGGAATCTTCCATTCTCGAACACGTACTTGATTGCTATTGGAGCGGGACATCATGGGACCAATCTGAGGCTTGAATTGTTGTTGGAACATATTTATATTCTATACATTGGTTTTAGTATTGTTTTTGACCATTGTTACATGTTTGGATTCATTTCTAGACACATGTGACATGCATCATTTATATGTTATCAAGTTTTTATATTACTATCAGTCTTCTATTATTTGATTTTTTTTGTATTTTATTACATCTTCCATTGTTGTATTACAATTTTTTTCCACTATGTTTACTCTACCAATGATGGCATAGTTTTCCCACTATCAAACTCAAGTCCTTCAATTCTATTCTGCATCCTCTACTATTCAGGGAAATGTGCTGGAGGCCATGTGACCAACCAAGTTTGGGGTAACTTTTGGTGGCACTAGGATCTGAGACGTTACAAATTGGTTTCAAAGGATTTATTTTCATCTTTTACATACTATTTGGAAAAAATAGACTATAATATGAAGGCATATATAGCTGGTAATAAGATGTTCTTGGGAATAGTTAACCTATCTATAGGGAAAAGCCATGTTACCTCAAACGTAACATTTTTTCTTTTTTTTTGAAATTGTTATAGTTGATTTGATTTCACTATCAGGTGACACACTTGTTTTTTTCTATTACTATTAATATCATTTTGGTTCTATTTTTGTTTCTCCTTGATGTGATGAGTGTATTCAATCTCATGCATTATATAATAACTTTCTTGAGATCAAAGGTCATGCATTCGTTCCATGCCATTTAGAATGAATCACTGAATGCGTGTTGTTGTGAAAGATGATGTGAAAAATATATATGTTGTTTTAATAGATTTTATGATAGAATTACTTCAATTTTGATAGGGTATTAATGCGTGTAATGTTTTATTTGTATTGATGCCAAACTTTAGACACTAAGGATTTATGGGGCCTCTTGGATCATAATTTGAGGGATCATGTTTAACATTAATTTGATTTTTTCAAGTAGTGATGTGAAAAAAGATTCCAAAAATTGATTCAAAGAGAGTACATGCTCTCATGTGTCAAAATTTTCCATGCCATGGACAAAATTTGATGTTTTAAGGGTTCTAGAGATGTTTTAGTGGCTTACTATTCAGAAACCTAGAAAACATGGCATGTGGTGTCTAGAACACACCCTATGTCTTCTTCTGTTTGCAAAGAATGACTTTTCTTAAGTACAAATTGTGTATCGGGACTACACTTCGTGTAGTGATTTGACCGTATGTCTGACTGTGTGAGCAGAGACACATTGTTGGGAAATATAGTTTGTACACGCCTTTTCACATTTAAACACTTCATGTAGTTATAAACCATGTATCCGAACGTGTGACCAATGACATGGGTGGATGAAACATAGGTTTTACACACCATGTCTCCAGTATACACACAGTTTAGTTATCAATCGTTTATCCAGATGTTTGGCCAAAGACATGGGTGGATGGGATGTAACTGGTACATGTCATGTCTTAGGTGAACACGCCATGTAATGTTACACTATCAGAACCATGTGGTTAAATCCATGTAGAAGTACTTGGGAAGGAAGGAATACTCAAGTACACATTGTGTCTCAGGAGGAACACATCCCCTCTACGTGGTTTTACACAACTAGGATTGGTAGAGGTACACTATATTTTAAAAGCTTAAAGGAACACAACATGTAGAGTTTATACACGCTCTGTAACCCTGTTTTTTTTAAAACATGAATGATCTCATTCCCATATTTTGTTCAGAAACATATAAATCTCTATACTTGATAATCTTGTACTGAGGTGTGTGCTTGACCTTTCCGAGTCATTCCACCAAAACATCATTCCGTTGAATGCCATATATTAGGCAATGAATAGATACCAAGAATGGTAGATCATGGACTACTAGTAGATCCTCCAATGATGATTGTCTTAGAACCAACTATTATTCCAGACGTTGGGGCTGATGTATAGTTCTGTGAAGAAATTTTTAGGATGTTATAGGATTTTCAGAGAGTACCTCATCCTTCCCCGACTATGGAAGACATGATGAGGGTGTTCTTGTAGTTACAAACTACTGCGTTTTTAGGGGAAGAAGGTCCACAGGTTGCAGAGTCACGATTGGAGGCCCTCATTTCTATCTTTGAGAATTTGGAGATTCCTCTGAAGATGAGGGTGAAGCTCACGATGTACAAGCTATGTGATTCCACCAAGATTTGGTGGGATGTTGTCTCACAGGCATGAAATTATCATGACATGGATTGAGAAGATTTTTAGAGGACCTTCTTTGATTACTTCAACCCAGATATTTTGAGGGCCGATTGAGCCCAAGAGTTTACGCATTTGGAGTAGGGTTCTCTTTCAGTGATGGATTACTCTTCTCATTTGACAGAGATTCAATACTTTGCAAATGTTCTAGAAGATGATGAGTTTTCATTGTTTAGGATTTTCGAAGAAGATCCCTGGTTTGACATGTGATCACATGTGAATGTTTTCAGGATGATTTTAGTGACTGTTATATTAAATAAGGCACTGATTACTGAGTGCAATCTAAGAGATTTTAGATCAGAGAGCTAGGTCGGTTCAACATCCAGGGTAAGAAATCCTTTAACAGATATCTGGAAGCGTCGTAGGGAGAATTCACACAATGGTTCTTCAGGTATCCAAGTGGTATTGTACGAGTACGGGATGTGTGGGCAATGATAGCACATTTACCGAATGATCCAATCGAGTGCTGATCCTACATCAAGATGGGTCATCTTCATAATTGTTTTTGGGTTTCTCTCACCATCATCTATTGATAGGGGTTCTTTTATGACTCCTTATTCAAGAGCAGGACAACTAGTTACTCATCAATTAGGGAACATGAGTTCTTCAGTCTATTCGGGTAGAGGATGTGGTCGTGGCCGTGATAGTCATGCTATATGTTTTCAGTGACAACATGGTGGATCGGCTCAGGATAGTCATGCATGTTTGCAGGGCCACAACACATGTTAGACTATTGCAGTTGAGAATACACGGAAGGGGGATGATCTCATTCCCTCTATAGTTAGAGGAATGATTATAATTGCCTCAGTTTTGGCTTCAACTCTTTTTGATAGTGGGGTTTCCCGAAGAATTATATATTTTTCTGTTGTGAAGATCCTTGGGATCTACATCATTACATATGATGATGTTATGATTATAGAAATTCCATTGTGTAATAGGAAACAAATGTACATCAATGTAAGTATTTCCCTATCACGTATAGTGTGTGTCACTTATTATGGTACCTTTATGTATTAAAAACGACATCCTTCAAGGTCAATCTTGGAATGGACTGGCTGACATCCTTTCAAGTATTTGTTGACTGATGTCACCGTATAGTGTGTTTCACGTCACAAAAGGGTGGTTTTTTTATACACAAGGGATAATGGGATGTTCATGCATGTAGATATAGATTAGAGAATCATGGGTTGAGAGGAATTACAACCCAGATTACTAGTTCATAACGGGATGACCAGGTTACATCACAGATGGATTTTCCTCCAATGGTTGATTATTTTTGGGATGTATTTCCATATGAATTTTCATGTTTACCACAAGAAAGAGAGAGAGAGGTGGATTTCTATATTGAGCTTGTGCCAAGAGTAGAAATAGTGTCCATTCATCCTTATAATATGGATAAACATGAGTTACATGAGCTTTGGAAGAAAAGGGTTTCATCTGACCCAATACATCTTTTTTGGGGTTCGTCTGTCCTCATTGAAAAGAAGGAAGATAGTACCCTCAGAAATTTCATGGATTATAAAAACCTAAACCAATTGAAGGTAAAGACCTGGAATCCTTTACTGAGTATTGATGATCTCTTTGATCAGTTTTGAGGAGCCCTACTGTTTGTGAAGATTGACTTGAGATCCAATTTTCATAAGATTTGAATTAGACCATCAGATATACCTTTTACAGCCTTTCAAAGTGGGAATGTTCTATATGAGTATTTGGTTATTCCGTTCGGTCTCATGAACACATTGTAAATTTTCATGGCACTGATGAACCGACTGTTCTATCCATACATGGATTCTTTTGTTATAGTCTTTGTGGTTGAAATCTTGGTGTACTATCAAACTAGGCATGAACATGGAATCCATCTGGAGATCATATTAAGTATTCTGAGAGAGAATTATTTTTTAGATAAGCTCTCCAGATTTCACTTTTTGATGGACCAAATTAATTTTGTGGGTCATGGTATCTTAGAAAAAGAAGTATCAGTAGACCCAGATAATGTGAGAGTTGTAGTTTCTTAGGAGCAGCTGAAGAACAACATTAAGGGTCGATGTTTACTAGGGATGTCTAGTTACTATATGTGATTTATTCAAAGAATTACATTCTTAGAAGCACAACTAATGGGCCTGGATAAGAACGGTGGTAATTACTCATATATAGATTCCTATGATTTATCCTTTCAGGAGATGAAAGGGAGTTAACTTCAGCATAGATACCGGTTTTTATGATGATATGAAATAGCTACACTATTTCATATGATGCATCAAGTATCGGGGGGTGGTGTAGTTCCTATAAAGGGAAAAGATTATTTTCCTATAGGTATCAACTATTGAAGCCACATGAGAGGAATACCTAACACACAATCTCGAGTATAATACAATTGTGAAGGCTTTGTGTTATCGGATACATTATCTTTTGGGAGAGAATTATTTGGTGTACATGAACCAAAAAAGCCTCTTATATATCATTACATAGATTGATCTGAATTTGAGACATCAAAGGTGGGTTGAGTACCTTCAGTCCTTTGACATTGAACTTGCCTAAACACCTAATAAGGGCAATGAAGTGGCTGATTCGTTGAGCAGGTGGACCCTAATACATGTGGTTCAGGAGGCTAGGAGTGAGTGGAATCATATAGATATGTTCTCTAAGATTAATTTTGAGGCACATGATTGACAAGGGTAGATGCTTCATTCATCTATTATTGTTACCTCTACTATACTAGATCGAGTGTGAATGAGGAATCTTTCTGATTCCAAAGGCTTATTCTTACAGGAGAGTGTTTTAGGTGAGGACCCTTCTCATGGGTGGGCCATAAGAAATGATGGATTCTATCATTTTCATGGACATGTATGGGTGTTATCAGACATATGTGAGGTGTTGATGCAATATTATTATTCCTCGGTTTGGGTAGTTCATCTTGGCGTCACCAAGATGTATCAAGATATACACTTCCTGTATTGGTAGCCATGAATGAAGAGGGATGTTTCTATTTTTGTTATGAGATGTTCCCCTATTAGCATGTGAAGGCAGGACATCAGAGACTGAAAAATCTTTTGTAGTAGTCACCCCTTCCTTAGTGGAAGTGGATTGATGTTCCCATGGGCCTCATGATTGGTTTTCTGAGGTCACCTCAAGGGAATGATGTGTTTTGGTTTGTTGTTGATATAACCAAGAAGGATTCACATTTCATTCCAATCAAGAAAACCTTCAGTTTTGATGAACATGGATGTTTGTACATTATAGTGATTATACATTTCCATGGGGTTTGACACACTATAATTTCATACATGGGACACCTGATCTACTTATTGCATATAAAAGGGACTACCGAGGGCTTGGGGTGCACAGGTACATCTGAGTATAGCTTACCATCCCAAAATATATTTCTAGTCCATGGACAGGATTCAGGTTTTGGATGGAATGCATTGAGAATGTTTCCTTAATGTTTGGGGCTCTTGGGAGAGAAACATAACTTTAGTGGAGTTTTCTTACAATAACTGTTTCTAGGAAAAAAATTCAGATTGAACATTATGAGGCATTTTATATTAGGCCATGATGATCACCCCTATGTTGGCTAGAGGCAGGAGAGGAAGCAATGTTGAGACATCATCTTGTATCAAAGACCACTGAGTAGGTGGAGTTGATTCAGAAGAAGATGGATACTACACAATCTCTCCATAAATCTTATGTTGATCAATGGAGATGACGTCTGGAGTTCAAGGACAGAGATCTGGGTTTTATATGTGTCACACCGTGGTTGGGACATAGGAGGATTATGAGATAGGGGATGATTTCCCCGAGATATTCTCAACCATTTGAGAATTTTTTGAGAGTTAGGGCGGTTGCCAATCAGTTTTAATTACCTTAGGGTTACCAAACTATGAACAATGTTTTTCATGTTTCTCAGCTACAATGTAACTTTTTGGACCCATATCACATTTTTCAACTCAAGGAGGCTGAGTTAGAGGTGGAAGCATACTTTGAGAGACACCCTATTCAGATTTTGGATCACAAAATAAAGGTTATTCATGGTTGGTATGTTCCTATAGTACAGGTTCTAAGGCACCACATGAAAGTACCAGATAAGTCTTGGGAGAGGGAGGTCGATGTACGATCTAAGTGGCCAGAGTTGTTTGATGTTTCATCTTCTACACCCCTGTAAGGTAAATTTGGGAATGAATTACATTATGTGGGGAATTTATTAAGAACCCAAATCTTCATTTTTGGTATGGATATTTATTTTTAGTTGTTTTTTGGAAAAAAGGATGAATTGGTAATTATTAAAGTACATGATTTTTACTTATGAGTACATGATGTGTACCTGGGTACTGTGTACAACCATGTTCTGGTCATATAATAGACGAGTACATTGCCATTTATGTGACTTTGTAGACCGCTTAAATCGGGGGCCGGTTGAGGCTAGTACAAAACGTGTACATTAAATGAACAGGCCATGTAATTTTATTTTTTATTTGATACAGCAGTGCATGGTCGTGTCTCATTTCAAGAAAGCACTTCTTCTTCTCGTGTTTCATATAGGATTTCTCAAGAACAACGAACAAAGATCGAGCCCCCATTTAATTGTCCTCCAATTGAAACACCATTGAGTGATTTGGAATCCCACTGGTGAGTTCCCCTTTCTTATAGAGCCTTTCTTTGGGATATCTCCCCTCCGAGGATTTATTCATGGATGATTATTTTTACCGTTTTTGTAGATCTACATTGTTATAGGCCGTTTCAAGGGACAAAATTCAAGAGTGTTGATATTCCAACATCAAAGAAGGTGTTTTGTTCCTTTCATTGTTCATTTTTGGATTATATATGCTTAAATTACCGAATACCCATGTTTGGGGTATTTCTTGTTTTGGAAACTCAAACCTGTTTAATACCTATAATGGTTCGTTTGATTGAGAAATGGTTATTGCTTATAAAAATTGTTAGTTACCTAGTTATGGGAAAACCCATAGGTGAATTCCCATGATTGTTTTTATGGGTGTTTGGTCTACGATGCCTGTAAGATTTCCTTATTTCCATTCCATGGTTTGATAGGATGGAGTTATTGATTATATGAAATGCATTTTTTATTCATTGTGAATGTTTTTCCAAGGGGAATTGACCATGAGATATTCCTGATATATGGTCATTAATGTATGATTTGTTGTTATGTTAGACCAAAGGGGTTAGACCATGAGATCTACCCAGAGGGTAATTATTAAATTAATTTGAGACCTGAGGAAATTGACTATGAATGATACCATGTGGTCATTATAGTTTCCTTTTTATACAAAAACCAAGTGGTTATTGATTGCGAGAGCTACTTAGAGGCTATTTATAATTTATTGATTCCATGTGGACCTAGGGATATTGACCATTAGAGCTTCCCAGGTGGTCATTTGTAATTTATTAGTGTTATATTAAACCAATGGGGTTATACTGGGAGAGATCACCTGGAGGGTAGTTGTGAGAAATTGAATGATTTTGGTGAGTCTTCAAAGTCAAAACACATGCGTGGAATCATCCTAAATTGTTTGTTTATATGGTCTTCTAAGATGTCTATTGTTACTATTACAAATGGGATACATAGAATAGTCTAGATCCCATGGTTAGCATGATTCAAAGAAAGAATAATAAATGTAAATGTATTTAATAGAAAACTGTAGGATTTTTTACTTTGGAGTACATTATTGTTTATTGCCACATCTCTACATATTACCCTCTATATATATTCACTAACACTTATGCACTAATTTTTTGGTGGTTTCCTACTAGTATTCATCTCCCACCCTGTTTTTTCATGCTTTTGGACACAAATAGATAATATGGTTGAATGTATAGTTAAGGGAATGTTCCATTCTACATCAGGTACTTGATTGATGTTGGAGCTCGAGAGCATGAGATGATGATGAGGCTTGGGTTTCAATTAAAGTATAATATTTTTATGTAATTTGGTTTTAGTATTTTATTTCAATGAATGTGACTAGTTGAGATAAGTTCCTAGAAACATGTGGCAAGCATTATTTATTTGTTCTCCAGTTGTTATATTACTATCAATCTTCTGCTGTTTAATTTTATTTTATTTTATTATTGATTCCACTATTGTCTTAAAATTTGTTTCCAAAGTGTTTTCTATTCCAATAAGGGCATGGTTTCCCCACTATCACACCCAAGGCCATCTTTTCTAGTCATATGCCTCTGTCTTTCAGGGAAATGTGCTTAAGGCCATGTGACCAACTGGGTTTGGGGCACATTTGAGTGGTACCCAGAACTGGGATGTTAATGTTTATAATTATAATGATAATAGGTTTATAAAACCATTTCTTCAACAGGGGTTATATCACGATAGACTTATTATGATAGTATATATTTTTCGGAGTTATTTTATGATGAAATGATTATGGAAAATATTTATTTTACAAAGATTATGTTATGGTGAAATGTTTATTAAGGGCATATATTTTAATGGGTTTTGATATGATGATTGTTTTAGGATATTGGGTCACAATTATATATTATTTTTATTATATAATGGGTGAGACCTATATCTCCCTATAATGCACTGAGAAATGATGGATAAATCATGATTAAATAAGATATGCATGAACATGGATAAATTTTTACAATGTTTTATGTGAACATAATTAAATGTTCAAATTTTTATGCATGAACCTAACTTTCATGTCTGTAAGGTTATGCAGGGACTGGGTTTCTTGTCAATATGTTTATATGAGGTCTATATTTCACGTACTTAAGTTAATGAGTGAACCTCTTTCTAATTATAAACATTCACAATGTCATATAATTATGTGTATTCCACAAATCTATGACTTATTCCACTCTTATAGTCCAATGGTTAATTTTATTTGATTAATGACCTGGAATTTCCATGTAATTGTTTTAATCAGATGGGAATTTTGGGAGTCCTCGAAAATTGACGGAGCCTGATTCTGAGACCCAGAGTTCCCGGAGTGAATTTCTGATCATTTTTTTAGGGTACATTAAGTAAATGTATGAGTTGGTTTTTGTATCTTTTGAACTTGTGCTTGGAATTGAAATATGAGGGCACCTTTGAACTGAAGCGCTGGTATTCACTTAAGGGGACCTTCACCTTGACCGCAGTAGGTTGATGGTGAAATATAGAATTTGAAATTTTCATGAATGAATAAAATAAAATAAAATTGTATAACATTTTATATTCTTTGGAACACCCATGTGGATGTTGAGATGTAGGGACCACCAGAACTAAACCTCCCATGTGAGGTTATAGAGGTGGGGACAACCAAAAGTTACCTTCCATTTGGGTTATGGTGCTGGGGACCACCCGAGACTAAAACCCCCCTGAACACCCCTCTTAATGGAAGAAAAACCTCTTGAACTCCCCCACTTTATTTTTTCCACTACCCTTAATTATTTACACGAACACATAATTTAAATAATTAACAAAATTTGAAATTATTCCAACAAAAATAATAGATAATTTGTTCTATTATGTGAGCTACTTTTCATTTTGGTGGAATTTAGAGGAAAGGGTTGGAAAGAATATAACATGGAAGAACACTGTTGGGTCGGAACAAAACGGGAAGGATGGCAAGAGGGGGGGTGAATTTCCTTTTAAAAAATGATTGAAAAATTAAAATCAATGTAAAGAATGCAGCGGAAATAAAAGAGGCAATCACACAAGAAATTGTTAACGGAGTTCGGCCAAAACCCGGCCTACGTCTCCGCTCCCAACTCAACCGTTGAGAGATTCCCACCGCTTGCTTTTCAATGGTTTTAGCAAGAAACCCACTATGCTTTGAGGTAGCACTAGGACCTATTACAGCTTGCTTTTAGTGGTTAAGCAAGAACCCACTTGCTTTCAATGGAATAGCAAGAACCCACTAGCCTTTTTAACGGGTGAAAGCTAGCTCACCAGTGACACAAGCCTTTTAAAAGGAAAGGCTTGAAGAAACCTCTTCACACCTTAATGGTGATGTGAAACCCAAAAGAAAGGGGGATGAGAAAAGGTGTTGGGGTTTGTAGGCACAAACCCAATTTTAAGCTCAAAATAAATAAACAAGAAAAACCGTATTGGAGGAAGACTTGGGCGCCAATTGGATGATGGAGTTGATGTAGCGTGCTCTCCCAAGCTTCTTGAGGTGCTCCTTGGATTGGAAATTGGTTGGAGCACTTGAGGATCCTTGAAGGTGGAGCGCCGGAGGTTCGCCAAATGTGCAACAATATGTCCGAGCGCTTGGTATATGATCCGGTTGGTGTCCGGGGCTTCCTCAGCCTTTATTTATAGGCATGGAACCCATTGGGGGCCTTCGGAGCCGTTGGAGAGGCTAAAAGAGCCGTTGGGAGCCAAGTGGGCCAGCCTGGTCAAACTGCAACGGCTAGTTTGACTGGCTCCACCGGCTGGCCGATACAGTCCCACCGGCTGGCCGGTGTGTGCAAAAAGGCATAGGATTCGGGCTCAGCCTCCACCGGCTGGCCGGTGCTGAGGCCACCGGTTGGCCGGTGTGGAGACAGTAGCTTTCCATTCTGTGCAGGTGCCACCGGCTGACCAGTGCTGCGGCCACCGGTTGGCCGGTGGTGAGGCAGTGGCTCTGCCTTCTGCCCAGGGTCCACCGGTCGACCGGTGGTGAAGCCACCGGTTGGCCGGTGGACTGAATTTCAGTCCAGTTTTGCTTCTTGCTTTCTTGTCCTAATTCCTTGGCCACCTGAAAAGATTCATATTATCCAAAAACACTTGAAAAAGGATTAGATAAACATTAAATTGATTGTGATCATGAAAATTAAACCACGAGGGGATACGAGAGGTACAACAATCTCCCCCTATTTTGATGATCACAATCACCAAAACAATTAAAGTAAAAAACTGAAATTGAAAGGAAATGCTAAGCATGATGAAAAGGATTCTCCCCCAATCAATCAAGAAATTTCTCCCCCTTTGTGATTATCAAAATAGCGTGGGGCATAAAACTTGATTGAGGGATAAATTGAAAATCAAGATTTTAAACCAATTGAAAATAATACCAATTGTTGAAAATTTTGAAATGAAAATTGAATAACAGTTTGAATTGAAAGTTTTGAATCAAAAACCAATTGAAATTTGAAATGTGAATTGGAAATTGAAATTTGAAACCAAATGAAATTTTTGAATTTGAGAGTTTTGAATCAAAAATGAAAACAATTTAGAAAGTTCTCCTCCTAAATAAAAACAATGAATCACCGGGGAAAGGAAATAAATTTTGGCCCGGAGAGACTCGCAAGAAGGGATTTTTCAATCCAAACTTGTCTCATGGCGGGTCTTCTCCTATAAAATTCGTCGGAATAGAAAATAGACTTGGGTTGGCCGTACCGGGCATTTTTGCAATTACACTCATAAATGAGGTGCCCGGGTTTTTTTACAATAATTGCAAAATTTATAACAAGAGCTCCCCCTTACAAAAACCGTGGGTGCATGGGAGGAGGAAGCTTGCTTGGGATAGCCAAGCCCTTGGGTGGTCCTAGATATGCGTTGGGAACCTAGCAAATTGTTTAAATTTTGTTCCCCTTGGGTGAACTTAGCTATGGATTCTCTAAGGTCCTTGATGGTTGATTCCAAAGAATCAACATTTGGGAAATTTTGGATTTTTAGGGAGAGTTCCTCCTTCTCTTTGAGAAGTTGTTCTTTTTCAGAGGAAAGTTTTTTGAAATTCATTTTTAAAGAAACAAATTTTGAAGAAAGCTCATGAAAACCATTTTCTAATTGGTCTCTAGCATGTTGGAGTTCTTCATATGATAAATGATTAAAAGAATTTGAAGAACTAGAGGAAGAGGAAGAAGAGTCGAAAGATGATACCTCATGATTTGCCATTAGGCATTTTTTACCTTGGTCGTTCGAGGAGAAGGCGGAGAATGAAGAGGTGGAGCTATCACTCCATGTTGCCTTTGAAGCCTTCTTCTTCTCCTTTTTCTTGGCCCTTTTCTTGTGGAGTGGGCAATTGGGCACGGATTTTTCATCGGGTTCTTGCTTGTTGTCGGGTTCTTGCTTTTGAGCCTTCTTAGTGCCTTCATGGGTAAGTTCTAAAAGCTTCCAAATATCATGAGAAGATGTGCAAGAAGAAATACAATCAAAAAAATAACGATCTAACCCACAATGTAGAGCATTCATGGCTTTTCCATCAAGCTCGAAATTTGCAATGTCTACGGGGGTCCATTGAGATTCATCTTTACTAGAGAGAGTATAACCATGCATGACAATTCTAAAAATAGGATAGCTAATGCTTTTGAGATAAGTTGACATGCGGGTTTTCCAAAAAGTATAATCGGCTCCATCAAAGAATGGAGCACGATCCAAAGAATGTCCTTCGGGGGATTGAGAGGAAGAAGCGGTAGAAGCCATCAAAAAAAAATAGGATCTTTAATTTGAAAAAATGATTGACAAATTAAAATCAAAGTAAAGAATGCAGCGGAAATAAAAGAGGCAATCACACAAGAAATTGTTAACGGAGTTCGGCCAAAACCCGACCTACGTCTCCGCTCCCAACTCAACCGTTGAGAGATTCCTACCGCTTGCTTTTCAATGGTTTTAGCAAGAAACCCACTAGGCTTTGAGGTAGCACTAGGACCTATTACAGCTTGCTTTTAGTGGTTAAGCAAGAACCCACTTGCTTTCAATGGAATAGCAAGAACCCACTAGCCTTTTTAACGGGTGAAAGCTAGCTCACCGGTGACACAAGCCTTTTAAAAGGAAAGGCTTGAAGAAACCTCTTCACACCTTAATGGTGATGTGAATCCCAAAATAAAGGGGGATGAGAAAAGGTGTTGGGGTTTGTAGGCACAAACCCAATTTTAAGCTCAAAATAAATAAACAAGAAAAACCGTATTGGAGGAAGACATGGGCGCCAATTGGATGATGGAGTTGATGTAGCGTGCTCTCCCAAGCTTCTTGAGGTGCTCCTTGGATTGGAAATTGGTTGGAGCACTTGAGGATCCTTGAAGGTGGAGCGCCGGAGGTTCGCCAAATGTGCAACAATATGTCCGAGCGCTTGGTATATGATCCGGTTGGTGTCCGGGGCTTCCTCAGCCTTTATTTATAGGCATGGAACCCATTGGGGGCCTTCGGAGCCGTTGGAGAGGCTAAAAGAGCCGTTGGGAGCCAAGTGGGCCAGCCTGGTCAAGCTGCAATGGCTAGTTTGACTGGCTCCACCGGCTGGCCGATACAGTCCCACCGGCTGGCCGGTGTGTGAAAAAAGGCATAGGATTCGGGCTCAGCCTCCACCGGCTGGCCGGTGCTGAGGCCACCGGTTGGCCGGTGTGGAGACAGTAGCTTGCCATTCTGTGCAGGTGCCACCGGCTGACCGGTGCTGCGGCCACCGGTTGGCCGGTGGTGAGGCAGTGGCTCTGCCTTTTGCCCAGGGTCCACCGGTCGACCGGTGGTGAAGCCACCGGTTGGCCGGTGGACGGAATTTCAGTCCAGTTTTGCTTCTTGCTTTCTTGGCCTAATTCCTTGGCCACCTGAAAAGATTCCTATTATCCAAAAACACTTGAAAAAGGATTAGATAAACATGAAAGTGATTGTGATCATGAAAATTAAACCACGAGGGGATACGAGAGGTACAACAAACACATCCTCCAACAAGATCTCCTCTAACAAAGAACACTGATGCACAACTTCGACATCTTCCTCGGGACATCCTTCAATGGTGGAAATCTTCAACAATGATGAACCACCTCCATCAAATAGTGTTTATTCGACGAACGAGCTCAGGATCAGAGGCATGTGGCGGGCGCGATGAACGTCGACAAATTCAACTTCTCTCATTGATGTCAACAATCAAATAATGTAGGGATTGTTATTTAATTCATGGAATTTATCGGTTAAATTCCTCATTATTGGGAAGCATGGTGAACGTGGTTCAACCAAAATAGGTTGATCCACAATTAGTATGAAATTGTAGAGTTAGACGGTATTGATTTGTGATTTTGTTGAGTTGCTTGCTACCACCCTAACATAGAGGGTACGGGCCAAAAAAACATTTCCTGACACCTCCGCAAATCTCATGGATCTTTTGTGTGATCCTTGCGATGGTGAAGGTGAATATTTTAGTGGTTGGTACCGGTGGAAATCGAGAATAGTGACAAAGGTAGTGAACGAAGTGTGGCCTGTCAAACTAGCCATTAGCGAAGGAACGACGCTTCGCTGCCCCGCGGACTCCGCTTATTTCACCACTCCGCTTCCTGCGGCCTCTGTCGCCTCCCGACACCCCCGACCTCCACCGCCCCGCGGCACCCGCGGCCCCCGCTGCACCACGGAACCTGCGACCTCATGCCCTACCACGGCTCCCGCGACCTTCACCACCGCGACACCCGCAGTCTCCTCCACCCTGTGGAACCTGTGCACTCCGCTGCCCCACAACACCTGCGGCCTCGTGCTGCCCCGCGGCCCCAGCGGCCTCGCTCTTCCCCACCGTCCCTGCAGCCTGTGCCACCCCCGGAAGCTGCGGAATCCTCCGCCCATAACACTCGTGGACTCGTACCACCCCGTAGCATATACGGCCTTGCGCCGCCCTACGGCTCCCTTGGCCACCCGTGGCCACCGTGGCCACCCGCAGCCTCCGCGGCCGCATCGCTACCACACAGGCTGCTACCCAAGCTGGGTCGTGCTACCTAGCATAGGTCGTGCTGCAAAAAATGGTTCGGGCCGGACCCAGCGGGCTGGGCCGCCCAGTGGGCCGGATCAACCAAAACTGGGTCTGTCTGACCGGGTCAGACAGGACCAGGACCTATTTCAACCCCCCTTACACACTTTCGGCCATATCATTGTCACCAAGCATCCATTTGATGAACAATCTATGGCATCAAAAACCATGGAGTGAGATGGCCCCTTTGGTATACAATAATAGAGATTTGGATAACGTTGGGAAACAATTGGTTTGGATCGAGAAGGAATCCAACTGGGCCCTTGAGACTAAAAGGATAATCAATCAAAAATCAGGCTTCCGATTGACGCACCATCTATTGCGTTGAAACCCCTATTACATGGTGGTCCTTTGGGATACTTTTTCATGATACTTCATGGTAGTTGGAGCATCGACCAGTGGCATGAGGAGCGGACCCTCCCGGAGACGAGCAAGCCTTGTGTGGGAACCCTATAGCTGGATGGGACGTGAAAAATGAATAGTGATTCTGTGTGGGTCAGTACTGAGCAAACCTATGTGGGTTATCACCAAGAAATCCTTTGTGGGTTAGCACCGAGAATTCAAGTGTGGGTCTGCACCGAGCAATCAATTGTGGGTCTGCACCGAGTGATCTTGTGTGGGTCAGCACTGAGAGATCCTGCGTGGGTCATCACTTAGGTATCCTTCATGGGTCTGCCTCTTAATAGAGTAAGATGATTCAGTAGTTACATTTAATCATATCTACTACTATACCTAAGAAATACCTGGTGTGAGCTGATTCCATACCTGTGTGGTAGTTTCCTTTGTGTTAATACCTTGGTGGTATTTTTATGTGTTGTATAACTATGTGGTACTTACCTTCATGGTATTCCTACCTTTGTGGACCATTTGTGCTTTGGGATTTTGGGTTGGACCTTGTGGTTCCTCATGATTGAGATGGGTATACGTGATAACTAAGGTATATGTATAGGCATATACCTAAGTAGGGTTGTTAGTTGATTTCATTCATGTGGTTTATCCTTTGTAGATTTTGTGAGACCTTGAGGTCTCAGGGTCCCTACTGAGTATCTTAATACTCATCCCTGTACGGGCTATGCATGCACCTTGTTGTGTTGGTGCAGGCGACAAAAAACGCTGATCAAGGCTGAGGGTACCAGGACTGAATGGTGCCTATAGGTGCACTATATGGCATGTCAGTAAGTAGAGGAGACATGTAGACGTGGAGTGCTGAGGAAGAAATAAGTAACTACCCTTCATGTAGGAACCTCATAGGAAAACCCAGTAGTTATCTTTCTCTTTCTTCAGTTGTATTGTATTTCAGTTATACTTGTACCTTTACTGTTGGGCTTGTATGTCGACTCATCTTACTTTCATCACTCTTTATGCTATAAAGTTTACTTGTGTTCGTAACTTGTTGTGTTCTAGGTTGCGTGTGTTTACAAGATATAAAGGTTATACGTTCCCAGTTTTTGGGGATACACTTTTCTGTGCTAGTCTCCAGCCCCTGACCTATGGAAGGCGGGCTTGGGTTACTCACGGCATGGACCCCGGGGGCGGGTCGTGACAAATTGGTATCAGAGGAGTTAGTTATACTATAGACCATATGACTCTAATATTTCTTCTTAACAGAAATAATGTTAAGTGTAGTGAGTGTGGTTATCTGTTTAGGGAATCTAGTATTGGTGCGGTGGCCGACGTATCCATACACCAAGACCCTAACTTCTGATTTCTGACATAGTGCACAAAAAAACTAATTGTGTGTGTGTTTTGAAGCGTTTTCAATGTGATCTCTTTCAGTTAGCTCCCCAGGAATAACTTATTGTCTGTGGCACACCTATTCTTTTTTCAGGATGCCTGTTTGTAGATAGCCATCTAGGGTTCCAAGAGTAGTACGCACTGATATCCCACAGAGCGACAAGGACTTGGTGCAAGGCCCTCATTTAGAAGAGGCACCAGTGGTACCATTACCTGTTTGCCCATCGATTCCACTATCCTAGTAGCATATGGTACATCCTTCTTGGCATGTTGCATGAGTTCCAGCGCCAGGGGCCACACAGGTGTTGGGGAGAGACGGACCCACAAGGGGAAGAGTATTGACTAGAGGTCATGGTGAGAGTCTTCTGACCTGTAGGGACACCATAAGATCTCATGGTGATCCTTGTCGCCAGTCTTCTGCATAAAATAGCAGGAATATGGTGGAGCTTGATTCTCCAAGTTCCCAATTAGGTGACGCTTCTCTGGGAAGACTTCGAAAGCCTGTTTCGGGTAGATTTTGTTCCATCGACTCTTCGTGCAGTGCACATACATGAGAAACTTCATCTTCTACAGGACAACATGATTGCGGCTCAGTACTCAGCGAGGTTCACTAACCTTTCATGCTGCTCCATTGATATGGTGTGTGACCCATTCTTCAGGGCCTGGACCTTTGAGCAGGGACTTAGACAGGAGATCATCGTTTTGATGATTTCACAAGGCATCACAACGCATGCGGGGGTGTTAAAGAGAGCCCTCTGAGTGGAGGGTTTCCTTGATGAGTTGTCACCAGTAGAAAGATACACCACCAGTATTCACTTAGTGGAGTATTCTATAGCAGACAACAGCCAGATTTTTCATTGGTCCAATAGGAACATACCTTTAGGTGGACGACTATAGGATTTAGTGTCAGTTGTGTGGGGCTCCTGAGGTAGAGCCTTTCATTACTGGAGTAGAAAGTGTTACGCATGCGGCGGGTAGGGTCCCATGGCTCGTGACTCTCTGAGCCACCGTATGGATGATCAGTATATGGTCAAAGGACAGCCCAGGTAGAGATAGAGGTTCGACCGAGGAGGTACGCAAGGGGCAGGCGAATATGGCATTGGATTTGGTCGTGCAGTTGGCGGTGGTAGATGACTCGAGATATTACCACCATCACCACCAAGAGGTCATCCTCGACCGTATGCAGTATGAGTATAGGGGTGTGCTCATCTCCAGGCAGCTGAGGCCTATGATCACGACATTTTGGAGATGATATGAGGTACAATATCTATCTACTCCACCTTATCTGCAGTACTTATAGACATAGGTGTCAGTCATTCTTTAATTTTCATTTCCCTCATTCAGAGCTCAGAGTTTCCGATGGAGATGTTGGCTCAATCTTTATGTCTAGAGATTCCTATGAGAGTGGATTCAATGATTACGCCCTAGTTCCGGCAGTGTGAGATTACTCTAGGAGGTGAGAGATTTGGCTGGGATATCCTTGTAGCAGCGTCGAGGCCTTACGTCGTCATATTGGGTATGGAATGATTATCTACAGTCCATGCTCAGATTGACTGTATTTGGCATAATGTGTTGTGTGTCCACACGGATGGGACCAGGTTTACTTTCACCAGTGAGAAGGGATCCTTTTCAGCACATGATAGACATACCTGGAGGAGAGTGCATCTGATCACTTATCAGTTGGATAGCCTTACCCTCAAATCGGTTGATGTAGAGAGTATGTGTTATCCTATAGTGGTGGACTAGTACACATATGTCTTCCCAAATGATGTTTCGGGTCTACCTCTTCACAAAGAGGTAGAATTTTACATTGAATTGTACCTTTGGATGACACCAATATCTACACCAGCATATCAGACAACACCATGGGAGCATTGTGAGCTACGGGTATAGCTGGAGGACCTACATGGGAATGGGTTTATTCGACCCAGTGTTTTTCCATGGGTACACCCGATTTTGTTCGCCAAGAAGGCAGATGGGAGATTGAGACTTTTTGTCAACTATAGGTGCCTGAACCAGCTGACCGTGAAGAACAAGTACCCACTTCCGAGTATTGACGACCTCTTTGATCAATTGATGGGAGACCGATGGTTCCCAAAGATAGACGTCAGATCAGGAAATCCCTAGCTCATAGTATGAGAAGAAGATGTGCAGAAGACGACCTTCAGATGTCAGTATGACCATTATGAGTTCATGGTTATGACATTCGGTGTAACCAACACTTGAGAAGTGTTCATGGGACTCATGAATAGGATGTTTTATCCATACCTTGATCGCTTTGTTGTAGTCTTCATCGATGACATTCTGATCTACTCGGCTATTGAGGAGGAGCATTACTATCATTTGAAGGTAGTACTGGACACACTTCGAGATCAACAGCTGTATTTTAAGCTCTCAAAGTACTAGTTTTGGATCTTAGAGGTGCAATTTCTAGGACATGTCTTATTGGAGGATAGAGTTGTAGTATATCCAACAATGATTGAGGAATTACTTGCTTGGGGGCCACCCTGGATTGTGTCAGAGATACAGAGTTTCTTGGGTTTGTCCGGATACTTCTGGAGATTTGTTCCATATTTCACAAGAGTTACAACACCTTTATCAGCATTGAAGAAGAAGGGTAAACCCTACGTTTGGTTGGAGGGATTCCAACAGGGTTTTCAAGAGCTGTGGCAGAGGCTGAATAGTTTCTCCATTTTGAGGATTCCAGATGAGGGCATAGGGTATGTAGTCTACTGAAACGCATCAAGGACCGGGCTCAGATGTGGCCTGATGCAGGAGCAAGAAGGTATTTCATATAGTTCTCTACAGCTCATGCATCATGAGTAGAACTACTCTACCCATGACATGGAGTTAGAATTAGTGGTCTTCGCCTTGAAGATGCGGTGACACTATCTGATGGGGGAACGTTTAAAAGTTTACTCTGATTAGAAGAGTATCAGGTATATATTCTATTACAAGGACCTAAAACTGAGAAAATGGCGTTGGCTTGAGTTCCTCCAGGACTATGACATAGAGAGATTCTATACTCTTGTGAAGGGGAAAGTTATACCAGATGCACTCAGCAGGGGGTCTGGTATACAGCTGCTAGGCGAGGCGACAGAGCAGCAGACCTCTTTGCAGATATCCTTTGTGGAATGAGATGGACCATCTTTCCTTCAGTCTCTTACAGTCACTCCCCCACTTCTTCAGTGAGTCCGGGTGGCGCGGCGTGGGGACACTGACTGTGAGGCTCAACGTGCTCAGATATCCATAGGGCAGGCACCTGATGGTTTTTTGAAGGTGAGGAGAACTTCATCCTCTTTAAAGGACGTACCATGGTACCAATTTCACTTCGGGAGGAATTGATGAGGTATTTACACACATCCCATCTAGTGGTTAATCCCGGAGTGGAGAATATGTACCAGGATCTCTGAAGACCACAGTGGTGGCCGAGAATAAAGAAAGCAGTTGCAGAGTTTGTCTCTCGGTGCCTCACTTTTCAACAAGTGATGGCAGAGCATCAGGTACTAGCAGTCTTTGTTCATCCATTAGAGGTCCCATAGTGGAAGTGGGATGGGATATCAAAGGACTTCATGATAGGACTTCCATGTACATCTAGGTTTCACGACACTATCTGGGTGATCGTCGAACAACTCACCAAGTCTGGCCATGTTTTACCAATCAGAGAGCAGGGCTCAGTAAAGAGAATGGGACACCTCTATGTGAAAGAGACTGTGTAGATACATGGAGTACCCTCGATGATTGTCTCTGATTGTGATGCACATTTTAATTCTAGACAATGGAAGGGGTTTCAGGAGGCCTTCAGGATGTAGCTTCATTTGAGCACCGCCTTCTATCCTCAGACGGATGGTCATACTAAGAGGACCCTTCAAACCCTCGAGGACATGCTACGTTCTTGCGTCCTCGAATTTAGTCGTAGTTGGGAGGAACACTTTCCCTTGGTGGAGTTTTCATACAAAAATAGATATCACTCCTCCATTGAGATGTCACATTTGGAGGCATTGTATGGGCGACCTTACAGATCACCTTTGTGATGGACTGACCCAGGGGAGTTAGCACTAGTGGGACCAGAGATGGTACAGGCTACCACAGAGAAGGTGCAGATCATCTAGAAGAAAATGAAGACTACACATAGTAGGCATAAGTCGTATGTCGATAGGAGAGAGAGACCCTTGGAGTCCGAGGATGGTGACCACGTCTTTATCTGGCTCTCACCACGATGAGATTTACAGAGATTTGTACAAGGTGGAAAGTTATCTCTAAGGTTTATTGGACCCTTCCAGTTCCTCAGCATAGTTGGAAAGGTGGATTTCTTCTTATCCCTTCCCCCTCAGTTACACAGGGTGCATGTCGACTTCCACGTATCCCAGCCGAGGATATATATGCATGACCTTTCTCACATCATCAACCACGGCGAGCTGTACATCGACAATGGGGCGACTTTTACGGAGGTTTTAGTTGAGATTGACGATCGATAGAAGCAGGTCCTTTGTGGGTGGTCAATTACTCTGGTGCGCATTTGTTGGTAGTACGAGAACCTCCAGGAGAGCACATGGGAGCGGGAGGCTCAGATTCGTGTTCAGTACCCACACTTTTTTTCTATGTTTTGAGATGTGGATTACAGGGACGTAAAGCCCGGAGGTAGGGATAATTTAACGACCTGGAATTCTTATGTAATTTTTTTAATTAGATGGGAATTTTTGAGTACGTGAAAATTGATGGCGTGTGATTCCGAGGCCTGGAGTGCTCAGAGTGAATTTCTGAAAAAAAATTCTAGTACGTTTAGTAAACGTATGACAAGGATTTTTAAACTTTTGAACCGATGCTTGGAATTGAATTCCAAGGGAACCATTGAACTTGCTGCGCCGGTATTCACTTAAGGGGACCTTCACCTCAACTGCAGTAGGTCAAGGTTTAAATGTAAAATTTGGAATTTTTTTGAAGGAATAAAATAAAATAAAATTGTGTAACATTTAGTTTTTTTGGATCACCCATGTGGATGTTGAGAGGTGGGGACCAACAGAAAAAAACCTCCAATGTAAGGTTATGGAGGTGGAGACCACCAGAATTATCCTTCCATGTGGGTGATGGTGGTGGGGACCACCCAAGACTAAAACCCCCTTGAATTCCCCTCTTTAGGGGAGAAAATTCTCTTGAACCCCCCCCCCCCACATTATTTTTGCCACCCACATAATTAGTTATACCTACTCACCATTTAATTAATTAATCTAATTTAAAAATTGGCCAAAAATCATAATAGATAACTTGTTCTATTATGTGGGATAATTTTAATTTCAGCATTATTGAGAGAAAGGGTTGGAAAGAGGAGATCATGGATGAATACATTCTCCAACAAAGAGCTCATCCAATGAAGAATGCCGACGCACGACTTTGAATTCTTCCTCGGGACATCCTCCAATGGTGGAAATCTTCAAAAAACCAAGAACCACCTCCAACAAAGAGCGTTTATCTGACGAACGAGATCGATATCAGAGGCGTGTGGCAGGCGTGACGAACATCGACAACATTTATTTCTCTCATTGACGTCAAAAATAAAACTAGGTAGGGGTTTTTATTGAATTCATGAATTTTCAGGACTAAATCCTTTCTTCATTGATAGCATGGTGAACATGGTTCAACCAAAATGATTTGATCCATGATTCATATGAAATTTTACAGGTTAATGTTCTTGATTCATTATTTCGTTGAGTCTCTTGCTACAGCCCTAACGCGGAGTGTACGGGACAAAAAAAACATGGCCCGACCCCTCAGCAAATCTTGTGGATCATTTGTGTGATGTTCATGATGGTGACGGCGATTGGAGCTGGCGGTTGGCACTGGTGGAACTCGATAACCACGATGAATGTGATGAACAAAGGGAGGCCTATCAAGCTGGCCTCCGGCAAAGGCATGACACTATGTCGCCCTGCAGCCACTGCCACCCCGCGACCTCACGACATCCTGGGGCACCTGCGGCCTATGCCGCCTCGAGGCACCTGCAACCTCCGCCACCCCATGCCACCCACAATGTCGTTCCATCCTGCAGCACCCGCGGCCTCGACCATCCCACGACACCAGTGACCTCATCCTCCCCGCGACACCCACAACCTCCCCCCCCCCCGTGGCACTCGTGGCCTCACACCGCCCCGAGGCCCCTGAGGACTCACACCACCCCACGGCCCCCACTTCCCCCGTGTCCTCGCACCTCCAAGTAGCCCCCGCAGCCTTGTACCACCCCATGGAACACGCTGCTTCCGCTGCCCCACGACATCGGTGGCCTCGCGCTGCCCCACGGCACCCGCGGCCTCGCGCCGCCCTAGGGCTCCCGCAAACACCCGCAGCCACCCCGCCTCCCCACGGGCCTCTGCCCAGATCGAGCCGCCCAGGGGGCCGGGCCGGACCCAGTGGGTCTGGCCGGGTCGATATGGGTCATCCCGACCGGGTCGGACCAGACCGAGACTAGTTTCGACCCCCATACGCTCTTTCATCCATATCTTTGGCACCATACATCCATTTGAAGAACTTCCAGATGCGCTGGAATCCTTGGAGCGTGATAGTCCCTTTGGTATACCCCACTTTTGATTTGGATAATTTTGGGGAATGCTTGGGTTGGATCAAGCACGAATACAACACAACCCTCGAGACTAAAAGGCTAATAACTCACAAACCAGGTGTATGATTTATGAATGGTCTTTTTGCGTTGATACCCATACGACATGGAGGTCGTTTGCGATACTTCTTCATGAGAATTTGGGGTAGTTGGAGCATCGACCAGTGGCTTGAAGAGTGGACCCTCCCGGAGATGAGAAAGCCTAGTGCGGGTACCCTGTAGCTAGCTGTGACATGAAGAATGAATAGAAATATTGTGTGGGTTAGTACCAAGTGATCCTGTGTGGGTTAGAACATAGAGATTCTATGTGGGTCAGCAACGAGCGATCCGGTGTGGGTCATCACTGAGCGATCTTGTGTGGGTCAGCACCGAGCAATCCTATGCAGGTCAGCACTGAGCGATCATGTGTGGGTCAGCACTAGGGATCCTTTCTGGGTCTACCACTTAACAGAGTAAGATGATTCAATAGTTACATCCAATCATCTCTACGAATGTCCCTAAGAAATACCTGGTGTGAGATCAGTCCATACCCGTGTTGTACTTTTTTTCATGGTAATACCTTGGTAGTATTCTTCTGTGTGACGTACTTGTGTGGTACATACCTTCATGGTATTCCTACCTTTGTGGAACAGTTGAGCTTTGGAAATTTGGGTTGGACCCTGTGTTTCCTCATGAATGAGATGGGAATACTAGATAACTTATGTATATGTATGAGTATATACCTAAGTAGGGTTTTTAGTTTATTTCATCCTCGTATTTTATCCATTGTGCATTTTTTGAGACATTAAGGGTCTCAGGGCCCCTACTGAGTATCTTTATACTCACCCCTCCATGGGTTATTCCAACACCTCGTTGTGTTGGTGCAGGCGACGGACAACACTGATCAAAGCTGAGGGTACCAGGACTAGATGGTGCCTGGAGGTGGACTATTCGGCGTGTCGGTACATAGAGGAGACGAGTGGATATGGAGTGCTGAGGAAGAGATCTATACCAACCCTTCTGGTAGGAACCTCAGAGGACAACCCAATAGTTGTCTTTTCCTCTCTTCAATTGTAATGTATTTTCGTTGTACATATAACATTACTTTTTGGCTTGTATTCTGGCCCCTCTTACTTTCTGCATTCTTTTGGCTATACAGTTTACTTGTGCTCATATCTTGTTGTGTGCTTATTTGTGTGTCTTTATAGGATATAAAGGCAATTCCTTCCTAGTTTTAGGGGATACACCTTTCAGTGATAGTCGACCGCCCCTGGCCTATGGATGGTGGGATTGGGGTAGTCACGGCATGGGCCCCGAGGGACGGGTCGGGACACATTGATTATTTTATTTTTCAAGTATTATGAATACTATTATTTATTATTTGACTTAAATTTATGATCTATGATACGAATGGTATGATTTGTAAATTTTATTCTCATGTTCTCATTCCTTTATTCTCATCATATGTTGACATATCATTTTTTCCCTTACTGAGCATCTGAGTTCAACCTTTATTATATTGTTCATTCCTGGGTTATTATGAAAGGTATTTTGTTTGATATGTCTAATAAGTGTCCATGTTATGAAGAAAAATTGTCTGAGACAATGAAACTCACTTATAGACCAGTTTTTTACATGATCATGTTCCCAATGTCACTAGACCTAAATGCTTTTGGAATAGATAACTATGTTATGTGATGAATAATATCCTATTAATGTGTTATATTTATGTATGTGAATTTTGGTACTTTATGGTTTGTATCAATGAATGGTTTAGTTCAAATTTAGATACTAGGATGAGAAGAAATTAGTTAAATCCATAGTGATAATTTTACGGACATGTCTAAGGATATGTCTAAGGGTAATTCTATGGATGGGTCAGCTTATTGGAGAATGTAAATGAATTTTGGTAACGGATAGAGGGAGTGGATGCTCAGAAATTACAACCATATATGGATAGTACATGTTGATGTGTATATTGAATATAGGTAGCTAGGTGTAATAAATCTGAAATAGTTTCCATGATGTAGACTCAATAGTCACTTGGTGTATGACTATGGGCCTATCTATATAGATGATCGGATACTCCCTTGGGATGTTCTTTGGAAAATTATAAACTATTAACCAACCATCATGAAGGATCTAAATAGATTATTACTATCAGTGACCTTTAATAAAAAGAATATGTCGTAAATTAAAAATAATTTTTTAGTATTCAGATAATTTTTTGTGTTTTTTATGATTTGTTAGTTCCCCAATATGAATATTTTTTGTTAAAATTTATCTTTTTAGTTTTAGTAATTAGATTGAAAATAGAGGAATAGTGTTTAATGTTGACTGTGATATGAAATTAAATGATATTCCTCCTGAGTACCCAAATACTGAATACAAAATATCATTTCTATGCTCACCCAAATTTCTCAATCCATGAATCATTGTGAACTTCAAAATGATCAAAGGTGGGAAAAAAGTTCTATTATATACTTTACGAGGAAACATCAACCTATTTTAAATGGTTCCACTGAACTGATAGTTTCTATGTAATGGATAAATATGAAAAAATATATATTTTCGGTTCTCCAATTTTCAGAACATTAAAAAAAAATTCTTCTATCATTTGGAAGAAAATGTGGATCAATGGTGGAATCTCATCAAGAATTCAAGGATAACTGTTGAAATGGACTCCATAGAGTAAGATGAGGTTAAAATCTTATTTTCCAATAAGTTCATTCCCTATATTACATAAATGAAAATAGAGAAGGGTTTCCATCAGTTAAAGAAGAAGGATGATGAATCTATTTGTTCCTATGAGAAAGCTTTTACAGGTCATGTAAGGTATATTTTTGATGTGGTCAAGGTTGATCGATTATTCAATTATATAATTCAAGTCTCTGAAACAATATGACTATAATGAACCATAATATATATGAAGTAATAATTATTTTTATGCTAAGGCGGATATAGAGATCAGATTCATCCATAAATCTCATCGTTGTGATCAGATTCGGAAGATGTGGGCTCTTTAGATGTTCCAATGATCTTCACCATGAAAGGAAGAAATTTTTAAAAACTCCTACCTTCCAAAAATATGTGAAGTGTAACTTTGGTGAGTTTTTAAAAGAAAAATTAATCCAATTCAAGTGTGTGAATTTTATCCATCAAGAATGAAGAATTTATAAATCATGCAAATAATCCAATCAATTAAATGGTTGGAGATACATATCAAAATAATGACCCACCCACATATCAGTGGTTCAAATAAAATAAGTATGGATGTTATGATTGACAATGAAAAAATCATAAGGCTAATGATAGTGATCAAAACCAGAAACATATTAAACTAGGAGATAATGGGATGTCTATTGCGATCAGTATTTCTGATGAGTTGTGTGTCAAAATTTTGAAAGGAACACATAACACCCCCTTTAGAGATTATAATGTATTATTTGTCCATGCATATAAGCATTATTTCATATATAAAGGATTTTATAAGGGTTTCAATATTCCACCACAACTATTTTATGAAGAATTAGTGGTGAAACTCATAATGATATGATGACCACATCTCTATTATTCGAATAATATAAAATTGAAGTTTGTGAAAATGTGCTTCCTGTAAATCTAGTAATTATCCCTCTTGTATAATTTCAGGTCATTGTTGGAATAGATTTTATTTTTCTAAATAAATCACATATTAATTTAAGAGTAATATAAGTCGTGTTTTATATTCCAAACCATCCTTCAATCATCTATCAACGTACTAATAAATATGAACATCTAATTAAAATCACAACCATTGTAGGGGTTTTTATTTATATTTAAAATAGGATAATATTCCATATGGTTTTGGAGAAACTCAACATAGATTATATTCATATTTTTTAATAGTTTTTTGATTCATTGTAGAAAAAATTTCCTAGTCTTCCACAAAATGGTGATGTTTTGTTTTCAATATAACTCATACCCAGGGCTACACTAATTTGAAATACATCATATATAATGGACACAATTGAGTTGTGGGAATTGAAAAAGTAACTATATGAGAACCTTGAGATGTGACTCATTCATCCTAGTTCATCACATAGGGTTTCAGATCACATTTTTATTAAAGGAAAATACAGATCGATGTGTCTTTTAATTGATTATCTACTGTTGATCATGATCATGATAAAGAAAAAGTTTCCTATATCTTGTACCAATGACCTATCTATACCACTTAACAAAGATCAATTATTTTCCATGATTGAATATTATTCCAAATATCAATAAAATAAGTTCAATAAGGAAGATATAACCAAGAAACATTCCAATAAAGTTAGGTAATAAATAAACATATGTTGATTCCATTAATTCTTAAAACATAAACCATTATATTTATCGATATAATGAGTATATTCTTTAGAGATTAACTTGATTCCATTATAGAAGTCCTTGTAGATGATATTAAAATTAATTAAATGAATAAGTAAGAGAATGAATATTATTTGATTATTGTAATAAATAATCTGAATAAGGAGTAACTATATTTCAAATTTAACAAATGAAATTTTTTATGCCAAAAAAATCATTTTTTAGTCACAAAAACTCAGGAGATGGAATTTTTTTAGATCTATAAAGAAGAAGATTAAGGAATGTTGGTCCAAACCAAAAATATTCACTAATATCTACAATAATGTAATCCTAGATGGTTATTATTGATGGATTTTCGATAATTTGTCATGACTATCCAATATAAACAACATGTTATCATAGAAGGGAACCAATTTCGTTAGGATTGATGTTTGTGAGTAAAATTTAAAGGAGATAAATAGATGACTAATTAGTGAAGTAGTTCCTACCGTACCCTATGGTGGAGAAGAGGTTTTAATCCATAATGATGTATCCAATAAGGGATTGATATTTTATTTTATGCAGAATGAAACAGTTATAGCTTATTCCTCATGACAATTCAATGTTCTTGAGAAAAATTACCCAACACTTGATTTTGAGTTATCTACATTAACTTTTTCATTAAATATATTAATTCATAATCATTAGGGAATAAATTGTGATATATATTTATATATATACTGATCAAAATATTATAATGTATATATTCACACCGAAGGAGTTGAATATGAAATTGATAATATGGTTAGAACTAATTAACTATTTTGACTACCCATACATTACATCCATGGGAAAGAGAACAAGGTGTCCAATGCGTTGAGTCAAAATGATCATACTAGCTTATCCAAGATAAGGTTTGAAAGTGATTCAATTTGTTTTTTTATTTTCATGGTTGGATCATGAAATCAAGAATAAAGGATTGAAATCATAGCCTACTCAATTGAATGTTCAACCATCTATCCAAATGATCTATAAAGATGCATTGAATGAATATGTAGAGTTAGAAATGATAGTTAGACATGGTATTGAGTTTGACCCTGATCATGATGTAATAATATCATTATAGAACAATGTATGTGTCCCACACATAATATATTATAAGGATTTTCTAGTGTGTTCTCATTTTTATTTATAATCTAGTCATCCTAAAAGTATAAAGGTGTGTAGAAATTTGAAAGAGTATTTCTATTGGGATAACATGAAGAGAGATATCACATTTTTTGCATCTCATTTATTCTTATTATAGGAAGTTAACACTAATAGGGAATAGTATAATAGAATATTATATCAATTTCTCAATGGAAATGTGAAAACACCACCATGCGTTTTTCCATCTGAATCCCAAAAACATCTAAAGGGAATATTCTAATTTCTATTGTATTCAGTCTCCATAAATTGATGGTCCAGTTCATCATAAATAAAAAAGACTTATCTCAAGATCATTTTTCAAGATATACTTTAAGGAAGTAGTATGGTTTCATGAAGTACCACTTTTAATTATGTCTCATTAGGATCTGGGGTTTACATCAATATGTTGCGAAAGTCTTCAACAAGGTATTGTTAAACAATTGATTTTAATTGATATATAAAATCCTACAATATATTTTCTATAGGAGAGAACATGTAAATCCCTGTAATATATTTTTAGATATTTTTATTATGTTTTTAAATTTTGTTGGTATCAATATATTCCTCTAGTTTATTTTTCATATGACAATAGCTTTTACTCAAGTATTCAGAGGGCTCATTATCCCGACCTCTATATAAAGATGCATAGAACAAAAACGTACTATAATTTTGTTAGAGATAGAATGATATTGGGACCTAATATATCTAATGAAATTGTAGATAATGTTAGATTCATTAAACAACACATAAGGACAACACAAATATGGCAGAAAATTTATGCTGATAATTAGAGACATGTTATTGAATTTAAAGTTTGTGATAATGTGTTTATATGAATTTATCCACGTGTGAAGGTTATAAGAATAAATAATAAATGGAAAATATTCATAGGTATATCGATCCCTTTGAAATAATTGAATGTATTGAGAATGTAGCTTATTTATTGGCACTTCAACCAACCCTATCTCAAGTCCACAATGGGTTCCATGTATCTCTCTTGAGAAAGTATGTACCTGATACTTAATATGTACTAAAACAATATGTCATACCACATGAAAAATATATTTATTATAAGGAAAAATTAATTTAAATTAATGATCATATGATATATTTCTATAAAATAAGGCCCCTCAGCCAATTTCTATTTTTTAGAAATTCCCCCAGTTTGAAGAAACTATATGGGAACCTATGGTAATGATGAGGAAGAAGTATCCTCATTAGTTTGTATAAGAGTGATGAATTTTACCAAAACATTCAATTTAATGAGGTAAAATCTGACACTCCATGTTATTATTATTTTTATTCAAATAAATTATATTTCACAGATTGCATGCATTATACACAACATAAATTATAGCCTGTGTCACATTAGACACCAAATTTGAACAAAATATGATTTATTATTATTATTATTTAAACATGACTAGTATAACATAATTCATAAACATATAATTATGAATTTTAATAATTAAATTTTCATTATTTTTTTAATGGTTTTATATAAAGTAAATGTATTGATAAAAAACACTTAATTTTTTTAAAATTATTTATATGTTTCAAAATTACCCTTTTCTGAAAAACCATTTTGTATTAATTTTTCACAATAGATAATAAATGTAATTTTTTTCAATTTTAGAAAAAATATTTTAAAAAACTAAAATCCATTTTTAAGTTTATATTTCAAAAACTATGTTTGGGTGAGTCTTTGATAATATTATGAAATGATATATTTATCGAGGAATGGTAAAAATACTGGTTATTCTTTAAAATTCTCATTTCTATTGAAGATATCTAGAACTACACAAAATAATTAAGACACTATTATATGTAAACTAAGTTTAAATATATATCTATTTATAAAATTTATTTCATTGGATTAAATTTTCAAATTGATTTTTGATATTTTAATATCTTAAACTTTTAAAAAAATAATCTTTGAAAGATTGCAATCTCATCAGATCTGCAGGTTAAATTTTTAAATTTAATTCTACCACTTCAATGAGTCATATTAAAATAAATTTATTTAATAATTTGAATAATAATATTTTATATTATTTAAAATTTTAAACAAATTTTTTTACCAAAATAAATAGTAAAAATAGTAAAAATTATTCATTGTGGTTAATGTAAAAATGGGTCTACATAGGGTTAAACTAAAATGAAAAGGGTTAAAAATGAACCAATAATTTTCCAAGAACCATTTTCTAGAAAAATATATTCCTTAAATTTTCAATTTTATAAAATTTCTCATTTTTTGGGACTTTTTTAATTTGAATAAAATTTGTTATATTTTTTTAGAAGAATTACAAGTGTGCCACTCACCTCACATATAAAGGCCACCCAATCTCTTCTAGTTTTAAAACATTCAAAAACCATTGGATCATAAAATACAAACTACATTCACTTACATAATTTCTTATTATCATCCTATAGGCCTCATTTTGGTTAGAAATACAACCTTAGAATCCTTTTGGTGCAAACCGAAAGTAGTCATCCAAAGAATAAGTAATGTCTCTAACAAGAAATTTTATTTTATTTATTCCTCATACTCATTCAGTTCCTATCAAAAAATTTTGATATAATATCCATGGAATATTTTTTACACATAAATTATATTATATTAATTTAATAACCTAAATTTTTATACACGTTATTCAAATGGGATATGAAATAATAATCTGTGTGTGCGATAGACTTCTACCTCACGAACGGATATTAATCATTTTCCTTAAACACTTATAATGACTCAATATAATTTTAGATTAAATTTTAATATATTATATTTATGATATTATTATACTTATTAAATTATTATCCCACATATTCATTCTTACATTCCATTCTGTGGGAATATGATAATGTCGCTCGTGTATACGACAAACTATCACATCCCAAAGTGATGTGAGTCATTCGTGCATTACATAGAAGGTAATGAGGCTGATTTTAGTGAACAAATGTGATTAAAATAATATTAAAATTTTTAAATAATTTTAATATATTATTTACCCTTATTTTATTTCATCCATCATGAAATTGGAAACAATGTTCATGCATATGTACCGTCTAAAATCTCTTGGAATTGTCTATTTCATTTTCCATCTCTAAAAATTAAGGATTACTATAAATAAATATATACTGAATATCTATGGTATTAATACCATGGTTTAAATTATAGATATTATTTTTGAATTATGAAATTAATATTATAGAAACTAACTAATGAAAACACACAAAGAAAAAGTTGTTATTAAATGAAATAAGATTTTAACGTTGAATTTTTAATAAACGGGTAATAATATGTCACGAATAAATAATATATGGTAAGAAATATATATTTATTGTTCTGAAATATATTTATACTAAAATAATATATATTATATATGCGTTTTAAACATTTACGAATAAATTAATGACTTTAGGTAAGTGATTTTTGTGTCACTTTGATTTTATGTAAGATTCATTCCGTATTCTACGCATGTTTCATTTATATGGTTTATGCTTTTAAAATGAATTAATTTAAGGATGGTTATCCAGAATATTAATTTTATTTACATATAAATTATATGATATTTCATTTATAGGGTTTATAATTCTAAAGTGACCAATTTGATAAGATATTTTTGTTTCAATTTGTCTTCATTGGGACATACTTTGAGTTATGAACCTATATTATTTTATAAGATGTATATACAGACCTTTTGAAATGTAATGTCATGATTTTTTTTTTGTATTCACGATATTACATGCTTTAATTAGTTTTATATTTTCTTGGGGATTTTGAGTTATTGTTACAGAAGTGGTAATGTTTTATAATATAATTTAACAATTTATCAAGATTATTTATGATTTTTATACCAATGATGAAATATTATGATCTATATATCAAGAAATACATTAAAATTATTATCCTATAGACCGTTCAGGTTAATAAATTTTTTTCCTTTACTTAAATATATATATTTTCTCAAGTGTTCAAAAGAATGTTTTTAAGAAAAAATGCCCCTATTTTTTACATTGTTCGAAAACCATTTTTTTACATAAACCCTATTTTTATAACATAGTTGTATAATTATAAAAATAATTTATTAATGAAATTATTACCCATGGAATTATTTTTAATTCTTTTTCGAAATAAAACTTCATGTCATTCTCTAAATAAGGCTCGTTCACATTTTATCTAAAATTGGAATGGAATTTTATTTTTAACGTAAATATTATGATCATAACTTATTGACATTATGATAATTATTTTAATTGAATATTCATTTTTATGTTTTCCTATTATTCTCAATTAATCAGATTTACATGATATTTTTTGAAATTATAATTTTAAAATTTTTATTTTCAATGAAAATATGTTTTTCTCAATTAATGTTCCATGTGATATTTTTTTCAAAATAATTTTCCATCCAAGAAGGAATAATTTTATGTTTCTTATCATTTACTAGCCATATGATCCAAGGATAACATTTTTATTATTTAATTTAATGGTTTAATATATTTATTCAAAAACATTTATCAAATTTGTTTCTCTCTTTTAGTTTTTTTCAAAACATCATTATTTTTGAACATGCATATTTTTTAATTTGTTATGCTATAATGAAATGATTAAAAACTTATTTCTTTACTATAGAATATTATATGATGAAAATTTTTTGAAAAAAATTTCTTTTATGGATAATGATATGTTGAATTTTTTTAACGATATTTTTGAACACATATGTATGATTTATATTATGTGATTGTAAGGACCTATATCTCCCTTAAATGTATTGGGTATAGATGGATAAATCATGATTCAATATATAATGAGTAAAGCATATTACAAGTTTATAATGTTAAAGATGATCAGGACTAAATTTTCACACTATTATGAGGGTACCTATATTTCATTTCAAAAAGGATATATTTGGACCTGGTTTCGTGTCCATAATTTTATGAGAGTACATAATTTCAAATCCTTAATATAATGAGTTAACCTATTTGTAATTATACATGTTCAAAATTTTATAAACATTTGTATATTTCAAAAAAAAATACCTCATAAAAATATTGTGTTTTAATGGTTCATTTTTTTGATTCTATCATGATTCATGTCTTATTAACAACCATGATTTATTCCTTAACTCAAGATTATTATCTATGATATGCTGGGTATTATATTCAAATATTATCATCATGTTCACATAACTTAAAGCACATGATATGTTGATATCACCATTATCAATCCGTAATTAGAATATGATCTCACATTTCTTATTTTTTATTTACATATGTTATGATGAATGCTATTATTTCTGGACTGTCTAATAAGGGTGTATGTTATTAATAACAGAGTGGGAGATATGAGAAATCACTGATAGACTAGTTTGTTTATGTGTCCAAGTTTCCAATGGCTCTAGAACTAAACAATTCAGGTATATAAAATTATGTTATATAAACACTATATATTTTATAAGTTGAAATATTTATTTATAATAAAATTAGGTCTTTACAAACATCCTACGTTCTTATCCTTTGGAAAATGATATGGCCACTTCTGCGTATGTCTGTACTACCACCTCTATGAAGTGATTTGATTCATTTATTGATTCTGATTCACATATTTTATAATAGAGCTATATTTAATGAATATATATTATATATAAATAATTATATAAATGATAATTACTATTTAACTTTCTTTCTTTCCATCCATCCAATTGTGAAAATATCTTCCATGCGTACATATGGCCTACCCTATCATAGAATATGGTAATTCCTTTTTATATCTCTATAATAAATAGATTAATATATATAAGTATATATATAAGGAATATATATTATATATATTTATTCATAAAAATTATTTATATTATTTAATCATCATCAATTTACAATGATCAGAACTGCTAAAGAAAATCTCATGAAAATATGAAATAATTAACACATAGAAATGATTATATTAATAAGTAATTATTATTAAATAGGTATTGAGAAATAAAAATTTCATAATATATGATATTATAATTACATACATGATTCTATTACATAATTATAAAAAATTTAAATCTATTATACATGAGGTTATAATTCCTTCAATGAAAGCCGAACATCAACTAAGGTATTTATGTAACAGTCTCACCATTTATTAGGAAATTTATTAAATTATGAGATAAATGATAATATTTCATGTAACAAATCTAATTAAATGTATTACTTGTCTTAGAATATGGTATTTATTTATCAAACATTTCCCCATCAATTTTTATCACATTAATTACTCGAGAGACAAGAAGACCATTTTTAAGGAAGATCTACATTATTTCCCTCTTCAGTCAAAGATCCTTTTTTTCTTTAATGTAAATGAATTGAAAATATGAATTCAAGAATTTTTTTTACAATTATTCAATGATTCTTTAAATTAAATATAACTCATTGTTGAATTTTTTTATTTTTTTTAAGGAATATTTTTTTTTTCATTTTCTAATTGAGCAAAATTTGTCTTTTGACAGAAAATCTGAAAGGAATATATGTTTTAACATTAAAAACTAGAATTTAATTTAATTTCATCAAGAATAATAAATTATTTGAAGAATAATTTACATGTTTCTATGGATATTTTCAACAAAAACATTTTCTTCAATATTTTAAAAATATTCAGATTTTAATTAATTGATTTCAAATTGAAAAGGGTATTTTCCACATGAAAGTTTATAGTGATATTTTAAAGGAAATTTTAATCTATAAAAACATACTTTTATGTTACATACTCATTATTAGGTATATGATACAATGATTCTATAAAATTTAAATTTTTGGATGTCTTATGACCGTGTTGATTTTAGGATTATTCTTTTAAACTCATTTCATTCCCATAGGTTAATTTTGTCATTATGAAACCTTTATTAAGAAAAATCATTTTCTACATGTTATACTAGGAATTTTATGAAATTTTCAAAAAAAACATTTACCTTAAACATGATAGGATATAATGACTGTTTAATGATATTATGGAACACTTATGTATGATTTTCATTATTTGGTGGGTGGGCGAAATGAATATGGCTCTCTTATGCACTAGGTAAATATGAATATGTCATGTTATAATACTGACTAGAATGGGGAGTAATAATAGTTCATAAAGGAACTATACTCACTATTATATTATTGATACCAAACCGTGACTAAAAATATGATGGTTTGTGGTGTGAACAGAGTCCACTATGGTAGCCTTATTTGTAGGCCTTTACTACTCAGAAAATATTTTATATGCATAGGTGTTTGAAAAAAAATTATTTCTGATGGAATTGTTATAATTTCATGGGTCATGATTAGTGAATCATTCATAATTCATGTCTTATAAATTGACATGATTTAATCCTGGAATCAAGATTATGAACTACAATATTACAAGTTTTGGTTATCATATGTTATGCTCAGGTTATCATACCCTTATTCTCATGATATGTTTAAGTGGCCATTGATAATCTCTTGTTAATATTTTTTGAGAATCAGAGCTCGCCATTTATTCAATTTCGTTCCCCAAGGTTGTGATTAATTATTTTTCTAATAATGTTGTTAAATATTACAATCATGGAAGGATAAAATGTAGATCACTTTTGAACAAGTTTTTTATGTAACCATGGTTCCAATGACACTAAAAATATACAATTATGGGGTAAATAAGAATATTATATATTTTTTTCATCAAATATGATTGGATATTTATGTATGAAAATTATGTGTCACTATAAATTTATGGTTTATAAAATCGGTGTAATGTTTAGTTTTTAAAATTAAATTTATTATATTTTCATGTATTATTTGCATGTGAATGTTTTGAATAAGTTAGGCCAAAGTATAAGGTTGATCATAAGAAAATATTGGATAGTTTTTATTGTAGGTATCTCTTTAAAAATATAGTACTTGGTTAGTCATGTATAATTTTTTTTAGAATATTAGTAAGCCTATAGTTTATCAAAAAATATTGTTCTATTCAGAATTGGAGTGATAAATTAGATTATGATTTAGTGATTATGGTCAATGTTTTAATTACGCATTATAACTTATGTTTATTATTTTAGTTGTTTTGTTAATGTGATGTTAATTGGGATACATTCGTAATTTGAAATAGTTTATATGAGTTTGGGTAATATTAATTAGGGATTCTAGAAAATAGACACTGATTGATGAGTTATTAATTTGAATAGTGGTGCTTTCATTAGATAATATTATATTTTTTTACCTGAGAATTAGCTACATAAATATATATTGTCTTTGTGGGTATAAATTTTGTCAAAACTATCGATGGTATAAAAAAATTTGTTTTAATTGTTAGTTTTAAATTTTTTTGATAAATGATTTTATGAATGGGGGATAAAAATATCAGTGTTCTAATGGATATGATTAAATTGAATAATTCGATAATTTTAAGAGAATTATAAAATTAATAAAGGAACAAATTTGAACTTATTAGTTATGAAAATGATATTTCCTTGCAATATGGTATTTATTAAGGGAATTAAACATTCACATATGAAACCATAGATGTAACTAGATATATACTAGTGTTTGATAAGTCACAGGTTGGTTTAGGAAGGATAGAAATAAGTGTCACTTATATCCTTTTTCTAATGATGAATCATTCTACTCGGTGGACCTATCAGTGTCCACGATTCCAAGATGGTCCCATATAGTACCCCTCACCCATTATCTATTAAATAAGTTAGATGTGGTTTATTTGACTATTTAAATTGTAATTTGATCATTTATTTTATCTTTTAAACCCATTTGAAGGATCTATCTACACAATCTGATTTAATCATGGTAATTATCCTTCCTTAAGATCCTCAATAAAATATTTTTAATTTTAACATCTACCATGAATATAGGTGGAAAAAATGGGTTCCATCACGGAAAATACAGTGTAATTAAGCCCTATTAAGATCTTATCACTCCACTTTCTCTTTTTTTATTTATCATTTTTGGTAAATTTTGAATTTTTTCAATATGGAATGCTGCAATCATGTTTAATTTTTGGTAATTAGGTCATCATATCGAAATAAATTCATAAGGTGTTGTTTTCTAATATTCTACTACTATTTTGATTTTTTGTGATATTTTTATGATTTATTATTGGGATTACCTGATTAATTAATGAAAATAGATTAGGACATGTTAACTTTAATTGTGTATTCTGAATGATATGAGTTTGAATGGGTTTCTAGAGAATTATTTCAGGGTTTTATTAGGGATTTTTTTACTAAGGGGTTGTAATAATTTATTTTTATGTTATTATGAGAAATAGATGATATAGATTCAGTTGTTATATTTGTATAATTTCTTGAGGATCATCGAGTTTCTAATAATCATCAACAATTATAACAGGGATGTATTATCTCACTAATAGAATTTCTAGGCTATTATTAGAGCATTCTAGCCAATATTATTTACAAAAGTATTAATCAATACTAAACCATACTTTTTAATTACGAATTTAGTCATTCTAATGTTATTTTTTAATGTCAATAATATTATTTTTATTAGAATTATATGATGTGTGAGAATGAATTATCTAAACTATTATTTAAATATTAGACTCTTTTTTAGGAAGAAACATATTTTGACTGAGTATTAATTATGAAAACCTTAGATATGTATATTGTATGTTAAAATTTCAATTATTAATTATTTTTGTTAAGAATGCTACATTAATTTATTTTACAAGATTCATTCATTTATTAACCCACCATGGTTTTACAATACTTTTCAATATCTCATTCACATATATTAATTTCATAACTTCATATAATATTATTTTTTAGTAGTATTACATAACTCATTTAGACCATACTCTTACTTCACATGATCCCAGTTGTGAATAATTTTTTACCTTGATAATGAATTTGTGGTTTCTCTATAGTTTATTTTTTTTGGAATATTTTTTTGTTAAATTTAAACATATTCTTAATATTGTCCCATTATTTTACCCTGTCCAAAATGAGTTATAAGTTAACTGTCTAAATTTATCGATCAGTTTAGAGTTTCGTCAGTGGTGAGGTAATTGATTGGATAGTTAGATGATAGGAAGTGAAACACCGCTATATATTCATTATTTACTAAGGAATTTTTTTTTTGGAATAACTCATATTATTTTTATCAATAATACTCAGTAATATATCAATCCAATTTAAAACTACTGGTGGCTATATAAACATTTAATTCTTTCTTAGTAAATTACATTTTAAAAAATAACTTTTTTCATTACATTAAAACTTAATTTGAAAAATTTATTCCATTAAAATTGAAGTTATCTGGTCTAAAATGATGAAATCAAATATATTATCTTTTTTGGTTGTTTTTAAATCTCTAAAAAAAATTCATGTTTGGAGTGTTCATTTTGAGAAGATCATTAAATTTTAACTATTGTTTTTAAATAAACTATAATATCTTATTTTATAGCATTATGGGTTATCTTTAGACAATGTTACTTTTCCAAAATTCTTTGGAACAATCCTTAATTAGTTAACTATTATTCAATCCTATGATCTTATTCCATTAAGTTCTATGTTTATAATTTAAATAATATAGGCATAAATTGGTTGTTGAAGAATAATTTATGTGGCATTTTGGGACGTTTTTACTATTCATAGTGCTTATTATTTTCTTTGTCTTTAAATATTAAACTTATATAAAATTTATGATATGGTATTTCTTTAATATTCAAGGTATATTTTTTGTTTACATGATATATTGTACATCATTGAGTCATACATACCATTCATTTTTATTCATTTAATTGTTGTTTTTCTTGACATATGCATGCTTAATGGTTTTTTCTTGATATGCTTTTATTATGTCAGTAAGGGTATGTTTATATTTTTTTATTCATATTATGAAACTTTTTACTAGTTTTAAAACCATTTATATATAGGTACATTACATGGGATTGGTTTTCTAGATTGGAATTTGTATACCCCTTCCCAAATTTCATGGGATGTGATGAGGATCTGACTCTGTAGACACATTTACCAATCAATATGATTGAATTACTCCTTAACACCATAATTGAATAGGGTTGGATGGGATCTAATATTTTTCTTCCCCCATCCAAGATAGTATAGGTTATTAGATTTTCCAACCCATAACAAGAATGAAATATAATGATTCCCGAAGAGAAGTTATTTATATTATAAAAACTTATTAAATTGGGATTTATATAATGTTGTATTTGATTTCTTTGTTTTATTCTTACCTGTTCATAACTACATGCCTTTTTCTCTGCTTATTTGTGAAATAATTTATACTAAACTTATTTAAATGTGTAGACTTGTTCATGAATATACCTGGTTGTTCATTACTAGGTCAAGACACTTTAGTAATTCCCTTTTGGATATCTATATTCTCATTCATTTCATGGATACCACAATGGAATTCCATCTTTTTATGCTAATTTATAAGTACCTATTATTGATATATAATTCATTTCTTGAGAGGTCTGGTGTGGCTAATGATTTATACCCTCATGGAGTTTATATCGTGGGATTCAAAAAATCTGTAAAACTTTGTTTTGTTGTAAGATGTATGTATAAAGGATGTTACTAGTTATTTCTACAGGTCTATATTATTGAACCATACCTTTAATATCCTTAAGTTCTTGTTCAGTTCACTTATTTAATATACAATTTATTTCTATATATTATGCAATTTTGATAAATTTTATTTGGTTGTTTTGGATTGGTTTGAGATTTTTACATTTTACATATAGTTGTAGGGACTTTTTTCATTTGGTTTTTTTAATAAAAACCTAAATAATGGGTACTTGTGTTTTTTCCATATGTCTGATGACACAAATGGTTATTAAATATTTTTTATTTATCACATATTTAATTTATTCATATTTTCTTAGAGGAAAATATCCTTAAAATTTTGAATACTAAATTCTATTTCAGTTGAGTGTAGTACATGTGATATTGTGCTAGATCAACACAAAATCGACCTGGTAATTGGATTTTTGTCATTTCATGTACACCGTAATAAATTTTTTTGAATCATGTGTAAGACACTTCAAATTAGAAAACTATATGAATAGCCTATAACTAATAAATTAAGAAAATAGAGTCCAAAAATATTTTCAGATTACAAATTGTGTATTTAAATGAGGTAAAACATTCATCAATGTTGATAAAATGGTGTAAAACATAATTTAGTGGAAAATGTGACATCTTGGATATCCTTAAACTCCAATTTATCCATTTTTTACTTTACTATGTGGAAATATAATTTAGAGTCATTCTTTCTAATTTTATAGATTTTAGACAAAGTCGGATCTCTGATTTTAGACTTTTTAATCATTTAAAATTCCAGCATAATACATTTCTCTTTCTTGGATGATATTAATCACTTTAATAATATTTTTTTTCCCACGCATCAAAATAATCATGATAACCATTTACCTTATTATAACACACTAAACACTAACATACCCTGCAATCATTATTGGATAACACTAGCCATAACAAGAACTTTCTGTTTTCGTAGATGGAATTAATATTTTCGGTATCCTCTAGAAAATTATGGAATACCTTAAACTCCATAAAAAACATTAATATTTTCATATAAAAAGATATATTCTTTCAAAATAGTTTGACCCTCCACAATGATACCAAGCACTAATACAACATTTAATCCTTCTAAAACAATACTAAACTCCAATGTAACTCTTTGATCTTCATTGATATTAATAGAATATAATGTTGCTTATCAATTCCTATATGAAACTAAACATTTACATAACATCTATTCCTTCAAAGATGATAATAAACTTTAGTGTGACCCTACCATCTTCATGGATGATATTAAAAACCATTATAATCATCAATATTTAAGGATGTATCTCAAATCTATGTCACCCGTTATGCCATCCTAAACATCCTTAAAATTTGGGGTATCCCTTTTCTACTTATATTGTTGAAAAAAACATATAAATAACCATTATTCCCTCTAAAATGACCTTAATATATATTTTAACCATTAAAAATCCTAGATAATATAAAACTCTGTAATAATTTTCCGTAAATCATGTATATTTTTCAAATATGGTGTAACTCTTTCATTAAATCTTGTTTAGCTATCAAATATAAGATAATTCTTTCTATTTCATAGAAAATAGTAATTTTTAGATTAAATTATAATAAAATATTAATGTAGTATAGAACCCCCACTCATAATAACCATTAATTTCTTTATGAACAATACACATGATGATTTAATTTTTCTTAAGTTCATTACAATGAATGAATATAAGTAAATCTTTTTCATCGTTTCTTTTTGAAATTAAAGCAGTTAGAATTACAATTAATATTTTTTATTAGAGGTAGTAATTTTATGAAAATTTACTAAATATAAAGAAGAATTCGATACATGACTGCAAGATCCTTTGTTTAATGAGTTGACCACTCATATTCCTTGTTCTGGACCATATCCCCAATACCCCCATTGATTTGTGCACTAAAATATAGGGATCATAAGGTAAGGGAAAAGAACCTAAGAAATATATATACTATAAAATAAATCACTAAAATTTATAATTATATATTTCAAATAATTTCCTCAAAATAGATATATAGACACACTTGATTCAACTCATATAATTTATCCTAGATTTTGGACTTTGTGTGTGACATTATATAACTTAATATACATGTAAACATTTCATTGGCATATGTATGGAACTCAAAAAAATATTATTGTATGTGTGATTGATATTTTCATATTGAACACATTTATTCATAATATTTCATTCCTATAAGTGCAATATTTTCATGTAATTGCATGAACCATTAACACATTATTACATATTTTAAAATAGTTATTAAGTGAATTTATTTATGCTACTTAATTGTTTCATCCAAAATATTAAAATAATAATTTACTCTATACATTAGTGATCCTTTTAGAGTTATAAAAATTCACAATGAGTCCCTAACTCGTTAATGTGGGAATCATGAAGAAATAAAATGAAATTATATTACCTTTACAACATGTATATAGAATATTAATAGTTATATAGATAGTGTTATACTCATTCATAATTTTACATATGGATTTATAAATATACATAATCTATAAAACATGATGTTCATAATGTCTGTGAACTATATAATCATACATATATAAGACATAAAAACCTAACGTAGAATACATGCCTTTGGAGACCATACATAGGCTATACCTTCAATTATTATTTTTTAATAAACATCAATTCAAGTAACATGGACTATGACACAAATAAACATATCAAATCACTCCAAATTACTATGAAACCCAATAAAAAATACACAAAATCCTTTATAAGATTTTTTTATGACGATCAATTTTAAAATATATTTTTTAAAATATGAATTTCTTTATTTTATATTTTGTTAATCGTTTCAAAAATATCCCTCTTTTAAAAAACTACATAAACCCATTAATAAAAAATAATAAATATTTACTTTAGATTTTTATAAAGTTTAATTGACATGATATTTATAACTATTTAAATATTAATTATTCTTTGGCATCATTATCTCTTCAAACATATCATATTTAATGTACCATTTCTAGTTTACCTATATATCTCCATCCTTCAAAACATGTTTATATTTTATATACATATGTAAATTTTATGATCAGTTATCAATTTGAAAGATGTAAAATACAAATTTCATGGAAAATAATTCTATTATCCACTTTATGTAAAAATCTATTTTAAAAATATTCTATTTGAAACTAAAAGGTATTTTTAAACATATTTGGTCTATCTATTTGTCGAAAATGATTAATTTAAAATTAATTTTTTATATGGTCACATATTCTATAATATTCAATCATTTATCTGCCTTTTATTAATAAAGTAATACTGTTGTTCAATTTTTTCTAAAAATTAATCTATAAATATATTTCTATTTTTTCTCATAGTTAACAAGAATACACAATGAGCATATATTTTACACTTATTTGATTCTTTTAATTGAATTGATATTTGGAATTAATTATTGATGATTGAATCAAGTGATAGAAAATAATCTGTATCTACTAGAATGAACGAATGAATTGCTTAATTAAATGATGGAATGTATTTGGTTTTCTATGATAAAATTTCTTTCTTAAATTTTCAAAGGAGAGTGTAAGATGAGGATATGTAGAAGCCTTTTTTAATGTTTTTATGGGAATTTTTAGTTAGCAGTGATGACCTATAGAGTAACAGATATTCAAATAGTCATTGTGTGATTGATTCATTGTATGTTTTATCCCAGTCATAATCACTTAATGTTTCTATTAATTGATTTTATATAATATTATTCATGGAATTGTGAAGATCATGGTAAGAAATAGTACATGGTTTTGGTACTCCTTTTTAGTATCATTTGATCATGATTATATCCAATGATATGTTTTGGGTATTAGAAGTTCGTTTCATTGGAAATTTTATTTCCCCAAAAGTTTATACTATAAATATATCTAATGTCATTCTTATTGTTTATTATAACTTAAAAAAGAAAATCTATGTGATTCAAAACATTCAAATCATGGATTGATATTATTTTAATTTTTTAGCTTATTTTTTTTAAGTTTTAATACCATCGATAGCTTTCTCATATAAGGTTTAATACATCATTGGGTACTATAATTTTAGTGAATGTTTTAATGTTTAATTAATATGTAAAATAACACTAATATCCTTCACTTATATAAGAAGGGAGTGATATTTATGTTTTATTTTGATGTTTTAAAACTTTAATTTTTCTTTTCATTAAAATTGGATGTGGATATTATATCCTATGAGTATTAGTACATATTGTATCGTAAATAAAAATATTTAACTCATTATAATTAGATAAATTCTATGGTGATCATTGTGTTGTTATGGAGACATTTGTTTCTCGAATATTTATTTATGGATGTCACATTCCACAATATCGTTAAATATATATGATCTTTGATGGACATGAAAATTCATTAAATTATTTTGGAGGAGTACCTCTAGTATTATGATTTGTAGATATCACACAATCCTTGTAAATTTAATATTATAGATGATATACTATATTTAAATATTTATAGATATATTTCTTATGACATGATAGATAAATACAATATAATAAGAAATTTGGTAGATTAATATTTGAATTTCGGTATGGTTTATTAGGAAGTTTTTCTATATTACAAGATGTTTTATTAACTATTGTTTCTAAAAATGTGTAGTCTCAAATATGATATCTTATGGACATAGTATAGAGTGATAAATTATTTTATGAGATTCCAATCTTTCATTTATATAAAATTATAAACCTTAGTAACTGATTCATGAAATGTAATATATTTCCTTAGGCATATAGGAGATGTATTTTTGTGAGTTTAAATTCTACAAAATGGATGTACTTATATGTGTGTAAAAATTAAGTAATTCCTTGAGAAAAATAATTTATGGGTTTAGAATAGATAAATATTTTGTTGAGTTTATATTAAGATATGTTTCATGTGATCTCATGATGGTAGAGAATAGAGTTCTATAATGGGTTGTGTAGCCCTTAATTATTTCTTTAGTTGAAGTTAGATGTCATTTAAATAGATTTTTAAATCATATTTCCATGTTAATATATATGAAATTATTTTATATTTTTTTGGTATATTGGTTAATGAAATCATCTTCTTTCATATTAATAAAGTAATTGATATTAGTGTATGTTTTGGAGAGACGTTCCATTGAGGTTTTGATGAGTATTCATTGAGTTATGAGGAAAATTATTTTATACTATAAGAAATGATTCTTTTTATATGTGGAATTGATTATATAATTCATTTTTCACAAAAAAAGCCATCAAATTGAATTCAACCCCCATAAACAGGATTAAATTGATTAAAAAATTCAATCAATAGAGGATATGATGAGTAGAGAATTTGATATTTTCTTGGATTAAATGTAAGGGATTTAAACTAGTGAATAATTCTTATAATTGTTATTAAAAATTAGGTGATTCCATGTCAGGATTCATAAGATATAATGAAAATAATTATATAAAGAAATGAAATATAAATACCAATTTTTTTATCAACCATTGAAAAAAAATCACGTGTACACTAAATAAAGATACCTATGATTGTTTAAATTACCCAATAACATTCTGGTTATAACCTGTGACTATATTTCATTGATGATAACAAAATAATGATATCTAATAGAGGCCTCTCTCAATGATGTATCTGTGCATTTTTTAAAAGATCCTACTGTTCATGAAGTATTCTCACACCCTCAATAGAATGATAGTGCCTCATGATGTAAAATATGTTAGAGATGAGATATATGGGAATGATATATTCAAATTATAATTTTATAGGAATTTATGATCAAGAGACAACATTGAATTCCCCCTTTAACATACCACTATGATGCTCATTTATTGACCATGAATTATGTTATATGTTATGAGTTAAAGCATGAATCAACTATAACCCTATAATATGGAAACTATATGCATTTTTTCATATGAAATAACAAATCATGGATTTCCTATGTGTTGAGCCCTCTGGAAGATTTCTGAATTCATTCCAATGATTGTTGTTTTAATAATCACAAATCGCTATTATTTAATCCAGTTGGATTTCTCATAAAAATAATCACAATATATTAGTGAATCTGCTATCATGTTTTTATCTATGTTTTTATTGATTTTCAAGTATTTTGGAAGTCTTCTGGATCAAACAGACAAAGGTCGCACCGATCCAATATCAAGACAACGGTCGCACCAATCCAATATCAAGACAACGGTCGCACCGATCCAATATCATGACAACGGTCGCACCGATCCAATATCAAGACAACGGTCGCACCGATCCAATATCAAGACAATGGTCGCACCGATCCAATATCAAGACAACGGTCGGACCGATCCAATATCAAGACAACGGACTCACCGATGCTGATCAATCTGACTCACCGATGCTGATCAATCTGAGTCATCGATGCTGATCAATCTGACTCACCGATGTTGATCAATCTAACTCACCGATGCTGATCAATCTGAGTAACCGATGCTGATCAATCTGAATCACCGATGCTGATCAATCTGAGTCACCGATGTTGATCAATCTGACTCACTGATGCTGATCGAATGATACACCGATGCAAATGAGTCACCGATCAAATAACACACTGATGCTAATCATCTGAGTCACCGGTCAGGACACACCGATGTCTAGCCACCGATGCTGATGACCTACTGATCACTTGAACTCATCGATAGTCATAAACAACTATTTGAATTTCTTTATCTTTATCTTTATTTAATCTAACCAACGGTCATATCAGGTATATTTTAATGCTCTTTCAATTAATTAATAAAGGTTGTCTGATGTCAGGAAACTGTACCTCGTACATGCGGAAAGGAAACCTTTTCTGTCTTCTGAAGCATGTGACATAAATACAAGAAGATTCTGCTGCTGGAAATACAGAAGAAAACAGAAGAAGAAGAAAGAAAGCAGAGAACACACAAGATATACAAGAAGAAAGAGGAGTAAGAACCAAGAAGAATAGAAGATACATATCAAGAGATTACACAGAACCTCATACACAATCAAGCCTACTCGAGAAGAGTTCTGTGCATACAAAAGAACATTGAAGAAATTCATCGGCTCCATCTCACTGCCTATGAACCTGAAGCATACGACACTCTGTTTCTCAAACAAAAAACGAGAAGAGGACTCAGAATTACTTCTGATCAAATCTAAAAGAGTCCAGAGTTGCACTGAAATCACCAGATCCATTTCTAAACTCTACTTCTCTTCTCTATGAATCATTTATTCTACATTTTGAGCAGTGTGTGTTATCTGCTGTATTAAACACACACACTGACTCTTGTACTCTAACTGGAGGATCTGTAAATCCTCAGAAAACCCTTTTTATACTTCATTTCCCACATTGGATAGTTGTAGAGGTCGTGTGTGACCTGGACAACTGGTTGTTGTTGTTTTGTTTCCCACGAATAACAGTGGTAGAGGTCTTGGACCTGGACAGTTGTAAACTGTTTAACCACGATCCAAGGTGTGGATAATCTTTATAAACTTTTGAGAGGACTAAGTCTCGGCTTGAGACTGAACCTCTTGGTTAACTCCTCTGTGTTTTTAGTTAAAGTTTATATCCATACAATATATATTTATTTCATATTCCGCTGCTATTATTTTGAAATATAATTTATTTTCAAAGCTACTTTGATAGTTAAACTCGCAAGTGTTTATATTTATTGTAAACCAATAAGTTAGTTTCAAAATTTAATTTAATCATAAGATTAAGTTAACTAAGAACTAATCAATCTTTGAGATACTAATGTAACCTTTATAATCTGTATAAATTCACTACAATTTAATTTGTTTTTGAAATTGGGGGATTTTAAGAGAAATTGTTTTTAAAAGAAATTTTAATTGGATATCAATTCACCCCCCCCCCCCTCTTGAGTATCCACTCCGACCAACATTTGGTATCAGAGGATAGAAAATATTTTCTAAAGTACTCTGATTTTCAACTGTGATTTTAGTTGTATTTTAAAGTTCTTAAAATTTCTGTTATTTCTAAATTTTTATCTCTTTAAAATACTTTTTGTGATATCATGGACAATAGACTTGAGGGTTCTACTACTAACCGACCAACTTTTTTCATGGAAACAACTATGCTCGGTGGAAACTCAAAATGAAGATTCATCTTGAAAGCATAGGTTTTGATATTTGGACTGCTATTGAATCTGAATATAAAATTCCCATTACTGCTAGATCTACTTGGGATGAACCTACAAAGACTGCTTACAATAATAATTTTAAAGCTATGAATGCCCTGTACTGTGCTCTAGGAGATGAAGAATTTAATAGAATTTCTTCTTGTAAAACTGCATATGAAATTTGGGATACCCTAGCTGTTTCTCATGAAGGAACAACAAATGTTAAGGAGATGAGATCGAATTCCTATACTATTAAGTATGATAATTTTAAAATGAGGTCTGATGAACCCATTTCTGATATGTATCTCAGGTTCAATGAAATTGTCAACACAATGACCTCTCTGGGAAAGGATGTTCTAGAAAAGGAACAAATCATGAGAATTTTGAGATGTCTACCTGAAAGATGGAGAGGAACCTCTGTCTCCATTATAGAATCGTGTGACATTGGAGAACTGCCAGTCAAAGAAATAATTGGCAAACTGATGATGTATGAAGAGGAACTCAAGGTGAATAAAGAAGAAGACGATGAACCTAGAAGAAAGTTTGTTTCCTTTAAAACTACAAACTCAAAGAACAAGGATATGGAAACACTTCAAGCTATAAATGAAAGATCAAGATATGAAGATAGTGAGAGTGACTCTAACAGTGATGTTGAGATGGCTCACATTGCTAGAAGATTTAAAAAGTTTTATAGGAAGAAGAAGTTTTTCAGAAACTAAAATTACAAACGTAAGTATGGTAACAAGGGACATTAGAAAAAGGACTGGAAGAAATCTAATAAATCCGATGAAGTTGTCTGTTATGAGTGTAAAAGGAAAGGACACATAAAAGCTGACTGTCCAAAGATGAAATACAGGAAGAAGTATGAATACAAGGACAATAAGTTTAAAAAGGACATGAAGGCTACTTGGAGTGCTTCTGAGGACAGTTCTAGTGAATCTGAAGTTTCTGAAACAGAACATAGAAATAAAGCAAACATGTGTTTTATGACAAACACTTCTGAGGTAACATCAGAAACTCCGGCTTCTAATTCATATTATTCTGGAGATGATTCTGAATGTGATATCATGTCTAAATATGAATTGTTTGAATATTGTGATACGTTAGAAGAGACATGCAATGAACTTAAGGATAAATACAAATCATTAAAGAAACAACATGCTCTCACCACTACAATTAAAACTAAAATCACTATTGAAAATGAGAAAAATGCTCAACTGTTAAAGGAGAACACTGAATTGAAATTATCTAATGAGAAACTCAGAAAGGATTTAGAGAAATTTACCAATGGTAAGGAAACTCTAACTCAAATTCTAGGAAAACAAGTTGCACCAAAATTCACTACTAGAATAGGTTACAAACCTGGACAGAGACAGTTGACCAATAATAGATTTATTCCTAAATATGGACAGAATGTAACTAGCTCTGGAACTCTCATACGCCTCAACTAGTTATATTCATAGTTATGGATCTAATAAGGTTTATCATTCAATTTATGGTGATTATACAAATTATATAAGACCCATTAGACAAATATGGGTACCTAAAGTATTATTGGCTAACCTATCTAGACCCATGAAAATCTGGGTACCAAAATCATTTCCTGTTTAAATCTGTTTTGTAGGAAACCTTCTTAAAGAGCTCCTGTAGAAAGACCTGGTACTTGGACAGTTGATGTTCAAGAGATATGTCAGGAGAATTTTCATGCTTTAAAAGCTTAGTCAGAGTTGATGGAGGTTTTGTTACCTTTGGTGACAATTCTAAAGGGAAAATCATCGGGTTAGGCCACATTGGTAACACTAACTCATTATTGATTTCTAAAGTTTTATTTGTTGACGGCCTTAAATACAATTTATTAAGTATCTCTCAGTTATGTGATGATGGTTTTTATGTTAAATTTGAACATGATTCTTGCAATTCTTTTAATTCTAAAAATGATTTAGTGTTTTCTGCTTTAAGAAATGAAAACTTTTATTCTGTAGACTTAAATTCCTTAACTAAACAAAACGGTACTTGTTTAAATGCTTTTCAAAAAGAGTCTTGGCTTTGGCACAAAAGATTAGGACACTGCAATGTGCATTAACTTAGAAAACTTGCTAGGAAGAACTTAGTAAGAGACCTACCCAAACTTGAATTTCCAGAAGACAAAATTTGTAATCCCTGTCAAAAGGGAAAGCAACATAAAGTTTCTTTCAAATCAATGAAAGAAGTGTCAAATTCTCAACCACTCGAGTTGGTTCACATGGATTTATTTGGACCTTCTAGAGTTTCTAGTTTAAATGGGAAGCACTATGTCTATGTTCTTGTAGATGACTTTTCTAGATATACTTGGGTATATTTTCTAGATCACAAAAGTGAATCTTGTTCTTACTTTATTAAATATTCAAAGACTGTAGAGAACCTTAGTGGACTTAAGATTAAGACCCTGAGAAGTGATCATGGCCATGAGTTTGAAAATCATGAGTTTGAATCTTACTGCTCACACAGTGGCTATAGTCACAATTTCTCTGCCCCTAGGACACCTCAACAGAATGGTGTAGTATAAATAAGGAATAGAATCCTGCAAGAAATTGCTAGGACTATGCTCAATGAGTATGACCTACCGATTAATTTTTTTTGGGCTGAAGCTGTCAATACCGCTTGCTATGTTATTAATAGAGTCTTTATTAGACCTGTTCTTAAGAGGACCCCTTATGAGTTATGGAACCATAGGAAACCTAAAGTTAACTAATTCAAAGTTTTTGGTTTCAAATTCTTTATTCTTAATACTAAAGATAATCTTGAAAAGTTTGCATCCAAGAATGATGAAGGAATTTTCCTAGGATACTCTACTTCTAGTAAAGCCTATAGTGTTTTCAATAAAATAACCAAATGTGTGGAAGAATCTGTTCATATCAAATTTGATGAAACTGATCCACATGAACCTAAGACATCTCTTGAAAATCTTGGAGATGATCTCTCTGGTTTAAACCTTAATGATAAAAACAGTGGACCTGAAGTTAAAACATCCAGCTATGGAAATTCTCTAGACCCTGCTTTTGTTGAACCTCATCCCGTATATGAACCTAAAATCTCAAGTCCTACCTTTTCTAGATCAACTAGGATTCTGAGGAATCATCCCTTAGATGCTATTGTAGGATATCTTGATAGAGGGACACAGACTAAAGCTTCTCTTAGAAATCAGGTTGAACATCAAGCCTTCTTATCACAGCTAGAACCTACGAATATCAATGATTCCATCAATGATGAATATTGGGTAATAGCTATGCAAGAAGAACTAAATCAATTTGAAAGAAACAAAGTCTAGAAATTAGCAGAAAGACCTAAGGACACTATAATCATAGGCACAAAATGGGTGTTTAGAGACAAAGTAGATGAATCTGGAAACATCATTAGAAACAAAGCTAGGCTAGTTGCACAAGGTTACAATCAAGAAGAAGGAATTGACTATGAGGAAACCTTTGCACCTGTAGCTACATTAGAGGCAATTAGGATCTTACTTGCTTATGCATCACATCTGAATTTCAAGTTATATCAAATGGATGTGAAATGTGCTTTATTAAATGGTTTTATTGTTGAAGATGTTTTTGTAGAACAACCACCTGGTTTCACAAATCCTCATTTTCAAAATCATGTTTTTAAACTTCATAAAGCCTTATATGGTTTAAAACAAGCTCTAAGAGCTTGGTATGAAAGACTTTCAAACTTTCTCATTTCAAAAGGATTTACAAAAGGTATTGCTGATCCCACTCTATTTATATAAAGGTTTTCAAAAGATGTTTTAATAGTATAAATCTATGTTGATGATATTATTTTTGGATCTTCTAAAAATTCTTTATGTACTGATTTTTCAAAGGTTATGCAAAATGAGTTTGAAATGAGCTTAATGGGAGATCTTAAGTACTTTCTTGGATTTCAAATCTTTCAAACTAAAGATGGAATTATTCTAAATCAAAGTAAATATACTAAGGATTTGTTAAAACGTTTTGGTTCAGATAGTATTAAGGAAAGTGATATACCCATGAGTACTACCTGCAAATTGGATGTTGATGAAACTGGGAAACCTGTTGATCAAACCAATTACAGTGGTATGATTGGGAGCATACTTTATCTTACTGCTAGTCGACCAGATATTATGTTTAGTGTGTGTATGTGTGCAAGATTTCAAGCTAATCCTAAAGAGTCACACATACTGGCTGTTAAAAGAATTTTTAAATATCTTAAGTATACTGTAAATTTAGGTTCGTTTTATCCAAAAGGAAAATCTTTTGTCCTAACTAGTTATTCAGATGCTGACTTTGCTGGATGCAAGTTAGATAGGAAAAGCACATCTGGAACATGTCACTTACTTGGAAAATCGCTAGTATCATGGTGTAGTATGAAACAGAACTCAGTTTCATTATCTACTACTGAAGAAGAATACATCGCTCTTGGTAGTTGTTGTGCACAAATTCTGTTGATGAAACACACTTTATTGGACTATGGATTTGATTTTAAACATGTTTCAATTAACAGTGACAATACTAGTGCAATTAACATATCTAAGAACCATGTGTCTCAATCTAGGACTAAGCACATTGATGTCAGACATCATTTTCTAAGAGATAATTATCAGAAAGGTGATATCTCTCTAATGTTTATTAACTCTGAAAATCAATTAGCTGATATCATTAACAATCCTTTATGCTCTGAAAGAATGATGTTTATTAAAAAAGAGTTGTGTATGATCGATCTGTGAAACTGATCTGTGAAACGGATCTGTGAAACTGATCTGTGAAACTGATCTGTGAAACCGATCTGTGAAACTGATCTGTGAAACTGATATGTGAAACGGATCTGTGAAACGGATCTGTGAAACTGATCTGTGAAACCGATCTGTGAAACTGATCTGTGAAACTGATCTGTGAAACTGATCTGTGAAACCAATCTGTGAAACTGATCTCTGAAACCGATCTGTGAAACCGATCTATGAAACTGATCTGTCACACCGGTCTGTCAAACCGATTCTCTGTATTACTTTTTATTATGTCGTAATTAATTAATTAATTTCTTTTATCCTTTCTACGGGAACCCTAAATGATAAAATAAATGATACGCGACTATTTCTCTTCCCTAAACCTTTGACCTTTCATTTCCCGCCGAACCCTTCAACTTCTCTTCTCCTCTACCTTGAACCTTCGAACTCCTTCTTTCCCCAAAATCTTCGAATGGCTAAGAAAAAGAGACCGAGTAAAGGATCATACAGTCATGTACCTCCAAAGCGTGCTCGAGGCGAGTCGAGTAGTACCTATCAACGATCAATAAATCCGAACCTGGAAACTCGGATTGTTGCTGTGGAAAGAGAAGTCAGTTCCTCCTTTCTTTTTTCAAGTAAGTCACTATTTCTGCAAGTTCTTGAATCGCAAGGATGGATAGATTGGTTTTCAGAAAACTCATGAGTAGACTACCCAAAGCTGGTACATGAGTTTTATATGAATCTGAAAATCACTCTAGATGGTGTGGAGGCTGCCCGGATGTCGTCTGAAGTAAAAGGAAAGAAAATATCCTTTTCATCTAAATAGTGGGCAGAATGCTTAAATGTACCCCATGAGGGTCGGTATGAGGATTATGCTGGGAATATTCCTCCAATCACAGATTACATCTCTTATGAATTAGCTCTAGAGATTCTGACTGGAAACAAAGAGTCAAGGAGAATCACATCCTCAGAGTTGGATGGTGAATGCAGACTTCTTTTCAAGTTTATTCAGCACCAACTTTTCCCTAGGAGAGGAGATTTTGCTGCTGTAAAGTACCGGGATTTTTTCCTGTTGTTTCTTCTGAAAACCCATGAGAAGATCAATTTGTGTAGATATGTGATGGTGCACATAGCTGGAATGGTAAAACCGTCCATGAAAGCCACTGCCTTATTTTACTCTAATATGATCTCTACCATGCTCAAGAATCTAGAATGTGTTGATGAAGATGATGAAGTAGCTTAAACAGATCATCCTTTCTGTCTCAACAAAGAGATCTGCAAGAGGATGAAAATCAATTGGAATCCATGGAAGAAGTGTTGGGTTGCTGATGAAGACAAGCTGTATGAAGCCTACAATCCCACAGATCATGGAAAGAGGCCTAAGGGTTTGAGAGACCCTAGTTTGAAAGCAAATGAGGAACCGGTTTATTCTGATGATGAGGAAGAGGATGAATGAAATGAAGCTACCGAAGGTCAAAGAATGGAAGAATCTGAGACATAATATGGAAGTGTGTCACCTCTTGATGATAAGAGTGATCTTCATACAGTGAGTCCAAAGAAAAGAATAGATTTTGGACCTGCTAGTCCACTTTTGGCCTTACCTGAATCTGAACCAATTCTTGGTGATGAAGAAGATACTGACACTGAAGTTTCTACCAGTGAAGACTCTGAGAAGAGTAATAATGAGCAAGGTGGTGATGATGATGGTGGTGATGATGATGGTGATACTGATGGTGATGGTGAAGGTGATGATGATGGTGTTAACCAACCTGTAGATGGTCTTGTTGTACCTCCAACGGAAACACATCAAACAGTACCAGGAACAGATGCCACTGGCAAGAGAGAATCACCAGAAATCAGTGGAACAACAAGTTATGAGAAACCGAAATATACCTTGTGTGCTGCTGTTTGGGATGACTGCCCTGGTTTTGCTGTTTTGGGCTTATACAATTCTGAAGAAGAAGTGGAAATGTCAGAATCTACTGTAGTTATGAAGAAGAGCCTCCCAAGTGAAGCAAGATCTGCTCCTGTTGTTGATTCTACAGATGTTCATCTGCCTGGTTCTGTAATCTCTCAAGATGATTTTGATAAGTTTAAGACTAAATTGCTGGATTCTATGAGTGATACAGTCAGAGAAGCAATTTCCAATGCCCTTACTCAAGTGTCTCTGCAAGTTTCTGAAGCATCGCTGGAAGCTTTCTCACAAAGAGTATCGAATGCTGTGAAGCCAGACCTGACCAATACTGGTGAGCTTATTGGCAGGCACATAGCCTCTATGAACCAGACTATGAAGGATCTCCACACTGGCTTAGTATCATTATCAAGTGAATTTAGATCAACCATCTCTGGTACGATGGAAGTGTTAAGGAATTTAATTGAACATCTCAACAAGTCTGATTTGAGAAGATTGAAAGCTGAGATAACTCAAATAGTTAGCAAAGCCAGTACTGCCAAAGTAACCAAAATCACTACCTATAAGCTAGAGGCCCTAAGGGAGGTTGTACATGATGAGTTAGCAGCTGTTAGAAAAGTTCTTGATCTAGATTCTTTAAAGAAAATGAAGGAGTACTGTGATCACAGTCATGAAATGGCAACCATATATTCAACAGATGCCAAAAAGGCTGTGAAAGAGCTCAAGGAAAAGGTTTATCATTACTTTTCAAAGATTTATACAAAGCATGAGATGGATGAAAATTTCAAGGTGTTGGTAGAGAGTCTAAAACTATCTCCAGTCACTCAAGCTTTCAGGGCTCAAGTTTGTTAGTTGCAAGACTTTACTCCTACTTTGGCACAGTTCATGGAGAAAAAAGATGATTTCAAAAGGGCTATGCAGTATGGTGCAGAAGTTATTCAGAATATCATAAATCTTTTGAAGCCTTATCTGAATGCCCAAGCCACTGTCATTGTGCTTCCTACTGCTGACCCTCTCCCTGCCTCTGATGTAGCTCCAAATCAGCTCTCTGTTGCTCAGGCACTCTCTCAACTATGGCCAGTTCCCCAGACATCTTCTCAACCAGCTACTGCTGATACTCAACAACAACCCTCCGTAGCACCTTCTCCTCCACCTACCAGAGTTGTCCTACCACCTCTTTGGATTCACCCAGAACAGCCTGCCTCCAAGTCTTCCAACATACCCTCTATTGATCCCAAAGACAAAGGCAAAGCCCCTTTGTATCCCCAGAAATAGTTGTGTATTGTTTTTGATCGGGTGAACTATGTGTTGGTTAGAATCTTCTCTACTTTATAAAATATTTTTTTTTCTCTCTCTCTATTCTCTATGCTGCCTTCTTTTTTACTCTCTTATTTGTATGTTTTCCCTTCTTTTTGATTATCAAAAAGGGGGAGAATGATGTATATATATGGGGGAGAAGGATGTATATATATGGGGGAGATCAATCTCTAAGGGGGAGATTAATATCTATGAGGGAGATTTATTTTCAGGGGGAGATTTATATCTCATTATGTTTTTATTATTGATTTTTTTTATTTGTGATTATCAAAAAGGGGGAGATTGTTGAGCCCTCCGGAAGATTTCTGAATTCATTCCTATGATTGTTGTTTTAATAATCACAAATCTCTATTATTTAATCCGGTTGGAATTCTCATTAACATATTCACAATCTATTAGTGAATCTACTATCATGTTTTTATCAATGTTTTTATTTATTTTCAAGTATTTTGGAAGTCTTCTGGATCAAAGAGACAACGGTCGCACCGATCCAATATCAAGACAACGGTCGCACCGATCCAATATCAAGACAACGGTCGCACCGATCCAATATCAAGACAACGGTCGCACCGATCCAATATCAAGACAACGGTCGCACCAATCCAATATCAAGACAATGGACTCACCGATTCTAATCAATCTGACTCACCGATGCTGATCAATCTGAGTCACCGATGCTAATCAATATGACTCACCGATGCTGATCAATATGACTCACCGATGCTGATCAATCTGAGTCACCGATGCTGATCAATCTGACTCACTGATGCTGATCAATCTGAGTCACCGATACTGATCAATCTGACTCACCGATGCTGATCGAATGATACACCGATGCAAACGAGTCACCGATCAAATAACACACTGATGCTAATCATCTGAGTCACCGGTCAGGACACACCGATGTCTAGCCACCGATGCTGATGACCTACCGATCACTTGAACTCATCGATAGTCATAAACAACTGTTTGAATTTCATTATCTTTATCATTATTTAATCTAACAAACGGTCATATCAGGTATATTTTAATGCTCTATCAATTAATTAATAAAGGTTGTCGGATGTCAGGAAACCGTACCTCGTACCTGCAGAAAGGAAACCTTTTCTGTCTTTTGAAGCACGTGACATAAAAACAAGAAGATTCTGCTGCTGGAAATACAGAAGCAAACAGAAGAAGAAGAAAGAAAGCAGAGAACACACGAGATATACAAGAAGAAAGAGGAGGAAGAACCAAGAAGAATAGAAGATACATATCAAGAGATTACACAGAACCTCATACACAATCAAGCCTACTCAAGAAGAGTTATGTGCATACAAAAGAACATTGGAGAACTTCATCGACTCCATCTCACTGCCTATGAACCTGAACCATACGACACTCTACTTCTCAAACAAAAACAAGAAGAGGACTCAGAATTACTTCTGATCAAATCCAAAAGAGTGCAGAGCTGCACTGAAATCACTAGAGCCATTTCTAAACTCTACTTCTATGCTCTATGATTAATTTATTCTACATTTTGAGCAGTGTGTGTTATCTGCTGTATTAAACACACACACTGACTCCTGTACTCTGACTGGAGGATCTGTAAATCCTCAGCAAACCCTTTTTATTCTTCATTTCCCACTGTGGATAGTGGTCGAGGTTGTGTGTGACCTGGACAGCTGGTTGCTGTTGTTTTGTTTCCCACGAATAACAGTGGTAGAGGTCTTAGACCTGGACAGTTGTAAACTGTTGAACCCCGATCCAGGGTGTGGATCATCTTTATAAACTTTTGAGATCTCGGCTTGAGACTGAACCTCTTGGTTAACTCCTCTGTGTTTTTAGTTAAAGATTATATCCATACTATATATATTTATTTCATATTCCGCTGCTATTACTTTGAAATATAATTTATTTTCAAAGCTACTTTGATAGTTAAAATCTCATGTGTTTATATTTATTGTAAACCATTAAGTTAGTTTCAAAAGTTAATTTAATCATATGATTAATTTAACTAAGAACTAATCAATCGTTGAGAAACTAATTGAACCTTTATAATCTGTATAAATTCACTACAGTTTAATTTGTTTTTGAAATTGGGGGATTTTAATAGAAATTGTTTTTAATAGAAATTTTAATTGGATCTCAATTCACCCCCCCCCCTCTTGAGTATCCACTCCGACCAACACTATGCTTAATATATTTGAGTGTTAAATCTATAAAACCCCACAAAAATAGATGAATTATAGTATTTACAGATAATCAATGCCATATAATTTAAAACAATATGATTCTACATTGTCATAAGATATGACTGACAAGGGAAACCTACACAATATCTCTTATATCATAAAATGAGATATAACATAAATTATAACATATAATAATTTTTTCAATATGTATTCCATATAACAAGACACACCATATATTAGTATATTATATCTTATTGATTTAGGGTATATCCCATTCAATCCTCCAATTTCACTAAATCTGAAAAGACTTTAATTCCATTTTAGCTTATATTATATCATATACAATTAGTTGTTAACAAATATATGAAAAAAATTTATGATATCTTCTGATATAATTTCTTAATACTATCATCAAATACACCATCTATCTTATTTTATAAAATATATAATGAATTCCAACCTAAAATTATTTTAGATTAACTCTTAAAAAATATAGATTAACTATATTTGCTAGACTCAATCAAAATTTAATAAACCAGAAAGATTAACCACACATGCCTTTTTGGATTCAATAAATATATTATTCACTAATTCCACAATGTTAATAAAAGGGCAGGAACTAGAAAATAATCAATGCTACTTAACATAAATATTTATTTTGAAAGTTTTCCATCAAACACATGTATCTTTATACCTGTTTCCACCAGCTACACTACATACAATCATGAATACTCATATGATACCATATTCATATACATAGAGTTTTCGTGCAACATTTTGTTTGATAATACCATATAGAAGACTACTATGTTCTTGATTCTCTATGTATTGATTAACTATGTTGAAGAATATATCACTTTTCATTCACATTTATAGATGAGTATATCACTTTTCACTCAAATAAATATATTAGTAAATCATATATACATTCTAGGAGAGTCCCCAATTTTTCTGAGACATTCTTAATCAAGTTTTGAGATTTCATATTCATTATACTAGACCTTATATATTTTCATAATTGAGTATCAATAATAGACATGTTCTATATGTTACCCAACCACCCCTTGACTAGCTTATCCTTAAGAACATTATAACAAAGGTATCAAATTATAAAGGTCATAATGAAATGTATCTCTATGACCATTGTTATTGGGGGATAATAATATCATCCATACAACCCGAGTATATTAAATAATTAATTTATATAACTCATTATTGTATACATAATGGTCTATCAACTACAAATAACCTTATTTTCAGATCACGATATCATTTTCTATTTTATTAATATAATGAGACTTGTGTTAACATTACAATTTCATTAGAACCTAGAAGTGTATATGGTTAACATTAGTTAAGGATAACTTAATTTCAAACACTGAGATGTCAATTAGCATTAAACATCACAAAAGTCGTATAAATACAGACATATATTTATATATATGTATCCAACAATAAAGAATTTTTTTATGGTGATTTCCATTTGTATAAAATTAAATATTGTATATTCATAAAATATTTTTAAAATAATTATAAAAACTATACATAATAAAATTTATAATATAACATATATGATGTAATTCAAGACCGTCTTTATGTTTCATCACATTTAGTAGGTTTTTAGGTAATTACATCTATATGAAATTGTTTTCAGATCTATATATGTCAATATGATAAAACCATCCTATGAAAATATTCATTATGTAAAACCAATTATGAAAACAATCTTGAATAATTCTGACACATATGATTCATATTTATAATGATCTAATCCTTGAAAATATTCAAACTCCATAACATCACAGAATAAAATCTTGTCTTGAAAAATTATGTCGTATACATAACTTTTATTATGTACATCATTATCATTCTTGGAATGCATTCTATAAATGATTTCTCGTGAAATTGGTTTTCCAAAAAAAGTTACTATTTTCATCATGACATAATAAAGGATCCTAAACTCTTCAATGGTAAAGTGAAATTAATGTTTTCATTCTACTCAATTTAACTATTAAAATTTATCTTTAACGTTATACCATAAACTATTAATGATATCAGGAAAAATTCCCCTTGAATTTCAATAGGATTAATATTATATTTTCTAATTTTTTAATATAATAATTTTATAAATACTATACATACCCTCTTTGATATAATATTATTAATATAATATCATAATAAGATACACAAATACCTTTTTGTTGGGAAATAATATATATTTTATTTTAGTATGAATATGTAAAAAATAATCAATTCCATTCATATCATACATAGTATTCTATATGTTTGTATAATTCTATTTAAAGTGGAATTTATTTTTTAATAAATTCCACTAATGGTGGTAGAGACACAATTATTAATTTTTTTACAAATAATAGGTTTAATATTTTATCTTATAAAAAATAATATTTTTTATCCTTATGTTCTTATTAAAACATGTTATAGAGTATATGGGTTAGTTTTCAAGGTTATTTCCCTAGGGATGGGGTGGATTTGTGTAATACATATTGTAAGACATAAATATGGTTATTAAAATATTATTCTACCAACACGAGAAACACACTTTTCTCTCACTTAATTTTTCATTATGAGTGATTAGAATCTGTAATGAACCTATTTTACTTGGTTCAACATAACTAAGATAGTCTAAGGAACATGAAATGGTGATGTTAATATATACCAAATTCACAAGAGATCACTCCTTTATATTAGTTTATAAAATATAGGGTTATCACTGACCCTCTGGACTCTCTGCCATTAAAAATTGAAATGACCACATCCTCCCATAAGAAGTTGGAACTCACAGATCCTTCAATTGATATTCATATTGAGAGAATAATATTTATTTAAACTTGGGGTGATGTGTCACTTCTTTCCAATCTAATTATGTTCAAGGGGGATAAATCTATTTAAATTCTATGATATTTCCTATCCTTCAAAAGTACATTAAATCTAGAAATATTATATGTATTTCTTACCTCTATGATTCTCTAAATTGTTTTAGGAATAAATATTTTTTGATATTTCCAATAGCTATGTGATGTTATGGATAATTAAACCCCACTGATTAGATCCTATTATTAGAATAAATCAAATAGTCATTAGCCATCAAAGGATCATTCCCACTAAAATATCAATACTAAGTTACATTAACATCACATGAAATCCTGACAACCATATTATAACATCCTAGAAAAACATATTTTCTTTGATATAATAGTTTTGTTGTGGTGTTCATAAACCCTCTATACTGTAGAATCCTTCTAAAAATGTTACTCCATGGTATAACCTTATACAAAACAGAATATAAGTTGGACTCAATCAACATCTTTTTATGTGGTCTTTATATTATATAGTGGATTCCTATATTCAAACTAAACCACACAATATTTTTTGAATTCAACACACCCATTATCTATGTAAGGACTCTCCAAATAGTCCGTACATTCTTTAAAACACATAAGACTTCATATTCACTGATTTCCAATTCTATAACATTATAACCGATTGTATTTCAGATTATAGGTATATAGATTTTTGTTTGAATTGAAACCATACAAAACAAAAGTGATAGGTGTAGAATATATTTGTTCTATTGATCACTAATATGTTGTAGAATATCCTCCATGGGAAAGGAACCCTGAATCTTTCAGGGAAAATAATGTTTACCTATGATTTCATGCAACTACTTTTTCCATTCATATACACCATAGACTATAATAACCATGTACCTTGTTATATTTTACATAAGAATACATAACGTATATAATCATATATGAATATCAATGGAACAGTTGAGTCCAATTTTCATAAATTCTCACCCACGACCTCCTATCCTAACCCGCACATGAGTGCGTAGGCACCCCTACCCACAGTTACCATTCTAAAATTTCCTATACCCACATTTACATGTATGTAAAGGATCTAAAATGAAAACTACTTTATGATCAATAGACTATATAGTTAATGAGATCTGCCTCTATCTTTTCTTCAGGGAAGTCATGATTGTTGTACCTCTCGTTCCCCTCGTTGTTTGATTTTCATGATCACAATCACCTTATTATTTTTCTAACATTGTTTTTAAGTGTTGTGGATGATAGGCAAGAGATTGCCAAAGGAATGGCCCAAGAAAGCATCTCAAGTGGACTGAAACACAGTCCACCGGCCAACCGGTGTGATAGCACCGGCAAGCCGGTGGACCTGGCAGAGGCATTGCCCACTGCCAGGTTCCACCGGTCAGCCGGTGGCTCTGTCACCGGCCAGCCGGTGGAATCCTGGCTCAACAGTGAGACCTACTGTCTCACCACCGGCCAGCCGGTGGCCTCAGCACCGGCCAGCCGGTGGCTCCTGGGCAGAATAAGTTTCCTTTCTCCAAGGCACCGGCCAGCCGGTGGACCTGTACCGGCCAGCCGGTAGCCCAGTCAAACTAGCCGTTGGGTTTGACCAGTCAACCCTCTTTTGGCCTCCAACAGCTCCGAGGACTTCTCCAACGGCTCCGAAGGCCCCCAATGGGTTCCATTCCTATAAATAAAGGCCAAGGAAGCCCCGGACACCTACCGGATCATATACGAAGCCAACAGACATATTTTGGATCAATTGGCCAACCTCCGGCGACTTCCTTCAAAGGAACCTCAAGTGCTCCAACAAACTTCCAATCCAAGGAGCACCTCAAGAAGCTTGGGAGAGCACGCTACATCAGCTCCATCATCCAATTGGCGCCCAAGTCTTCCTCCAATACGGTTTTTATTTTATATTCATTTTGAGCTTTAAAATTGGGTTTGTACCTACAAACCCCAAACCCTTTTCTCATCCCCTCTTTCTTTTGGGTTTCACACCACCATTAAGGTGTGAAGAGGTTTCTTCAAGCCTTTCCTTTTAAAAGGCTTGTGTCACCGGTGAGCTAGCCTTCACCCGTTAAAAATGCTAGTGGGTTCTTTCTAAACCATTAAAAGCAAGTGGGTTCTTGCTAAACCAATAAAAGCAAGCTGTAATAGGTCCTAGTGCTACCTCAAAGCCTAGTGGGTTTCTTGCTAAAACCATTGAAAAGCAAGCGGTAGGAATCTCTCAACGGTTGAGTTGGGAGCGGAGACATAGGCCGAGTTTTTGGCCGAACTCCGTTATCAATTTTGTGTGTCTTGCCTCTTTATTTCCGCTGCACTTTACTTTGATTTTTTATTTGTCAATCAATTTTTTAAAAGGCAATTCACCCCCCCTCTTGCCATCATTCCCCGTTTTTTCCGACCCAACAATGATCTATTCTTGAGTTGGTTTGACCAAAGTATCATGTCATCTATCATTTATTGTTGTTCACTATTAGATATATGAAAGGAACACTTATAGATTTCCAATTAAATTACCTTTATGTATATATTATTGATCACCTTATACAACATGCACATTTTTCTTATGAGTTGTGATTCCTATTCCAAAATAAATCACAACATATGATAGGGTCTACGTTATAGTGTCTATCTTTATGAAATTTAATTTCTTCCTGAAATACCAATGATTATGGATTGATTGAACCTATAAAAATCATATAAACCTTACAGAAAATTCACATGTTTTTTTGGTAAATCTTAAAAAAATCAAATAAAAAATTATATGGATTTGGTAGGAACAATTAATCTATTTGGGTATGTAAATAATTCCATATAAATTCAATAGTGATTCCACCATTTTCAAAAAGAATATAAATAATTTCATAACCCATCACATCAGAATTAATTACTAATACTTATCAATTTAAATAATGCATCTAGGATTAATCAATAATATAGTATAATCTTGCATGAATTAAGGATGAACATGGGAAATAATAGTTATATGAAATAATTCTCATATGATAACACATCACTGAACTGCATGCATCCGTCCATTTTTATACATAATTCGAACATATTTTACCATCATTATGATCACTAAATTACTTTAAGATTAAATTTAAATTTAAAAAGTCTTTTTGGATGAATTTTGTTCCTTAAAATTAAATAAATTTTTATATTTTTATAAGATATTTCAATGTGAAAATTATATTTTCCCAAAAAAAACATTCCAATGATATTTTAATGGATGTTTTCATCTAATATAACATCATGTGATGTTACTTGTTTATTGTTGGGGATATTTTGAAATAAAATATCCAAATTAATTAATTCAATGGATTATAATTATTATGATAATTAATAGATGATTTTAATAAACTCATTTCTTTTCCATAGTTTTTTTTATGTTATGATGAACGCATTAAAAAACCTGCTTGTTTTGAACAATTTATTCTATGATGCTTTGATAAAATGCTTATGAAACCCATTTAATTTATAATTATTATTCTCTAATGAATTTTTATGATATTATTGAACACATATATATATGATTATAATTATGTTATGGGTGTCCCCAAGATTATATTTCTCTATAATGAATGGGGAAAAGATGGGTCTCTCATTAGATAATATAAAATGGAATTTGGATTTAACTTAGTTAAGTGAGGAACTCTAGCCATATTTATAGTATTGGGAGTCAACCAATACTAAGGATAAAATGTAGTGGGGAATGAAACAAATCCTAATATTATGTTTTATTGACCATTGATATATCCCATGTATACCATTATCAAGCATTAGTGCTCATCTATTTTTATGATTCCTTTCCATAGGTTATGAAGAAAGGTTTTATGAAAGATATGTATATGAATAGTTATATTTATGAATAACTTAGTGGGATATTATTTATATTTCTTATGAACAATTTGTTTATATCTCAATTTTATTGACGACACATGACCTATACGATTTTTTCATGGATCATAATTTAATGTATTTAATATTCATTAATAAATTGTGAAATTTATGTATAAAAAGTTTTTGTCTCCATAATTGGAATGAGTTAATGGTTTTGTTTCATATGAAACCTATGATGATAAAACATTAATTATAACCCTATGGATAATCTTATGTATAGTAATGAATCTAAATTTATGATAATGAATGATGTGCGGTTTTCCTAGTAAATTATCCTTATCCAGATACTAAAAGTGGATGTGGTTTTGGAACATATCTATCTAGGACTAAAAACCCCCATAATTATTTGATTGACTATAGCATGGATATAAATATTGTGGATAGTGAATGAAACCTTATTTCACAATTTTTATTAGACTCTCGAGAGATTATCTTCGTCACTCACATTTTTTCTGTGAACCATTATGATGGATTTGAATAGATTATTATCATGGATAGCTTAGGATAAACCTAGTGTTTAATAAAATAAGGTGTCATGATTTGGAAGTCCTTTAGATGACTTATAATGATTATGATTATTTCTTCTAACATCATGAATCTTGGTTTTATCTAATTGATGAAACAAGGATGAATCATGTTATCAATGAATCTGGTGTATAAAGTGGGATTGTGTGAAACCATATTAAATGATGACTTAACTGAATTATATTGAAAATATTTATAGTAAATTGTCAAGATATATGATTATAAACATATACCAGGACCAACACCTAAACCCCCCCAAAGAAGATAATAATGGAGTTCACTAAAATCTCATGTGGTGGAGACCATGGGGAAAAGAAGGACCAATTTCAATCATTATAGAAATGTGGTCAGAGACACCTATGAGAATGTGTAAATGGATGAATAAAATGATTCATGTGGGTAGCATAAGGACTTAGATAAACACATTTTGAAGTAAAAATGAGAAATTGAACATAGGGAAATAAATTTAAACAGATTGATCCATTTGTAGTTAGTTTTTTTAAATGTGGGGAACTTGTGATTTATATAAGTGAATTCCATCCTTTATAAAATGTCTCGTAGTCTATGTACGGGTCGATTTCATATTTAACTTTTCAATAATGTGACTAATTAAAATATTATGAATTTGAAATGTGATGTTATTTCAGTTGTTGATTGGATTTCGTTATACAAATCCCATATCAACTTCTAAGTTAGGGATGTAACATTTGATATTCCTAAACAACTTATGTTTTTTAACAGTGTGATAGTAAATATGAATAAAGATTTTAAATTTTATCATTTTTAAAGATATTAATTCTTATTAAAAATACGTTTTTATCTCATATGGTTTGAGAGAAAATTGATATCAATGATATGCCTATTGTCCAATGTTTTTGATGTTTTAATGGAATATCTTCCATGTCTGATACAAAATAGTAATGTTTATTGTTCAATTAAAAACATAGATAGTACTAAACCGATTTCAAATTCTCAATATAGAATTTATTTGAACTAGTTGTTGTAATTTAAGAAGAAACTCTAGGGGAACCTTGATAATGGATTCATTCGTCCATGTGCACCCCCTTGAGTGAACCTATAATTTTTGTTAGAATAAGGATGGATCAAAGAGAATATTTTTTGAATATGTATAAATTATCAGGATCAAAATCAATAATTAATATCCTATACCCAATATTGATGTCTTTTTTGATCAACTACGTCAAGAACAGTTCTTTTTCATGATTGATATGTATTATTGATATAACTATTTTAGTGTCAAAGCGAAGGGTTAAATGAAGAAAAAATTTGATTACAATTATGAGAACAATGAATTTATAGTGATTCAATTTGGTCATTATAATTATCATGGTATATTCATAGACTTAATGAATATTTTATATTAATATTACATTGACTTTTTTGTGGTAATCATTATAATGAATATTCATATATATTACTAGAGAAATTAAGAGAATAAATAGTAGTTGAAAATTGTACTAAAAATCCTATGGATGGAGAATTTATATGATAATACTACAATGTGATAATTTTGGCTATAGACTATTTCTTTTTTGGATCTTTTAATCTCAAAAAAGGGTATAACAGTTGATCTATCAAATAAAAATTTAATAAACATTTTCCCAAACCAAAACTATGAATAATATCCATATTTATTTGGGTTATTATTGATTAATTTTTGATAAATTATCATTATCACCTATTATACTCACCAATTTTACTCTGAAAGGAATCCGGTTCGTTTTGATAGATAAATGTGAGAAAATTTTCAAGGGATTGAAGATAATTTTAGTCAGTTCACCTTTTTTTATATTAACCTATAATGTATAAGTGTTTGTGATATTTAGTATTGAAATAAATACAGGAATAATATGTTTCCTCATTTTGAATTATATGGTATTAGATTATTTCCCATGAAAATTGAAGGTTTAGGAGAAAAATTACCCAACACATGATTTGGATTTAACTATAGTAATTTTTTCATTAAAGATAATGAGGAATTATATTAATAGATAATTGTGTGATATATACACTAATCATAACAATTTAATGATTATATTCACTAATAATGATCTAAATATGAACTATAGGAGATTGTTTTATGTGATCAAATATTAATTCTCTCATTGCACAACCACCTTGGGAAAGTAATTAATGTAGAATATATTATAACTTTATTAGATCATTCTATGTTATCTATTTAGAGTTTCAAAAAATATTTAATTTTTATGGATATTTTAAGTACAGATCTAGAACAAATAATGTAAAGGGAGTAATATTATCTCACACAAACGAGTTTTAAACCATATATCGAAGTAAATAATGAAGAGGATCATCAGGAAGATATCGAGTTAGAAAAAAAGATGAAAATGGTCCTAATTGCAACCATGATTGTGATTGTATGATAAGGTTCATAAAATTTGTATGTGTCCTTTCCTTAATAACATTGAAGAAGGTGTTAATGGATGAATCTTATAGTCCATCATTATCTATTCATCATGGAAGTATAAAGATGTATAGAGATTCAAAAGTGTGTTTTTGGTGGGACAACATGATGTGTGATATTGAAAAGTATGTTTATCAATGATTGATATTTGGAAAAGTTAAAGATGACATATAGAATAATAAGTGGATTTTAAATCCAACATACATATGATAAAAGAAAATTAGAATACATCACCATATAATTTTTCATTTGTGTCATGAACGTACATTATTCGACCCAAAATCAGTCACCTGAGTCGGCCCAAGAGAATGCCATAGAAGTGTTACCAATACTTCTATGATATAAACAAGTGTCAGGGAATTAGAAGAGAAAAAAATTTACAATTATTCCAAATCAAGTAAATTAAAGATAAAAAATAACAATGAATCCAAAAAATAAATACTCTTAGAAAACTGAACATAATTTATACAAAAACTAATAAAATAAAACTATAAAACCCAAAAAAAATCATAATGACCCCAATGTGTCCATGTGAACCTGAGGGTCACTATTTGATCACAAAACAATCCATTTCCCATATACACCAAAAGATAAAAATAAGAAATATTTAATGGTGTAAGTATTAAAACTCAAAAGGCATTCCCAATCAAATCTATTACAAATGAACTTCCATTGAAATAAAATAAACATCATATTTATGTTTGGAAATAAAATATAAAAAATGAGTTTTGTTTCACAAAATTACACGTTAAAACAAAACACAGTTCATTTCCATTTTTTAATTTCAAACTATGTTCTTTTTCAATGATCATACATTATCATTTTGAAGGAGAAAGATGAGGGTTTTATTTTAATATGAGAAAAGGGAGTGTAAAACAATTAAATTTTTTCCATAATACATTAAAATAAAAGAGAATAATATTATCCAACATGTACACCATGCCAGGAAGAATAAAAATATCACATAATAAGTGAAATGGACAAAATAACATGGAAGAGTTACCAACCAACAAAGCATATCAATCATCCTCCCTCCACAAATAATTTATAAAGAATAGAGGAAAACCTAGGATATCCATGGAATAATATAGAACATAAATACATGTGACTCATCCCAAAGGCATGCCTCACCTGATGACATCCTCTCTACCACACACTCGATCAGAACCTATTTGTTATGACTGAGGGAAACTGTCCAATGTGGATGTAATGTCCATGCTATGGGCCACTAGGAAAAGTGAAATACTAATGTAGTTCAACAACCATTCACTAAAAATATGCTATACATTTCAGGTTCTCATGTCAAGAATAAAATTTTGGTGAGAAAAAATTCAAAACAAGAATCCAAGAACATGCACATAAATCATACATAATAAGCTCAAGCATCATGATAAACATGAGTCACCCCAATGAAGAATATATTACCTTTCAACAATTTATTAATAAGGGTGCCTCTTATAATGATACTCCCATGACATTAAACATATCCAAGGTAAGTTAATTATCCAAGGACAGTTTTCAAGACCACCAATTTCATAAAATTTCTAAAAAAGCCTCATCCGCCCTTTGAGAAATCACCCATTTCCAAAAGAAAACCAACACATTTCCAGCACACTGTCGAACCATTATTAATGAAACTGAAACAAAACTATTTCAAGTCCAAAAAAAATTACAAATCCATTTATGAAAATACAACCAACGTTTATATCCATAAAATAAATTTAAAAAACTAAATTTTGACTTAAAAACAATATTCTACATGAAATAGGAAATTGAAATATTTATCAAACACCTGGTGTAAAAATCTTAACTAAATGAAAAAATATCCATCAAAGTAATTATCAAAACCACCTAATTTCACATCAAATGGTTATTTGAATAATTATACACCTCTATTTAATATTCAATAATTGTGAAAAAAATAAAGAAACCAAGTATTCTTAAATTTAAAGGGTAGGTGAAAATGGAAACATACCTCAAACTCATGTTGCTTCAACAACACCAACCCAAAACATCATTTCAATGAATCAATAAATAAAAGAACATACAAGAGGATACCTAAAAACACAAAAAACATAATTTAGAAACAAAAAATTAAAATCTTAGATCTGTGTGACTATGAAAATGTAGAACTAGAGAGAAAATGGATGAAGGAGAAAGAGGAAGAACATAGTAGAATATTACCTTGATAAATCACCACAAAACATTTAATAATATCTTTATTCCACCCAAGGGAGAGGAAGAGAGTGTTGGAGAAGAAGGGATATGATACCTTTGATCCATACAAACTAGGAGATAGAGAAATTGGATGTGTTGGGGAAAAAATAGAAAGAGGGTAGAAATATAATTTCAAAATTTTGAAGAACTGGGAAATGTATAATGTTTGACCATAATGTTTAAAAAAATGTGACCCAACCATAAACATGTTACCATAAAAAATGTGAACCTGCATAGCTTGGCTACATGGTTTGTAGAAATGTGCTATAACTATTCGACGTGGTACTATCCAATATGGTTTAACCATACACACACATTCAATATAGTTTGTCTAATTGTGCTTTAGTTGTGCACCCTTGACCAAAGACATCCCAAGACTCATATATTTTTTACTCATAGATCCAAATCTTTTTGGATAAAACCACACTCAAACTGTGAAAATAAAACTATGCTTGTTGAAAAGGAACTAAAATGAAATTGACCCTCAGGAGGTCATACGGTTACCCATTAACATTGCACCTAAATCATTCAACTGGAGAAAAACAGTCCAAAACTAAAAATTTGATTCTGAAACACTTGAAACTCAATTGAAAAACCAAGAATCAAAATATAAATTAGTACAATAGATGAAAATAAAAATATGGGGGTGGAAAATCACCCCACCATTACACTTTATGAGCCAATAAATCCACTACATCTCTAGTTGATCGATTGAAAGGAAAAGGTAAACTGGATCCCATGATTCAACTCCTAAGATAAATAATGATATTTAGAACCACTAAACAGATTTTCCTCCTATTACATAGAAATGTCCAATTATATAAATCCCCTTCCCAAAAAAATAATTGGAATCCCAATATTAAACTACTAAAAACAAGTTGCAAACAAGATCATTGAGTGTACTCCAAAATACAAATGTTAACTCGGAAGAAAATAATGATAACCAAAAACCCAAAATGAAACTACTAATATTTAATCTGCAAAAAACCCTAAATCAGATTACATACACAGATTTCTAGAATGGTATCCACACCATTTGAAACTAGTTATCTCCAAACATCTCTAGAAGATACAATAATAAGACCCCCATTTGTTATCCCCTCCATTAATAACCAAACTGCTTAAACCCAACAGTACTGACTGACATGAGGATCCCAACACAGACCAATTTGATAATTCCACACACTGACAAACTAGCTCAACCCCCTCACATATGGGGGCTTCAATAAAATAAAATCTAAACCAAGGGTCCAACAAAATCCAAAACCAACTCACAAGGGGTAACTACATATTAAAAACCTATACGATATTCACATTATAAAAGAAACAACCACTAGAATTTCATTAGGATAATACTACATTGATCCTCTTTAATCCGCCTACACCCCAGAAGTCAGGTCAATAGTAAAACTAAGGTTTCCATCACCCCTTTTGATTCCTTATTGCGTAAAATGTTTTAATTCAAGACCTACATCCGAAGCGATGATGTCATGTTGCAGATGATTCCCCACAGTCCGAAGATGATAATCCCTAATCATAAATCCTTCTTTTGGTTCCATAAGAAGATACATGGAATCCTAGGTAGAACCAAAAGGACATGACATGCCATGGAACTCACATTCCTATAAAAAAAATATTTCAGCAAGTTAGAATTCCAAATTATATGAACCAAACATCATATTTCACATAAAATGAAAAAATGATACAATACAAATAGAAATACATAGGATAAAATCCTAAATATTCAGAATATATATCCATTAAAATAGTTTTTCTTAAGAGTTTCACAATCCAACTATTACGTTACATAGGAAAAATAAACACCACAAAACACGCATTATAAGGAAAGGAAAACAATAAAAAACACAAACAACACATATAAAGAAACACAGATATGCATGGGGCCTTAAAACTAAACACAATATATCCATTCACTCTTACAAACATGTTGGAGTGTCTTCTAAAGAGGTGAATTTGTCTCCACATCACTTCCTAGAAACACCCCCATAGAATCGTTGCATGTGATATAGGCATCCAATGTTATGGAAGGTCTTCAGAGAACTCAAAAACCACCAATTATTATGATCCATATTTTTACACTGATGATACACAATGTACCTGCACTTAGAATAATCCAATGAACAATCTAAAGGCCTTTTAATTCCACCTCTAGCACAAAAAAAACTACATGTAAATTCCCCATCATATTACAGGTATTCCATTCACCACATTCAGCGACTGGTTGATGGTTGGAAACCTCAAGAACTCATGATAACAAAGGATCAACCTGAATCGAATACCTCCCCTTTTTAGTAATGGAGGTTTTTCCAAACATTGACAGCTTAATATGTAGATTAGGATAAATCCCATTCACAAAAATTTGTGTGTTCAAGTATTCATATATAGACCACTCCAGAAGGTATTGAACTATATTAATAAATGGAAGAATAATTCTAACACTAATATGTAACCTCACTATAGACAACAAATCTCTATACCCTTCCTCACAATTTGTACCTCATATAAATAATTTGGGATGAATGAATCCTAGAAGATATCTCGTGTTAGAACTTCTTGTGGCATGGTTTGGGAGACTGACTTCTTCCATATCTAGGTCGGACCATCGAGCTTAAAGATTGAAACCATAACCATTAATGACTTATGTAGCCCATGTAAAATGACATTTCTCTCAATTTCCCACATCCACTCATCCACATTGCGAGGATACTCTTAACTATAAAAGAGGTAAGGATTCAATTTTTTAAACTAACGAAGGATTATTATAGGTTTATCAATTGGTGGTTCCACATATGGTAAACCAATCATAGCTACACCTCTAATATATACTAAATCATTTGTGTGGGCATACATTATCCAACAATAAAACCAATAACTCAATCCAAAAAAATTCATCAATAAGAAGTATCACACTCAAAAACACCACATAAACTACATTCCAAAAAACACTTGAAAATATGGTTATAAAAAAATAATAACAAAAACATCACAATTAATTTTTATATTAAAAAGACTTTTCAAAAAGCATGAAAAAAATGTTTTGTTTCACAATCACCAATGGTATTCCTTAGAGTCTCATTACACATGCATTCCTATACTAATCCAGGAACTCAAATAATCATTCCATCAACCATCTACCATCTCACACACATCTTTACATGTGAGTTATAAAAATAATACCAAAGGGTGAACAAAAGTGCTTCACATTACAAAAAAACATTCTACCCATCTTTCAGATTCTTTATCTACATCCTATTTTAAATTCCAAAAAAAATTAGAAATACCACAAAATAATAAATAAAAAATCCATTTCAAAATAAAAAACTCAATCTATTTGATTCCCTTTATAAATTAAAATTTCATGAGTTCTATTCAAAACTAAACTCATACCATTAAAAAAATTTCATCAAGTCAAAAAATATCGTTCCAAAAAAATTAATTTTATTCAAATAAATTTAATAAATAATTCATTATCAAAAAGATAGATTTCCAAAAGACACTTTACTATAAATCTCTACTTCCCAAATAGATAATTTTCATAAACCCCATGTTTTTTTATAGAAATCATATCTTGTTAATCCAGTCCACATTTCACCCAAAGATCATTTTATAAAATTCTATTTTTTTAATGTATTATTCAAAATTAATCTAATTTTTTTAATCATGATAAAATCTTAACCATTTGAACATAAAATCAAGTATTTAAAATTTAAAAACAAGGGTTTTCAAAAAAAATAAAAATAAAAATTTACAGAAAACAATAAAAGGGGAAACATGTGTCGATGGGTGACTTTTCTATATAGTTGGGGGCCATATGCCAATCAAACCACCATCACAAAGAGCCTTTCTTATCCAAGTGCCGAGATTAAAATGCCTTGTCAGACCCTTATTGTCCACTAACACCAATGGAACAAATTGTTTTTCAATTTTCTGAAAAAAAACATCCCATAGGAAAGAGAAAAACCAAAAGAAAATCAAAAAAACAATGGAAACATAAGGTTAGACATTGAATGTGTTGGCTGGACACTCCCTCACAACTACACCACAGGTTCCAACTCTCCTACTCCATTTACATTTACATTTAAAATTACAAGGGTAATTTTAATTATACGCCCCCCCAAAGAAACAAACATCCTTTTATTTTATTATGTAATAAACCAACCCAAGCCCACCCCATACTAGTCACCCGAGTTAGCCTGAGACTATGTATGAGAGGCTTTGTTGATCCTCCCTAGATAGAAACTAGTTTCATGGAATATATATAGAATAAAGGGAATTATTTATCCCAATAAAATAAATTTAATAGCAGAAAATGAATATAGAATCCCAAAATAAATACAATTACTAAATGGAACATAATTTATAAAAAAAAGAAAATTCAAAAAATAGAACAATATAAACAAACCAGAACATGATGACCACAACACCTACTTGTGACCCCAATGTTCAATCTCTGATACTGAAACCAACCATTTCTGAAAATGATCAAAACAAAGTCGAAACATGCACTAAAATCTAAAAATAAAATATAACTATATGTGTGAGTTTTAAAACTCAATAGGTGTGCCCAAAAAATCTATTCCTAATTCACATCCATTGAAATAAAAGAGATATCAACTTAAATATTAAAAATTAAATATAAAAATCTATTTTTTCACTAAATTCGACTTTAATAAAAAAAATATTTTTGATTCCCCTTTTTATCATTTAAGACAATGTTATTTTTCAAAAAGCATAAAATGACATTCTAAAAAAGAAAGTTTTAGTTTTTATTTATAACGGGAGATATGGGTGTGTATAAACATTTCCATAATCTCTTCCACAAGACATTCATATACAACACAATACTATTATCCAATAAGTACACCATTTAATGAAGCAACAATAGTGATCACATAATAATTTAAATGGAAATATAAAATTCTAGATTATCTTACCAACTAAGAATCTCAATCATATACCACAAAAAAACTATGTTCCAAAGAACATGTGAGATCATAGGACCTCATAGGAGTAATCTAGAACATACATAATTCTAAATCATCTTAAAATCATTCCTCACTAGATGAAATCATCTCACCCACACGCTTGATCAAACCCTACTTGGTCTGACCAAGGGGAACTATCCCAAAGAGAAGAAATTTAAATGCTAAGGTCCACTAGATTGACTGAAATCCTAATCTTGTGAAAAAAACATTCCAAAAAATCAAAAAGACATGCTAGCATCCTATGTTAAGAAAAAATTGTCGGTGATCCAACAATGCAAAAAATTCAACCAAGAAAATTACCATACATTACACACAGTGAAATCATACAACTTCTAACCCCTCAAGTCACCCCAGGGAACAATACCTTTTATTTTAACAATTTAATCACATGGTATCCTCTCAGTGTGGTGTTTATTCAATAAGGTTTTCCTCATGACTTTTCCATTCCATCGTACTTTGGGGAGATTGTTAAGTCAATAATGTTTCCTAATGACTTTACCATTCCTTTTTTTGAAAATCACAAACACCTATCTCAAGGCAAATCTCTTGTTACCCCTAGTTTTACTTCATTAAGGAAAATTTCATTCCCTAGGGAAATTTATCCTTACCATGTTTTCATTATTCATATCATAATTTTTCTAAGTATAAAATTAATTTTGAAACTAAAACAATGGAATACTATAAATACCTAGATATGAAGCATTCTGTTTTAGAATCTGAATTCTCAGATTTCTGGTTATGAACTCTTCTGAGTTTTGACTCCGAATTCTGATTATGAATTCTGATTACAAATTCTGATTCCGAATTCTAACTACGAATTCTGATTATGAATTATGATTACGAATTCTAATTACAAATTCTGATTTGAAACTCTTCTATGTTCTGAATCTGAATTCTGATTATGAATTCAGGTTATGAACTTTCTAAGTTCTAACTCTGAATTATGAATACGAAATATGGTTATGAATTTTTCTATGTTCTATCTTCGAGTTCTCTGAATTTAGACTCTTAACTCTTATGAGTTCTGACTCCGAATTCTCATGAACTATGACTCCAAACTTTATAAGTTCAGGTTCTGAATTTTTATGAATCCAGATTTCGAATTTCCTTGAAATTTAGACTCCAGAATTCTATAGAATTCAGTTTCTGAATTCCTGGAAAACAGAATCTTAATATCCTTGTATTGTAGACTCTGAATTAAATTTTGGTTAGACTCCAAACACTCATATTTTCATTCACACCGAATATTGGATTTTATTTATGCATTACACTTGTTTTGTTATAAAATGATATCATGCTTTCAGTTACTCACTAACCATTGTTTGAGTGACACGTGTAAAAGTCCCTCTGAAATTCAAAGAAAAAATATGACCATTGGAAGGGGGAACCGACTATTGAAGTTGTGCCTATAAATAAAAGCTCATTTTAAATATCTCAAAACAATTTAATCAATCTAGAGATTATACGATGCTAAAGAAATTTCTAGAGATGTAGGCTTTAATGCTTTGTACGTACTGAACTTCTTGTTCATATTTTCTTTGTGTGACTCTGTTTGTTGTTGTGTACAATCGAGGGCTTATGGGGATAGGAAGACATAGGTGTTGACTACCTTGAAGTTGAGGGATTCTTTGCTGAAGAAGATAGAGGTGCCGACTACCTAGAAGTTGAAGGCTTGCAGGGATAGCAAGACAGAATCTGATCTTAAAATCGAATTCTTACCCTGGTGTGGGTATGATAGACTATCTTTAAAGTATAAATTGTGGTACCTTTCTCCAAGTTTTTTGGATACCCTTCCCTTGGGGTTAAAAGACTTACTATTATTACTTTTTTTACAAGTTTTCCACTGATTTTTTATTGTTGAGGAAAGTATAACTATCTTATACTTTCTTACACTTGTACTCTGATTATGTTAGATTTCATACGCTTTAAGGTAGAATCTTCATCGTTGTAAACTATCATTAAGTTTTATTTTTCTAGAATCATCTTTCTGGAATCACTTTCTCGGAATCTTATTTCTGGATTCAAGTAAGTGTTTAGAACTTAGAGGTTTTTTGAAATACCTTGTTTAACCCTGGTAAAAATAACCATCTCAAAACGTTTGATAGGAATTTTTAAAAGAATAAAATTCACCCCCCCCCCCCTCTTGTATTTGAGTATCTACATCATAGTTTAATACTACAATATGTATCATATCTATTTTATCTATCGATCCAATGATAATTGGTATCAGAGAAGGTGACCTTCAATCCTAAACTAATCAAACAATTAAATTTAGAATTTTTATTCAATCCGAATTAATATAATGATTAGAATCAGAAGAAATTCCATCCTATTCTTATTCTCAGAATCATTTTTTCAAACTCATATAGTTCAGATTCATATTTTTACTTAAAGATACTCTTGTTCTATATTTTCCTTTCTTAGGAATATTTTCTCTGTTTACAAACTTTTTCTATTAACATGTTTTGTGTGGAACAAAATTTTTCATAAAGATGGCATGAATCAATATTGGTTCCATAGACAACCTCAATCCAACAAGACCACCATTCTTTGATGGAAATTATTATGAGTATTGGAAAGATTGTATGAAGACTTTCATTTTCTATACTGGTGTAGATAATTTTTTTATTCTTATTGAAGGGTATAAAATCCCTGACAAAGAAGTTAGTACCTTTACCAATCAAGAAAAGCATGATGATCAACTGAATTACAAGGTATGCAATACTTTGCTTTGCTCAATGACTACAAATATATAGAGCCAAATTTCATCTTTTGAAGCAACCAATTATATATAAAAGAAACTCCAAGTTACTCACTTTGTAACATCCAAAGTAATTGAATCAAGAAGAGCTACGCTTAGAGCTTAATATCATGGCTTTGACTTTCCTTATAAAAATCCCATATGTAAGGGGCAACAAAGAGTCATGACTATCGAGAATAGTTTACAATAAATGGGTGAAAAAGGATTATATGATTAATATCTTTTTGATAAGATCATATACATCATTCATAATGAGTGGGAATCGAAGAGGACTGTTATTGATGAGAAAAAATAGGTTACTCTGATTACTCTTGATGAAATCTTTGGAACTCTTCTTCCACATGAAACTAGAATGAAGAGCGATGATGATAATGTTAAGAAGATGAATGGGAATGGAAGTGTTGATTTTACAACTACTTCTAATCATATGAAATCCAAGACTCCTGAGAGAGTTACCAGATCCAAATCTAAGAAAGTTATTATCCAATACGATTCTAGTGGAAGTGAATCCGCTGAGAATGAATTAACAAATCTTTCTTGAAGGATGAACAGGATTCCCGGACAGAGGAAATTTTAATCTAAATATATGAATAAATATAGAAAAGACAAGAAATATTCAGAAGTCACATGATATGAATGCAAGATAGCTGGACATATAAGGCATTATTGTCCTATAAACAAGAGAAAAGAAAGAAAGGAAAAGCATTCTGAGAGAAACAGAAATAAGTATTACAAGGCTAAAGCTAAAAAATTCTTGAGAGATAATGATAACTAGAGTTCCAGTGGTGGTGACTCTTCAGATGAATCTTCGGATTATGAATCTTCTGGAGAGAATAATCTTGGTGAAGTAGCCAGACTACCTATTGAAAATCATTGTTTAATGGCTAAGGTTCACAATTCTGAATCTATGACCAATATATCTTTGAATTCTAATGATAGTAATTCTTATGACTCCTCTGATTAAGAATCCTCTTCTAATAAAGATTATACTTTACCTTCCTATGAAAGTTTCAGTGCTTTCCAAACTCGTTGAGATTGAGAACTCAAAACTCATGAAAAAACATGATAAGGAAAATTCTATGAATTCTATTCTTAATAAATAAATATCAGATCGTTCTAAATATCTTGATAAGAAAAATTTATATTTATAAACCATTTTAAAAAATATTGAGGAAGTAAATTCTGTGAAGAATAAACATCCTAAAGATCTAGAAAATACAATTTATAAGAAAAATGTTTTTGAGCCTATCTGTTGTTCAAAATAATTTTTTTTTATTACAAGAACTTGGTTATAAAACTGAAATCCGAAATCATTTCCTTGAGGAAGTGTTTGTCAAACATTACCTTAGGTAAGGAAATTTTTTTATAAAATGTATTCTCAAATCCGACATCTAAGGAATAGTTCTAGTTTTGGTTATACCAGTTCTAATACTGTTTTTAGTAACAATTATTTTGTTCCACAAAGTGATCCTTTTTACACTAAGTGTCAGTGTGGTGGACACTAGGAAAAAAATTTCTTTAAAGAAAACCTAATCTTTAGGAATTCATAAAGCCTATTTTTCTAAAAAGATGTGGGTGCCTAAAATTTTTCTTTCTGAAATTTACGGATCCAATAATGTTTGGAATCCCTAAACCTAAATTTTTCTTATTTTCAGGAAAATAGAGATGGTACCAACAACAATACATTATTCATGGATAGTGGTTGTTCCCAGCTTATAATTGGTAACAAAAACTATTTTGAAAAGATTATCAAGACGAAAGCATGAAAAATAACTTTTGGAGATAATGATAAGGGGGAAATTATTGGTATAGGTAACATAGTTATTCTTGGAAAATCATTGATTTCAAATGTTTTATTTGTTAAAGGTATTAAGAAAAACCTCATTAGCATAATCCAATTATGTGATGAAGGAAACCTTGTGAATTTTAGGAATGAAAATTGCTTAGTACACAATTCCAAGGAAGAGTTTATTATTTCTAACCATAGGCAATAGAATGTTTATACACTATTAATAGAAGACCTTAAGGGCCATGAATTACCATGCCTTAGTATAATGAAAGATCATTCTTGGTTGTGGCATTGAAGTTTAGGTCACTATAACCTTGGAATCTTATGAAAACATTCTATGAAATGATTAGTTAAGGATCTACCAGAGCATAGATTTAATTCTTCAAAATTTTGTGACCCTTTTCAATATAGAATGAAACATAGATCAAGTTTTAAATCAGTCGGTAAAATCTCAACTACTGATGCATTACAATTATTGCATATGAATCTTTTTGGTCCTATGCAAACCGGATGTATTAGGGGAAAGTTTTATGTATTTTTCTTAATTTATGATTACACTATATTTGCATGGGTCTATTCTCTAGGAAAGAAGTCTAAGGATTTTTATTATTTCAAAAGTTTTAGAGCCCATGTTAAAAATGAGAAAAACATTCCTTTTATAACTATTCATAGTGATCATGGAGGATTATTTCAAAATTATGATTTTGAAACTTTTTGTAGTAGAAAAGGCAATACTCAAAATTTCTCACCACCAAGAACTCCTCAACAGAATGGTTTTGTTGAAAGAATAAATAAAATTCTTCAAGAGATAACCAGTTCCTTGTTTAGTGAATATTTTGTAGCAAAAAATATTTGGACTGAAGTTGTAAGTACTTCGTGTTAAACTATAAATAAAGTTTTGATTAGACCTTTTCTTAATAAAACTTTTTATGAGTTATGGAATGGTAGAAAACCTAGACTTTCATACTTCAAGGTTTTTGGTTGAAAAGTAATCATTCTGAATAATAATGATAATCTACACAAATTCACACCAAAATATGATGTAGGAATTTTTCTAGGCTACTCCACAACTTCTAAGGCTTATAGTGTTTTCAATAAAAACACTTGTACTGTTGAAGAGACACTGCATGTGAAATTTTATGAAACTGATCCTTTATTTTTAAACAACCCCAACCTACATCTTCGGATGTGATTTTAAAAAATGATTATCAACCTGTGTTAGAAGATACTTCTGATAAGGAAAATTTCCAAGAAGTTACGTATGAATCATTTACCCCAGAATATTTCATACCCTACGTTGATGAATATGTTTTACAAAACATAAATCAGTTTTTTCATAAGATTCATCCTAGTGATAGCATCATTGGTGATGTAAATCAAACTCTAAGGACTAGAATTTTGTAAGAAATGAAGTAGAACATTTAGCATTCCTTTCCCAATTAGAACCAAAAAGCACTGATGAAACTCTAGGTGATGCTGATTGGATAAAATCTATGCAAGATGAGCTAAACAAATTCCAAAGGAATAAAGTATGGGCCTCAGTTAAAAGACCTAAGGGAACTTCTATTTTCATAGTAAAATGGGTCTTCAGAAATAAGTGATATGAAAATGGAGTCATTGTAAGAAATAATTCTAGATTATTTTCTAAAGGATATAATCAACAAGAGGTAATAGACTATGAATAAACCTATGCTCTTGTAGCTAGACTTAAATCTAGTCGTATTTTACTTTCCTTTGCAGCATTCTTCAATTTCAAACTTTTTCAAATAGATGTGAAATGTGCTTTTCATAATGGTTAGGTTTCAGAGGATGTTTTTGTTGAACAAACTCCACGTTTTGAAGATACAAAGCATCCTGATCATGTTTTTAGTCTTACCAAAGCTTTGTGTGGACTTAAGAAAGCCCCTCAAGCCTGGTATGATAGACTTATATGATTTTTTCTTCAAAATAATAATGTTAATGGAAATAAAGGTCCAACCCTTTTATAAAGAAAGATAAGAAAAATGTTTTGATTTTTCAAATTTATGTTAATTACATTATATTTGATTCAACTTATAAAACATTAATCGATTCCATTGCGGATCTAATGAAATTTGAGTTTGAAATGAGTATGATGGGTGAGTTATCATTTTTTCTTGGTTTTAAAATTTCTCAAAAACAATAAGGAATCTATATATCCCAACATAAGTAGATTAGATATCTTCATAAAAAGTATGGATATGACAATAATAAGAGTATAAGTACTCCTATTGGTACCTCAAACACACATGATCTTGATGAAGCTGGGAAAATAGTAGATCAAACAAATTTTAGAGGTATGATTGGAAGTTTCGTTATTTAGCAGCTAGTTGTCAAGACATAATGTTTTCAATATTCTTATGTGCAAGATATCAATCCAATCCTAAGGAATCTCATTTAAAGGCAGTGAAAAGAATTTTTCACTACTTAATGGGAACCATGGGTTTAAGACTCTTTTATAGTTCTGGAAATGAATTGGTTGTAATTTTTTTCAGATGCTGACTTTAGTGGATGTAGAATGGATAGACAGAGTACATCCAAAACATGTCATTTCTTAGGAAGTTCATTAGTTTCTAGGTCCTAAATGAAGAAAAACTTAGTAGCACTTTCAACTGATGAAGCAGAATATATAGCAGCTGGATGTTGTTGTTCTCATGTGTTGTGGATGCAACAGAAACTCACAGACTATGGTATAAGTTTTACCAAAACACAAATTTTGTGTGATAATATAAGTGTAATTTCCCGTAGTAAAAACCCTGAAAATCACTCTCCTGCAAAACACATAGATATTAGGCATCACTTTCTTAGGCATCACCCACAAAAAGAATATATCATTCTTCAATTTATCGGAATGCAAGATCAACTTGCTGATATTTTTTCAAATTATTTTCCCTTCTATAGGTTTTCACACATTAAAAGAAGTTATGAATGATAACCATAAGGTAATCCTCTTTGTTAACATTCTGTTGATCAAAAATACTTACAGTAATAAACTATTTTTTATAGGGGAGTACATTTAATTAATCCTTTCATATTTTTTCGTAATTAAGTCATTCATATTTTTTGTAATTAAGTCCTTAATATTTTTTTAATGAAGTTTTTAATATTTTTTATAATGAGGTTTTCCATATTTTTCATAATGATGTTCTTCATATTTTTCTTAATGAAGTTTTCCATATTTTTCCTAAGGATGTTTTTCATATTTTTCGTAATAACGTTTTTCATAATGAAGTTTTCCGTGTTTTTTGTAATGATTCTTTTTCATATATTTCATAATGAAGATTTACATATTTTTCGTAATGATGTTTTTCATATTTTTCATAATGATGTTTTTAGGTTTTTCTTAATGAATTTTTCCATACTTGAAATTTTCATAATGACAATTTTTGTAATGATGATCTACGGATTTTTTTTCGATACTCACGTTTTTCAGAATCTAAAGTTATTTAAGAAGAGTTTTCCTCAATAAGAATAATCTTCCTAGAAATATAAAAGGTATGATTCTTTCTTGAGTTTTCATAATCACCTTTTATTTTCGGGAAGTTTATTTTGTTTTTAAAATTTCTCAGATTCAAGTTTCCTTAAATCCTAATGTTTTCCTTTAAAAACCTCAAAAGATCAAATCCAACCAATATTTCCTTGCGGCTATCATTTTCAATCGTCAGATGTGATTAAAATAATTCTCAGCCATTGGGTTGAAATGGGAAGATGAACTGTCGCATCAACGCCAACATAAAGGGGACCCCAGATGGTTGTCCCACATATGTTTTCAAATCGTTTTCATGTAGAAGATCTGTCCCTCTACAAAATCCCGTTCTGAACTTTTCAGAAGTGCTCAATTCTGAATGTCTGGTGAAATTCCTTCTCAAGAGATGTCTACTGTCAAGCGGATTGCGGAGTGGAAGATATACAGGGAGAGGTTGGTACATCCTATCCTATTCAACAAATATGACTCTATTATTTCAAAGAAAATAAATCTCAATGGATGGGAGAGTGTATCCATATCAATGCCATGAGCTCAGGATGTAGTGTATCTGGATTTGCTGATTGTGTTTTGTCAATCAACCTGTTTTTTCAATGAAGATGGCAGAGAAAAATTCTACTTCAAGAGTTATTAAAAAACATATGCACTTTCTTACACCAAGGCTTCAAGCTTTGTAGGGTTATATTATGATGGAGAGGTAGAATTTTTATCCCACATGATGCCAAATTTTCATTGGAGTTTTGTAAAATTAATGTCTATGCAATGTCTTGGACCTATAGATTTCATGACTAGAAATATTTCTCACTTATCTGCCAACAATCAGATCCTAGAGTTATGGGTTCAGGGTTTTATCGTACCGAGAAAGGGTGACAAGGACACTCTTAACAAAAGTGAAATGTATATCATTGATTTTTGGTAAATCTAAGGAAAATCAATATAATGAATCATATTCTCATTATAATAGAGAATATCAAGAATGGGAATATTAGAGCATAGATAATTATATATCTTTCCCTACTCTTCAAGTTGAATGTTCAGTGTCTTGAATCATTCAATATTCCTTGCAGTTCCAAGATGAGGAATTGAAAACTGATGTTAGTAATCAATGAAACATTGAAAAGAATGAATGTTGTTTTTTCTAAATATTCAAAAGGGTTTTATGATCTGCCAGTAGGGGAGGCAGAATTCATTCCGATAAATGCTGAAGAGGCTGAACCATCTATGAAAGCTAGAATGAAAATAAAATTAAAGGAAGTATATGTTGAAGGTGAAACTCCTAAACCTAAGGAAGATCAAACCTCACCTCTTTTCCCAAGAAGCAGAAATATTATCCATATGAAGTTGTTTCCAAATGGAGGGAGGATAAGAAGAACCGGAAAGAAGTGGATCCACAATTTGGACAAGACCCTGCAGAGGCTAAAGCATTAAAATAGAAAGTTGGTGAAGAGATTAAGAAGAAAACCAATGAGAAGAAGCATAAGAAGAAGATGTCAAAGGAAGAGATTATGCAATATCTTTTTAAGGCTACTGAAGTAGAATCTGAGAACATGTTAGTACCAAAATCCTTCTTAGTTGAACCATTACCTAAGACACCAGGGAAAATGTTTATGACCCCGTAAAAAGTTCAAGAAAAGGTTTCTGAACAGATAGAAGTTGTGGAAGATGTGAAAGAAAAGAAATAAAGTTGTATTCACACTTATGATCTTATCATGGAAGTTGATGATTATCATGAGAAGGAAAGTGCCTTAGAAAATTGTCAATCCTAACATCTCAAGCTGGATCTTCGAAACTTTCTACCCCATGAGTTGATGAGAAGGCTGAAGATGAAGTGAAACAATTATCTAAAAAAGAGAGTTATAATCATCACTTAATTTACCATAAGGATACTGAGGCAGGAGCTGAGAAAGAAAAAATTGATGAAGATAGTATTGTACAGTTCTCTCCAAGTGAGCATGAGTCTTCAGATAAAGAAGCTAATCTGAAACCCTACAAAGGAAAACAAGTGGTTGTTGACACACCAACCAAAATATACTTAAGGAAGAAACAAGCTTGTGGATACTCCAAGAGGAATCTTGTCAAGCTAGAGGAAGAACCACAACATAGCAGAGTGTCGGACTTAGAGTCATCAGCTCTAGGACATGATTTTTTCATTTAGTCCCTGAAGAAGCTAGTGGACACCATTCCGATATTTCCAACAGTTGACTCCAGATTCTATATGCTCTAGTATAGAATGAATCATAAATCATAATCTGTATCCATGATGATGGATAGGTGCATAAAGTTTGAGGCTAAACACAATAATTTCTTTATCAACTATAAATCCCACAAAAAAACCTAAAAGAAAATGGTGAGCTGGTCAAAGAATATAGTTGAAGATTTGAGAGAACGTGATGAATTTGAAAATGATGATAAGTAATCCTTTGACACTCAAGATAGAAAAATCAAGGATCTCACAAATTTCATAGAGTAAAAGAAAATCCTTGAACAAAATACTTGGCTTCAAGAGGTTATGGATCTGAATGGGAAGTTGAACTCTATTTCCCAAAGCTGTAAAAGAGAAAGGGATCTTCGCATCGAGATTGAAGAAAATATAGTGAAGCAAGATGACTTGTTTAAATTCCAGGAAGAGGCTCTGAAGGCTCAAGATAATAGGATCAAAGCTTTAGAGAAGCAAGCAGAGGAGGATCACAAAGAGCTAAAGAAGCTGAAAACCATCATGAAAAAGCTGATGCCCAAGGAAAAAAGAAACAAAATATATCAAAATACGATAATTTCAGGTATATATTTTTCATTGTACAAATTCTTCCAATCTTAATGAAATTGTGGTTTCTTGTTTTTTTGGATATTTGTATTAATATTTTAGGTGAAATGTTTTTTCAATTCCCTCAAATTATATTTGAAAAATAAAAAGGGGGAGAAGGAAAATGAATTCTTTGTAAAGAGGAAGTATCCCTAAGTAAGGGGGACTTTATCTAAGGGGGAGTTTCCATTACGAAGATTTCCATACTCAAGATAATGAAAATTTTCATTCTAGAAATCTAGAATATGATCCATAGAGTTCCAAATATTAAGGTAGAGTTAGTTTTATTCACCATTGACCATGAATAAAGGGAGATAAATTTTATTTACAAAGTATGTAAAAATTTCTCTAAGTCCTTATCTTCTTTTTCATAAGGATGTTTGTGCTTTTCAAAAAGGGGGAGAGTGTTTATTCAATAAGTTTTTCCTTATGAATTTTCCATTCCTTCATAGTTTGGTTAGATTGTTCAGACAATATGGTTTCCTTATGAATTTACCATTCCTTATTGTTTTGAAAATCACAGACACCTTGTCTCAATGAAAATTTCTTTTTACCCCTTGTTTTACTTCTTTATGCAAAATTTCCTTCCCCAAGGAATTTTATCCTTACCTTGTTTTTATTATTCATATCATAATTTTTCTAAGTATAAAATTCAGTTTGAAACCAAAACCATGGAATCCTATAAATAACATGATATGAAGCATTCTGTTTTAGAATCTGAATTCTCAGAATTCTGGTTATGAATTCTTCTGAGTTCTGACTCCGAATTCTGATTACAAATTCTGATTACGAATTATGATTATGAATTCTAACTAAAAATTATGATTATGAATTCTGATTATGAATTCTGATTACGAATTATAATTTCGAACTCTTCTGTGTTCTGACTCTAAATTCTAATTATGAATTCATGTTATGAACTTTCTGAGTTCTGACTTTGAATTCTGAATATGAATTCAGGTTACGAACTTTTCTATGTTCTGACTCCGAGTTCTCGGAAATAAAAATCCGAACTCTTATGAGTTCTGACTCCATATTCTTATGAACACTGACTCCGAACATTGTAAGTTCGGGTTCCAAATTCTTGTGAATCCATATTTTGAATTTCCTTCAAATTCAGACTCCGGAATTCTATAGATTTTAGGGTTCAAATTCATAGAAAACAGAATCCAAATATCCTTGTATTATAGACTACTAATAAAATTTCGGTTAGACTCCGAACATTCATATTTTCTTACACTCCAAATATTGGATTTTAGTTATGCTTACACTTTTTTTGTTATAAAACAATGTCGTACTTTCAGTTACTCACTAACCATTTTTTGAGTGACACATGTAAAGGTTCCTCCGAAATTCAAGGAAAAATATTACTATTGGAGGAGGGAGCCTGCTGTTGAAGTCATGCTTATAAATAGAATCTCATTTGAAATAGATCACAACAGGTTGATAAATCTAGATATTAGATGCTACTGAAGTGATTTCTAGAGAGAGAGGCTTTAATGCTATGTGTGTACTGGACTTCTTGTTCAGATTTTCTTTGTGCAACTCTGATTGTTACTGTGTACAATCGAGGGCTTTTGGGGATAGGAATATAGAGCTGCCGACAACCTTGAAGTTGAGGGCTTCATTCCTGAGGAAAATAGAGGTGCCGACTACCATGAAGTTGAGGGCTTATAGGGATTGTAAGATAGACACTGATCTTCATATCGAGGGCTTACCCTGGTGTGGGTAAGATAGACATTCTTTAATGTATAAATCAAGAGACCTTTATCCAAGGTTGTTGGATACCCTTCTATTTGTGTTAAAAGACATACTACTATTATTTGTTTTGTTACAAGTTTTCCGTTTCTATTTTATTGTTGAGGAAAGTATAACTATCTTATACTTCCTTACACTTTTACTCTGATTAAGTAAGATTCTATACGCTTTAAGGTAGAATCTTCATCTTTGTAAACTTTCATTAAGGTTCATTTTTTCGGAATCATCTTTCCGGATTCACTTTCTCGGAATCTTATTTCTGGATTCAAGCAAGTGTTTAGAACTTGTAGGTTTTTTGAATTACCTTGTTTAAACCTATTAAACATAATTATCTTAAAATGTTTCAAAAGATTTTTTTAAAAAATACAACTCACCCCCTCTTGTATTTGATTATCTTCATCATAGTTTTATACTACAATCAGTATCATATCTATTGTATCTATCGATCCAGAAATATTTTAGGCTCACGCAACATTTAACACATTAAAAAAAATTGAATTATCCAAGAAGAGTTTTCAAGACCCAAAATTTCATAAATGTTCAAAATGGGCCTTAATCAACCATTGAGAAATCACCTATTTACAAATAGAAACTAACATATCTTATTGACATTTTTAATCTATTTTATAAAAACAAAACCGACACCATTTTCATGTCCAAAACAATTTTGAATTCCACTTTAGGAATTATAGAAAACCATTTAGAGACCACAAATATATTTAAAATTCCAAAACATGATTTAAAAATAAAAATACACTTGAAAAGGTAAACCATGAAATTTATCAAACACCTAGAGTGTATAACTCAACAAAATAATATCATATACTTCAAAAAAATTATTAATGAAAATCATTTCACGTTAAAAATTATTCTAAAAATCATACATCAATATTTAATATCCTTGCATGGTTTAAAATTCATGAAATGAATTATTATTAAATTTAATTGATCGATTCATAAGGAGACCTACCTCAAACTCATAAATATTGCACAATGACCACTCAAAACAACCTCACAATGTTCAGAAGAAGCCAGAAAACCCAAAATAAACTCTAAGAACACAAAACCCCTAATTTAATCACAAAAACCAGGAACCACATATTCACTTGAATTACGAAGAATAATACCACAAGAGAAAATGGATGAAGGGGAATGTGGAATATGGGAGAGTATGATTAACTTGAAAAATCACACTAAAACCATGTAGAATATACTAATTCCACCCATAGGTTTATAGGAGAGGCTTTGAGAAATTGGAGGGCCTCACTTTGGGCCACACAAACCAGGAGTGGGAGAAATGAGTTGTTTTGGGGTTTAAATATGAAGATGGTAGAAATGGAATTTCAAACATATAACTACTTGGGAGCTGTAGACAATTTTTCAAATCATGTGACCACTACACACCCATTACTGAATGAACTAGGCATCAAAATGACTTGGTTTCATGGTTGGGAGAACTCTATTCCAATTGTGCATCATAGTTTTGTGCAAAATGGCCAAACCATGTGCATGAATTACACATGATTTTTCTAATCGTGCTTCAGTCATACGACCTTGACCAATGACATATTATGACCCACACGGATTTCTCCCTTGGATATGAAAATTTTATATCAAACCGTGATGAAACAGTGTATCTCAAACCACGCATGTTCAAAATGAACTACAAAGAGACTAAACCTCGGGTGGCCCCTTGGTCACCTTTTAACCATGTACTGAAACCATGATACTAATAGAAAATAGTCCCAAAAAAATTAATCTGTAACACCAAGAACTTGAGAAAAAACCATGAACTAAATGATAAGATGGCACTGAGGATGAAAAAATAATCTGGTTGTGAAAGTCCCACTCCCGAAATTCTCAGAAGACTATATTGAAATATGGTGTATAGTTGATCACCATAAAAATTCATCAAACTTCATTTTTATTAGAGAAGATTTATATTATAATCATACTTCCAGAATATATATTAATTAAGTGGTATGGTTTTGTGCATCACCATTCTCGATTTTATCTAATCGGGATACGATGCTTATCTTTATGTTCTGGTGAAGTATTTGGTAGACATTGGATAGAGATGTGAATTTTATTAATTCTTGTCATCATAATAAGAACGTTTAGTCATACAGAACCATTAAAACCATAGATTATATTTTGATATTTTGTTCTTTAGATTATAAAAATGATTCTAATCATGTCCTTCCTCTAGTATTGTTTTTATAAACAATGTATTTCACTGAAAAATAATGCTAGTTCCTTACGATTATTAAATTGTAATGATGTTCAAAATTCATATTATGTTACATTGTTTATAAAGAAAACTATTAGTAACTGATCTAGTTGTGAAATTTTAGGGAAATTTGGAATCATTATGAAACACATGAATGTAGCATAGTTTCGATAGAATGTTATGATAACAACATTTAATGAAATTTTTAAATCAATATTTTTGAGATACATTTCCTATAAATTTCTCCATGTATGAAGTTTATTAGATTCATAATCATGGGTGACATAATCCCTTGGTATATTGGACCATTCAATGTTCGTGATTAGGTAGGGATGGTAGCTTATCCTTTGGCACGTCCACTAAACCTATCTTAAGTTCATGATGTGTTCCATGTATCTCTCTTAGAGAAGTTTATAGATAATCCTTAACCAGTTAAAAAATCATTGGTCATACCAATAGATCATGATCCTTATTATAAATAACATCAAAACAAATATCGACCACAGAGATTAAGTGCAATGAAACATGACTACTCATCTGGTAAAACTTATCTGAAGGAATCAGAAATTAGATGAAGGTAATTGGAATCCTAAATATGTGATGAAATATAGAGATCCCCATTTTTTATTAGAGTGATCGAATTTATATCGAATTTTTTTTATTCGTGTATAAATTAATATATTTATATTTAATGATATATAATTTTTATTTCTTTGATAGTTTCTGATACATGCAACCCCAGGTCCAATTATGCCAGAATATAATAAACCATTATAAAATATTTGTTTACTTTTGGATACAAATAAAAATACCCATGTTTTTAAAATGTTCATAAATTTTTTAGATGAAGTAAATATATTATTAGTAATGTCTTTATATTCTTTAAAAACATGCTTTTTTTCTAAAAAACAATTTTTTATCATTTTTATGGGAAAATAATATTATTAATTTTCATTCAAATTTAGAAAAAAAATTTTAAAAAAAGAAATAAAATTTTTAAATAAACATTTCAAAATCATCTTAGTGTAATTTTTTTAATGATCTAAGAATATTAGTTTTCGATGAATATTGAAAAATGTTGATTTTATTGAAAAATTCATATCATTTCAAAACAGTAAGAAATTTAAATTTCATTTTAATATTTAAATTAAAATATAATTAGTTTGTAATTTTATTATTAGTAAAATATTGTTAATTGAAATAAATTTTATTTTATTTTTTTATAGACATTATATATACGAAAGAAGGAAATTTATCTTGGAAATCATTTTAGTCGCATTTTGAGAGTTTTTTGAAGTAATTTATAACTATTTAATCAAATAGATTTTTTAAAATGTATTCTATATTTATAATAAATAGTTAAAAACTTTTAATTTTTCCACTCTTATTTTTTTTCATAAAGAAAATAAAACATTGTAAAAAAATTTCACTGTGATTAATTTAAAAATGGGTTTACTGGGGGTGGGGGATAAACTAAACGATAAGGGTATGTTTTCCAATTTAAATTCTATAAATCATATTTGAGGGAAATAATATTAATAAATTACATTAATCATTAATATATATGTCCACTTTTGAAACATTTTTTAGAATAAATTTATTATATTTTAATTTTTTATGAAATTCCTAGCGTGTCTTCTCCCCGACTTATAAAAGGACACATATACATTATTTTATTTACTCCACATTGAGACAAATATCACGAAAACAACCTTGAAAATTATCTTCTAAAAATAACCATCCTTGAAATATATTTGTTTTTATTATTAAATTACCTTTTTATGTGTCCTTATAAAAGGTTCTAAGGGTGGTCTACTGATAATGAGTTTATTGTCTTTCACAACTATTTCAATTTAATTATTTTTATACCTACCCAAAAATTATGATATTTATTATAAAATAATAAATTTAATAGTATATATATATATATATATATATTTATTTATAAATTTTTAACCACCAATATCTAGTCTCTATTTAATCTATTGGTATGTGAAAGTATAACATGTCTGAACTTGTGTACTACCGCCTCTACCTAGTTATTAAATTCATTTTCCACCACAATAATTCATAGAATCCTATTATTATTGGGTTTAAGTATATATATTTTATTTTAGTGTTATTATTATATAATTATAATATCATATATACCTTCTTAGCTACTTAGATGTTTTAATATTATAATTTTATTCATACATACATGTGGACTACCATGTCCACAACGCGATGTGATTATTTTTTCAATTCCTCTTTATGTGGATGTTTTGAAGGATATATTCATCGAATATATATTAAATATATGATATAAAAATTATTATTTAAAGGAAAATTATTATTTTCTTTTCTTTTTTTCTATCCATTAAAAAGTGAAAACAACATTCATGCATACATACATCCCACCTACTCCATTAATAGTGAAATTCATTTTTTCACAATAATTTGTGGATGAATATATATATAATTAATGTATATGAGATGTAAATATTCATTAATGTTATCTATAAAATATAATTTTATCCAAATGACAAGGAATGTAACTACAGAATTGGAATACTCATTATAAAACAAAACAATCAGCACCCAGAAACAACAATTTTATTAAGGAATTATTACCAAAGGAGTGTATAAATGTTATAAGTTTTTTATATATTATATTATAAGAATGTAATTTTTTTTAAAATTATAATAAAATTAAATTTTGTATATGAGAGGCTAGACTACTTTATATGCAATAAATACATTAGGTAATTAATTTATGTAACAATATCAACGTATATCGATATTATTTATCATTAATTTTACGATGATGAAATTTCGTGATATTAATTTTGATAACATAATTAATATTATTATTCTATGGATATGTATTTGGAATAAATATTTTTCTCTCATTTTTTAATTTAATTACATAAGATATTGGAAGAAAATTTTATACTGTAATTTACTTTATTTACCTCTTGGAAAAAAATTATTTTTTCTTCTATTTCCATTTTTCCAAAAAATGTTTTCATTAATGATTTCAATATTATTCATGGATTTTAAATTTCATTTTTATGCATGTTTTAATTTTTACATATTGAATTTAAAGAAATATTAATTACATTTTTTGAATGATGTAATCTTGAATTATTACCAAAAATGTGAATGGAAAAGTTGTTTTGACATACATATCTTGAAAAAAATCCAACAATCCGGAAATCTGAAGTATTTGAAGATTATGTTACATATTTACATGGTTCATTTCAAATAAATTGTTTTATTCAGAATATAGAAAAAATATATTTTAAAAAATATATTTTTAACTGAAAACAATATTTTAATAATGAAATGTTTCTACAGTCTTTTAAAGTAATTTTTCATCTATTATAACATCAATTGATGTTTCTTGTGATTTACTAGGGATATGATCAAATGATTCCATCAACATTAATTATTATTATACAATATGAAAATTATTATTTACGGATGATTCTATAAATATTTATTTATCTTTGTGTTAATTAGGTGATGATTAAACCCTTATAAAAACTTATTTTCCATAGGATATACTATGATGAAAAAAAGAAAATGTTCAGTAAACCCATTTCATTAATATGTATTTTGCAATGATGAATGAATTTTGATCTTGGGGAACACATATGAATTGTTTTAATTATCTGATAGATTGGACCCAACGTACATATCCCTCCAATGCATTGGGTAAAGATGAATTTCACATGAGACAATAAAAAAAATAATCGAGAGATAATTCATTATAGTATGGATCTCTATCCACTATGATAGTCTTGTGAGTGACCCTTGACTAAGGATATGATGACATAGGGTGTGTACCCAGTCCAATTTTATAGTATGGTTAGCAATCCTTGAATAGTAAATAAATGATTTTGTTTACATATGTGTATGAAACAATCTTATGTATTTATACAATGTTATTATATCATGGATCATGTTCTTTGATTCTTTTACGACTAATTTATTTTGAAATACCATAATTTATGCCTTGATTAAGGATTATGTTCTATGATAATGAGGGGTATGTATTTCAAATGTTGTAAATATTTTTTCATAACCTCATGTTCATGTTATGATTGTGTGATCATTAATATCTCACTTGTTTATCGTTACTCAGAACTAGATCTCACCATTTCCTATGTTTACTTCACCCAGGTTACAAATAATTGTTTTTGTATTCATATGTCTTAGAATGGTTCTAATTATGAAGAACTTAGTATGAGATAATGTGGATCACTTATGAGAAAGTTGTTTATCTATCCCAATATCAAAAGGCACTCAATACATACAATTATTGCATGGATAAAAAATTTATCTAATTAATATTAATTTAATAAAACCTTATATTTATTTGTAAAAATCAGGGGTCACTATACTGAGACTCTCCAACACCACCAAGCTACATCTCTGCGGAAAAAAAATCCAAAATCCCACAAATCTCTTTTCTATCTACACAAACACAACATTTTGGAGCCCAGGCCCTGTGTAAGGGTGAGTATAAATATAAGTAGTAAAACACACAATTTATAAAGAAGTATGTAGGGAAAAATGATATAATGAAAACATTGATAACCCAAAATATTTCCCAACATAACCCAAAACAAGTTGATCCCAATGAGAATACATATCAAAACACTTAGATATAAAGGTCCCCTTCCTGGTAGGGTACCACATGACAAATCTATCTACTCACTAAACTACATCACATGGGCACCATAAATAGGTCCCATGCATTTGGGATAAACATATACCTACAAAATTATTTCCATTTAATAAGAACTCAATTAGTGTAAAATAAAAATGGTCACACCCTAGTGTGCCATCATAAAACCATATGAAATACGATGAGATTCTATAAGAATGATGTTACACACTAAAATAAGCTACAGTGACCCCACTAAAACTACCACTAAATCATAATGCGAGTAACCAAGACTACTATCATACCATCATTCACAAAATAATGTCATCCACCACACCATGCTCAACAAGGAACACAACTGAAATTTCTTTGTGCTAACTACACATTGAAGATAAAACCAAACATCAATAACCAAAAGGAAAATAGAACTCAACAGACCTAAAGGAATGTAAAAACAATAATAACTAGTATAATATGGGATCATAATGAACCACACAATGTAAATGATAATTATTTAACAATATTCATAATAGTAACCACTTTCAAAACTAACCCCTTTCTATAATCAAACAAGGGATGGATGAGAATAGATACCCCATTATCCAAAACTTTCTAAAAGAAAAAACCATCCATAAAGTCAAACCATTTTCATCAGTAATACATATGATTTTTAACTCTAATTAGTCTCCCACACCCTTCATGTAAGAATAACCTTGAAGTGGGGTGCCTACCCCAGTCACTGATCTACCTTTTTCCAAATAACTTCTTTGATGGTCAATCAAAATGTGCAACCACATTGGAAAACCTACAACAAAGAAAGGGAAAATATGAATATGTTAATAGTGGTCACACGTAAGTGAAAGAAACCTAAAATGAGGGAATTTAATTAATATATTTGATCCGTCCCTAAGACAAAAATTGATACTTGATCCAAAATTTTCTATATTGTAGGTGGGTATCCCTTATCTTAGATGGAGGTGATGTGAAACCATACACTTACTACCAAATAAGGGATAAATGATCATGTTGTTAGATCATGAACCATTAAATATATGTCTCATACTCATTTATAGGTACTATTTTTCCTCTTTTTGTGTATATATTGTTTGAGTATTACCAAGTTGTGTTTTGGGGTGAAATTGGATAATTTTGGAAGGAGAAAGGGGTAGTAAACGGTTAACACACAGTTTTCCAAAACCATGAACCATTGCGAGCAACCCATGAAAGTACAATACAATGGATTCACATCATTGGTACACATTTTATGACACCTTGAACTCTGTTAGTATTAAATGTGTGACACCTTAGGATTGGCTTGTGGATAGGTGCATTGTTTGGGAAAACAATGTGCCCCATAAATGAAACTATGCACATAGAAAATTAAACCACTGAAAACTAGATTAAAAATTCTTGAACACTATGAGCATTGCTAAATGTAAATCCAACATGACCATAAGATATGAAACTCAATTTTTGAGGTTTCTAGATGAATTAAAATGCATTATTACATCCTTTATTAAAGAATCAAATATATGTTGATGGATATGAACATCTCCCTATAAGATATTCTCTTCCCATATTGTTCCCTCCCTCTATCCTGTATTTTTTCATCCTTTTAAAGGATGTTTTACTCTATTTTTAAGGGTTACAAATATATTTTTTCATTAATTTAATCCATATTTTCTTTTGTATATGTTTTAGATATATGACTTGTTCTTGATTATGATCATGTTTGTTCTACCTAAATTGGGGATTTCCATATGGTTAGAATTTGTCAATAATCTTGATGTAGGGGGTGTATAGACAATTATCATTGTCATGAATTGAAATTACATGTATGTGTTTTGAAATGTCAAGGATTAGGTTTGGAAATCGAAAATTAAAATGAATACATTAATTGATTAATAAATTCATGGAATCTTGGAATTTATTAATTATTTTTAACATTATTATGAAATAATTCGAACATGGGAAAATTGAATTTTATCAATTTTGAGTATAAAATTGGTTGAATTAAATTAATAAATTATTTAATTGATTAATTGAATGTAGTGACTATATAAATAATGGAAAATTGGGACTATGTTCTTTGTCAACTAATGTGTATACTATTTAATTGTCAATGGGAATTCATAGATGGTTGGATTGACCTTAGTGGGAAAATGGGTCATTATTTAAATATTTAAAATGGTTTAATGGTGAATTTATCATATTATTCCATTTGATTATAGTATTAAATTTTTTTTATAATTGAATTGGATTCATTGATGTGAAATGTGGTAAAAGGGTTGTTGTTGGTTAACCTTGTTAAATGTGATATGTGTGATATTTGTGTAACTAATTGATATCCATGTGTCAAAAAAAGAATGATGCTCCAAGTACCCTTATTTGATTATCATGGATTCGAGTGTTGGACATAAGCTAATTCTCGAAATACATATAAGTTGTTGACTGATAAATAGGGTGTAATACAAGGACAGATGCTCAAAATACACCCTGGGTACTAGAAATTGTGTTATTTTCCCAAAAGTTTGGCATCAGACTATGGTTCCAATTGGATAAATTAAGGAATTAAATGAATAGATAAATTAAAACTATAGTATTGAAATATATGAAATCCTTTAGGTACAATTCAGTCTCTATTGGAGGCTAAAGTAGGTACTGATTGTATGGGTTCCATTCATTAACCTATATAATTATGAGGTTAATTAATGAATAATTGAATGCGTACCTTTTTACTTATGTATTATATTTTTTTACCTATTACAAATTCACACACTATTATTAACAAAATTTTATTTTTGACATCGTTGGTGTCAGTCAACTGTGTTGTACTCACACCCTATTCGGATAGCCTGATTGGTACTCGAATAAACATCATATTTATAATATAGGATATGGGAAGGATCCTTATGATAGAAAGATGTGTTAGGATAGAGCATGGATAGGGGACCCAGACATGCTTTCCAGACGAAATTGCAGTTTTGAAGGCCTTTATTTCATATTATTAATTTTAAACCTGAAACTTATTATGGAAGGACATATCTTCTACTTTTTTTTGTTATTGTGTCTTATTGATCATCATGTGGTGTTGTTGTTTTTATGTTTATGGTTATTACCATTTTTATATGGTTTATTTTTTTATATTGTTCTGATTTGATAAAAATGCTCTACTCTCCCAGTGTTATATATTTGACCCTTACTATTGGTCAGTAGTGTATGGTATGTGAACATGCATGATTGGGGTCATGTGGCCATCCAACTCGGGGCACTGGTGTGTGTAACCGAAGTCAATACATCACACATGACCCACAGTTTGTTCTTAGGAGGGGGATACATGAATCATCAAAAAATTAATAAATCAATCCTCAACCCAACCAACACGCCCAAGGGAAAATTTTCAAAGAAAGATTCAAATATTCTACCACTTCATAGAGATGAAATCAAATTGTCTACTGAAATATGAAAATCATGAACTCATTGTGGGGGGTTATCCATCTATTAAGTTTAATACTTGATAATCAAACAAATAAGATAATATATCTATCGCCTAAACAAACAATGTCTTCCAACTAAAAAAAAATCCAACTCCTCTTTTCTTTGAACCTGAAAGACAAATAAACAAAAACCACCTCATGCATGAATGGGGAGAAGAAGATATTCCTCATGAAGTATTGTATTAGAATAGATATTCCAAATGACTCTACTAAGGAGAAGATACCACTCATTCTTGAAAAAACATAGTCATCTAAAAACAACATTCATTTAGAATATATGTTGGAGAGAATAAATTTTGGATAGTTCCAGTCTCTTAAACAAGAAAGGGACTCAAACCTAGTTTTAGATTTTACCACATGAACAAGTGTTATCCTTCACACTTTTTTTGATTAAATATATGTATCCCATCACCACCATCAACATATTGTGATATGAAAAATGCCAAAAAATTTCACCAACAACTCAAATAATGATTAGGGACTAAACATTTTCATCAATATTGAATTATTTATTAAATGGAAACATTACATGATGGAATTTATTTCCAGGGTGTGAATAAGATCAAAACTAGATGAGTAGGGGAGAAAATTTACCTCTATTTGGATTACATGAAGAAAAATACCAAATTCCCTTCTCAGGTGTGTACCCCATAAAACAAAATATGTAATTCCCTAGAATATAGGGATTCCTTATAATTCATTGGTTTTTGGGGAACAAGGGTAGCTAACAATGTACCATAACCAAGGATACACCATGTTATAGAGAGTGTTGTGTACAAGTACATTCCCATGTTCCACACACAGGTATTCATTCATGTATATGGATAGACCCCACCATGTTTCATATGGTCCAACTAAACATGTTCTTATGATCAATATAACTTTTAGATATCCTCCCTGGCTGGGTCCATAATAAATCAAAACTTTATATATTCCTTTGAGACTTTAGGAAACGTAGTATGTAATTCCAGAGACAAGATGCCTATGATCTACAAAACTCACCAAACACACATCAAGTTTTATAATTTTCCAAAAAAAAGACACAATATAGATAATAAATATCCCAAATCAAAACGAATTAATAATAATATAAAAAAATTGTCCAAATTGATATTTAATATTCCTACATTTTGAAAGATCAATGTAGCTTCAAGTTCACACATTCCAAATCTCAGATCCATGGTTGGTATGTTCAGATCTATGTACTTTTCATTCTTGTATAATTATTTATCCATCAATCACCTCCAATTTGTTTTAAAAACTATAAAAAAATAAGGGGGATATTATACCTTTTTGTATGTTCTTGGGGAGAGTGATTGGAGAATAATAGAGTTTTATTAAATTAATACACTTAATAAAAATTTAATGAATACTCCTAAATAACCCTGTCCCAATCCCGATACATGAATATATATTATAACCTCCTCAAGAAAACCCCCTTTATGTACATAATTATAATGATAAAATTCTATTTTGGATTTTTGTTTAAGAGATATCCCTTTACGAATCAATAGAAATAATTAATTTTACCTAATTATCATTATATTCAATTAAAAAATATCAACAATTGGGAGATCACCATATTTTTTCCCTATGGAAGAATCCATATTCTATATTCAATATAACAATAAGAGTATTCTTCTTGGTCCATTTTATAGGAAATATTTATGTTTTAACCTTAAAAAAGTTATAGGTTTATGAAACTCTATAAAATGATATTTCATAAATGCAGGAAAACATGATCATTAAATTTTCACACCTTAAGACTTCTCTTAAAATAAAAAAATAAATAACCATATTGACTCATTTAGATGCCTCCTTGATAACCTTGTATAGAATACATGTACACCACCATAAGTGATCCCCATATTTGTAAGTCAACTCATGCCTTGATCCAAAATAGATGCCACATGGGATTGTATCTCACCCCAAAACATTGAATGGGGATGTCACATCCCAGATTTTACTTCTTATATCACCAACCAACAATGTCCATTCATAGGGGAATGTTTCAGACCAAATGATACTACCCTTTTACAGACACACTGATTTTTACCTAAATAACTTTTGTATTTCTACAAAGGGTTCTCCCAACAATCCCAACATTGAAGAATGCTATAGATTAATTGTTTATATTAGAAATATTTTGTTCAGAAAGGTATTTTCCGATGTAATCAAGCCCCCACATTAAAAATTGGAACCCCCAAGACTATCTCTCAAAGATAAAAAATATTCACAAATATCTTTTCTTTGGAATCTAAAATAGTATCTTCATACCACAATCATGTTATTCCATTATAATAATCACTATCAAAATGCACTCACATTAAAGATGGTTATTTCAATGAACCAGGGAAACATCAACCCCCTAATCTTAATGTTATTAGTCACTACTTTGATTCCACTTACATACTAATGACCACATAGCCCAAATACACCATAAATCCAATATATTTATTATAAAACATAATGTCAAATCATAAATTCTTTGAAACATGTATAAAAAGTTCATATAGAACATCCAACCACTACCACATCATAGTGAGCCCCCCCAGGAAAACTCTTCCGACAAACACTCCACACAATGCAAGAGAGAATGAGAAAGGTTGATTGTGATATCGTCAACCCAACCCCCACGACTACGAAACATGCATTGTTTTGTCAACCTCTATCAAATTTCACAATAAGATAACAGTGTTAATGCATCACAAGGTATTACATAAACAATTAAATATATTAATAAATTCAAAATGGTAGCATAGATCATTCTCTACACCAGTTCATCGAAATTTCTCAAATAATGTTATAACCAAGGGGTTAGTGATTGGATATAATAACAAAACAAGAGAACCTCCATGGAAAATAAACATATTCATAATCCTACAATTTCTAGTCTAAACCTCAAAATACTATAGCATATGAATCCATGATCACCATCCCATGATGTATCTTGATGAAGGATTCAAGGAACGCTTATGTTGACCAACTTGGTTACCTTTCAGACAAAGTGGAACCTAATCTTTTCACATAAACACAAAACATAAAATAGTGCAATAACATATATGAACTCTATCAAGGTTTACATTCCCCCATTCTAATTTACCCACCATGTCATAGATCATTGCTGAAGAAGTACTAGGTGAGTCGCTGAAAAAAAATCTCTCTGAAGACGAAAATAAGATTAAATGTCACCTCAATGAGATGATTTTGGAATCAATGTAATTTTTCAAATACCACATGGGGATCATTAACAATGATATTTTAAATGAAACATAGATAGAATACAAGATTTAACATGATAATGAACAATTGTGTGACATCCTAATCCCAGTTCACTGAGGAGTAACTTGAACCGGTGACCATATAGACTCAAGTGATCCTCCACGTAAGGCAAAGGCTACTGATTAAAATTGGTAGTCTATAATAGTACAACCTGGAGACTACAAACTCTTTATCAGAGTGGTGAAAATGGTGAATAAAATAAAAAACTAGAGGGAAGATATAATAAATATTTGGAAGTTCAATCATCCATATAAATAATAACATACATAATCAATGACCCGAACCATATCATGTGGCATATAAAAAATGATGATGTCGTGATGCTATATTAAAGGAAGGGGATATTATAAGAAATAGAGAATCTGGAATAAAATATATTCATGATATAAAAACCATAGAAATATAAAAAAAATATCTTCAATAACATAATGATAACAAGTTCGATAATCTACTTCCACACTTCATCCTAGATCAGATACCAAGCTTCCATAGTTGGGTAATTTTCCTATAACGTACCTATATCCATTAAAACATTAGAAGTATAAATCAGTGGCCCAAATATGGTGTGAGTAAAACCATTTAGGCCACCACCAATGAAGTATAATAATATCAAGTTAGTGTATATAAAATAAAGTGCACTACTAATGTAATAATTGGAGTAGTAAAATAAGTGGAACCAAATATTCTCATGTTTTTAGAGGGAACCCATCTATCTTTACCTACTTCAACCTAATACAATATGTCTCTGAGGAAGTAACCAAGTGATAACAACTGTGATACATGATTTAAAGTCAATAAATGGAATCTTTGACCATAAAAGGATGATGCAACTCATAGTAAAAACTTATCTCACTCAGCTGTAGGGTCTGAGTGTTATACATGGATAAACCCTATGCAATTCACTCTAATAAAAATAATATTGTGACCTATGAGAACATACTAGGTAGCCTCATCTTAGACATGATTAGAGCCCAAGGAGATCATCTATGGAATACATTTGCCAAATACATCAATCCAATTCCCTGGAGGAAATCAAAGGAACTATAAATCTATATAAATGTAATAGATTAGACCAATGATCTACGTCTATGTAAGCATAAATATGAGACAACGATTAATTCCAATAGGAGAATAAACCATTATAATACACATCCTTTTTTCAGGTGGAATTGTATGGGAATCCAGTAAAACCATAGGTGGGGAATCCATGACTTTCCCAAGGATAGACATCCTATAAAATTGTATAATAGTCCTAATGAAATCCAATTGAAGTATAATCCATTCCACCTTTCAGTAAATATCATTTATTCATGTTATTAATTATAAATTTATCAAATATTATGTAATAAATTTATACCATTATCATTTAATTTAATCCTATATAGTCATATACATAATTCACAGCTATACTAGGAGAATTCGACATGGCCTTATCATTCACTTCCAAGTTAAATTCATTTAACCATTTTAGTTAAGAAATAATCTAAATAAAACCTTATAAGTGGATTTAGTCGTATCGACACTATGATAGAGTCATGGAACATGTACATGCATATCCAAATGGATATATAGTGTTGAGGTCATCAACCAACAACATCATCAAGGGTATATGGGATAATATCTTCAATTTATCGACATTTAATTAAATTAATTAAAAAATTTAATGTTGAATCATGTATGGTATTGCACAAGGAAGAACCACACTTTTTATAGTTATCCAAAATTTTATGGAAAAGTATGAGATAACCTTACTTATATGGTTTTATGACTCCTCATCTAATATAATATTAAAATTAAGGATATAATGGGGTATAATAGAGAAATAAATATATTCCCTAAAAATAAGGCATATTAGCTCCTGTGGAAATTAAATCTAATATGTAGAAGAAAATGAAGAATGTAATAAAGGGGGATATGGAAAATTCCTAGTGTGATCAAACGGGATAAACAACACATGACGTAGACACCAAATAAGTAAGTTATTTATAATACTAACATTATGGGGGATTATAGATATCAAGTGGAATTTTATTTTATGTGTTAGAAATGAGGGTAGAGGAGTAGGAAATTATAATTATGAAGGGAAGGTAAAAGATTTAAATCAACCCATTTTATAGGGGTTGAACAGTTTGGACACACAGTTTTCCAAGCAATGTTCCAATTATGCACCACTAATGAAGATGTTCAAATCCCCTCACACATATGGGATCAATGATTCACAAACCATGTGTTTCCTAAGTGTGTTCAAAATCCAACACATCCACCCCTCGCACAGTTTGGAATCCTGTTAATATAAATATCCACCTACATATTTCAAAATACCCATAGCATATTGATGTGTTTTCACAGCCATGAGACCTACCTTACATGTTTAGTCAAACCATAAACCCACTAATTTTTTTAGTATACTTATCATCATGGTTAAACATAACATGAACCTATCACAATACCCTACCTATTTCTAAAAAATCAAGAGATATGGGATACAATCAAGCCTCAAACATCCATGATCCCTTCTATAGTCCTTTATTGATTCTAAAATAGAATAAGAATTATATTTAATCTAAAATTAAATGGATACACAAGACATTAATAAGGTTGTATATTACAACATACACCCTAAAAAAAGGTCACCCAATCTATCAGGATCTACCAGATCCATCCATTCATAGTTATCACTAAAAATCAGATATCCTGAATATCATCACATATCATTTAACTTTCATCCATGAGACATGATATTAGTACCAAGGATACCCAAATTTCTTGATGGGAATACACATATGTCAAGGGTTTCTGTGGAAATCATCAAATATTATAAAGTATTCATTCATCAATGCAAATATCCCTTTAAGAAACATTAATCAGAACTATACATCTTCATCTTGGACTCCTTCAATCTAGATATGCAAACTAAACACAACGCATTAGCCACCACCCTATCAAATATAAAATCATACCCTTTTCAGGATATTTTCTTCTTGTTTTGGGTATTCACATCCTCTAACTTCAATACCTTTTATTCTACTATATTCATTATGAAATGAAATTTAATCTCAATGTTCTCTAAACATGGGTGTTGAATGTTATTTTTTTCTAATTATTATGTCACAATATTTTCCACACATGGATGGAATCATATATATAACATTAATTATAATATACTCAATATGTTGAATTATCTATATAAAATGATTTTAACCATGAGTCTCCATGAAATATTTATGCTCTATAGATCTTAATGAAATAAATTATTTCACTTATTTATTTTTCCATGAAATATATGAGACAAAATTGTAAAACAAACCACTAAACGATGATTTTTGGTGAAAATATGAACCTTCCCAATCATAATTTGTATTCCCAAAAGACTATTTCTTTAAATTTCTATATAGAATAGTCCAAAATACACTAATTAGTCAATATAACTTATTATTCATGTCAAATACTTCATACAACATCCCTTTTGAAAAAAACTAATATCATGAAACTTGACATGTGGAGAACACAATGTATGGGTTGATGTATATCATAGAATGTAAATAACGTTATTATATTCCTATAAAGAGAAACATTAATTACTCTACTTTTACCATCCATGAACAATTTTACTAGGTTCACCATCATGCAACCATCATTATCAAATCATCTATCTAAAACCTCTTCAATACCTAATTGAAATACGAGGAATGGGATAAAAATTCCTCATACATTATTTAAATAACATATCAACCAAAGAAAAATTATAATTCAACAATTATAAAAATATATAATTCACACTTCATTAGTTAAAAAAGATTTATTTAAATTCATCCAATCCTACAAAGAATATGTATTCAAATTAGAAGAGAAATACAATCTACTTCTCCTTATACTTCTTGATTTAGAGGGTTTTATCAACCACTTATTTATAATAAATACACTTCTTTAATAATCTATATTGACATGAGTACCATGATCTTGGTTGTTGATTAAACCCATTAAAAGCATTATATAGTCAAAACACTTTTATCTAATCATCATGAATAATAAATTCATATGGCTAATCAATGTATACTTCCTCCTCAAGGATACTATTGGGGAATAATAATTTGATGTTCATCTGATAAACATTAAATCCTTTTAGTATTGTCATAGAAAAAAAATAGATAGATTAATGTATATGAACTGGTAAATATGATTCAAATATATTAGTTCAATAAGTTGTGTAATATCCTTTTTAAATAATAAACTCCCATTTTCATTGTCACCATTCCATCTTTACATAATTTTTTAATGGGAAACTATTTATTTATGATCATATTCACATTTTGAAAAATGAAATAATTTCCCTAGTTTTTCTCAATCTGGTGTGATCTACATTTATAACATTCAGACAACTAGTATCTATGGAAGCCATGTAAAATTATATTGGTTCTTTTTAGGATAGAAATGATGTTTTTACTACGAAATAAACTTTACTCTCTACACTGGATAAGTTAAGTCACCCATTATATCGTCATCATCGATTTCCCATCTGTTAAAATTTATAAATGAACCATTTATGCCTTGTATATCTTATTATCATCAGATATATAATTAAGCATAATATAAACCATTTAAAATCAGATTTATTTATATTTATCTTCATGGATATACTACTAAAAAACAATACTAATTTGTGTGAATTCTCCTCCTTTGATTTCAAATAATGTCCAATTTTAGTCATTGTTACGTATTAGAAATTAAAAATTTTTACCAACCATTTTTATATAACTGATTTTATTTTATCCTAGATGTATATCTATGAAATATCCCTTTATAATCATGTTCGTGAAACATTCTATTTTTCAGTTGTTTAAAAAATACATTTTCAACCAAACACATATGAGTATTTTAGTGTGGGATTCTTTCCACACCAAATTTATTAGGGAGTATTATCTTCCATCAGAAAGAAAAATTATCAATTGGAGATATATAACAATATTAGAACTAGATCTTTCCAATACCTATTTGGTATGTGATTTTTATTATTCATAATGTGTTCCATATTGCTGTTGATGTGATTTCTCGTATCAAAAACTCAATTCTAATAAAGAGTTATCACCACTGACACATTGTTTTGAATCCTATAGATTTTAAGATATTACTGCACATTTTTATTTGTGAATTATAATTCATTTTCAGAGTGAAGGTTTTGAATTTTTATAATAAACATTGTTTCAACATCTCCTGGTATCAAATGATGCACATGTATTGTTATGTTTTATCAGTAATCAACATCAACGAATCCATCATATTATATTCATCTACAAAAAATAGAATACCATTTTCCATAAAATGTTTTAGGATTCATTGCATCTTAAAAATAATTACGAACAAGCTCGAATACTATTGATGATTTTCATTTCATCACCATCTATTTATTTCCAAATATCTTCCCCTTTTGATCAGAATCACTTGAATGTTTGTTTTCACATGTGAGCTTGGAGAAGTCATAAAATCCACTATTATTCAACATTTTTTTCCATGAACATTTCCCAATATTTATATGTTTCTTATATCATATCCAATTTTCATATTTTTTAGAATAATTCACTAATTTTACACACCAATAAGTTATATATTTCACGTGGTCCATCTTCCTTGAAGAACAAGTTAATTATCTCCATCTTTAACAATGTACCCCTTCCTTTCAAATTCTAATGCATCACCAGAGTCACATAACTGAATCTCACATAGAAACATAGGTATATGTCTTTTATCTAGGATTAAATATTTATTTTTGAAAAGATTTCAACCATCAATGGCCTTCCTAAAGCTAATGGTTTTCATCCCCATATAATTAATGAATTGAAGAACTATGTTTTTTTTCATACATGATACCAAGGATATGAACACTATTCCTGGTCATGTGTGAGGTATAAAAAATGTATAGAACCCATAAAACCTACACATTTATTTCTATCAAATGAAACTTATCTAATTTTTCCTTCTCATGCATCTCTCATGGTATAACAATTTATTTTTAATTTTACATAATGATGATTTCTCTACCTCTTCGATATTTTTTTGATATTCCCAACAATTATTTGCTCTATTTCCATGTCTTGTGCCTCTCATATTATTGATCATAGGATGCACAACATGATTCTTTGTTACCAATTAATTCACACAAAAATAATTAACAATTTTAAACATAACAAGTTGATAGAAAATTGGTTTTTAGTTTTTGGTTTTAATGTCCTTCAAAAAATATTTTTTCAATTGAAAAAAATATTTACTTTTTCCTAATTTGTTATAATAATATCAATGAAATTTCTTATCTCACTTTTACTTCTTATTCCACTAGATCAGTATCCTTTTGAGATATTCCAAATTTCACATTATCCTATGGGGGGAGAAAATGTGGTTTTGTATATACCATGACTGTCCATATTATCATGGTCCACTATGGATATAACTTTGTCTTTAAATAATAGAACCTATCTAATTGGAATTAATTAATCAGTATTAATAGATGAATATTCAATGGCTTTAGTTGGGATTTCTATCCTGGAAAACCCGATACCACAATATTTGTGTGGTTTAATTCTTGATCGAGATAATATTCATCCCAACAATGAATTATTCCTCAAGTTATTCATTCCTTTTATCCATTTGTTTCTTTGTATTAGTTAATCCATCATTGATCTGGACCATTTATTTGACAATGCGTTTGTGCAATATTTTATTTTCGAAGTATCTAAGAATTTTAATTATATAATTATCAATATATAATTTAATTTATGAATTAACCTACAAATTCTATTTCATATATATCATTGATTCATCTAAAAATTCACATTTTCGAAATAGGATTATTCTCCTCATGATGAATTTTCTTATTTAGAATCGTTTAACTTAATGAAATTTGATGTTTTTCTGAGATGATTATTTTTCCTCCTTATATTGAAAATATTTTAAACACTTTGCAGTGAGATGGCATACATTTCCACATTAAAAGAAATCAAGAAGATTCATTCCAATGAAATTTCATTTTTAGGATCTCATGGTTAGAGGAAAATAAATCCAACACTATGTTGAAATCATCATAATTTTGATCTTTATTTACATAATATTTATCTCTCTCCTTGATAAAAACATTAGTTATGTTTTCCTTTACATTGGCCTTTATATCATTATTTCTTATTTCATATGCCACATGTATACTGTGAAGGCTATCCAAATATACTTTTTTTTGTGTACCTATCTTCAAGAATATGTAACTTTAAATTATACATTAGTGGTAGTATCCTTTTGATTATTTATCAATCATCACATAATTAATTTTTTCTTCATGACCATTCATGTATCTAATATGAATATTATGTTGATCAAATAACCACTCAGTATTTTTAGTTAAACTCCTATTCAAAACATCATATTGATTTCAATACACATAATAAAATTTATTCTCAATCTTGGGAATCAGCTTCAAAATTATTCAAGTGATTTTATAAAATATCAGTGATAGGTTTTATAGGACATTAGCTTTTTTTAGACAGGTTTTTACAAATCTCTATGTAGTGAATTTATTATATTCACACTCATGTCTAATTATATATGTAATCTATTTGATAAAGATCCTATTTCCATGTTCGCTGATATAACATGAACATTTTCCATCCAAAAAAATATTCATAGATACCCCAAGTAGTATTTCATCATATTTTTAATAGTGGAATAACTTTTTCCATTAAATATTAGTGTAAATTATTTTTACAAAACAACAAATGTTTTCATGCATTGATCGATAAAACGTAACTCTAAAAACCATTATTTTGAAACTAATTATTGGGCCCTTATAAAATTAATTACCCCTAGGGATGGAGCGATAAATCATAGAAATACATATGTATAAAATTAAATAAAATGATTATGATCACATTATATTAATGTGAGAAAAACTAATATATATCCCTTACATTACCTCTTTGAGTGCATGAATGTAGTAAATCCCCAATAGAATTTTACTAGGTTCACCATAACCAATATGGTTCAAGGATCATGGAAAGTTGATGTTTGTGTGAAATGACCCTAGAGAATACAACTTATATTTAATTTTTTAGAAAAAAAGTAGCTTCACTAAATCCCAAACCCCCTACCGAAACAAACTGAAATGAATATACTCTCCCATTACAATGAGGAATTCATTCCCTATACTATGATAACCACTATTTTATTAAATTTAGATATTGTGGATATACACTTGGAATGGTGTGTCACAATTCAAAAATATTATTATTTTATATAAATAAAATTCTCATGTTATTTCATCTTCAATCATTACCTTGAATATTCTAGTAAATATATAAATCAAATCATCATTTATAACATCTAATATTCAATGAAAGCTATTAGGTATTCTATCTCTATAACACTACCAAACTGCTTTGTGTAGAGGTGGAAGAAACTACACCACTTATTAATTAAAGGGTTGGAATCAATTAAATATCACTATTACATCAAAGGATCATTCCTTGTTCCCTTATAACATAAATGTGGTGAATACGTAACATTAACTTCTACGAAAGCCTAAAAACCAGAGCATAACAACCCTGTCAAAATTTTTATCTTTGACATAATAGCTTTGATTTATCAAGAATAAACCTTCCATGGCATAGAATCCACCAACATGAGTAATATTGTATTGATACCCGCTACACTACAACAAAGAATTTAGAATCTTTATATTTTTTCCATGGTATCAGGGTTTATGGAGTGGTTCCCTTTAGTTTATTATATCAACATAGTCTAGGTTTGAATTAAAAAAACCAAGGATTTGTTTGTGATCTCCCACAAATACTATTAAAATAACTTTGAAAATACAGAAACTCATATTATTTGATCCTCTTATATGGTGTAGGAAGAAAATTAATTTGATATTAAAAAACATTATTTATTTTAAATTCGAACCCACCATGATTCACGTGACACCTACAACATGGTGGTGTTATATTTAAAATTAGTTATGGAATAGCCTATCCTCCATGGTGGAAGAATTAGAAATATTATATGGACATTGAAATTTACATGAAAATATCCCCTATTGTGTTGTATGTTCATTTTTTCCATAACATATAACAACCTCATCATACATCAGACTATCTTCAAGAATATAACTTCTGAATAAGAATCAATTATTCTAAATGGATCATTTGACTTTGATTGGTGTTGATTCTCTCCTTCAGCCTCCCATACCTAAACCCATGTGAGCATTTAAACACCCTTATTCATGACCCCCTTGTGTCATGGCCTTCCTCCACATGCAGCTATTTTTACATGTACAATTTTTCACACAAACACTCAAGGAGGTCTTCTCGACTATATTGTTCTTTAGATTGGCTATAATGTCATATGGTGGCGACTCGAGTGCTATCCTTGAGTGGGATTTTAATTTTTTAATCCTCTAAAATGTAATTTGGTTAAATCTCCATCTAAAATATATAAACCCATATAGGTGCATTACAAATACCTTTATGTAGACTTAAATCATCAACTTATATAGTGTGACCTTTTTTTAAATAGCATAGTCATCCTTTTCATAAAAAATCCACGGCAAATGATAGGATCTAGGAAATGTATTCAATCTCAAAAACAAACTTATACTTCCAAAAAATTCATTACAAGGGATTTTTTGAATCCACAATAATCCTCCATGCATTATCTTGACATAAAAAATCCAACATATAGTTAATTTTCCAAAAAACTTAGCATGATAAAATTTAAAATGTATTTTTTATATCAATTCTTATTTATCATAAACCACATGTATTTAATGCATTATATCATATTATTCATTGAAATAAATTTTGACCATCAAATTATAATATTATAAAATAGAAACAAGATAACTATACACATATTTAATTTAAATTCATATTAATTTTATATATTAATTTTCATTTAAATCACTAATGTAACAACTCATTTATAGAATCCCTTGTTTTGAATCAGATAGGTATTCTAATTAAATTTGAACATATTATTTTTTTATTTTAAAAACTGTAACATGATACTTAGAATGTATTTTATAATGTTTTATCACATAAATTAGATGAGTTTTGTTGGGATTTAAGGACCAAGAAGTTTATCAGATGTTCCTAATAGCTTTGGGAGCATCAGTCACTAAATATACAGTTCTTAGAGAAATAGGTGGGGTTGTACTATTTTTTCAGATCATGTATTCATCTAGGGGAGGTTTTACACCCTAGTTCTGGTGTGTATAAAGTCAAAAAAATTCAACCATGAACCTAAGGCTGCATGTCCATGCGGGACATTTGAAGTTAATTGAATAGGTGAACTTTACGACTTGAAAATTGTTTTTCTAATAGTGAACATAACCATGTGGGGTTTGGGGTGAGACACATCCAATGTCAAAGTTGTAAAATAGTATTATTAATTTTATAAATTCTATGGTTTGTATCTCTTTGAGAGAGGAGTCCAATGATTTTTTCATGAGATATAAATTCATGCAACCAATCCATGTGAATTTTTAAAGGTGGTGTAAATTTTTGTTTCCCCTCTATCCACATAAAAACACAAAACTGTTCTTCCTATCCCATTTCCAATATTCTAGTATGTTTCTCAAGATACCCTATCTTACTCTTATATTATTCCATGGATCTCCCTCATTTGAGATCTAAATTTAATGATCCCATGTTTTTGGGAACTATATTGTTTAGCAAATATTTCTTCTTCCTTCTTTTCATAATTTATCTTCTCATATTGGATGCTTTTCACATTCGATCTAATATTCCATATTTTCATGTAGTTTTTAAATTTCAATGATTTATCATATTCTTAGTTGGATTAGAGTTTTTTATGAGATGATTGTTGATAAATAAGCATTAGGTAGGTGGTCTATATGCTTTAACATTAAGTATCAATGTTTTATAGCATGCTCTTTTGTTCCAAACTCCCATGATTTTGAGTGTGGAATCATAAATTTATAGAACCTTAATTTTAATATTTAAACAATGTATTAAACATTTAATCAATCCCATATAATTGTTTTCTGTTTTCAACCTCATCACAAACCACCTTTGAGGTGGGTTCATTTTATTAAGCATCTTTACACCACCCATGGGAACAGTTCAACTATCCATTTATTAAATGAATATGTATATAAATTATATGAATTGTTAACAATAGAGTACCTTATTTAGAATATATTCATTAAAAAATTAATAGTAGATGAAATTTAGTAAATGGGAGTTATGTAATTAATCATACAACCCCTAGATTGCCTATAATTACGTAATTGATTAGTAAAGTGGAATAAACAAAAACATGGACCATCTTTATATCACATGTTAGTGAATGAATAAATTAATTTAAGGTTATTAATTCCATTGATAAATTCAATTGATAAAATAAATGTACACCAACATGGACTCTATGAGGAATAATTTTTCAAAGGCCTCAAATTCTTATCCCATGTATGTCTAAATGACAATCAGTTTTCTATAGATGATGTCAGAGGACTCGTAGAGGATTTCATGGACAATGGACTGGGGTCATGGACTCATAGGTCTAGTATGTGATTATTTGAATTTTCATGTAGTGGATTGATACATGATATGTCGACATAGGCCATAGTTGAAATATTATTATTCGACATATGTCGTAGCTTACTAATCCAGATGTGATTGAATAGGCCATAGCAGATACTTTACATTGTTATACTATTATTCATTATTATGGACTACATTAATCACAAAATATACTACTACATCGGGTTGTATTTCATTATCATTACTTCTTATTTCCTATTAAACATTAATACTATTATAGATTATATGGGTTTAGAATATTTTTTATAGACATGAGTTTTTGTAACCTACTAATTATATCTCAAATGCTTTTCAGGACACTTTTGGTTATCCTGATATATCTCATGGTTATAGGTTTATAATCATAGACTATGTGGGGTTATATTACTCTTACAAATGCAAACATAAGAGAATAAGATTAAACATATACAAAGAATGCTCAGTGAGATATCTGTTGGGGATTTGTTAATTTCATTTTTCCTGTATTGTATTTCTACTTCTTTATAAATGATTATTTGTTCATTAATTCTTTCAAATTTGTCTTGGGCATGTTTCCAATTATTTTTATCAGTCATTTATTAAATTATTTTTTATTGTCACTTGTTGTCATGTTACACTATATTTAATTGGAATATATTCCTCTTTGTTCATTACTATTCTAAATTGTATAGTATCTATGTTGTACTACTTTATGACACTCCAATCTATTCTACACCCACTAGAATATGGGGAGACACACTTGATACCTTGTGGACTCCAGTTGGGATACAGTTTTAGAGAGAGCTAGGTTGGGACATTATATGGTGGTATAAAAGATTTTTTAGTGTATTATTATTTTTAGTTAGTATAAAAGAAAACTAGGAATGTATTTAATTAAATTAAATAGATCATGAAAATGTCTACCCATACTTTGAATGGTGGAAATAATAGGTTTTTAGTGATGGTAAATTTTTTGTAATGTTCTATATTATAGCTAATTCTTATTTCACCTCAATTGATTCGTGTATATTAACTCATTAGTGATATTATGGATTTTACACTTGTCCCAGTATAGAATGAAAGAATCATTACATGTATCATTATGGGAACATATATATTAACATTAAATGTATTTTCCATTACAGTTAGACTATATTTTATATTTTCTAATTGCATGATGACTTTTATACCATGGTTTTTTTATTATTTATAATTTTAATCAGTGTAACATTATTTGTTGATTTAGTATATTTTTTTGATCTAATTTAACAATTATACCATGAACTATTATAATTATTGTAAAATAATTTATTATTATATTTCTAAATCTTTCTAATTTGTGTTTTACCAAAAATCATGATGTTGGAGGATTAATTATCCAATTTTAACCTATTTGAACCATGAACCATTTGTTAAATGGGACGAACAATTAGTGGTTGTGATTAAATGAGTACCTATATAAATTTATATAAATTATGGGAATTTTTTATTTAGGAATTTTATATATTATAAGAGAACGATTATATATGAAATTTTTATATTTTGAAATCAATGGTAAAAATTTGGTCACATTTTCTTGAATGAAATTTATAACTTATATGTAGCACCCCTGGTTTGAGATATGTAACCCTTGTTTATGTTTTTAAGTGTTTAATGTGCATGGGATGATTTGAGAAGAGGATGGTAGAGTTTGGAATGGTTTTGAAAAAGTTTGGTGGCTTTTCATAGGGAGCACATTTTGGGCGCGGTTAGGGAAAACCGTGCGGGTTCTTTAGGAAACCTGGAAGGGGGAGACAGTGGGAATCGCATAGCCTGTTCATGGTTTTCATAAACCGTGTGAGGCAACCGTGTAAACCCTTGCTCTTGAGACATTGGATTGTGCATGGTTAGAGAAATGTTTTCCAAACCATGCGGACTAACCATGAAACCACTTAATGTTGGAGTTTTTAAATTCCGGCTCCCTCGAGGTTGCCTCATTTCATTCCAAATTCTCTCCCACTCGATCCTCAATCGATATTTTGGGTTATTAGAGGTTGAAGGTGTTCTCCTACTCGTTTTGTAAGAAATTCAAAGGGGTTTTATGATGGATCGAAGGCGGTTCCCCTCGGGTAAGTCCCTCTTTTGGTTTTTTGAGGTTTTGGTTAGGGTTAGCTCTCTCTCTCTCTTTCTTAGTTTCTTAGATCTACAAGGGTTGCATGTAGATCTCGGTTTTTTTTCCTTTTTTTGTTAATGATTAATCTTTTTTATGTTAGGGAAAGGTTTTTGGTTTGTTTCGAGGTGGTGTTCACCCGGTTTGGAGTGTGTTTGGGAAAAGCGTCGATTTCGTGATACACTAAAATGTAGGTGGCTTCTCTCTTGACTCCACATGGTTAAAACTACTGGTTTTGGTTAAAGTTAATTTATTTTTCTTAAAATTAATTGTGATATTGATGTTTGAATCTTATTGGAAAACCATTCGGTGATGATTTATGGGATTTTGAGATAAATGGGTTATTATTGCAAAATAGAGCATTATTGTGTGATTTTAAAATGTTGATTTTGAAATCATTAGTGGTTGATTATGAATTTTTTTTGTGAAATATGGTTTGCAATAAATATGTTGTTTTATTGAAATTTGGGTTGGCATGGAAAATTATTTAAGGGTGGTATCAATAAATGGGTGATTTATTGAATTAGATTGGAATTTTATGGAAATGGTTATTTACATGTTGTTGTGACCTTGGTGGGTCATGTGTTTGGTTGTGAATTTTTGGAATGTTGTGTGAAAGTGGGTAGGAAGTCCCACAATAAAAGGTGATGGGTAGTGGTCGGAAGAACTACCATATCAGATAGTGGTCTGGAAGCACCGCTAGCTGAAAATGGGGTGAACGGGATTGGCGGAACTGCCACCGTTATGGTTTCATTGTTGAGAATTTCTTTGAAAGAATGAAATTGTTGTGATAATGTTAAATTGTGAGATGGCTTATGGCATGGTTGTTTCTCTTACCCATTGTTCTCATGGATTTGGTAGGGGTGACTTTGCAATGGTGTGTTTGGCTTATTGGTAATTGTGGAAATGTTGAGTGTTTTATATAAATTGTTTTATATAAGTGTGCAATCGGTTTTATCCTAGTGGCATGTGTAGGGAAGTCAGTTGGGGAAATACTACTGAGTAGTTATACTCACCCACTTATTTGGAACTATTTTTTCTTTGTAGATGTCGTGTACCGTGACTTGGGCAAATGTTAGGCATCACCCTCCTTTAGTGGTTCATCATGATGTTTTGGTGGAGCTTGTAGCTTGGAGATTGGTGTGGAGTTGTGTTGGTGTCATGGATCATGGTTTTTTGTTCTTTAGTTTTTGATTTGTACTCTGATGTTTTGTGGAGATGTCTAGTTGAATGGTTTTGGGTTTTTTGATGGATTTTAGTATCACATGGTTGGGTTGAAAGTTCATGCATCTTTAGTTGTTGGTTGGTTGAGTTGGGTTATCTTCAAGAGAGAAAATCATTCCCCACTGTTCCTTGAAGCCCTCGACATTTATTTCCTACCTTTGGTTCCTTGGGAACATCACTTAAGTCCAGGTTACCCTCACCGCCTCCTTAATCCAATGAGGTAGGGGCGGGGTGTTACAAGTGGTATCATCTTGTACGGTCCTTTGGAGTTGATTATCAGATTTTTATTTGACATTCGTTGTGGTACATTCCTTGAGACGAGATGGTAGCAAGGCATAGGATTGTAGGAACACAGACTTTATAGCATAAAAGGCCATAGATAACCCTTTTATGTTGAACGTCATGTTACTAGGGAGTTGGGTACATAAGTGTTTTGGTGATACTTATAGTAATTGGAAATCTCATTGTAATGGGTATAACCAATGAGATGTGCATGGCATAAATGGTAGAAATTACTTCCCTTTAGGATGCATATTTCATTGGGTTTAAGGATTTATGTGATGAATTGAGAAATGGTTTTTCAGATGTGTGAAATTGTAATGTGAATAAATTTGGTATTTTGAAAATGATTTGGTTTTCAAAAAATTTTAAAACATGTTATATGTGGAATGGTGGAAGGCATCATTATGACATTTTTTAGTAATGATATTTGAAATGGGAATTCTTGATGTCTACAGAAGTGATACTCTTGGTTGTTGGATTTCTGTTTATAGAAATGGAACAAGGTAGGCGTCGTAGAGACTAACCGAAAGTGGCCGATGAGAACGTGGTTGCACCCTAGACCTAGGAGAACCAGCAGTTAGTCCAGAGCATAGTGCATGCTTTATAAGCTATGAGAAGCGTGAATAAAGAAGAATAGAAAAATCATGTTGATTATGCGGTTCAATTTCAAAAGCAAGATCCACCCATCTTTAGGGGTGATTCAGACTCAGAAAGGGAAGAGGTGTGGCTGTACAGAATGAATAGAATTTTTAAATTCTTAGGGATGTTAGTAGAGTTGAAAGTAAAGCTAGAAATGTATAAGCTAAAGGATCTTTCTCTTCATTGTTGGTAGTTGGTAGTCCAAGTGGGAATGAACTTGGGTATGACGAGGTAAGGCTTTGAGGAATTGTTTAATAAACAATTCTACCCACATACGTTCAGAATTCAACGCACAACTGATTTCTTATGTCTGAAGAAAGATCATATGTCTGTGACGGAGTATGCAACTATGTTTATGATCTTAGTGTGGTTTTCACTCAAGGTGGTGGGTAGCACGTCGTTGAAGGACAGGATCTTTGATGTGGGGTTAAGGCAAGAGATCCGTTCAAAAATAGAAGTGTTCTGTATCAATTATTACATAGAAATGGTGAATTTAGCATCAGTGGCTAAGCGAGATCTGTAGAGATATCTGAGTGGAGGAAGAATGGTGGTACCCATGGGGAATAGTAGGAACTCTAACACTGGGTTCAAGCGGAGGATGGACACTTATTCCTAGGGTGAGAGTAGGGCACATAATTCAAAGGTATGATCAGAAAATATTCATCTGAAGCCCCAGAGAAAACTAGGATATTTTCAGTGTGGCTTTATGGCACACATAAAAAAGGACTGTACAGAACAACCTCGAGCATGTCACAATTTCAATCAGATGGGGTATCATCATCTCTATTATAGAAATGCTCCGAGGTCGGGTGCACGTGACACTCCTCAAGGATCGTAGACATCATATGCTTCGACGGGATGGGGATATCAGCATACCCCTCGTCAATAGATAAAAGTTAGTTATGGTGATACTCAGAACACCACAACTCCTCAGTAGGGAAATAAAGAGCAGAGTGTGGAAACCAAGGCATTGTTCGGAGCAATGTATGTTGTGGTGGATGATCTGTCGGGACCATCCATGGTTCAAGCTGATATTCTTTTAAATTCTACCTTGATGGAAGTGTTGTTTGATATGGGTGCTTCACACTCTTTTATTGTTGCATGTGTGGTTGAGTTGCTGGGTTTAAGGGTAGAAATGATTCGTTCAGTTTTGAAACATCAAACTCCTCTGGGTTAGAGAGAGTGTTCATCCTTCTTGTGTATAGAATATCGTATCATTGTGGGAGTGCTTGAGAAAATGTGGAATTTCTCAGTGCTTGAGATGGATGGGTATGATGTCATCCTGGGAATGGATTGGCTGGTGATGTTTAATACCCACATCGACTGTAATGCGTGAACTGTGGCTTTTAAAACACACGATGGTGTTATACATCTCTTTAGAGGAGAGAGGCATGAAAGGTAGGGAGAAATGAGTTTTATGGCACTAGGAGTGGGCACGTTATCCTATCAGTTGGTGGTGTTGTCATTGGAATCAGTAGAGGGTGTTGAGCAGCGTGTTCTTCCGGTAGTGGTGGATCAGTTCATGGATGTTTTTCCTGAAGAATTATCTAGGTTAAATCTTATAAGATAAGTGGAGTTTATGATTGATCTCCATCAGGGGAATAGTCTTATCTCACTTCCATCTTATCGGATGGAACCAGCTAAATTCCGGGAATTGAATGTTTTTCTGCAAGAGTTAGAAAAAAAAGGGTTTACCCAGCCTAGCACATCTCTGTGGGCAGTTCTGGTTTTTTTTGTGAAAAGGTCATATGGAAATTTGAGGATCTATGTTGATTATCGTAGTCATAACCATGTTATTATTAAGAACAGATATCCACTTCCATGAATTGATGATTTGTTTGACTAGTTTAGTGGAGACCAGTGGTTCTCCATGATCGACCTGAGGTCAGAATATCATCAAGTGCGGGTGAGGAAGGATGATATTCCTAAAATATCTTTCAGAAGTAGATATGGCCATTATGAATATGTGGTTATTCCCTTTGGTCTAATGAATTCCCTATTGGTGTTCATAACATTGATGAATAATATATTTCAGAGATATCTAGATTCATTTGGGTTGGTGTTTGTAGATGATATCTTGGTGTATTCAAAGTCAAGGGTGGAGCATGATAAGCACATGGAGACAGTGCCAGGGATCTTTAGGGATCACTGGTTGTATTCCAAATTTCCAATGTGTGACTTTTGGATATAAGAATTTCATTTTCATGGACATGTGATTCCTGAAAGGGATGTTTCAGTGGATCTGGAAAAGATAGAGGCTATTATCTCATGAAATTGCCCAAGAATGTGTTTCAGGTATGGAGTTTGCTCAATCTAGTTGGGTATTATTGGCATTTTGTTCGTGATTTTTCACTTTTGGATTCACTAATGACTGCTTTGACCAGAAATAATGTTCCATTCCAGTGGAATGAGCAGTGTTAGCAGTGTATCAAAGAGCTAAAGGTTTGCCTTACATCCGCACCAATCTTGGTTTTTCTAGAACTATGAAAAGGGTATGTGGTGTATTGTGATGCATCGGGATCAGGGCTGAGGTGAGTTCTCGTGCAATGGAATCAAGTGGTTACGTATGGCTCATGGCAGTTGAGGGTAAAAGTGATGAACTACCCAAATCATGATTTGGAATTGGAAGTAGTGTTCCATGCTTTGAAAGTGGTGAGCCATTATCTCTTTTGTGAGAAATTCACTATATATACAGATCATAAGAGATAAAAGCACATTTTCTCATAAAGGGATTTGAACTCGAGGCAAATAATTTCGGTGGAATATCTCTAGATGTTTGATTTTGACTTGATGTACACAGGTGGTAAGGAAAATTCAGTGGCGGATGCATTAAGTATAAAATAATATGCTCAAATGGTAAAACAAGCATCAGACCAGTGGTAGTTGATGTCGGTTATAACTGACTTGTGGTTGGAATGTGAGGACCAGGGTGATAGAGTGGTCTTATTTCTGGTTTGTTGATTCTTGACTTGTTTGACATGGTTAAAGAGGTATAGATATCTATTTTTGAGTGTTTTACCATGAGGTTGAATCTCAATAGTGGGGACACCATTGAGGGTTGGAAACTGAATAGAGATCCAGTTTTGTGTTTTGGGAATCGGATGGTTGTACCAGTTTCTTGTCAGGAAGATCTTCTCCGGGCGTATCATCATTCCAGATGGTTTGTTCATCCTGGAATTTAGAAAATGTACAAAGCATTGAAAGTGATGTTTCTTTGGGATGGTATGAAAAGAAGAGTGGCAGAGTTTGTTTTGATATACTTGACTTGCCAGCAGTTCAAGGCAAGGAATCATAGGCCAATGAAAATGTTGCAGTCTTTACCAATACCTATTTGGATGTTGGAGCAAATAACAATGGATTTGGTCACAGGTCTCCCAAGAATGGTCAGAAAGTACGATTCCATTTGGGTGATAGTGGACCGGCTAACGAATTCAGCCCATTTCATCCAGATTCATGAATCTAATGTGGTGGAGGATATGTCCAAAATCTATATTCGAGAGGTGGTAAAGAGGCATGGTGTTACAGTTTTGATTTTACGAGATAGATATCTGAGGTCCACATCTCGTTTCAAGAAATCCATATAGAAAGCCCTTGGGTCATAGTTGACTATGAGCAAAGTGTGTCGCCCTCGTATGGATGTTCGATTTAATAGGATGATACCAAATTTTAAGGATATGTTGTGGGCTTGTGTCATTGGTTTTTGTGGCTCAGGGGAGGAAAAATTTTCCTTGGTTGAGTTCTCGTATAGTAAAAATATCATAAATTCATGCATATGGCTCCATTTGAAGCGTTTTGTGGGCGGTCATGTCTTTCTCCATTATGCTGGGTGTAATTGGGTGAGTCCTTGATGGTTGGACCGAGTGTTGTTCAAGAGAATACATATAAGATTATGTTAATCAGGAAGAGAATGGAGACAACTCAGAGTTGTCAGAAATCGTATGCGGATCATTGTATACTGCCATTATCATTTGAGGTGAGTAATCATGATTTCTTGAGGATATCCACTAGGTTGGCACATCATCAGTTTTGGAATCATGTATAGATATCTCCGAGGTATATTGGACGTTTTGGGATTCATGATCGGGATGGTGAGGTGGTTTATCAATTTTTTTCACATAGGTTCAGTGCAGTGCACAACGTGTTTCATGTGTTGTAGTTGAAAAAGTATTAGCCAGATCTGGGCCTTGTTATTCAATGGGATCATGTTGAGCTAGAGCCAGATGCTTCATTGGTGCACAGGCCAGTGCGGGTTGTGGAGAGGAAACAGAAATAGTTAAGGGTTAAAATCATCATTCTAGTTCGAGATTTGTGGAAGCATGTCCAGATACAAAAGGGGACTTCGGAGTGGGAGAAAAATATTATTGAGCAAAGGCCCATGCTTTTTTGGGAAAGGGTGGGTTCACTACTTTCCGAGGATGGAAAGTCCAATGTTGAGGAGAATTTAGTACCCATGGTTTGAGGTATATAACCCATGTTTATGTTCTTTATGTTTATAATGTACATGGGATGAGTTGAGATGATTTTGGGAGAGTTTGGAATGGTTTTGAATAGGATTGGGGGATTTTTTTAGGAAGCACAGTTTTAGCACGGTTAAGGAAAACCGTGCGGGTTCTCCAGGAAACTGTGCAGGGGGATATAGTGGGCTTCTCATGGCCTGTACAAGGTTTTCCAAACCATGCGAGGTAATCGTGCATACCATTACTCTCGAGACAGTGGCATGCACACGGTTTCTCAAAACGTGCGGACTAACCGTGCGACCACATAAAGTTGGAGTTTTTAAATTTGGGCTCCCTCAGGGTTGCCTCATTTCATTCCAAATTCTCTCCCACTCAAGCCTCACTCGGTATTTTGGTTTCTCATAGGGTTAAGGTGTTCTCCCACTCATTTTGGATGCGATTCAATGGGGTTTCATAGTGGATTGAAGGTGGTTCTCCTCGGGTAAGTCCCTATTTTGGTTCTATGAGGTTTTGGTTAGGGTTATCTCTCTCTCTATCTCTCTCTCTCTCTCTCTTAATTTCCTAGATCTACAAGGGTTTCATGTAGATCTAGGGTTTTGTTGTCTTTTTGTGTAAAAGGTTGACCTTTTTGATGTTAGGGAATGATTTTTTAGGTGTTTTTGAGGAGGCGTTCACCCGGTTTGGTGTGCGTTTGGGCAAAGGGACGATTTCGAAAAACCCTAAGAGGTAGGTGGCTTCTCTATTGACTCTACTTGGTTAGAACTAGTGGTTTTTGTTACAATTAATTTTTTATTCTTGAAATTAATCATGATATTGATGTGTGAATCTTGTTGGAAAACCATTCGGTGATTATTTGGGGGATTTTGAGATAAATGGTTTATTGTTGCCTAGGGGGGATTTTTTGTGTGATTATAAAATGTTGATTTTGAAATCATTAGTGGTTTATTATGAAAAATGTTTTTTGAAAGTTGGTTTTCAATATAGATGTTGTTTTATTGAAATGTGGTTTGGCATAGAAAATGATTTAATGGTGGTCTCAATAAATGGGTGATTTATTGAAGTGGATTGACATTTGATGGAAATGGTTATTTTCATGTTTTTGTGACCATGGTGGGTCATATGATTGGTTGTGACTTGTTGGAATGTTGTGTGAATGTTGGTTGGAAGTCCCACGATAAAAGGTAATGGATAGTGGTCGGAAGAACCACCATATCAGACAGTGTTTGGGAAGCACCACTTGCTGAAAATGGGGTGAACGGGGTGGGTGGAAGTCCCGCCATTATGGTTGCTTTGTTGTGCATTGCCTTGAAAGAAGGAAATTTTTGTGCTAATGTTAAATGGTGAGATGGATTATGGAATGGTTTTTTGGATTATCCTTGGTTCTCATGGATTTGGTAGGGGTGAATTTGTAATGGTGTGTTTGGCGTATTGGTAATTTTGGAATTGTTTAATGTTTTATATAATTTGTTTTAAATAAATGTGCTAACAGTTTTATCCTAGTTGAGTGTGTAGGGAAGTCAGTTTGGGAAATCCTATATAGTAGTTTTACTCACCCCATGCCTTGTCACTTTGGTGTCATTGGAGATGTCGTGTACTGTGACATGTGAAATGGTAAGGCATCACCCTCCTTTAGTGGTGCATCATGATGTTTTGGTGGAGCTTGGAGCTTGTTGTGGAGCTGTGGTGGTGTCATGTCTCATGGGTTTTTGTTTTTTAGTTTCTGATTTGTACTCTAATGTTTTGTGGACATGTCTAGTTGAATGGGGTTTGTAATGGATAGTTACTATGACATGGTTGGTTTGAATGTGCATGCATCATTAGTTGTTGGTTGGTTGATTTGGGTTATCTTCTGGGGGGGAATCGTTCCCCACTATTCCTTGAAGCCCTCGGCATTAATTTTTATCCTTTAGTACATTGGGAATGTCGCTTAAGGACAAGTAACCCTCACCGCCTCTTCATGCTAATGAGGTAGGGGTGGGGAGTTACATTATATCACTGTCTTTCCTTAATAAATGATAGAAACACTATTATTTAGTCCGGAAGAACCATTTAACTAATTCCCTAAAAGCACGACATGACCATGTTAGGTCAGTTGGGTGGTGTTTCTTATTAGATAAATGCATTATGGGTGTTTTTTAAATCACAAATGAATTAGAAGGACCCTCTTAGGTTTCCTTTATCTTTTTTATTCTTTTGAAATTAATAGAATAGGGGTATAATTATGCTAATGGGGTGGTTATTTAATGTATCTATAATATATTATTTATAGTTACATATAATAATATGATAGAATCATTCTCGAGTGGTTCCCTTTTCTATATAAAAGATTGGTTATCTTCTTTTTGGGTTTATTATTATAAGGCATGACTTAATTAAAATTCAAATTAAAAACAAAAGAACTTTTCTAATGATATATTGGAATTTAAATATTTTTATATGATCCCAATTTTTGATGAGTTAAAAATAGATTATTAAAATTGTTTAATCGAAACTGTGATATTGTTTTGTTAATGCTGTTTGAATACATCTAGATAAATTGACAATACAATATCCCTTTATGACTCAAACATGTTTTCCAAGATATATGAACAATTTCAAATGTTTTCATGTATTAGAATTGTCTCAATTCCTTAAAATTAAACCTTTTATAGTTTATTTTATGTAGGATTTTCATGTATGGGTCCATTTTCAATGTTGTATTCAGAGATTCCAAGATTGGGATTGTGTGGATATCCACAAAACTCAAGGGAAATAGCCCTAGGGTACATTGGATATACAGGTTAGTTGGTGAGGACTATTTATTTTTTTCACACATGACTTTATTTTTGGGATGATACATTATTTAGGTAATGGGTTATCCCACTAATGGTAGTTCAATCCAAATTTATATAATTATTTTGTTCTTATAAATAGTTTTATATGTGAGGAACCATTTTTTCAAATGTTGAAAACATAGTGATAGAATAATACCCTTGGGTTTATAGGAATTCATTCAATAATATGTTCCTTTTTACGTGTTTGACGATCATGTAATTATTTAGTTTATAATTTTAGAAACCTATCAGTAATCATCAGCCACCTTAATTATCATGAATTCTTTTCTCTTCTAGGGATAGAAAACTCTGGTCCTCTTCGTCATATTATAGTTATTTGTCATAATGTGAATTTGAGATATTTAGTTCCATTGGGCCATTGATTAAGTGAAATTATAGTTCATGGTGTAGTATTTGTTGATCCAATATCTTACATTTTTTCATTATTGTGTAAAAAAGTGATGTGTTAAATCATTTATTAATGATTGAGAATGTCCTGAAATACGTAAAAACATGTGGATTCATGATTTAATATAGGGGTCATGAGTACATAAATTATATGTTAATTGGTTGTCTTCAGAGTATATTCACCTGGGTGTTGAGATCTTATCCCGAGCATGGTACCTTTCAGTTGGTATGCTGGAGATGAGGGTCCTAGTGATGCAGGATGATATTGTAGAAATCATCGAGTAAAAGAAATCTACAAGTTAGTTTTAGTTTTCAAATTTTATTCTTTATCATGGGATTCATATTTACATAACATAGAAGGTGTGTAACATGTGTATCTAAGAATGGTTTTAATCTAGTGCACTTATAAGCAGCTAGTTTATATCATATGACTAGATATCCCATTTGATATGTTAATTGGTCATGCCCAAGAAATATATTTAGTGAATATGGAATGTGTTCCATTTGATATGTTTATATTTTTAGTAACTCAATTAATAAGAAACTCTTAAGGTGGGAAGATTCTTATTTATCATGAGGGGAATATCTTTTTAGGTAGTGGGAATAAAACATTACATGAAAATTTTTAAATGGTAAAAATATATCATGATATTAGTGAGATATTGAGTATGTGATTTCAACTCTCCAGGGTGATTATGCCTTTTTATATATAATCGTGATTATGGAATTTGTGACACCCCAGACCGAGATTCCACTTTATAGGTACCCCCAAGCCCTGGTGGCCACATAGCCTTCAGTGCTTCTCCCTCATTACTAGTGTGTATCACAAAAGATTGATATAAACTGAATTTAGATAAAGAATAAATATATGTAAACAGAGGAATATGTCAAAAGTAATAAATAATCAAGAAAAAAAATTAACTAAATCGACTAGAATAACTGAGGAAGATATTTGATGGTGTTAGGAAAAAGGGAAACATGGTTATAAGATAGATTACATAACATATTCTACAGAAGTATAATGAATTGAAAAGAAAATCCCAAGCATCCTAATATCTCACTTAGTAATATGTTATCATGTTTCATCCTTAATAGTAGGAAACTTTTTTTTTGAATCCATATGCTTCCATTTGGCAACACCTACCCACATGTAATCTACCTCGGGTACCAAGCGATGCCTGGAGAGGGTGTGAGGTAAATCTCAATGGTCCACCACCAATGATGTCTATAACATCTGGCCCATATAATGGAAATGTGATATTGTGAATGTATAAATATATAAGTAATTTTGTACAATGAAACTAAATACCCATTTACCTACTTCAGCCCTCAGCATGTGTCTGAACGTGAATCTAGTATGTTATTTGATTGTTACAAGTTTATAATTAGGTCACATGTCAATAAGAGTAATGGTTACAAGATGTAACAAGGAATCCTATAATTATATTTAACAAAGAATTCCCTAGGGACTAACAATGGAAACCTAGACTTCAAGGGTTTCGAAATCAATAATAAATGTATCCTGGATCGGGTAAATAGTGTAATACACATAGCATAGTCCAAATCATTCTACAATGAGATTACTAGTATGTCCAAGGTGTTCATCCAATGTAAAACAAAGCTATGTGATGACTGTGCCTGATAGTCATTCACCATGGAACCTACTTTTCAATGTGGGATCCATGGAATATATCCAAGGAAAAATTTAGTACAACATGAAAGATCCTATGGTTTCATACTGGGAATCAAAAGTTAGACAAGGATCAGGTTCGAGGTGGGTCTCAGTCAAAGCAAGTCATATACATGAATTCGGAATGGGGTCCTTGAGAAATCAAGCAATTCCATTGGGAATACAAGGTGAGATCAATTTAGGAATCTCTTAATTTTATTGATGTTATATATAATTCATAATGTTCAAGAAATTAAATTTCATTACTGTGAAAATAATAATGAATCATGAAACAATTTAACCATGTCATAATCATTAAATAAGATATTTTTGTTCGTTCCCTGATTTTAATTTCTCTCACTAGGCCAAGTTAAATTTAACCATTCATTTAATCTCATTAATGCATTTTCAATAATTCAGTTTCACTTTTATACCTTCCGTTAACATGGTATGGGGTGCTATAGACATTCAAAATTTTATTCAATAATATTAAAAAAGATAACAACATATACTAAGTATAGTTTCCCCTTCCCATTTAACATATTTTTATCAATCGAAGAACGTACCTTAGGTTGGTTAAGTGGTGAGAATACATAGTACCTGCCATTATGAAATTCAAAATATTAACCAATCCATTTAATATATAAAATCATACCCTTAGGAAGGTCATGCCAAGGCACACCCAAATAGTGGCTTAGACACATCAAAAAACTAAAACAACAACTATGTCATAACATACCAAATGGAATGTATCGAGTCATGAAAATAAACACTAATAAAAAATCACATATATTTAAAGAGAATAACCATATGTTTTTAATGATTATAACAATGAAATATAAATTCAATAAACTACACATAATGGAATAGGAAGGCCCTACATGACAATTCCAAAAATCAACGAACATGAGGGATGAGTTATAGACCAACCACCTTAAGCTCATATGACTCTCCTCCAACATTATTAGAGTATTATTTTTCGTGGATTGATGTAGATGTGAGAAAATGATAAAAACAGTCACACCTCGATAACTAGGTCGATATCCAGAGAGAAGAAGAATGGCTCAAAAGGAATCAAGCACATACCATTGTGCATCCAATGTAATAAAAGAAAGATGGATCTGATACTAGATGAAGGATATAACATGATCACTACCTTAGGCCATCCAAATGATCCAAAGTGAGATGAAATTAGGCTAATTTGGTTTGAAATTATATTAAAGAGGAAGAGTTGGGTTAATTAGATCATTAAGGGTAAAAATGTAAATTTTTCCAAAATTTATCATGTGCACAGTTTGTCTGCACGATTTGAAAAACCATGTCCAAACCATTAAAGGGTTCTTGGAGAAGTGGCTGACTATATCAGTTTGGTTACTTGGTTAGGGACACCATGTTCCAAACATGTGAGATGGATCTACCTGACAATGCAAACCATACAAATTTTTAGATCTAACAGTGCGTCCTATGTGTACGAGTTTCTCTAACAGTGTAGCAGGCACAATGTTCCCCAACATATGGGTTCGTGACTCCAAACAATCCTCAAACTCCCAAATAACCTTCTCTAACTCATTAAGAATCTATATTACGTCTAAAATAAATAATAAGTATTAAGTTTAAATGATCCATACCTGAGTGAAAACCCGGGTTCTTACAGTCTTCCTCCCTTAAAAGAACATGTCCCAAGTTCACCTTCCAATGGGTGGGGAAATACTATCTGGGAATATCTTCGGCCATGGGGAATGTATATCAACCTCTCACTATAAAGTCTCATCCTACATGCGACTATGCTGCCATAATATCTATACAAAAGGGACATAATGGCTTCAGAAATCCTTCATGCTCTGGTCAACGATGTGTACTGGATACTCCTCTAAGGATTATCCACGTGTAACTCAATTTCCTTAGGATTAATGGATTGAAAAGATTCAACATGATGTTGTTGAATTTTTGAAATAGGGAAGACATCGTGTGTGGAAATGTACCTATGAGTTGGTAGCAACAGAAATGCTATCGGCCCAACTCACTCTAGAATCGAAAATGGCCCTATGTAACCGGGTGACATCTTAACTTGTTTTTTTAGCCATTTATGCCGTTGCCTAGGAGATACTGATGGAAAAAATGATCCCCAAAATTGAACTCTAGAGGTCATAAATGATGAATGGAAATTGATTTTTTTCTACACTGAGTAGTATTCATACAATTCTATATGAGTTAAACCTATTATAAATAATCTTGTATGATTCAAGGACATAGTAAGGATTCCACTCAAACCCCCACTAGCACAAGGGTGAACAAAACAACCTACCATACAAGGACTCAAAAAGAGCCATCTAAATTGTATATTGGAAGATATTATTATATGAGAAATTAATGAGGGGGATATGATTCTCCCAAGAATTTCAAAAATCAAGGACACATGCTCGATGGATTTCCTCAAAAAAAAATATTGTTCGTTCTGACTATCCATCAGTCTATGGGTGAAACATTGTGCATAGAATCACCTGTGTTCCCATAGTATATTGCAATCCCTACTAGAACCATGACATGATACCATCCTCCCTATATAATATGGGATTGGGAGGGACCCCATGTAATCATATGATATCATATAAATACAATCTTCTTCGACCATAAACTGAGAAATTATCCCGAATATAAATGAAATGGGATAATTTCGTTAGTCTCTCAAAAACTACCCATACAAAACTTATACCCCTCGATGAACATGGAAACACAACTACAAAATCCATGGAAAAATCTTCCCATTTAAATTCTCGGAATGGAAGTGGATGTAAAAGCCTAAAGGTCTTTGGTTCTCTACCTTCACATGACGACAGGTGGAACACCTAGTGATTAATCCTACAATATGATGTTTCATCCAAGGCCGCTGATATTGGTGTCACATATCATTATACATCATGGATATTCATGGATAAAATTACCACTGAGAATCATGGGACTCTTTCATCAAATCCCCTATCATATCTGTAGGAACCCAGACACATCCATGTATGTAAAGGATGTGGACTATATCCAAATACCAATTCACTTGTGGGTGTTCTTTTGATATACTCTCATAGAGAACTAATCCATCAGGATATGAAAATTTCCTACCGTTAACATTATCAAGGATGGAATAGGTAACTATCAAATATTAGATTCAAAACTACTTGTGACAATCATGAAACTCCAGATGTGGCTCAGATAAAGGGGTTTTTAACTCCAATTCATGACTGGATTCTTACACTTCCAGTGATTGAGTTTTCTTACTCAGTGCAACTAAATTCACATTGCCCTTCCCAGGAATATAGGAAAGCTTAAAATCACTGTATTTTAGAGGGATTACCAATAATAGTTGTCTAATGTTCACGTCACACTATGTCAAGATATATTTGAGGCTCTTTTGGTTTGTGTAAACCACAAAGCAATCACCCAACAGATCATGTTTACCATAACATAACTCATGGACAACTACTACATGCTCAAGGGAATGTGTTGGGTAGTTTCTCTCTTAAGGACTCAATTACTAAGTCCCTTAGACCATGACTGTATCCTCTTGTATCTTCCCTATACCTAATATGATTCTTGATGCATCACAGAATACTCTATAACCTATTTATGGCTCTAGAAGAGTCAGAATAGTTATCAAGAAAAGAATACCCTTCAACTCCTTTATGGTATTCTCACAAGATTCTAACCACGTGAACTTTTCACCAATCATTGTAAGACCGATGAGATATATAGCATGGCATGGGAAGTTCAATAGGAAATGTATGTAATATCTAACTAGTCAAAAGAAACTCAATATATCAACACATTCTATGGATTCTCTTAGAAAAATACATCAATATCATTTCTAGGGTCAATAGATAGACCTGATTCTGAGATAATATGAAACAATAAGTGAACATTGTCGATCTAGAAGTATCACTTAGAAATCATGGAATTAAGATGATTTCCTCTCAGTGTACTCAGAACGATATATAGATTGTTTTCATGGTCGTTAATAGAGTGGGAATACACCAATATGTTTTCATCAAAAACTACGATAGAGAATCCAAATAGGGGTGGAACAACCTATTCATTATATTTAGAAAAACAGAGGGTGTGTTTGTGAGACAGAACAGAAAAAAAAGGTACCCAAGAAAACCATAACTACTACAGAAATATGTATGAGGTATGTCTATTATCTTAACTCACACCAGATGATACCTTGATCTCAGGTTGATCTAGGAGAATAACTTATGTCCTTAGAGCTGGTTAGCGATATCCTTTAATTAAGGTAGTGGATACCGATTTTTGACTATATATTGGATCAACCATCTGTAATATACATATTAGTATTTGTTTCCATCATCCTTATTGGATAAATTCTTCATTAAAGCCCCAGTAGGATATTCTAGTCCGTATAAATTCATTGGTTTATAGATCCTCTAACTCCCTCTGGAGCTCTTGCAGCATAGTAGGTGCCGTCATATATGAATTAATGGGCACTAAATCTGCTCCAAGAATAAGCTAGATCATCAAATACACCTCTCTCTCAAGAGGTAATCTAGAAATGTCACCGGGAAAGAAATCCATAAAATGACCGACTATTGGATGGAAATTTTCTTGATGTAAACTCTTATTCTCCATGAAGATATTGGCGATATGGGTGGTCACACCCTATATCCCATGATTATATGGTTCTTCTCAAGTAGCCTAGACATCTCACACACCCTTATGTAGAAAAATTCTTCCCTCTCGTGATGTAAACGATTCCCTTTGATGATATAAGTCTACAAAAGTTTGATAATAAAACAACCAACCCTCCTCGTGAATGAAATATAAGCATATCAACTCATGAGATAATAGGTTACATTAGAAAGGTTAATTGTATAACTTAATGGAATAGTCCATAAATTATTGTATTACCTCAGACTACACTCCTAACAGTGTATCTTGGGTCATTACACCACAGTAATATAGTATCTAATGTCCGTGAAATTCCACGATTGATACAGATACAAAATAGTTTGAATCAATTTTATTAGATACCACTAGAATTGTCCCAAATACTGTAAATTGTCTCACTACCTGATCCTCAGGTATCATTTTTATTGCCTGCAGCAGGCCTGATCCACGACTATGTGCACTAGATAATCTACCACGTTCATTACTACTATGTTGGCGATGTTAGTGTTTAGGGGTATGGATACCATGTACATAAAATCCTCTTCGACCATATCTACCGAATCTATTAAAATCCCCACATAACATGATGCATACAAACCCACTCATGAATGTGGAGCTGGTGTGGATCCTTTTCCACTCTATGTTGGTGGAATGGTCCTAAAGTATCTCTGGAGATGCCACGTATGACCAAAACCCTATAACTCCAATGGATCTATTTCAAAATTGGGCTTCTTGTACCCCTTTCCTCTACACTGATGAAACACCATGGTGCTATTAAAATGGGTACTTTGGTTGTCACCTACTGATTAAAAACCTCTAGGGAATACTTCCCGCCACCAATAGAACTAATGGCATACCATGGAACTGATCCTCTATGACTTGTTCTACAATCCTCTCTCTGGTTGTGATCAGTGATAAGAGACTAGTAGAATATTTTAGGAAAATTAGTATGGATAATGAAAATCACCTATTTGTGGATTTCTTACTGAAGCCCATCCTCGAATCATGTAGAATTGGAAAGCACGTCACCGACAAGAAGAAGAGATACGAATTGAAACTCCATGAAACATATTGAATATTTCATAACAAACATAGAAACCTATTTCAGATGCATGAACTCTCTATATTTTTAATCTCTTTGTATCCGAGGAATGAAATTATCAGAGAAAATAGTCTAGATGTTGTCCGACACCATGCCTTGATGGTGATCATCCTGGGTAACTACATCCCACCATCATTTAGCCGAATCTCAAAACATTTATTGGTAAATCTTGACCCTCTACTCTATAAGTGTATCTAGACACTAAATTATAGATAGTATTTTTCTCTAGAAAAGACTCATTAGCATGTGTATTGTCATCCCCTGAGAAAGTAGGAGAATTCTACTACTGGATCACATTATTCAGATCATCCATCACATGTGCAACTCATGGATCACCAGGCATGGACTGCATCAGACATAAAAAACTATCATAAACATGTGAATTAGTACCCAAATCAATTATAGTAGGTGGTGCATCATGTGTCCTTTTTAGAGGTAAAACAAAAGGCTCAAATCCCACCTCATCTGGAGCATGATCACCACCACCTCCATATCGTACGATACATGGATGTCTTGGTGGAATTTGTCAAAAAATGAAAAGAACACACCACAAAATAAGCATTAATAAAAAAGACAAAATCACTTACAAAAGCTAAAGGGGGGGGGGGGGGGGGTCATTACCCAATTTATACTTCCCCAACTACCTTCTAAGACGAAAAAGTAATATTTAGTTCTCATGTATATTTTTCATTTCATTTTACATTTAATTTCTGGGTCCACTCCTTTAGCATTCACAAACATGAAATAGTGGGATACAGATGTGAAACTTTTTCATACTATAAGTCATAATTCAATTTACAAAGGATATACATTCCCATTGAATCACTTCCCATACACCTCATCAATGAAAACAAAACTCATTTATTTATATCATAATGGCTTGACTTGGTAAATTATAGATCCAAACCCATGATTACCCATAAACCTCATGAATTGAGATAGGAAATCAATCAAATACATCAAAGTGTAAAACAATCATAATATAACCATCATAGAATCACTCAATAATCAAAGGCATTTCCAGAAATAAAAGGAGTGAAATGCACCAATATTGTTTGTCAATATGAAAGAAATGTGAATTCAATGTGCTTATATGATGCTTGTAAAAATTATATTTTCTGTCATCTTATCAGGCCACAGATTAAATAAAATTATCAATTAGAGTAATAATAATAACCACAAGAAAAAATGTATGTTCTCTAGAAATGAAATAAACTAAAATATAATAAGAAAAATATAACAATAATTTTATTATGGGTAGCATGGATTTTACCCTAAATCTAGCTTTGTGATTCCCAATAAAAGCTTATGCCCAAGTCCCATAGAGTTCCTAAAATCTAGTATATTGTCTCCAAATAGTAAATACATAAAAGAACCTCCTTTGATACTAAATTGTGATGTCCCTGACCCAGATGTCAATTAATTGGTTCCTTGAGCTTATTGGGAAAAACTACCTCAATAAAATCTTCCAAAACGCTAGAGGATACTAACTTGCCACATTTTCTTAGGTTGTGTTAATGTGGAGCCTATTCCCTCATTACCTAACTATAGCACAATGAATAGATATAAATAGTGATAAGTATTATAATAAATAAACGTAATCAAAAAAATAATACAAAGACAATAAATATACAAGGATAATAAAAACCTAATCAACTGGAATAACTGATGATGATATGTCAAGTCACTAGAAAACTAGAAAACATGGTTATATGATAGCCTGAATAGAGATGTTCCAAAAAGTATATGAAAATCAAAAGGCTATACCAACCTTCAGGTGCCCTGGATTAGTGATCTACTATCTATATCCTTTATAAATAGAATGTAATGATGTGTTTGAAGCCATATTTTTAAATTTGTCGACACCTTCACACAAGTTAATAGCTCTGGGTAACAAGCAACATCCTGAGAGGGTGTGAGATAAATCTTAGTAGACCACCACCATTGGTGCCTATAACATCTGGCTCGTGTAATTGAAATGAGACAGTGTGAAATAATGTATTTATAATGTAAATTAGTACAATGTAACTAAATACCCAAGTACCTACTTCTTCCCCCAGCTGGTGTCTAATCCTAAAACCAGTTTGTTATTTTATTTTTACCAGTTTATAATTATCTAAACGGTTAACAATAGAAATGTCACTAAGATATTACAAAAAACCTGCAATGATATTTAATAATGACATCCCAAGGTAATAAATAAGGGAAAATAGACCTTTAGGGACCCCAAATAAGTAATAAATATAGCCTTGATTAAAGGAATAGTGTAATCCAAGGATCATTGTCCAAGGATTTCAAAAATGAGATTCCTACAAATTACATGAATTTCATCCAACGTAAAATGGTGTTGAGCAATGAATGAGCCCAATGGGTTTTAACCATAGAACCTATTTTTCTTTGATGGATCTAAGGAGTATATCCAAGTCATCCATTATTACAAAATTAGGGATACTATAGTGTAATATATATCATACAAAGTTAAACAAGGATTGGGTTCTAGGTGGATATGAACACAAGCATGTCATATCGTTGAATTTGAAATAGGGTCCTCAAGAACTCTAGGGATTATCTTGGGAATCCATGGAGAGATCTAGTCATGCCACTCCTATTTTGATAATAAATTCATATATAATTCATAAGGTTCAATCCATTAAATTACATTAGTGTGACAAGGCTAATTGAGCATGCAAACATTTAACCATGCCATAATCTATCAATCCATCAATTTGGTTATATCCATGCCTTTCATTACTGTGACAAGGACAAGTAGCATGGCACTATTAATTTAATAAATTTAAGGAAATCTCAATAATAAAGGTTCACATACATACCTTCTACTAACCTGGTAAGTGGTCCTACTAACATCCAACCTATTATTCAATTAAAATAAAAAAGGTCAGCTCATATACATAGTATACATGCCAATTTATATTTAAAATTTGTTTATCATTTGAAGAACATAACATAAGAGGGTAAAGTGGTGAGAATACATGGTACATTACATTATTCAATTTAACATCTAAAACAATCCATTTAATATAGAAAATCATACCTTTCACCTAAATGGGGGCACAAATGTTTCAAAATAGTAAAACGATAGCTATTGACTAACATCCTACATGGGATGGATAGAGTCGTGGGAATAAACACTAAAATATAATGACATATTTGGAAATATAATAACCAAAAGTTTCGAATGATTATAATAATTAAATATAAATTCAATAAACAACACTTGAGAGAATTTTCATTCCCCATATGATAATTCCAAAATCAATGAACTTGAGGGATGCGTTATAGACCACCCACATCAGGCTCATACGAATATTATTCTCTAGTATTGGCCTCTGACTTGGAACGGATTTGAGTAGATATGAGCAATAGTTAAAAATTCTCAAACATGATAACTACATAGAGATAACGATAGAATAAGAATGGGTCACATGGACTTGAGTTAATATCGTTTCTCATCCAACATAATGAACAGAATGTCGATCAGATCTTTGATGAAGGGGATCTTGATCCCTACCTTAGGCCTTAAAAATGATAAAAAATTTGGTGAATGGATTCCAATACCACTGGAAATTGAATGGATGAATATTTGGGTTAATATGATCATGAACAATAAAAATGCAATGCTACTCGAAATTTATCCTCTGCACAATTTGTTTGCATGGTTTTACAAACCGTGAAAAAACAATGAACATGTACCTAGAGAAGAGGGGAACTAGAATGGTTAGTCCTCATGGTTAGGGACACTGTGTTTCAACCATTCGAGATGGATCGATAAGAACATATAGACCATCTTCATGGTCAGATTTAACCATGAGGCCTAACTACATGGTTTTCTTTAACAATGCAACATGACCAGTTTTCCCCAAAAGATGGATTTTGAGCTTCAAATATGCCCCATAAAAACTTCAAACCTCAAAAAACCATTATGAATCTGTAGTAGGTACAAAATAAATAATTAGAATGAAATTTAAAGGATCTATTATTGAGTGAAAACAGTGTTCTTACAAAATTATTATAGGAGGCGGATTGAGGACTACTGTATGCCGATGATATGAGAGATATGATGGGCCAATAGCACATATAGGGTTAAATGGAATCCTAAAAACAAAGTGGGTTGTTTATTAAAAAAAATTGATGAATTTCTAGGGTGGGTGACTATTAAAAACAATCAAATGATAAATCAAATATGAATATGGGTTCTAAGGTATCTTTTAACTTGGTGAGGTTGACATGCCATGCATCACAATCATCTCGATATAACTGATGATTGAATAATGGGTGAATGATTATGTTTTTAAATGGGTCATATAAGATTTTGTACCCATTTTGTAATAAATTAATTGGCCCATGCATATTTCATGTGGAACAATTTAAATATTTAATCAGTTATTAGATGTGTTTGAGTCGAAGATAGATAGTTTCAATTTTATGCTTTTGGAATTGGTGACATGGTGATTCGAGTAAATTGATGGGAGTTCCTATTATGATAACAATATAAGAAATCATTTGAAAAATATAAGGTTGTTGATTCATGTTTGGACCTAGACATGCCTGGTTGGGAAACATCGTTTTTGGAGTTATAAAAGGCTATTGTAGCCTTGTAAATGTGAGAATAGATCAGGAGGAGAAATGTATTCCTATCAATAACAACATAGTGTACTCTTAATTTATTATTGATTATAACCAATATCATGATATATAATAGAGTATTTAGAGAGTGATTTTTTTATATTACAAGCTAAATAAATCAATTCCACTTCTTTAATGGATGGACTCTTTAGAAGTATGCTAAAAGATAGGTTTAAATAAAAAACATGTGGATTAAATTCCCACCATAACTTATAAAGAGAGGACCCTCCTGAGGTAAGGGTAATTACTATGTAGGAAATATTTTTGGAAAAAAATTGTTACTCATAAACAATTTTATAAAATAATTATAAATTATTCTATTACTTGAAATCACCAAAAGTTGAATATATAATTTCATGGAAATTTACGAGGTGATATCAGTGTGACATAGGTCAAGATTCTATATATTGGATGATATGTATAATCCTCATAAGATGATAATTTTATAAAAATATATGGCCACGAGTTGTGTAACTAGAGTTCCCCCATTTAATGGGAGGTGGATAGCTGTGAACTCTATTTATCATGAACATAGTAGGGGATTGGTGTAGTGAAAGGGTTGGTCTAGGAATTTCAGGTAGAAGTCGAACTGGCCAAAATAAATTGGGTCAATTAGAATTGTGGAATTTGGATTGAATGAGGACTAGGTGTAGTATCTCTACCCATGATCAATTGTATTTATTTTTACCTTATGAAAAGAGAGTCGGTGCAATGCCAAGGATTCATTTTATCCTTAAATCCAAAGGGTGAGTGTATAATAACTCAAAATTGGTTATTGATATGGAAAAAAATGGTGGATAGTAACAAAGCCCCAGTATGAAGGATATGAATAAATTATTAGGAATTAGTTTTTTCGGGCTTGCATATTCACCGAATTAGTACATTAATTGGTGTTATTAAGTTTGGATTGAGTTTCTTGTGGATTATGAACATTATAATTAAAGTAGATCTTAGAGGTTTGTTGGTCTTCATGCATGGAAAAGTGCCACTAGATAAGAATTTCAGGACACAAGTAGGTCTGTTCATGTTTCATTGTTCCCTAAGGCTTCTCATGGAAGAAAAGGTGAAAGGTGGGGAGGTGATATCATTTTATGTTTTAAAAAAGATATAAATTCTAAATGAATTAAAAAATTACATTTAATTGATAGTTCCAATCATTATTTTATCATAAGAGTGGATTTATCTGTGTTAGATCACATAAATATGTGATTTTATGTGGTTTAAAGCTCTAGAAGTGTCTCAGATGTTCAAATGAGTTTCCCATGTTTTAGGATTCAAAAAAATTCTCACGAGAAGCATATAGAGGAACACAATTTTTGGAAATAATGTATCCCTATAGAGAAAACCATGCTACATGGATCTGGTGTGGATATGGTGTCACATTTTTTGTTGAACTGTGTGCCTGATACCATAAAATCATTGAGGGCCTTTCAAGTTTATCGCAAAGTTAAACCACATGACAGGCTAATGTTTTTTCTAACAGTTTACTTAGTTTTTTGGTGTGTGGGGGTGAGATGGTGATGAAGCCATGGTTGATGGATGGTTTTCATAATAGTGTGCACAAATTTTTCAGGGTAAGATCCTAGATTTAGGAATCCACATGTTGTCATATGGTTTGGAAATATTTATGGACAAAATATGGAGCTCATTTATTGTGTGGAACTGATCATTTCCCCCCCTTCTTATTAGAACCAAAACACACCACTTCCTCCATAATTTCTCATCTACATGGAAGCCACCCATTCGATCCTCCAATGTATTCTAGTATTTCATATATCTCCTTAATTTGATAATCAAATTGAACTCCATCAGGTACATTGGAAGATTAAATGTTATCCTATCTTTTACATTCCTTCTTTTTATTATTTATCTTATTGTATTGGATTCTATTTCCATGAATGGTCATATGTACTATTTTTAAGATGTTTTTTGATTTCCCCAATTTTTTATCATTCCAATTTGATTAAGATCCCAATAAAGTATGAGTGTGTCTTACAAGGTAATAGTTAGGTGATATATACCTTTCCGTTTAATTTTAAGTGTTTTATATCATGCACTATAGTTCTATAAGTTCGAAAATTCCAGGAAACACTTTTTAAATTTGTGAAATATTAATGATGATATTTAATCCATGATTTAAAAATGTTATTATACCTAGATCCATATTTAGATGTTTTCATCCTCAACCCAAACAACCCTTGAGGTTGTTTAGTTTTATAAATCAAATTTACACCAAAAATGGGGTTATTTTTTCTAACCATTTATTGAATTAGAGCCATATATGAATTATATTAGTTGTTAAATTATGAGAACCTTGTTTAGAACCTATTAATTTCTAAATTAAATGTAAATGAATTGTCATAAATGGGAGTTGTATTTTTTAATAGATAATAATTTGGGTTTTCAATAATTAATTAGTTGATTATTGAACGATCATGGACACTAACAATGCCCCTCCATACATAAACATTGAGTGAATTGATAAATGATTATAAGGTGTTTAATTTAATTCATATAGGGAATTCACATTAACATGGGCCTATTCGATTTTTACATAGATGTGAAATGAAAAAAGAAATGAATGTGCAGAGCTAAATTGATAATAGGAATGGCCACTAACAATCCCCTATTTTCCGTATGTTGATGTGAATTAAATAATTTATTGAATATGATAAATTCATTAACAAAGTTAATGGAAATAATCATGTCCATCAATCCATTTTTTATAATTCATTGAATTAAATTCAAAAAAGGGCATTGAAATTAACATCACTCACTAATTTTCTTATCACTATTGAGTGGTTTGACTAATGAATTGAATTTTACAGATTAATTGATAAATAAATCATGGAAACTAACATGGAACCTTGAACCCAATTGTATAAGATCGTTCTTAAAATAAACATTTTAGTATGGAATAGACATCATGGAAAGGAACTGATGACTTACGATATCAGATGCATTTAATTATAACCCTGAATCGAGATTTCTAAGACCATGTTTGATTTACTCATTGATATATTCCTATGATTAACCCTATTTTTCTATTGATGATATCCATGGTTTCAATGTTGAATCCTTGTTCAATGGCCCTATCTTACTAGATAATGTAGAACGACATGACATAGAGTTTTCTATAGAGGAGATCTATGGACTCGAATAGGAAAACTATTTCAATGGACCTAGGTCATAACCCTCAAAGGGATGATACATTATTGTAAAATTTATACTACTATTTCATGATAAATAATATACTGATATAGGTCTTAGCTGATATAAGATTATACATAAAATTCCATAGCTTCTTCGATCATGATTTTTTTTCATGGGATATAGATGATACATTACTATGTTATGATGTTATTAATAATTATATAATACATTGATCATATCATATAATGTTACACTTCGTTTTATTTATTTATTATGACTGATTATTTTCGATTATGTCTACCCACTTTTATATCTTATATCCGCAAACTAGATTTATTACAAATATTGTTGGTGATGAACTTCTAAGTATATATATCACCATATTTGATCCACCAATTGGTATCCCTAAAGACACCATTCTTATAGGATCATGATCATGGATTATGTTGTGTATTGTTACTCTTGTAAATGATAGCTTAGAAGCACATAACTACGTTGGTGTTCAATATGCTAATGAAGATATCCCCTGAGGATTTGTTCTTTTAATTTTTATTTTATTGTATACCTATTTATTTATACATTATAAAAAGATCATTCACGGTTGTACATTTTTCATTGTAATGTTATCTATTATTTTTATCACATATTTATTCAATTAATTTTTATTATCTGTTATTGTCACATCCTATTGAATTTAATTTTTATTTATTCCACTTTATTTATTTCTAATCAAGAGGGTATATTCCTCAAATTATACAAACTTTTTACCCACACTTCTAGTTATTAGTCTATAATTCATAGAGAAACATTCATTAGGCCATATAAGGACTTTCCCATCAGCTATTACAGAGTGATCCATGTACGGATTCTACATCCATAATTTATCAATTGAGTCCAAAATAAAATAATTATCTAATGTTTTAATAATATTAATATCTTTTACACTGAAATCATTTTTATGTAATATATGTTATTCCACATATTGTTTAAAAGTAATTAATTTCATTTATAAAATAGATTATGAACCCAGATATTCCATGACATTCCATAATCCATTTTAAATATATAAAAAAAATCCATTATAAGGAATCAATACTTATACTTACTAATAGAATAATTAATTTTAATAAAATAGAATGGCTTTTAAGTGTTACATTTTTTTAATTTAAAACTAGACTTTATTCTTCTAGTTTTACCTTTTACCCCCTTGTAATGTAAATACCACTCTGGAACCTTAATATCTAATGCTCAAGATGAACTTTTCTCAACACATTGAAAAAATATAGATCTTTTATTATACTCACTAAAATTGTCAAAAAATTTCTAATAAAATAAATTATACAACAAGAAAAACCCTCAAGGAAACCTTTAATATCACCATGTCATTTATATACCTATTCATATTGAGTATATGAGTGAAGAATAAAGATCCATTGTATATTTTTCTTCAAAATCCTTTACAACCTAAGTCACATTATTCAATGCTTCTCATAATCTTTTAGATTCATTTTATTAACAATATAAACTTTTTTTTACAATGTAATGAGTTACTCAAACTCATGGAGTCACTAATACATAGGAAACATTTTTATGTTACTTTTTTAGGGGTTTAATTCATTAGGATTCCCCAATTAATGGATTAATATCAAATAAAATTTTTTATGGTGTTATTAATTTATAATGGTATCTTTCGAAATAAGAGTATCACATTTTTTAGTATTTAGTATGGACATTATTAAATGGGGACCTAATAAAATTTAGATCTCTTTTACAATAATTTTATCTATTAATGGGACTATATCCATATTTAACTATGGAAATGAATTCTGTTTAGTCTAATTTATTAGATATTTTTTAGTGAATTATCCCAATCATAACATATATGACTCTTATATAGGTGAGTGTAAAACACATTTAAAAATCCATCATATGAAAAACATAACACTCTTCCACCAGTGCCCTAACTCATAGGTATTTATAGCCATGTGGCCAATGTCCACTGTGAGATATGGTAATAAAGCTATTAGGTTAATCCATTCCCACTATGCCTTTCACAATATAATCCATGAGCACCAACATATGCCTAAACCTACCAAGTTGATTAATCTATGACTAGATATGGTTTTTATTTGATATGAATCTTACACATAATTTTTAAAAGGGTATTTAATTTCACCATATTATCTCATTATATTCATTTATTTTCAATCTCTTAAACAATTGTTTTTGGAATCCTATAACATCACCTGGATTAATATTTCAAAACTATATTGAGCTATAACTCATTAATCTGCTTCAATCATTTTCCATTTACCTTAATTAAAATCCAAAAACTTTCATACATATATAAATAAATTCAATTCATATGGTAGATGAAAATATTTAATGTAAAGGATAATAATTATATAAAATCAATAATACCCACCTTTGTAAGCTTACATCCACAAATAGTCAACAAACACATTTCTAAAACAAGGCATAAGCTTCGAGATAATTAGAAAGTATGATCTAGACTCCCTCTTATAAAATATACATTACATAATAGAGATATCCAATAAATCATAATTTAATACCTTTTATAAATAAAACCTAGTTAACTACTTAATTAAATAAAATAACTCAAAACAAGACAATGTCAAGGTATAATAAAATAAATCAATTATCTTAACATGCATGTAACTCAATAGATTTGTTTATAAAAATTTCTAGAAGTAGATTAAAAATTTAAAATAAAATTATTAAGGAATTAAAAAATAACATTTATATCCATGAATAAGAAATAAGGGAATACGTTTTACTCAAAATGAAAAATTAATATCTTTAAACATGAGAAAAACATTTATGAACAATTTAAAAAAAAAGTTAATTATAAAAATTTCTTAATTCTAACTAATCTTTTGGATATTCATTAATTTTTAATATAATCACTTCATATAGATCTTTCATTACATTAATTTTATGCAATTTAATTTATATATATGATTTTAATGAATTATAAACATTATATTTTTAAATTTCTATTTTGTAAATTTTTTTAACAATTAAAACATCATATATTAATCATTATTCGAACCTCGATAAAATCCAACATTAAATATTATTATGGAGTGTATTAATTAATTTCTCAAATAAGACATAAATATGAACAATAAAAATATTATATTATGAGAAATTCATGACATAAATATAAATTTATTATATTTTTTTCTTATTTTTAATGTATAATATGATTATAAATTACCTATATAATTTTCTCATAAATATATTATATATAAATTATAATCCATTCTATAAAATTTTAACGTTATTTTAAGGTTTATATTTATGTCTATGTAAGATTTAATAATAAATTCTTAATTAATAATTAAGTAATTAATTATAAAAAAATTAAAATTAAGAAAATTATAAATACTATAATAATATACTTAATATCAAAGAATTAATTTCATTAAAATAAATAAATAATATTAATATTATATTATTGAAATTGGAGTGAATGTTTAGGAAAAATAATATTTCTCATAAAATAATATTTATTAATATAGGTGGAATCATTAAATATGGTAAACCCATTATGATTTTGTTTCCAAAAATATTTTTTTTGGGCATTTTTAAATGTGATGTCTAATGTTTGATAACAATCAACCTTTTTCTGTAAAAATACTTCACATCAAGTTATCCTTTATTGTTTGTAATGAAATATTCCAATATAATAGTTCTTTGTGATTATTTCACATGAAAATCATTGAATACCTACTATCCAAGAGCATGTGTCCACAGGTGGTTGTTACTAGTGATGCTTTAAAATGTGTGTTGTTCAAGATAATTTGATGTTGGGATTATATCACCAATTTGGAGGAAATTATTTTATACTATGAGGATATAATATATATTTAATATGAATTCCTTGAATACTTCCCAAATCTTAGTGTGGGACTGGTGACCCTAGTAATGAGAGACATTTTTTAAATGAAATTCCTTTTTGGAAAAATAAATTTTCTATTAAGTAATGTATCTATAAAAAACAAAATCACTAATATTTTTATTCAATACCTTTATAAAATATATCAATTCCATTTCAAAATATCATTATGAATCATAACCTTTGATAATATAGATTTTTTACATTGATTTTTATGGGTATTCTATATTAGAGATTACGATAACGTCTAATTCACAAAGATAGATGAAATAATGGGCTCTACGAAACAGATCATTCCCTAAGAAGAAAAATTATATGAGCTTTTGAGGGATATAGAATAACTTATCTTTTCCATTGACCAATCCCAAGCTTATGTTCAACAACTTAAACAAAAAACAAATTTTTATGAGATAGTCCGTAAGTGTATCAAGATCTTGTACTAAACAATGTTCTCTAAAACACCTCAGGAATGTTTCCCCATCACATACCTTATCGTTATGGTATATACTGCTGTTGTAATAAGATATGTATCTGTAAAATAAATGTTCGAATTTTTATATTATTTCTTCTAAATTAAATAATTTTTTAATCACTTTTTCAATATTAAAGTATATATACAATTATACATGACTTGATGACAATTATAGCCTGATATAAAGAAAATAAAATAGTATTTATGGGAAATATATTATTTTAAAACACCTTTTGAAAAACTATTTTTTTTGAAATAAATATTAAATTTATATAATTTTATTTTTGAATAATATTTATTTATATATAGTTTATAATATAATATAATTAAGTCAATTGTAATATTTAAAAGGTCAAACAAATTGTTATTGTTTTAAAATAAAAGTATATTATCGTAAATAATGATTTTTATTTTAAAATTTTAATTTACATATTTTGAGAATTGTTTTTTTAAAAATAATATTATTTATGAAAAAATATTTTCAATGTCATTTAATGGAAAATGTTTCATAATTTTATGAGGAAATTTATATTTTGGTTAAAATTTAATATCGTATAAATACATGGTTTGTATTATGACTTCAAAATGACCAAATATTGATGTAATAAAATATATAAATGTTATCCAACACCAAATAAATATTTCCCTATCAAAATAATGCATTTAAAAATTTAATTAATTAGTTTTATATGTCCTCTATGATTCCTCTAATACATATATAATATTTTAACGTTTTTTGTATAAACTATTTACGAACATGACTCACTTTCACATCACCAATGGAGTTTTTTTAATATTTTTGTTTTTTATACATATAAAATATTGAATAACACTACTATTTCATAGAAACCATAGGAAAAACTATAGGAAGGTTTCTTGTTTTTAATATTTTATCTTATAGAGATTAAAACCTATCATTATAAATTAATAAAGACTTATAGTCACATTTTATATAAATACCAACCCATCCACCGAACAATGTTCACTCAAACCCCTTTGATATTTAATTTATGCTTCCTATCCATCTATAAATTTCTCACATGATGTTACCAATATCATAATAAGGTCTTCTAATTCTGTTAGAAGCTTCCCCTCATGGAAAGGATGTTCTCTAATTATCATGTTCATTAAGGAACATTAATTGTATTATTCCTTTTTTATTTTCAATTTCTGATGTTGGAATGTGTTTTTAGAGGATCCTATTACTTCCCTTATGAAAACCAAGTAATTATATTTTACATTTAACTATCGTTAAACACTTACATGAATCGTTATGTACTCATGTTATGCTATATAAATTTTCTTATGATTTTCTATGCACAACATTTATGTATTGAATATTCACCCCCATTTTTAGTCAAGGGTATTCACATAGATATTAATAATTAAATGATACTGAAATTCCATTTATGTATCCCACACTCTTTAATTGTGAGATTAAAATTGATGAAAGACATATTTATGTTGTATAATCTATGTTGAAACTAATTCATGTAAATAATATGAATGTAATTGGTGTGATTAGAATTGGATAGCCCTCTAATACATTGGGTAATGTTTTTATCCCATGAGGCACCATGCAAGGTACTTGAGAGGATATACTAATAATAATACATTATAATGTATTGAAGATTAAAATTCACTTATTACAATGATTTCTTATTTTATATTCCTTCCACATTCATATATTTCCTTGATGTTATCATCTTATATGATTCTTCAATATTCACAGTTTTGAATGCCACCACTTTTTATTTTACCATGATATGGATCTTTACTAAAATTTATTACCTTAATCATGGTATTATTTTTTTATTCTCTTATGGGTATTTATATCTCACCACATTATAATATACATCCCTAGGTTATACCATGTATTATTAGAAGATCGATAGAATATAGGAGCACATTTTAGAGTTTTTAAATAATATTTTTATAACCATATTTCAAGATATTATGATATTGATATAATTACCCAAAGGCACTAGTCCTTATAATCATTTTGAATTTTATTAAGGGTATCCTCAAATAATAAATCATCAATTTATGTGTTTTTAATATATCGGTTTTCATAACCCAAATTCCATTAATGGGTTAAAATAATACGTTGATGTGGACATGTATTCTGAATCAATGGTATTCTATCAATTTGGAAATCTGTATATATCACAGGTTCTCCATCAGGGGTAACATTTTTATTTAAGGTTCTTTATCTTTTTTTTTGTATCATTTTGTTAATAATATTAATGGTACTATAGTTAAAGTCACATAGCTAGATGGTCAAAATTGTTTTCTTTTAAAGGAGGTAGTGAGTGTTCATGATTCTAGGATCGAGCACATAAATAAGGCAATCTAATATTTCCTCACAAAATGAATCATAATATATGTAGTTTTTATTCAACTAATGAGTAATATTGTAAATTAATTTTGTTTTTTGTGATAGATATATTCTATGTAGTTTAATGTTATGTGGATTGGAAATCTAGAAAGAAGGTTTCTAGTAATGGACAGTGTGGGACTTATTAGGGAAAAAATATTATAATTGACTTATAAGGGATTATGGATAAATAAATATGAATTCATTTTAGATCATAAGAATATCACCCATAATAATGGATATGACATCCTTAGAAGTTTGTCAAGAGGAGGGTGGATTAGTTATGGAATTTGAGTAAAGTTGGAAAATATAAGATGGTTATCTATAGGGAAAAAGTGGCTATAAGAGGGTTCATGATTTATTCAGAAAAAATGTATAATGAATATATAACTATTTCAAATTATTATTATGTAACTTATGTATACATCCTATATATATTTTTGGAAAGGAATCATTTCCAATGTAGTTTTATGTTTACAATTATGACAACCCCTCTATTTATTACAAATAAATTTATAACTTATTATATAAAAATAAAAAATACAACTTGGAAGATGAATTATTATAGTGTAATTGGTTTTTATGTGCATTAAATAAAAACCTATAAAATGGAATACATATATATTATTGAAATATCCCTTAACATGTTCATAATATTCTATCGTACTTAACGATTCTCAGGATAAACTGGGGTCATACGAGAACGTATTGATTTATAAATCCCAGAAAGAGAATCAACATTCCTTAACATGAATAAATTTATTCATTTTATACAATAGGAATATAAATGGGTAAAAAAATGTGTGAGAACCATAACCATGAACAATGAGGCACAACATAACATGAAAACAAAAATTCAAAATGGAAAATGTGGAAGAAACTTAATACACTATATCATAAACATATTTCAAGGATAAAAACCTAAAAATACAAATTTGAAATTGAATGTGATGGATTAGGTTGAATCCCTAATACCATTCATGATCTCTCATAAAACTAAACGATTACCCAATTCATTGGAGTATAATATGACTCTTGGCTCACCTGTCACTTTCATTTCATTCTAATTATTAGGAGTTCCACATAGATAATAAAACATTAAATTATTTAAAACTATATTTTATTCCACAATCAAGAATTGTGGAATATATACATTTAATTTGATAATAAAATAATTATATGCTCATTATGGTGAACACGATTTATAAGATATGAGGATATGTATTCACTACCCAATTGTTTGGCATTGAAATCACAGTAAATATTTAGCATCATAACGCGTGAGTATAAATGCCAATGGAATGGATTAATGATAGTAAAAGGGTATCCCTTAATTTAGAAATAAATATGAAATTAAGTAGGATATATATGGACATAACCTATCATTTTCAAATAGTGAAAAAAGATATAGAATTATTAAGAAATTTGAATAATGAGGGGATGTAGTGGATCCCTTAGGTTGAGTGGGTGATTCTAAATGATTAGGAGGATCTTAATGAAATCTTGGGGAAACTTTGGGTGGACTCCGGATAGTGTATATCAATGTAAGGACATTATCCATGTTTTTAGTGTAGATAAATGGGATATTTTCTGTGTTATATAGGTAATGTGTATGGAATTATTTATTATTTCTCAAACCTAGGTTTTGGACACAATATAATAAAATAATAAAACTCCCCCCCCAGTTTCATAAAAATTTTAGTTATTTTATTTGTTTTTTTGTAAAAGTGTATAATATATTAAAATATTAACCTTGGTGATGTAGAGTTGAGTCATTCTCTTAAAGAAATTATTTAAAAAGATTAATATATATTATAGGTTTTCGGGGATTCATAATTTTTTTACTGAATTAATATAATAAACATAAAAATAAATTATTTAAAAGTAAAAACATGTACTTTTCATGGAATCCAATTATTTTATTTATTACATCATTTTGGGTTTTTATGATGTTAGAATACACACTGTATATTTGTCAAAAATAATATTCATTTTAACAAAATTAGTTTATAAATATGTGAATATTAACTTTTAAATTAAGATTCAACATTTATTGAGAAATGTTTGTGTTTTGAAAATAACATTTTTCTAATCCATATGAGAATAAAATTTGAACTTTAAAAAAATTAGGATAATTTATATTTGACAAACATTATTTAATAATAAATTTTTTTGTTTTTTTATTTCAAAAATTCATTAATTTATGAAAAGGAATCTCTATTCTTAAAATGTGAATTATCTGAAAATACAACTTCTTATTGATTTTGTCAAAATTAATTAGATTTATAAAGTTAAAATATGAATTAAATATAATCATTTTTATATTGAAAATATAATAAAAATATTCATATTAGTTTTTTTGATACATATACATGTAATACAACAGAAAATTCCAAAAGTTTGAGGTGTGAGAAAATTATATTCTCATGGGTGGCTAAACGTACATGGGATGTTCCGTGAACTAGATGAGTATAAAATAATTCCATAAATGGTTTTTCTCAGGCTTAAGATGTTGGATCACACCTTTTGATTGGTCATGGGAAATTGCTAGTGATATGATCTTCAATGGAAGATTCGATAAGTAGGATTCAAAAGGTATGATCTTATTGGTTGAGTCTATCACTTCCATTATTTGTGTAAATTTTATTTGTTAAAGATAAATATTAATACTAATAATAAGATCATTGTTCAAGGAATATATTATCAAAGTAAATTATGGTTAATTTTCTTTTAATTGTGATTGGAAATAATAAATCTAAATAAGTGGATGTGGTTTCTTTGACCAAAGCACATAATATGTAATTTATTTCAACCAAAAAAAGATATTATATTTATAAATTTTGGGGACATTATAATCCTTCCCCTTTCAAAATTTTCACAATGAAAATTTTTATTTCAGACACTAGAATTGATGAGGGGAATTCGGATTCATCACCTCCTCTAGTTCCTATGTTGATTCTTCAAATTTTTGGTTTCAACATACCACATTAACAAGTTGTATTATCTTATTTCATATAACATTTTATCTATGATATAATATATTAACCAGTTGATCACAATATGTGAGATAATTCTCCAATGGTTCCACTTCTAGATAGAGTACATGTGATGGTTCTTCAATGTACTCCCTCAAGAGTGATATCGGGGACACATCATGTACTTGAGATAGGTTTGGTTCTAGTAATCATCAATAGGCCACCTCTTTGATGAGATCAAGAAAATCAACAGGACCATTGTATTTAAGACTAATATTTACCTTATTCAAAAATTCAATGACTTTCTTATATGGAGATAATTAGAGGATTACCTTATCTCCAATATCAAACTATAGGTCTAATCGATGATTGTCATCATTGCTCTTATGTCGATTCTGAGAATCCTTGATGTGCTGCTGAATGGTATTAACATTTTTCACCATTTCCTCTACCATTTCAGTAACAAGAAGTTTTCATTCCCCAAAATCATACCATCATGTTGGTTCCTTGAAACACATACCATAAAGGTCTTTGGAGGGATCCATTTTGATGTTTAAGTGTGAAATATTATTTAATGAGATCATGAAAGAGGATGATGTTGATCCCATAATCCATTAAATTCTATTTAGAATGCTCTAAAAATGTCCTCAAGTGTTTGGTTTATCCACTTGGATTTTCCATCAGTTTTATGGTGATAAGTCATGTTAATGTTCAAAAAAATATTTAGAGAATGTTGGATTCTCTTCTAGAACATAGAGGTAAATATTAGATCTCAATAAGATATAATCAATAATGTTTTTCCATGCAGCCTCACAACTTCTTTAATCTCTCTCGTTGAATTTTGATTCATTGAGAAGTCCTATCAAATTGAAATGACCTGAGTAGCCTTTATAATATGATCCACCTCAACCCGTATAGAATTATTTCCCCTTTGTGTATTTGAATGACCAGTGACAATGTCCATGATTATAGTTTCTTAATTCCATGTAGGTATGGGTTATGGAACATTATTCCCATGGAATTTTTGTCTTTTGTGATTAAATTTATAACACACAATTCATATTTATTTATATTCAATGATATGTTTATTTATATATTCCACCAATAGTTATCTCTAAGATATAGATAAAAATTTGTGCTCTCTAGATTGATGGAGAAGTACATATTGTGTGCATCATCCAACAACTCCTTTCATAACTAGGGATTTTATGGAATACATAGTTATGAGCCAAATATGACAACTCATTACTCATTAACATTGAACTCTTATGATTTACCTTTTCTTATATATTTTAATTTTTTATAAATCCCTACATAATATCTCGAATAATCCTTTATCTTTAATAGAATGGAATTTTGATAAATCATTTTGGAAAGGATTAACGATGTTCATTTATGATTCCCATGTCTATTATTTTGAAGAATACGAACATATAATATTTCATAATGTTAATCAATAATAAAATTCCAGTATCCTTTCTACAAAAATAATCTTTAACTTTATTTTCATTCCAAGGATGGTATTGGATTGATCATTTATAGTCATTGATAACCACTAACCATATTCATAGTTGAATATTAATCTATTTCTATGTGAATTTATACATTTGGATTTTATGATCTATATATATTTCCCATTTATCCAGAATTAGATAATGGAACCCTATAATAAATGTAAATATTACTAGATCCAACTCCAAATTTTTTGTTTGGTAGTTATGCTAATTAAATTTCAATTTCATTGAATCATAGGCTATCAGTTTTTCATTTTCCATTAACACATAACATAATCCATTCTTCAGAGTGTCACGGAATACTGTGAAATGTTCCCCACTTTTGGGTAGCGTGAGTACTGGTAGAGTGATAAGCCTCTTTTTCAACTCCTTGAATCATTATTTTCATTCAACATCAATTTAAACATTACTCCCTTCATAGTTATCTTGTTTAGAGTGTTTGAAAATTGTGAGAAGTCTCATATAAATCAACGACAATACAGAGAAAACCCATGGAAGATATGGATTTTTGTCAAAGTTATTGGACTATATTATGCATTAATTGCTTATATTATTTAATGTTGAATTGATATCTCATTGATTGTGTTAATATTCTCTATTAATGAAACCTTCTTCAAATAAAAATCATATTTCTTGTACTTTGTATAAATATTCTTCTTTCTTAAAGTCTGTAGCACAATGATCAGATGATCCTCATGTTCCATATTTATTTTAGAGTATATTTTAATTTTGACACTAGATAATATAAAAAATCTTCAAAGATAATCTCAAAAGACTCAATTCATCATATCCATGGATATTCATGGAGCATTTTTTAGTTTGAATGGATTTACTAGGAACTCATTGTGCACATACATTTTACTTAAAAATTCATGCAGGTGTCATCCTACTTCCCCCAAACATGGTAATACACTACCTAAATATCCACATTAGTGACATATTGTTCTCTACGTAGATGATTTAATAATTCATAAATCTATGGTAGAGGATACTTTATATTTTATAGGATAATTTTTATCTCAGGATAATCAATACAAAATCACATTGACCCATCCATATTCATGATGAAAAGTACAAGTCCACCACATGGTGAAACACATGGGTGAAAGTACCCATTATCCAGAATCTTATATACCTATAAATTCAGATCCTCATGTTACAATACATCCATTATATATGGATTCCTATATAATGATAGCATCCAAGGTATATGGTCATTTGAATATTCAACCTATCGTCTAGGAGGAATGTAGGACCCTGGGACACCTTGAAAAGGGAGGGGTTTATCAGGGTGTCAACTTTTTCTTTTAAATTAAAGGTTCTTGTTCCCATGTTGGTAGGAAGTATTTGATCCTGTATGATGGATATGGTCATCAATCAAACATTCGCATGCCAAAGAGATGACACAACAATTTTTACTTGGTTCACCACTAAGGGATACATCCAAGGAGCATATGACAACATGTTTCCAGTCATACCCAATTCCACTAATCATCACTAGATGTGGATTAAAAAGGTTTGGGCATAGTCACTATGTCCCAGGATCACTACCTTTACAATTGTTCAAGGATTGCTCACTGCATCCCTCGGGTCACTCTCATTGACTCCCCCTGACTCACTGCCATTGGTGAAGTCCCACTCAGTTTATAGACGTGAAGGTCTCTTTAATAGATTTGCATTGAATTCATTTGTGTCTTCTTAGCATGAGACTCTTCTTGCATCCAAGTCCGAAAATGATGCACTAGAACGCACAAAACCACTGAAGCGGATAACCAGAACATGCAGACAAGCTTCACTGACAATTTTGCGCAACACCAACCCTTTGCGTGCAAAACCATCCTATTGCGTGCAATATTTTCTTTCTTGCGCATAAAAATATTTCGCGCAACCACAACCTTTTTCACGCAGCTGAATATTTTATGCTCATGCCCAATTTTTACGTGCACCTTATCCTTTTCTGCACATCCTGGAATTTTCTACACAATCCAGAATATTTTGCGCAAGCCCCTTTTCACGATTCTTTTCCGTGCATCAGACCTCAAATCTTATTTAAGTCTTAAACAATTCGGAATGAGGGGTTTTACCTCTTATTTATAGGTGTCTGATACCCCCACGCGAAAAATCTTCTTTGGCGCGAAAGCCTCTCAGCTGGTGCGTAATTTTCCGCGCATGTATCATTTTCCGCGCACCTCTCCAGATATTTCGCGCAGCCCATGCCTTTTCCATTTTTCAACATTTTGATTCAGAAACACTATTTGCGTGAAAAACGCCGCTCCGCTATTTCGCGCACCATGCTGCTTTTCTCGCCCAACTCAAGTATTTCGCTCACAACCCTCTTTTCCATGAACAACTTCCTCTTTGTGCTCACCTCCTATTTCAGACAATCCATGTCTTCATTTTCTGATTCTGAGGCCCAAAAATTTGGAAAACACTAGGAAACAGCGCCACCTTCAATACTGTTATCTTCTTGAACAGTATGAATACTTTGCTGGCACACATTCTGAACTTCCACTGAGGATTGACAATAAACACAAACGAAACTCTAATTCCTGCATAGAATAGCCCTGGTTCCAACAAGGAACACTATGAAATTCTTCAGGAGACACTTTACTTTATTCTCTCACAATGGGAATGTCTTCCAGGATGATAATTTTTTAGAATCAATCATTTGAGATAGATACTAATTATATTTTGGAAATAGTCTCTATTCTTGTGATGTCTGTGCTAAATAATATTCATTTATCTCCTTGAATTTTTATAAAATTAGAAAAAGATTCACGATAAAAAATGTGATTTCCTTCTCATGACAAGTTATGTTCGTTCTATATAGGTAAATTCTATCCATTCTAAGAATTTTATCAAATTATACCCAAGAGAGTATCAAATGGTTAAATGGGATGTTAATCTAACTATTTTTGACATTGGAGGAGTTATATACATAGGATGAAATAATTTCCCCATTTTATATTTTCTCTGAAAACTCTACTTCCATGCTTTGTGGTGGTTTATAAATGATTCTACATAACATGGATGATTTTAAAGAATTCATAGAACTATAATAAAAAAGTGTGTTCAATATTTTTGAGTGAATATCTATAATACCTATCACCATATTATTTTCAGGATCCACTTCAATATTTGTGATGTATAATACATTCCCTTGATCCCTAGGAGGTTTTTGGTTGTCTCTGAAACCCATAGCTTAGTAAAATTGTTTGAATAGTGCCCTAGTTCCATGTAGTTGAAAAAATGAAAAAAAGTCAGTAATTTCCTAGGTGTCAATTTTTCATGCACTAAAATCATTTCCTCATTCCCCTTAAATTTTTTTGAGTTACTTATATCTACACTTCTGACATGTTGGATGTTTGAATTTCCTAGATCCATTTAATTTATCCATCATATCACCATAATTATACTCCACTTTCTACTTCACATCACTATGATACCTTTGAGATTTTCTACACTTCATTTCGAATTTGAGGGAAAATCAAAAAATTTCATCAGTTTTATTAACCTATCGGATTGCCAGAGGATTTTTATTGATAAGGTTTTATCCCATCAAAGAAGCAGTCAACCATGAATTCGAGGGTATGGAAATATCCAGTGGTGTATCATCCATGTATTTTGAAGTTCAACTCACACTCCCTAATATATTTTCTATCTTCTTTCTTGAGATCAAAGAAATATATTTCCATTTTATGTCGGAGAGTGCAAGGAAAATATTTAAGGAAAATCATTTCCAAAATTCCTTTCACCCCATCACATAGATAACTCTCTATACAAATTTATACTTGATCAATGTACACCACAGATAATCTTATCCCTCTATATGATGAAAAAATCCTTTAATAATTTTTTTAGTTCATATATGGATCGATAATATCTTCTCAATAGAGTTTTACCATTATTCTATGATTAAGATATCAGATGATACATTAAAATTTGGAGGCATTCTTAACATAAAGGTGTCAAATGGATCATGTTATTTATGAGGGGGGGTTTTCACTCTTCCAGATCCAATTTTCTATTCATAACCTCAGTAATAAGAGAGAGTATAATCAAAAAAGTTTTTATTTTTTCTCCTATAGGGTTGGGCATGTCATTTGGGAAGGAATCACATTTCCCTTAACATTTGTTGTTAACCAAATTTCTCATATTTTTGTTCATTTTGAAGAATAAATGAAAAATTAGGGATGTGTACTTTTAAATAGTCAAACCCATTAATAGATATCAAATATGATTAAAGGCATACATATTAAATCACATGTGATTCTTTAACATATGAATTACTAGGATACAATCTAGGTAATTAAATGATCTATTTAAAAGCATAAAATGATATGTGGATTTTTTTCCCTTAAAAATAGTTCATAATGATCTTTTTATTTTAAAAAAGAATACCCCCTAATGTTTCAAACTATGTGTGATGTGGAGACCATCATTGTGCACGAGTTTTTTATCATGTTTATCTCAACACAGTGTTTTTTGGTTTTACCCCTATATACATCTATTCCATAGCTACATCCACTTGTATTATCCAGAAAGTGATTCATTTTAATGATAAACGGCATAGTATATTACTTAACAAAAATTAAGGATGTTTTCATATACACAATTTTACTTATAAGTCACTCTCTAGAATATTCTAAACCTATTACTAAAATTAACTAAGTCTCCCTATGGTACTAACTATGATAAACCTAATCTTTATTACATATTAATTCTGGAAAAATTTTATAAGATTACACATAATACAACATTGATGATCAATAATTCTAGTGTCTCTGGGAATTAGGTAAATTAAAAAAAACACAGATGGGGAATACATCTCTCTTAATTAAAATAGTTTTAACATGATCATAATATTCCATCGTTTATTAAACTGCACGTGATAACCTGGGGAAATTCATTAGAAAGGGGTGATATATAAAGCCAAAAAGGTAATAAACATGGAATAACATGAATAATATAATACATGTTATAGAATAGGTATATCAATGGGTTTTAAAAGAGGGTATAATCATAATAAATAATAGTGAGGTATGATATAACATGATAACATAAAGGTAAGATGAGAAATATGGAAACAACTAAAAACAGTACATCATAAATATAGTTCAAGGACAACTACCAATAAATAGTTATATAAAATTTTCTATGATGGATTATTTTTAATCCCTTATCACATTCATGATGTATAATGATACTAAAACATTACCCAATGCAATGGACCTCTATATAATTTCATGTGCAACCATCACATTCATTTTATTGTCTTGCTTAATTGTGCTAAATTGATCATAATATATGGAATCATTCATCATTAAATTTTATTCCATGATCCTGGATTGTGGAATAAATAAATTTATGTCCCAAATATAATATGTATATTTTTAGGAAGTTGAACACCCTTGATAGAAAATGGGTAGGGGTACTTAATAAATGATTGTTTGGAAGGTAAAATCACAAAGTTTCTTTGGCAACATAATGGGGGAATATAAATATTAATTGAAGGGTTTAATGAGAGTGAAACTGTTATAACATAATTTACACACAAAATTATAATTATTTAGGATATGTAATAATGCATCCCATCATTAGGAATTAATGATAAAAGACATACGAGAATGAAAAAACATGATGAAAGAGGGGAAGGAGAATCTCCCTTAGCTATAGTGGGTGATTCCAAATAATGTGAAGGATCTTCTTGAGAGATGAATAGAACCTTGAGAAGACTCTATATAAGGTAGGGCAGAGCACGTCCCTTATCTTAGGGTCATTAGTTAATTTAAATGAGATCAGGGGTGGTTTTAAATAAGAAATGAGTAAGAAATTATTTATTATTTCTAAAACATAGGTTTTAGACTCTTGAAAATAAAATTAACAAGACCAAAAACCTTCATAAGAGTTTTCACATTGTTTATTCCAAATGAAAGATATACTAATTATTTTATAAGACCAATGTCTGAACTTATTAAAATATTACACTTAGTGATGTGGAGGTGAGTCATACTCTTAACGAAATGATTTAAAATCCTAAAAATTTATTATTGGTTATAGTGGATTCATAAAGGCATTAAAAAAAATAAAAACATTAAACATAAAATCACATTATTTTAAATATAATACATGTACTTGCTCTAGTATGCCCTTTATTGTAATTATTACAAAATTTTTGTGTCATTATATAAACATTGTATACTTATACCATATTTATATATTATGTGGAAATTCAACATGCTCATAAAATTATGAAAAATACAAAATTGGATAATTTCAATATTTTGATTCCAAAAAAAATCTTAATTTTATGAAAATAATTTTCTAAATAGATGAATTTTCCATTTTAAAACATGAATCAACATTAATTGGAAAATACTAGGTTTTAAACAATATATGTTTATCAACCCTAATAAAAATTACATTTGATGTCATAAAAATTAGATGAAATTTTATATTTTATAAAAAATATTTTATTAAAATATTTTATTAAAATATTATTTCTTTAAAAATTTATTTAAATAATAAAAATGAATTTTTAAATTGAAATATCATAATATCCAAAAAAACTATATGTGTATTGTTGTATCAAAATTAAGATCATTTATAATGTAAAAATAAGTATTAAAAATAACAATTAATCCATTGAAAATATAATATACATATTTATATTATTATGGTCTTCATAAATATCCCTTTAATTCACCAGAAAATGCCCTATGGTCAAGGTTCCTGATCGTTATATTTTCATGGTGTGTATTGGCGTTCCTAGTTTGGGTCATGATCTTGATGATCTTAAACTTCTCCAATATACAGTTTTCTCATGATTATGTTTTTGGATCCCACCCTAGGCATTGCCATGGGTATATCATCATTATTCTATCTCCTTGAAAAGGTCTGATTAGTCGGATTCATATGGTACAACACTACTAGTTTTGGCTATCACTTCATTTGTCTATGTTAATTATATTTTTAAACCCCTGTATTTATATTAATCATAAGAAAATTTTACAATAATTATTTTATAAATAGTAATTATTCATAATAGTAATTTAAATGTAATAGGAAATAATAAAACTAATGAAGTGCATGTATTTTTTATTAATGTAACACATAATAAGATATTAAATTCAACCAAGTAAGTAATTTAATTAATAAATTTTTTTGTTGTTTCAACATTTTATGGTAATGTGATATGACCATACCATATAGTTTAGTTTCATGAATCTAGGATTTTATCAAACAATTTCACATTATGTAACTTGGATATATTTATTGTGAATGGGGTGATGAAAAAGGATTAATCAGGGATGATGCTTTGGGGATTTACTTTGAAGATAGATTGTGGAAGACACCTAAGAGAAGTCCTATTTGTCTATCTTCTTAATATTTCATTATTTTAATATGATGAAGGAAAATTATTCTATTATAAGACATATATCAATGAGGAATATGTGTTGGGGCTAACAGATGAGCTACCGAGTGATAACATGGTTCATTGGTGGAATTGTTTGGTATCACTTAATAATTTTGTTTATGTCTCTTGCACTTAGATTGAGGCCAAAACTGTTTCTTATGAATTGGGAGAGAATTGTTGTTCTTATTCAGCGATTTATGATTCCCATATATTGATATTTATAACTAATTTATTGGAATCAACCATCAATGAAACACTGAGGCCATTGGGGTTCTTTATTATGTTAGTCGAGTTGTACTACATGATCCAGGGAATGTTTTTCTGGTATCCCACCATCCAAGATCCATATAATCAAGGGAGTTAATTATTGCACTACCTAGGGGTGATACTAGTTAGGGAAGATTTATTTATAGAAACCATTTTTCAATTGAAGAAATGATTGAATGGGTGCATGATGGTGTCCAAGAATTGGTCATGTGGAATTAATGGTTTTGAAGAAGGTCTAATTTTATCCCTTTTTGGGATTGGATACTATTCTAAGGAGGCTAAGAAGCTCTTTTGAATTTTTTCTCCCTTTTTATAAAATCATGAAAAATATAATTGAAAGAGAGATATATACACTTCTCTTATTTTGAGATGCTTTTTAGATATTCCATAGACTGAGAAAATGTTTGGTGAATAGAAATAAGAAGGAGGAGGGACTTGGATAACATAGAAGAATATAGTCTACATGGTAGGATTTAGAGGGTCGTTAACACAATTTTTAGGTTTCTAAATGGGTGAATAATCTACTTAATAAGCTCATATTGATGGTTTATAATCATAATTGAATTATAGGGGATGTTTTTGGTAAAAAGGGAGTGTAAAGAGAAAAAATCTTTATGTGGTAATAGAGAGGGAGATTTCCAATGATGTGTGACTTTTTAGGGAGTGATCAAATGGTTAATATGATCACAAAGAGTTCATAGAAGTAAAAATTTCACACATTAGGTGATGTGGTGTTTATTCCAAAAAATATTTAAAGAGATCATTATTCTAGAATTTATTAGATATTTAATTTCTCCTTTGGTGACATATATTAATTTTCTACTTCTAACCACATAGAAAAAAATTAATTGAAATGTCACATAAGAGAAATCACTAATGGAACCATGTTCAAAAAATCTAAAACAAAATGTAGAAAAATTATAGGAAATCAACATATCTTCTTAATTGGGAATATGAATATAGTAAAACTTGTTTATCCTTGCTTATAAAGTGATGAAATTATGTTTTCAAGAAAAGGTAGAAGACACCCCAAAACATTTTTGTTAAAGCTTACGTAATCAAGACATTATTCCCAATTCCCATTAAGAGTGGGATAACCTATGAATAGATGATAGAAAAATACATTCTTTCCCCGATTTGAATAAATCATCTTCAACCATCTTGGAAAACTCGGGATTGTTTTTGATAACATGACTAAAGTCTGACTTATGATTATGATGGGACTTTAATGTTGAATCTTTGAAGACAAAAGTATTTCACGCTCCAATGTAGAATAAAAATGTCCTTATGTTATGTTTTAGTTCAGTGATGTAGATAAAAAAAGTATTATATTTTTGGATGGGACTGAAGAATTATGATCATATATACGGATGAATGAATCAGAAACCTTCGAATGAGTTGAATAAGACCCATTGACAAAGAAGAATAATTTTTGAACATAGATTTTGGGGATGATAAATTCAATTTATTCAATTTTATAATCCCAAATAAGATGAGGTTATTCAACTTGAGTGGAGAAGAATGTAATCAAGTGATACGTTTGTGGTGATTCGAATTTTGAATCAGTTAAAAATAAGATTGGTAGATGATGGATTAGATAAATATTGGATAAAATAAATTAAGTCATATCATATTTCTCTATAATTGGATGACATATATGTGATTGAGTAACTAATGAATATTGATGTCTATCCAAGCTCAGGTGAAGTAAATGGAACCTGTTTTGGAAAGAACCCAAAGCCGAAGATGATGATGTATTCAAAGAATAATTGGAATTCAATATGAAATATTATAGGATAAAACTATAGGCAATTATTAGTTTCAATATACCACAAAATTATGTGTTTGAGATTGATTGGTTTTTTTGATCCTGGGATAAAGTGGGTTGGTGTGTTTGGTGAAACTCCCAACACCAGCCGCATTGACCATGTTGGATGAGAAAAATATTTTTCAAGTATTGTTTTTCAATATAATGGATGTAAAGAATGGTTGATGGAAGAAAATACATATCATCTTCATTATTCATAATCTTATGATAAAGTAGATGCATGTTATTTTATTAATTTATTGGGAGGGTGAAGTGAATTCACCTATTTGTTAGATTTTGGAAACATTGAAATGAAATTATGAAATAACACCTAGACTAGTGGCTATGAGATGAATTCATTATTACCATAAAAATATAAATTATTTATGTACTGAGATTCATGTGGGTAGAGTATAGAAGAAGGATAATTCAAGAACAATGAAGAAATCCAATTCAATAGAGATTATTTCCCTCTTTATTTTATTTCTTCTTTAGTTCATAAAATATTTGGATGTATTAATTGAAAAAAATGGTTTTGGTTTCTCTAATTTTTTGTATGTATACATTTTTAGAATAACTAAAATAGAAATGATTTATACATTCATGTTCATCAATCTGATCATCAGATCAAGATGAATATGGACATCATATTGGTATCTGTTTAATAATTATTCACTTCCATTATATTGAACCAACAAAATCGAAAAAAAATCTCATTCTCATAACACATTTTCATTTGTTTAGGTGCAGAAGCGTCACCAAACAAACCTAACCAGATTCATTAGAGGCATAAACAAGCTAGTCGATCTCCAATGCATAATTTTTCATCAATCTAATACTCAATATTGGTCATAGTTTGAACCCAAAACAATTTATCATGACATACAGATCTACATTAGTTGCAATATCATCTTAGGATTTATGTTCTTTCCTCAAATGGTTTTATTTAATTACGCCAATCTCATAAGGTATTCATATTTTATTAGTTCCTCTGTCCCACCAAAATCATTCAATTATAGAGAACCCTAATGTATTATCTTCCTCTCAATATGATATTAGTTATAGATATCATCATTTTATATTTTCTTCAACAAGTTCGTGGCATGAATAACCTAAAAAAAATCAATGGATCGGTTTTTTAAACTGATGAAATACAACCTTCTCATCCTTATTATAAGAATATAACACACTCGAGTAGTCATCATCCTTGACATCTGTGTTTGGCACTTTAGATTCTTAAAAAAATTATTATTTACATAGAAGAAGGTTTCATGCCCATTCCTCAATGAATGTGATGTTAATTATTACGGCCCATAAAAAATTCAACCCTATATTCATCTTCATCATCAAAATAGAATAAAATTAGTGTTCATTATTCTTCTTTAGTGGAGCTCGACCTCGATTTGTGTTCACCGATTCATTATATATCATTGATTAGATGGTTCAGCCAGTATACCTTTTTGCAGCAAAGAAAAATTATGGGTCATCTAATATTTGTGATGAAATATTATAAAATTATAGTAAAAACCAAGAATTCCTGAACTCTAGTCACTAGTGATTCACTCTAGACATCAATCTTTCTCCAATCTAGACTTTTTTATTCTTCTGATAGAGCTTGTTCATTTACAAGTGCCTTGGTAGGTTTCTGGAACCCCAATTCCATCTACCATGGTACGTAGGGATTGGCATGAGTTGTTTCAGACATGGAAACTCCCACCATGGCTGTATATGTAGGTATAAGGGAGCTTCAGTAATTAAATCAATTCTATATAAGAGAGCCCTATTATTTTATAGAGCCTTGAGAGATCCATGTGAGAGAAAGAAATGGTGGTGTGGGAGGGGACTTTTTTAACATTGTTCTTTCTAAAATTAATGTATTTTTTACCTTCATTCATCCCACTTAGTGGTCAGGGAACCAAAATAGCTTTGATGGATAGACTTTGGGATTCCTTCAAACATCTCTCAAATGATGTAGTTATTATCATTGATAGGTTATGAAATATGGTATTCAAATACAATATTAAATGGATACGTGGATTTTCCAAAATTTGGGTATGCGAGATTTCAAATTATTGATATTTGTGTCCTATAGTAAATTTAGTTACATCGATGATCAATGATAATTTTTCTACGTGGACAGATGGTAAAAATTCAGATATGTGAAGTTGAGAAATTGGGAATGTGAATGATGCTACAATTCAGATATGTCATTTTAATTTGGAAATTTTTTGTATCTCTAAAAATATGTTTTAATAAAATATAATTAAATAAAAATCAATTTAAATAGAAATTTTAAATAAAAAAATCAACATAATTCATGAATATTAGTTAAAATACATTTCAGAATTTGTAATTGATAAATTAGTTATATCACAAAATAATATTTCATAAATCAGTAAATAAAAAAATAAAAAAAATAAAAAAATAATATTCAGACAATAAAATAATTTAAATATATAAATTAAAATAATTAATTTGAGTTTATGTATAAATAAAATTAATTATATATTGAAAGAAATAGAAAAATCCAGTGAAAAAATTTATTAATTTACTAGAATAAAAAACCAATAAAAAGTAAAATTTAATATGAAATTTAGAAATTTAGTTTTTAAACAATAAAATAAATAATAAATTTCAAATAATATCACTCTTTTATATATGAGAGTAATGAATTCAACGTATAAAAAACCAATTGACAAAAACTCAATAATTAATTACTAAAATACACAAAATAACATTAAATACAAAATAAATTCCCAAAAATGAATGTGAAAAAATGTAAAGAATAATCACCACATCAAATTCAACCACTCTTAAAACATATATTTTCATTAATAAATATTTCAGTCAAATTAAATGATAGAAAATACATTTCAAAATGGAAAAGTTGAATTTCCATAAAGAACTGATTTTCATAATTATTTTGCCTCACGGATTCACTCAAGTAGTAAAATATTAATTCAATATTGAATAAAATTCTCTTAGTGAAAAATTGTGTACAATTTTTCAAAAGAAAATATTTAAATGAAAAATTTTAAGTGAATTTAATAAACATAAATTTATATCGAAGTATAATTCCAAACATCCACTTACCACTAGGTGAACAAAATAAAATAATTTAAGAACACAAAATAATTAATTACAATATTGGATGGGATGGATTAAAAAATTATTAGTGGAATAAATATTCAATACAATTTTTGATAAAAAATTAAGAAAATTGTAAAATAATAAGAAAATCAACCTAGATTAGTATTTTCATTTCCTAATTTATTTAGATGCGTATATTATGAAATTAATTGTAATAAAAGATTTCATTGTCATTGATTATTTTATAAAATTTAATAATGATTTATTGAAAACCATTTTAAAAAGGGGATGAAAAATTATTTAACTAATTTGTCCCTAGAGTATGTTTAGATTAATTTTCTAAAATTGGCATCATTAAATTCAAATTTTTAATATAATTTCACATAATAAAATTTTTTTATGGATGATAAAAAAATCATAAAATTAAATTTTTTTTGTGTTTTTTGATTTTTTATCATTCAATTTTAATTTAGCACAATTAAAGACCCATCCCTTATAATTAATTCTAATCAATGTACACTTTATTGAATCTAAATGTGAGATTTAATTTATGAAGGTATAAATTCAAAAGGATTTACAATGGAGTAATGAAATGTTTATATTCAAGTAAAAATATTGTTCAAAAATTATTTATCCACATTGAAAATTGTTCTCTACATTTAGAATAATACCTAATGTTTTCGAAATAACAAATAACACAGACAAACAAAATTTTTTTGAGAAGTTGTATGATACAATTTGAATTACAATAATGTTATTATTGTGGAATAATGATGAGAATGTAAGGAACAAATTATTTATTAAAATATATCAAAATTGAAAAGGTGAACAAACAAGTTTTACAAGATAATTTCATCCATAAAATGCACATAAATATATTTTTTCAATCATTAATTACATCCTTATTAGTTTTTAGTAGTTTATGATTATGTAGAAAAAACAAAATGCATAATTTGAATTTTAACACTATTGGAATAGAGATTTAACACATGAATCTCAAAAAAAGCACCTTTTTACTTTTAGTAAGACACCCGATTATAGAAAAATTAAACTCATAAATAATGGAAAATATAAACATTAATTTCTATAATTAAATTATTTAAAAAATCCATAGAGAAGATTCTATGAAGTGTTAACCAATTTTGTTTTAAAATATATTCTCCTTCATTAATAATTCACACACAACCTCTTCTAGGGATGTGCTAAAAATAAAATGAATGAAATTTATTAATTTCATAATTTTAAATACATCAAAATGAATATATGTTTAAAGTTAGTGTTTTTTTGAAAAATGTATAGAGGTAGAAAACCTATAAGGGGAGATTTTTTCCAACAAATATAAAAAACACAAAGGATCATAAAATCAAGGGTTTTTACTTATTCAGTGCTAGAATATAACTCTTAAGAAAGATATTGCACCATAATATGTTCTAACCAATGTCTTATAAAGGGTATGAATCATTATTGGATTACATGTCTTTAATTGTTGTGAAAATGTCAGGATATTTTCTTAGGGATTCAAACACTCTAGCTACCTGTAGTACTCCTCCAAAATAATAAAAGGTTATATTCTTAAGCCTCATACATTAAATAATTTTAATAACTAGAACAAAATATAGTGAGTATAGGATGGAAAAAATATCCCAGAATTATAAATAAAAAATAAATTAATTTCCCAAAAAACCCTCAACCTTGAACGATTTAATCATACAGAATCAGGAAAAAATGTTGTTGTAACAAACCCAAAATTAACCTCACAATGATGCTAAAAACAAAATTATTTGGAATGAATATAAATAATACTCAAGATAATCAATTCAATTATTATTGTTAAGAATAAAAAATTAAATATACAAGTAACATAATGAATCAGGGTTCTAAAACAGAATAAATATTTGAGTAAATTTCACACATCCAACTATATTACCTAATTCAGCTACCTTATATGATACATGGAGATAAAAAATGATTCCTATAGTTATATAATCTTTAAAAAAATAAAAAATAAAAAATTAATATTATATAAATATGACAACACTTGATATCTATATCAGTAAAACATCATATATTCTAGATTTATACAATCTCAAAAGGATGGAGAGATTATTTTTGAGTTTCTAAAGGAACAACATTCAACCAACTCTTTTCCCCAGATTTAGACTATACATTTTCATCACAATGAGCATCTAAAATATCAATTATCCTATCTGGTTGATGAGTACATGAACTTATTTCCATGTAGGAAACCCGATAGGACTATGAACTATGACTAAAAACATGTGACACCCTTTCAACAAGATGGGTTAGGTGTGTATGTACCCCCTCATGGATGTGATAAAAAAATATTTTTATCCAAGTCCCATGTTTATTCAGTATGTCTATCTCAAGTGTGAACTAAAAATAAAAAAAATTAGTTAAATTTTTTTAGTGAATCACTGCTAAAATCTTCAAAATGATGGTCATTTCCACTCTAAAATTCATATGCAAAAACTTCTTCAACAATGGAAATCATCTTACAACAACACACATGAGGGATATCTTTGAAAAAATGGAACTCCTCTTGACCATAAACAACATTAAGGGACACCTTTCCATTATAATCAACTTTAATAACACCAACTATATAAAAAATGTCCATCATAGAATGATTGGGAATTTATTATAAATCTATATTTGAAGAATGAGAAAAATAAGTCATGATTGATTGATTTCTAACATCAACCAACAAGTCAACCGCCCTTCCATAATTATAATAAATTGACCTATCAAATTATTTTATTGAATCTAAAATTTCATTCAACCCCTAAATACCTAACTCTTAAAATATTTATTTGGTCACAAGGTTAATGCTATGACCTAAATCACAAAAGTTCATAATATCTTCATATAATCTAATTTAAAACAAATTAACAAAAGATCTAAGGTCCCTCAATTATAGATGATTATTGTTTTGAATAATTGTACTGTAATCCATATTCAAATTAACTGTTGAAAACTCACTATTATCCTTATAATTAATATATAATCCCTTATGATGTTAAGAAAAATAAGTAACATTATTAAATGCCTCCACCAATTTGATATTTATATTAAATATACAACGAAATTGAATCTATTTCATGTAATCCATTTCATTTTTTTAAGAATTTGTTGAAAAGGAATGGGAGGTGAATAATTATCCCAGACAAGTTGATTACTCTCCTCATATTCAAATACCATATTTTTTTATTTCCATACATGATGAGTTCCCACTTCAATATATTTTTTTCATTATCTTTTACACAGTTTTTTTTGGGTTTTTTTATTTTATTAAAATTTGTGTAGATTATAATTATTATAATTTGTTCTTGAATGTTGGTAGGGGGTGCAGTCTCTCCCCAACCACCTTGCCATAGATAGGTGTTATGGAAAATGTGGTAGGGGTTCCTTTTTCCTAAAGAGAAAGTGAAATGCGAGATGGGGGGGGGGGTGTTATTTTACAATTGAATAATCGAAAGGTGGAACACCTTCTCTTATTTCACTTAATTCCCTATTAAAGGGTATCGTCGCCCATCCTCCTCACATAAAAATCCAACATTATCTCTATATTACAGCCCCCTATCTCCCTCAAGAAGAGGACTTAATTGCACATGTGAATCTAGTAGCCTAATATATGTATTGTTTTTTGGAAATAATCATTTAGAAGTATATTCTTATTTTTAATTTAATATTATTAATTTATTTAATTAAACTATTTTTAGTTATTTTAAAATATGTTATTTGTTACGTAGTATAATTGGTTATATATAGTTTAAAAATAGTTGTTATTATTATTAATGATTAAGAATATATTAATTTATTATTAAGATATGATTATCTATTGATTAAATATTTATTAAACTATGATTAAAATTATAATTGTGTAAAGAGTAAATACTGATTAAAGAATGAGTATAGAAGTAATGATAAACTATTAATTATGTTATGATTAAAGTGTAATTAAGTAGTGATTAAAAATGATTAGGTAATGATTAATGAATCATTAATGAATGATTAAAAATCATTAAGGAATTATTAAATAATGATTAAAGGATTATTAAAAATGATTAAGGGAACATTAAAGTTTGATTATAGGATGATTAACGGTTTATTAAGGGATGATTAATCATTGATTAAGGAATGTTTAAGGAATGATTAACCATTATTAAACTAATGGTTAGGACATGATTAACCAATGATTAAATAATTATTAACTAATGTTTAACTAATGATTAACTAATGGTTAAATGATGATTATGTAAAGGTTATTTAATGAGTAGTGTTATATTTTAGGATGTAAGAAAATGTTCTACGGTTTTGGTAACATAAATATCATGTAGTTATATTTGAAATCAAATTCATATATAATTATAAAAAAGTCGATGTGGCACTAGTATAGATTTACCTATGTGTAAAAACTATAAAAAAGTGTACCATGCATAACTTGGGGTAACATGACATATAGAAATGGGCAATGATGCATTATGGTCTCACACTCCTAAGGGATATACTTTAGATGATTCATTTTTTTATTAACTACTAGAATACATTTTAGATGATTAAAAATTTCACTAATAAAAATTAGTATATTAGTTTAGCATATAAGAAGATGTTGTAAAATTTTGGAATCATAAAGATTATATGGTCAACCCTCATTGTGAATAGAACTCGTAAAATGTTTTGGAAACTAAGGGAAAAATCAGAAAACTCTAAATTATTTTAATTATCATTAATAAAATGAAAATTATGATCATATAATGTGAAATAGATAGAAACAAACACATTTAATAAAACATGAATGTTTTAGAACATGAAATAAATAGGTTAAAATTTATCAATATAACATTTTTTGGATGGGGTGATCCTCACATTGAAAGAGAGGTAAAATCCAGCTTATTTGTAATTGGTATCTTAATAACATCTTCAAAGGGGATGTACATAAATATTGAATTTTCAATAGTTTTTGGCCTTCTAATGATATCTAAGATAACAACCAAGATATTTCTTTAGAATATTGAAAGATTTTGAAAATTCAAAAGTTATGTACATCCCATTCAAATATGTTATTATGCTGCCAATTAAATATAAGCTTGATTTCACGTCGCATTCGATGTGAGGAAAATATCATCCATCCCATGTTCTATGAGAAACGTTCATGGTATTTATTATTTGTTTTAAAAAAATAAACTATTATTTAATTGGTATGATCTTATCAATTTAATATTATATTATCATAATTGTATTTTTATCAATTATAATCAAACTAATTTGGTGTTCTCTTCTTTTTACCTATGTTTCCAAAACATTATGTGACCTATACTATAATAAAATTTAATATAATGAAATATTATTATGAAATTTTGTGGTATAAAAAGGAAATATAAAACTTTAGTATAATAAAAATTATATGCTCAACCATCATTATAAATATTAGATAGACTATTATAATGTTTATCACAATACATTTTTTATGTAGAGTCATGTTTTCCTGTGTGTACGGCTACGAGGAGGTTATTCAAACTGATAAAGGAGATTATTTTAGTATACAATGAACAAATAGTGGTTATTACATCTTATTGTTTAACCATATGATAAATTAATTATATAATTCTTGGTTTTTTAAATCTGGGACCCAATAAATATATCAATTAAATGAGTTATTACCATTTAAAATTCACGGCTATGCTGTGGCATATAGCTTGTCCATTGGTTGTTGATGCACAGTGGATCCAAGCAATAAATTTATTTTTCCATCATTAAGATGGTAACATGACGTAGTAATGTGTTGATGTTTATATTATACAACAACAATGTCAAGTTTTATGAAGATGTATACTTATAATAGAAATTTGAGAATGCCCGCCCCCTAAAATTGAGGTTAATCCATATGATGCTGAAGAGGAAACCTAGATGATCACTCGGATATACATGTTAATATGAATTCTAATGAGGACCATTTTAATGATGGAATATACTGTGAAAATAGTGATGATGAGGAGGGAGCAAGTAAATTTGGCGAAGAAAATTCTAGAAATCCATTAGTTCTATAGTAGTCTCAATCCATAATAATTCATCCACCACACTTTTCATCATGGCCATAAGTAATGAAATGTGTGCCTGTATTTTACTGAAATGTTTTCACACCCACAACTGAGTCTACCAGAGGTGTATAAAATTGGTTTAGTAAGATGGTGAAAACATTATATGTTGGAAGGGATTTTCCATCAATGGTGAATTAAAAACACACTAATGAGATTTCACATTGAGAGGTACTGCAGATATATAGTTTTGTAATCATTCCATAATAAATACCTCATATGGTGTGACAAGTATAGAGATGACCATAGATTCTACTTGAGGGAGATTTTAGACTTTGCATTTAGCAGATGGAGAATCTCATGGATTAAGGCAGCTCATACTAGCATTTATCCAAGCATGACACAAGATCATACCTCATTTGATGAAAAATTTGTGTTATCTGCTTTCACCAAAATGATTAGAACATGCCAATATATTCTTATAGACATTGATCTAGAGAGTATACAAAATCAATTTGGTTACAATATTTCCAATAATAATACATGGATTGAAAATCAGAAGGTAATTTTGAAAGACTATATTGATTAGGATGACTTGTATCGGGTGTTTCCATAACTGCTATCCACACTGAGACACAACAACCAAGTTGTATTCCAACATTATATTAATGAACATGTGTCTAAATATAATCGTCTTGATCTATATCATGTTCAATTTACTCTATTTTACATTCCATTATTCACTTGAATCTCCTCATTTAAATCCAGTAAACAATTCATTCATATTTATAGAAATTTTCTACATGAAAAATACAAAGGCATATTTTTTAATGTGGAAACCCAAGATAGAAATCATTCACCTCTTCTTCTTGCGTTTTCCATTGTGTATAAAGAAAACTAAATAAATTGGATTTGGTTTTCAACATGAATCAACAACCATCTCTCCTACATTTAGGTTGTCTTTTTGATATTTGATCGGCATCGGGAAATTAATGAGGAAATAAATGCAGACCCAAATTCCTAGAGGATCCCAAATTCATATCATCGTTACTATATTAGAAAAATTTCTAATAATGTGATGAAAACATTACCCAATGAACCTGTAAATAAGTAAATCTTGAAGATAAGTTTGAAATGCCTTTTTTATTTGTTACTATTTAAATGTAATGATAAAATCAATTTATGTAAAATATGATCATATTTATGTAGCATTTCAGCATGATCAATGGAGTATTGAAGAATGTATTGAAAAAATTTGCAAGTATATTCATGATGTGAATGATTTTATGATATTGATTGCAATAGAAAATTGGATAATTGGAATATGATGGGTGGAAGTGGTACGGACACATGACCAAAAACATTGTGGTGTGCATCATTGGATTCTTCAAGGTTATTTTAATGTTACCTATAAATGATATCTTTTAGAAGACATTATATTGTTTCCTGATGTATATATTTGATATATAAAAACAAGCCTCATATAGAATTAAGTAAGGGATATGGTAGGGAAGAAACATTCAATGATAGATTCAAAAAAAAGTAAGAATCTTTTGTTCATCATGCAATCATTTTCTACCGAGAAGACTGTCGATTTGACATTCAAGATAATTCGGACCCCATCATAAATAGCATCGGAAAAAATTGTGTTATTACATGAAGTGAGAAAATAAAAATGTGGAAAATTTAAGGCCTTATGGTTTCCTTGCTCACAATCCATAATATCATGTGCATATATAAACATATCATGGGATTCATATGTTGATCTAGTGTACTGGATGAACACCACTAAAAATTGTTATACTGCATCATGGACACATATTAGGGAATTTCAAAATTTCACAATACCCAAAGGATAGACGATAGTGATACCTGACATCAATAGGTTGTGTAAATAAGGGAGAACAAATTCCATCATGATGCAGAATGAGATGGAGTGGCCTCAAGAACAAGGTTAATGTTTGAGACACCCCGTATGTTATCAAGATGGAAAAAACTGATAATTATTCTCTAACATTATTATATCAATTTCACCCTCTCAAACACAATTATGCATTTTCAATTATGTGATCTTCTAATATCGTTAATTATATGGTGTTATTTTATGATTCTTTATTTTGTAGAATTATCTAGCATCACCTTATAATTTTACTATCAAATAATGATAAGTCATCAATATTCACATTAAAAGGAATATTCCAAGTGCTTTTGAGGTGACATTAACACATAATCATTCTTTCTATGGCTAAACCATAATCAAATCATGTGATAAAATAATCTTGAAATATACAATCATGTGGGAAATAATTTAGAAATTTCAAATCACACCATTTTCTAGAAAACGTTTTGATAAGAGAGACAAAATGTTTAAATATATAAATAGATAATACCATATCTTATAGAACACCATTTTTGGGGTAAAAACATATCTCAAATACACTTTAGAAATATGATTTAAAAAATACGAAGACATACCCATTTATTTTGGTAAGAAATATCTTCAAAAAATAATGTGAATAAACATGTCATGTATTACATTATACCAATCCTAACATTTTTCTAACCATAAAGTTATACTTACATTTTACACTTACAAATAATTTTATTTTTTACATATAGATAGATGATACCATACTACTCACTATGTGGGATAGGAATGTTTTCCATGTCATCCTAGATTTTTGTGATGGTCGAGAGATCTGGGTGCCTCATGTGCACTATTTTTATCACATCACGCTTCCACATGTCATTATAACATTCCTACACTATGATAGCTTCTACGAAAATATAGTTTTGTATTTCAAATTTTTTTCCCATCACCTACTTGTTGCCCACGTGAAGAGGTGGAGACCAGAGACATTCACATTTTACCTTCCTATGGGAGAGATAACCATTTCCCTCAAGGATGTGGTAGTGCTTCTTAGTCATCATGTCTTGGGGAAGCTCTTATTGGACACAATCTTTAATCTTGTCTCAATCTTGTTTAGTGATTGTTAGACATCGATATTTTGGCCTACCATAGAGATACAAATTGAGGGTCAATATCTATGACCTATATGGAGGATCATTTTTCACATATATCCAATGATGATGATGAACAAAATATCATGTGGTTTGCTCATGCATATATATTACAGTTCTTTAAGGGCACCATGTGTGTTGATAACTCAGGGAAGCACATCCACGTGATATATCTAAGACCGATGGAGGACTTTGATTTGGGTAGGACGTATAGCTGGGGATCATCCTTCTTGACATACACATGCAGATAATTATACATGGTATGTCACATAAACATCATTGATCTTGGGGGATGAATTATCTTTATTCAAATTTCGGTGTGGGAGTGCATCTCTCCTTATTCCATGTTCTTTCTTGTCTTCTGTTGCTGGAAGATGTGTAGGATGACGCTTTATTTGGACACTGTAATGATCATTCATCTCTATAGGTTCTTAATTATAGTATGAAATTTTCTAATATGTATTATAGTGTAATTTCAACTTTTAAATCTGTAGAGCTTTCACAACCTGATGGTTTTGGCCAAATCATGTAATTTAATTTTTTATTATTTATCATAATTGATGTTTTATTTTATAGGTGGATTCAGATACACAAATTCATCATGTTTCTGACACACCATTTGGGTGCATACCACCTCGAGATGGATAGTATCCTACCCAACCAGGTATGTATATAAAATTTTTCAATGTTTAAAAAATATAATAATAGAATCAATATCGGTTTTTTATAAGAATCTTTTTTGGAAAAGGAAACATCTCATTTCAGATTACATGGATTCCATACAAGGATATACTTGACCACTGTACAGAACAGGGAACTTCTTTAAATCATCGTACTATGGCTATTTTCTAATTTATTTTGAAACTATTTACAGCATAATCACTCAGAGTTTATTATTCACATGAGCGGTCTTGAGTTGGAGGGGTCATTAGCTGAGTACGAGTTCGTAATGCAATGCTGGACCTGAGTTCATTTTATCATGTGATTCATGAGAGAATCTTCCTGATTCATGCCCAGAGAGTAGAGGTTCTTTCCCTAAGAGTGAAATATCCTTATTAGGAACATCCTTATGCGGCTATTGATGATGAAGAGACATTAAGATGATGATGTATACTGCATCATCTTTCACATGATCTGTCACCAATTCTATAGGTAGATGATATCCCTTTATTAGTCCAACCATAGTTGATTGTGGATGTACATCAAGCTATAAGGGATCTATCTTTCTGGATATGATATCTGCAGTTCTCTATAGTTTGGGGTCCAGATCCATTGTAGTCTTGTTTCCCCAATGGGATGATGGAAGGTCCCTCTACTACCCTATTCAGATAATTATTGGGAGCGCAGTAAGACATGCACAAGACACCTCCACCCACTAACATATTGGAGGAGCATACAATGATCGACATCATATTGCTCAAGGATCAGGCCTCTCCATGTCATCAGACTCCACCCCAACACAAAACATGTTGATCTTGATAAGGGTATACCCTTCACAGACCACCAAGTGGGCCAAAATCTCCTCCCCATAGACATTTATTTTACTTGTTCATGTTTGCTATTATAATTAAGGTATTATTATTACTATCATCAATATTTACATGTTTGTCAAGTGATTTATTTTTCCTTAATATTTTATTCAATGTTTATATTTTATATTTTTTCAAACTCATCTACTGGAAATATAGGAAAACTTATTAAATATGAAGTAGGTAACTTTAAAATCATATAATATATACATTATAAAAAAATTAAATAAAATTTAAAACATACGCTAATCATCTAAAAAATTGTTTAATGTAAAATGAATTTAATAAATATAATAAATAATTTAATATAAATTAAATGTAAAAAAATATTATAAATATCATTTTAATGGTTTCAAACAATACTAAAATTAAATTTTAACAAAATATCTACGATCTCGAAACATTATAGACTCAAACTAAGCCTAGATCTTCTAATGGATTCAAGCATGGAAACTAGAATAGTTTTTCCATTTTTCCCAATGCATCATTGTTGATTAAACCATTTATCTAGTAACCTTTTTTATATCTATTCACTTTAACATCCATGACAATTTTTCTCTTAAAGAACATTTTTCACCCAATGATATTTAAATCTCCATGAAGATCAACAAGGACCAAGACATAGTTCTGATACATTGAATCTATTTTTTAATTCATGGAATCTTTCTATCTTACAGATTCTGAGCTCTCTCTTTCCTCTTTATAGGAAAGTGGATCATTATTCACAACCAATAACAAGTCACCATCTTTAGGGACCACAATTACATTATCTAAAGTGTTTTATACTAAATATCATTTATTTTTAATAGGATATTATATAAATATACACTTGATGCCTTTAGGGAAAACTTTTAATTCATGTTAAGTCCTTAAAAATTATCTCAAATCCACATGCATGCATATTTGGAAAAAAAATATTCCTTCATAATCCATATATAACTCTTACAACATTAAATATTGAACCTTAGTTGATATATGGTTTAGTATGTATATTTGAATTTGTAATGAATATCTCTAAAAGGATAATCAAATATATTCATGAAAAATCATATAAATTAAACTAATCATAGTTAGTAATTATTATAATACATATGAAAAATATTTATAAACTATTATATCAACATTTAATTCTTTATAAATATTAATGTAAAATATTATGGACATATAAATTTAAAAAATTAAAATTTTTAAAATTAGTTTTGTATTACATATTAATGTACCATTTAAAAAATATATAAATTTTAGAATCTATTGTTTATAAAATTAAATACATTTTCTAATTATACACATCAATACCCTATGATTAAATTTTGAAAAATTTATGAAAGAATTAATATTATGATTAATAGTAAAAAATATTGATCTTACAAAAACTATAAATTTAAGGTCATTGTGAGAATGATCTAGAAGTGTATAAAACCTTTTTAATTAGTCAAATATTCATTAGAGATGTAAAAATATATATTTTAAAAATATAATGTTGAATTTATAAACACAATGAATATCATTTTATAGATTAAATAAATATTTTCCAATAAATGTTGTTTTTGGTCATTTAATTTAATTAAATTTTATTTAGATGAAAATTTATTTTATTTTTTTGATAGTAATAAAGGTTTTATATTTTTATAAAAACCCAAAAATGTTATTATATTTAATGAAATTGATTATTTTACCCAAAACATAAACTATAATCGAGAAAAAGTGTTTTTTTCTAAAAATACGTTGTATGGCCCTTTTAATATATATGAATATTAATTTAATTATTTAGGTAAAAGTTATTTAGAATGATAAAAATAGTAATAGTACAAGTTAATATTTTTTTGAGTAGAATACTTAATAAATGATTAAAACTGTGTTAAAATGAACTTTTTTTGGGATTTTGAACATTATCACATCGCACACTTCATTATTATCAATCATGGAGTATTCTTAACATATGAAACATGTTGAATCATTATATTAATTTGAAAAATGTACAAACAAATCCGTTATACCCTTGTAGGGCCTCTCACGACCCCTTCATGACCCCCCACAAATGTCAAATCCCACCTAAAACTATACATATTATCCACAAATTATAATCTAATTTATATTCTATGGGCTTATGGTCACAATATATTGTCTTTATTTTAACATTACCATGGAATCCTTTAAATAAAATTAAAATATTTAAACATGAGTACATATTCATTTATAAAAAATAATAATCTTTATTTTTACATTCCAGGATATAATTTTTCAATTGAAATATGATGAAATATATATTGATTATATAAAAAAATTATCATCATATAGGGATAAAATTAAACGACATTTACACTTTCATATTTTGAAAACAAAAATGTTACTTCATGTATTGTGTGGACCACTACCTTGATGAAGCGATGATTTGGGTTTTTTTCATTAAATGAATCTTCACATATAATATAATTTAAGTTGATTAATAAATATAAAATATATTATATAAAAAAAATAAAAATATTAATACTATATTAACATTATTTATCTCACAATATTTGATAAATGTTAATTTTATCAAGGTGTTGTAAGTACCACCTCCTCCAATAAGTAATGATTCTCAATTTTAACAATGTTTCTTCTTATTTTGTTAAATTATTATTCTATAATAATTATATAATGTTGAAAACCAACTTTAATAATCATAATCCTACATTAAATGTGGTATGTTTATGTTTTTCTCAATTTAATCAGATTCTCGAACCATGATATAAAATATTATAGTAAATTTATATTAGAACATAATCATTTTATATGTTTGAGTTAAGTAAGAAATTAATTAATTATTTTTTTCTTGAATTAAAAAAATAATATTAATCACATTTATTATGATACCAAACCATGTTCATTAAAATTAATTAAAACATGCTCATCATAGATTTTTTATTTTTGGATAATAAACAAAAAATCCCACATAATGATGTTATAACATTTTAAATAATAATTAATGAAATACATACCCGTTAAGGATATTATACTGATTATCCTTTAGATACGAATGTCTAACATCAAAACTAATATAAATATAGTTAAAAACAATCATGATTACACAAACCTAAATTTTAAAATAGGTAATACATAATAAATATACTTTAAGAGAATAATTATAACTGAATATTAGAAAATATTGAAAATATGATTAAGTTTATGAAATTTTTCTATAATATAATATTATTTGTTTCAATGGATCCTATAATTCATTTGACTATGAGGGAAAACAACGTAAGGGTTTATTATCTCAAATTTTCACCCATCTGATATATTTTTTATTATACATAATTATGTATTGGATTTTATATTCTAATTCCCTATTATTATTTTATATTTTTATATTATCATTTTGTAGTGGAATTAAATTTTTACTTTTAAATCACATCATTCATATGGTTTTCACTCAATATCATGAAAGGATGTAAGGTTTTCCTTTCTTAATTTTTTCTCCCTTAAGATATAGTTCTTATCATACATCTTTTTTTGAATGTTTTATGTATTAGTGTTTATAATTTTTATCATTATTCCATTATAATTATTTATTTTCAAAGTTCTATTAAATTTAGTATCCCTCATAGAAATTTAAAACAAAAAATAATTTTTTTGTAAGGGTTCATTGTCTCAATTTTAACTCCATGAGTCATGTTTGATATCATGAACCATAAATTATTTTATATGTTTTATTCAAAACAATATTAGTTTTATGTATAAAAATATTTTACATTTCAATTTATTTAAAATTGTATTTCATAATCTTCCCCTCAAGCTCTATTTATTTTTCTGTTACCAATACCATATGGGTTTCGATACCAATCTTATTTTCAAATAATGATTATTTTTTAGTGGTAATAGTTCTCTTGAATTTTATTATTCATAATACCTATCAATAATTTCTTTTTATATTCATGTGTTTTTATATGTCCCCTCAGAATTTTATTTTCAATATACTCCTATTTTAATTGAAGGGTTGATTGTATGTAAAATAGGCTCTCTTGCTTCGTTTAGTTTAGAAACATCCCTTGTTACATGTGTGTATTCATTGGATTATTTTAAAAATTTCCATTTCTATTAATATTTTATCTATTAAAGACGTATTCCTCTACATAACCTTTATAATAATATTTTTTAAATAATTTAACATTTTCCTTATTCTTCATTTTCATCGATAAGGGAAAAGAATCTATTTTTACCTATTCAATGTGAACACATATTTATAAACCATTTATGACTTTTATGATACATTCATTATTAATATTATTGGTTTCTATATTAAATAATGTTTATCATAATTTTATATAAAAAAATTATTTTTTCAATAGATCATATATAAGTCATATTTCTATAGTTTTTTCTAAAACTCCAAAAACGTGTTTTCCTTCTAACAAGTTATTCTATTACTCATCATATAATTGAAAAAAAAAATTATTAAAATGATACCATAAAACTAATTTCTCTATATGTAATATTTTATAACCTCCTCTATTTGTGGAATTATTCATCAGATGCTTGTAAATGGCTGATTGTTTGTAATGTATAGACATATATTTTCTGCCTCTTCCACTCCAATAAGAATACAAATTTTTTGAATTTATTGAAGGGTGTTCATATATGTTCTATAAATCGATTTATTGGAGAAATTATTGTATTAAACATATACCATTAACATATATGATGTAAATATTTTCTTCTTTATTATCTTGATTAAAGGGGTTTTCCCCAAAATTTATAAATATTACTATGTACCCCTTATTTTCCAGAGGTTTATTATATTCTGATTATTGTTGAATTTTTAATGTAATCTAATTTTAAAATGATATGAAACCCATTATCAACATGTGGGATCCCTATGTTATATAAATTAAATAAAAATCCTTTAAAAGTTTTTTGAAACCCATTTTATTTCCATGGGGTTTTTTGTAGTGCTAAATGAATGATTTTCATGTGGTACTCCAATGTATGGATGAGATATTTTATTTTCCAAAAAATGAATTTGTTAAAAGATTAAATATAATGGGATATGTATAAATGGGTAATGTTTAATTTTTTGAAATAATGGGTGACTGTTTTTGACTCACAATGGCGATACGTATGTGGGTTCAATTATGATTTCAATCATATATTAGTGTATGTTTATGAATTGTGAATATTATTTATCTCTAGGATAATGTTTATTTAATGTTACATAATATTCAATATTTATGATTAATCTCACGAAATTATTATTTTCACATGGATAAAGTTTATTTATTCATGATTTAGTAGGATTTTCATTCATATTTTTCTATAAAAAACCATATAAAATTAAGTATGTTCAATCATTTTTTTGGTAATATGTTTTATATTTATCCTGATTATACCAATATGATAATTTTATTCTCAATAATTAATTTGGATTATTGTCACTTCTGTTTTGACATATTGATTATCTATGCTAACCCCTATCTTACGTTTCCATTCAACTATTTTAAGAATATGATTATAACATATGATATATCTTGGATGAGTCTAGTGTGTATCAACAATATAAATGTAATTAAAAGTATGAAAATAAAAATTTATTATATATCTAGTCCTCAAGGAAACAAAATAATTAGTTCATTGATTTATAGAACTATTACCGTGATGTTGTTATTATTCAGGTTAAGTAATGAGATAAATGATTTTTAGGTTCATTATCTATATATATATATATGGAGTTACAATGTAAAATGTCTTTTTATATGGTTTTTCATAGTTGGAACATCTTCTGGTACATTGTGTGGTGAATCTGTGTGATGGGGTGTGGTTTGAAGCCATCCAAGATGTACAATTGATGCATATTTTGTCAAATTTTTTATCCAAAATATACATCTACTATTTTTTTCATAACATATTATATATTACCATTTCCGCAATATAATTATATGTAAACCTCATCCCAATCACAATAAAGAATAAGGGATTATCTTTTTCATTCTTATCATTTGACCCCCATTGAAATAGGGTGTTTTTGTTATCATTTCACAGTTAATTATGGTGATTAAACCCCCTATCCCCATATATTATTATTTTTGATCTTTTACCTATACTTTGGTGTTGTTTTGATTATATTTTCATTTTTTATTCCATAATATATTCTTAAAAGATTCATATTTCCTTGAAAATTTCTCTAAATGAGGATTGAGGACATTATAAAATGACGATCAGACACCTTTTATTCAAGTTTCATTAGAGATAAGTTGTTTGGATAGAAATTTTTTTGTTTTTATTCAAATTAGAATAGTAACAATGGATGAATCAATTTTTGGTTTAATGTTTGTATTAATTAATATTTTTAAGGTTATATTGGAATTGGTTTACAATGGTCCCATTTACTGAGTTTTCCCCCTTTTATTTCACTTATTGAGTTTCAATCAATTAATCCTATAGTAAAAAAATTGATCAATTCATTGAAAATGAGAATAATTTATTATTTTGATGTTATGTATAGATATAATACATATGGTGAAATGATATTATTTGATGAGGCTTAGAAGATCTTAGGACATAGTGGTGGGACCATGCATTCATAAGAATGGCATTATATGATGTGGTTCATACCAGGATATCTCAACATGGTAATTCTTGTTATTAATATAAATTTGATACATTGTAGCTATGATATAGGTTATTGACCATTTTTGGTAAATAAATCCTTTTATTTATGTAAAATTCGTATGTATTGATAAAGTTACAGGGGATATAATGGACCCTTGAGTACTATAATAATTTTTTTGATTCTATTGTTTTATGGATTGATTATAAAAATGTGTTATGATATAAAAAAACCTCATATGTGTATGAGTTAAATTAAATTTATGATAATAGTGGTCAATGATATTGGTGACCATAAATCTCATGAGTTTGCAGTAGTAAGTACCTATTGTCAAACATGTCTACCACCATAATATCCAGAGATGCTCTATAATTGAAATATGAGATAAGTATTAGCCATCAACATATTTTAATGTATACTAGGGATAATTTTATTCTCCCAATGGTATATTATTATCACTGTAGCTATACCCCAGGTAAATTCTTGACCAGTTACACGTGTTGGCTGACCTAAAATTTTACATGTTGTGAGACGAGAATTACTCCATTTCATAATAGAGATGTCGGTATGGTTTTTAATTGTTGTTTGGTGAGTCCTTGATATAAACATGGTGATATAGATATATTTTAATCCAAATATGCGGTAGTAATGGCACATGTGATCATAATTATATAGGTGAATCTATATCAGGTTTCTAGACTATGGGTTTGTAAACAGGGGAGCTTGGTGGGATCCCTAGGTGTACATTGACCCAGATAGGGGAAGTTTTGAGAGTAAGGTAGTGTTGATTTTTTCTCTCACCAGAGAAAATAATAATCCATGGGGATTTCTTAGTGTGTATATATTGATTTATATAGGTTTATCTCCTAAGAGGAAAACCATGGTTAGTCATGATGAGTTGAGAAGATGGTTAACACACATTGTTAATTACATGAGATTTTTTGAGGTGATAGTATTATCCTCCAAATGTATAAATAAAATTTGTTGGTAATTATTTTATTCTCATATAAAATTAATATAAGAGAAATATATCATACTACTATGTCCCCATACATTTTATATGATATTAGACAGGTGAGTCACTATTCCCCTATGAATTATACATGAGATTAACTAGGGGAGTTTTTAATCCCCATGTATTATATTTTAGATTGATGAGTGGGTAACTATTTCCCTAAAAATTGATTATGATACTCATTTTTTAATAAATAATTCTATTATTATTTGTATATGAGATTAGTTAGGAAATCCACTATTCTCTTATGAATTATATTAAATATTATCCATGTGAACTATTATTTCTGCTTTTTAGTGTATATAATATTAATCAATCATTCCTCTCTTCTAGTGTATACTTTGTATTCTATCATATGTGTGGTGTGACTCCCCCACCCCAAATATTTTATCATTAGATTATCCAACTGGGATTTTTTTCTATTTAGTGACTATTTAGATGCGATTATGAGGTATGATACTCTTTCCCCTATTATTTTTATAGGTGATACTATCCATGATGGACACTTTACCCCATGAGTGATTGTATATACTAATTTATACATATTAATGAGATTCTTTGACATAAAATGTGTCACCATGATGTTTATGATACATGACTAGAGATATCCATCACTAGAAAATGTTTGTATAGGTGATCCTAAATGTAACAATAGAACCTCAGGGTTGATGAAAGAATTTTATTTTTTATACTAGTAATATATATTTTTATAATATAACATGTATAGATACTAAAACAATATTCTTGTTTAGGAATCCCTTTGTGGTTCTCTACTATGTTAAACCCAAACATGCATATACATCATTAAGACATGGAAACTCAACCATACATATCTGTTCATAGGTTTAGGTTGGGAGGAATCCTTGTATCACATAATCCTTATTAGACAGATCTATAGAAAATTGGAGACATTGATGAGGTGAGGTTGAGAGACAATAGTGGAGATTATTTAGAATTTCTTTTTCCACATTATTCAGTAATGTTCCACCTAATCCACATAAATTAAAATTTTCTTTTAAATAACATAATTTATTTAGTGGATTATATGTGGTTATTCTAATGGGATATTAGTTTGGAATGTATGAAAATATTATTACACTTTTAATTATTATAAGACAATAATTTTTTATAGATTATACACTCTAAATATTTCCAATGAATTTTTTACGATATTTTTTATAAATTTTTTCTATTATTAAAGTATTTTCTCTATAGGTAAACACAATAGACCCTTGATACTAATCGACAACCGCTATAAAAGAAGGAAGGCGACCCAATTTCATGGAACATAGCTCACCCTACCACTGGTTAGTGGTCAAGGGAGATGGAATTACAAAGTGGAATTAATGTATATTTTCATTCTCTTAGTATTAGTGGTATAGTAGAAAGGGTATATGAACATATCAATTCTTATGATGGACCTCTTAATTTTACGTCATAGATACCATTTTTGTTGGGAGTTATATGTCACATTAGATATGGGATTATAGTTATTTTTTTCAATATTACATCTGAGATATCTATTCAGTATTATATGTTTATCTTATATTTCTATTTATGGTTTTGGATATTTCTTCATTGAAAATATTCCTTTGTACAGTATTCATTTTTTAATATATAAGTTCTATAATATTCATGTTATTGTTTGTGACTCATATTTGAAATTACTAAGAGTCTAGATGGTTAACGTGTCCATAATAATATATAATGTGTTTTCTAATATAATATGTTTATGGAATTATAATCAATTATACCACTCTATTTTTTAATATATCAGGATTATTGGATCAATACATGAGATTATGGATGGAAATTAATACATAGTACCTCTTTTTGGTTAGGTATATAAACTATAACAGGATGTTAGATTCCACATATGACTTTATTTTGAACCCCAAATTGGTGATTGAGATGTGATTTCATCAACATAAAGATTAAAAAAATAACATATATGGTTTTCTCTAATTGGTTTTTAGTTTAATACTTCTTAAATATTCTATAACACTATGGTTTTACTAGATATGAATAATCATTATACTACATTTTTATTTCTACAAGGATGAGGTCAGGGGACTCGAGGGGAAAATCATGTAAGTCGATACCTTGTGTGGGTTAATGATGTTATATGGGATGATAAAAAGGGTAGGGGTTATATTTTGTGTGTGTGTGTGTGTGTATATATATATAACCCTAGATTTGGTGTATTTTCACATTATATTCATCCTTATCATTGAGTACGGATTAGGGATATTTACCCATCAGTAGAGACATATATGAAACATGGTTTATGGGATATGTGTGGGTTCTTATTTTATTAATTTGTTACTTTGGTTATTAGTGAGAAATGTAACAGGTTGGATCAGAATTAGATTTCATAGCATATATTAAAATGTCTTAGATATATAATAGTATCCTAATAGAGGGGTTTTCTTAGGATTTTGAGTGCTCAAGGACATGCGTAGAATGTGTATCTTTTTTCCAAGGATATTGAGAGAAGATATTAAATTGGAATTATAGACATGAATATGATTCATTGTTTTATAGTGTAAATTAGTTGAGGATATTTTGTATCATGGTATGGTTTTTCGAGGAAATATTGGAGGGTTGTCTTGAATTAATTATTTGGTTGTATTTTTTGATGAGATAATAGATCGTGATCCTAGATAGAGATATCTAAAATATATAGAGTGTGGTTGTGTTCTACTAGTTCATAGATTATACATCAATGGTTTGTATGTATGAGTCTAGGGTTAAAATGAGATAGATTCATTCAATTTACGATTAACTTATGAGGTGTTTATAATCAGAATTTTAGGAATGTGGGCCTAGGATCATTCCTATGTGAGTCTTGGGCACATGTATTGGGTTATTGATTTATGATAGGGTTTGTCCGGGTTGAGGACAAAGGGATTTAATGAAATTTATAAATCCCAAGAATCTCTAGTTTTTTATGATAATGAAATTTGTTTCCCCTACAATGATAGGGATCCCTATGTGATTGATTAAAGTAAGATTGTATAGTTTATCTGACACTCTATAATGATAGTTATGATGGAATTGATGGCCATTTCTCCTTGAGAGCAACCTGAACATGTTAGCGGTGTTTTTCCTTTTTTATAGTTGAGGATTGGTATAGGTAAATCAATATAGAAGGGAGGAAGAAATTGGATAATAGGTTTTCTTCCCCTTATTATATATATAATTTTGTTTGATGTAATGGATAATGTTCATGTTGAGATAGGAATAGTTTTTTATTTTTTGTATTGATCTATCTTTTAGGTTTGATAAGGATGACCATGTATTGTTCTATTGTTTGGTAATAAATGGTGGGTGGCATTGAGAGATCATTTTTTTGTTTAGTAGATAGAATGTAAGGGAATATATTTGGTTGTAATATTTATATCTATCATGGATATTTAACCCCCATGTTTGTAGGGTTGTGGATGTGATGGTACCAGTCATCGTACAGTCGACATGACACTATTTTTTTGATTTGTAGGTGGTTCTAACTTTATAAACTCTCTTAGTAAATGCATCATTTTGTTGTTGGATGTGGAACTGGATGGAATCTAAAATCTCTCATTAAACGTCAGATAATATTGGGTGTGATATAGAAGAGAGTCTGCTAATAAGTACATTGTTTTTCATGCGTGTAGTATCAGTTATGACATGGTTGTTCTAGGATCTAATTATGGATGTAAATAGGGAATTTGGATTGGAATTTTGTGAGGGTTTATAGACTATCCCCTACTACCTCTAAGAATTTAGGCATATCGATATAGGGATATAGTAACTAATCCAAGAGGTAGTGGATATTTTTTATGGAATGGTCAAAAAAAGAGTTTTGACCATTGTGTTTCCCTAAGATTGGGTGTAGAGATATAGGAAATGAAATGAGTGTGTCATTGTACCATAAGGATGAATTTTAGTAAGATATTACTATGGTGGGGAGAACCTAGTATAATGAATCAAAATTTATGAGTGGAATCATTTGGTTGGGAGCTCATTGATTCATTATATGAGTTAATCAATAAATCCATCGTGTCTTAGTAATGGTAGGTGTAGTTGAGAACCATCTCAGTATTTTTTATGGTCGTGAGAGGGTATCATAATTTTTTTGTGAGAAGTGCTCCCCCATTTTTGGAAATGCATAAAGGAACCCAATTTTAATTTTTTTTAGAACAAGAATTATTATTAATGAGTTAGCTAATGGACGAGGGTTAAAATACCACTCAGTCTTGTCTAGTATAATAAGTTCTATATTGGCATGTTATAGTTGAACATTAGTATTATATGTTATGAAATTCCTATGAAAAATAAATTTCGGGTATCGTAGAAAGGGAAATTTCAGAATTTGGATTATAATCAGAATTACTATATTTGGAACATGACTAATGATTATTTTTATGAGGGATCAAAACATAAGATAGTTTCAAGGATATTGGGTAATGGTTAGTAGCATCATGTTGATTTTTTATTCTTTAAAAGGGTTTAACCCATGTCCAAATCAACACATGTTTAAGGTAAACCATGTGGGGAACAAAATTAAATAATGTGTTTTGGTTTTTCTCAGAGGGATGAGGTTCACAACTTGAATCGAACTATAGGGATCCATTAGTGGAATCATGTAGAAGGTTAAAATGTATTTAAGACTGAAACATGTTTGGTGAAGAGTTTAATTAATTATGAGGACAAATATTATTTGGGGGACAAGCTCAAGGTAGTATGAGATTCATGGTTGCTGAATGATATGTTCACCCATAATAAAAAAATATGTGGTTATTCATACTTAATAAATATTGATATTATACAATTTTTCCCAATAAATTTTAAATTCACCATCAATTTCTCTTATCTATCATTTGGATGAACCAGTGTGTCTCCCTCCCCGTATTCTTCATTGATCCCCCTTTAAATGGTGAGTAATTGATGGATATACAAGTTATATTATAGAAAGTTATTCATCTTTGTCTCCTTTATAATTTATCTCCTTATTTATCCTCATATTTAGGACTGTTTTAATTAGGGCTTCAATGATGATTCAATAAGATCATTGTAGATGTTTCATGTTTTTATTGGGATTATTATTGGAATGTATGTCATAGATCCTAAGAAGATAAATTTTCTCAATTTCTAAATGTTTCATAAGAGGCAACTGACATCCCTAAAAATTTCATTTCCTGCCAAATTTTAATATGATTATATTTCTAATTGATATAGAGAGTTAGAAATTAGTTAGAATTTTGTCTTGGGGGTGTGTTGGTATTTTTCTAGACACTATTGACTGTGGTTTTGTTTATGTTACATTACTCGATGAGTTATTTTAATAAAAAAATTATAATTAGATAGAATAATTAATTTTAAATTACTAAAATATATTATTTAGATGTAATTGATAGAGGTAATATAAAGACTGTTGTGATAGGATATGATGAAGCTTGGAAACGTTTGGGAGAGGGTAGTATAACCTTGAAAAAAGGAAAATGAGTTCATTAAAATTAAGTGGTCCACGAACATTTTTCTATGGTTATCCATGAACATATTTCTATAGATATGCACAAAACATTCCCCTTATATTGTATAAGATATTATCTAGGTGGGACATCATTCCCTCATATATTTTATATCAGACATGTTTGGTGGGTTAATACATCCGAATGCATTGTATGTTATTTTAGTTAAGTCTAATTTGGTTCTCCCATATATTTGGTATATAATTATTTGGGTATGATCAAATTCACATATATTTTATATATAATATAATTTAAGTATACTGCTATTCCCCAATTTGATATTTATGAAAATAGTTAAGAGTGAGACAATTTCTACCTAAATTTTATATTTTATTTAATGGTTGATCTTCTATTACTATATCGATTTTTTATAACAGTATACTTGTGTAAAGTCTTTCCACATTGACATTTTATCTAAAATTCCAGGTGGGGTCTCCTTCCCTATAGATTAGTTTTCCCCATATGATCATTGTGGGCCTATTTTCAACTAAGAGATCAATTTTAAAAATGAATGTGGTGGTTTACTCTTCCCTCTAAGAGGTAAATATTTTACATGACCTTCATTGAAGGATTTACACATCAAGGATCAAATATTCCTATTTATACATATTTATAATATTTTAGGAGTATCTATAGGTATCTACCAGAATATTAGGCAACATGACCAGAAAAATCCAACACAAGATGAAGTAGGTATGATCAATCCTGAGTTCGACCATAGAAATCAAATATTGATGGTATTATTTAACTTATTAAAAAAATTATTAGTTTTATGAGAATATAACTGTTTCATATGCTATAGTACTTATTATGACTTGGAAACAATTGTGGTGGACTAATGGGTTGCCATAACACGCTACTCTGGAGACCATAAAACTTTAATACCCAATCAAACCTCATATTTTTCTAGTTCTTGTAGGGTTGATGCCCATTATAAAATGAACAGTCTATACTAGCCTAATATATGATTGTATAGCAAGAGAAGTTGATTCGTAGAGATGGTGGCAGGTCTCATTAAATTGTTTTTATTTTTGTTTATTCTATATATATACAATAATCTCAACGGGTGATTAGTTTCTTTTGTATGGTTTCATTATTATGAATTACTTTTTAGGATTATTATCAATTTGTTATAAAAACATAGTTTATTATGGATGATGTAAAATATTTTTAAATTTTTTCTATGATATAAGGGAATATTTTTCCCATGGAAATACTATAGACCCTTTTATCATTCAAAAGCCTCAAGAATACTAAGAATAATGACTGTGGTTAAGTAAAATCCATTGAATAGATTAGATTTTGTGGTCCAGGGTAAAGTAATTCCATGTTATAAAAATAACTCATTTCCAAATTTTATATGGTTCCCTATTATTGTTTAGTTATTTTGGAATTTGTCCCTTATGTATGGTTGATGAAATTAGAGTGTGTTCTCATTTTTTAGTACCATATTTTTGAGTTCTTCTTATTTTTCATTTTATCATGATTCATAGTATGATCAAATAATATATTTCTGTTTATTGAATCAGTTTAGTTTTAATTTTTTATAGGCATTATTAGTAGATCAACATTATTTTACAATTATTAAATTGGTTCTATTCTTGGAGAATGTTTAGATTGCTTATGGTTACATGGTCAGAAAAGATTATATTATTGATGGATAGTGATGGAGATAATGGTTCTTAAAATAGAGTAGGCAAAAAATGATAATGAATAATTTTATAATCATTGTGGATTTTAATTCATGTGTTAGGTTTGTTATCTTTTATGATATTCACGGAACATTGAATAGTACATTGACAAGGGTTGATAGGTTTTAGGGGTTATCAGTGACGTTTCAATAATGTAATTTTAGTGTGACAAAACTAGTGTGCATTGTATATGATGATCTTGGGGAGAATCTAGTTTTGTGTTTAAAATAGAACCCCAGATGGGTTGTGTATGCTTGTTGTGTAATCTTTCACATGTAATGGTAATATATTTTAGTTGGATCTTTGATACGAGTCATTTAAATAGAGTTAACCATTCTACTAGAGTTATATTTTGTGGATAAGCTATATTTATTATAATTTTTTTCTCATTTTCCCCATTTTGGTGTATGATTTTTTTACCAAATTTTTTCATTCCATATTTTTATTGAAAGTATATTTGGATATTTAGTATTATCATGACTAATAATTAATTGTTTTTTGAATTATTTTATAGATAAATTATAGAGGTTTTAGGTGATGCCTTTGTTATCACTATTGTGTTATATTCAATGTAATCATATTTTTATATTCAATAATGTTTTTATTGATCCAAAATATTTTTCTTTATCCTCATAATGAAACTTTAATAATAATATTATAACTTAATAAAAAGTAATTTAGCAATAAAATGTAAAATAGTTTCATGCTCTATTATGAAGGATAAATATATTGAAAAACTAATGGAACAAATATAGAAAAAACTATGTGGCGTGATTGGAAATAACAAAAAATGGGGTGGAAATATCGGGAGAGAATAATATAGGTAATGACCAATGATTAGTGTATAATTTATTAGAATAATGAATTTATGAGATTCATGGTTTCAGTATTAGATTCTTGATTATTATAATGACTCTTCTCAATATTGAATTAATCATATAAACAGGGGTTTAAAAAATAATTCTATATTTTTAATGAATTTATTACATGTATTTATGATAAAAATCATTAGATATGATATGGATCAACTAAAAAGTAATTTTCTCACCTATGATATAAATTATCCGAATATGAAACATTATGACATTTTTATAAATAAATAAAATAATATTCCTAATTTTTTAAGTAATATTTTTGTAGAAAAAATGAAAATATTTATTTTATTAAGTTTGGATTAATAATTTATATATAAATCAAGTTTTTTATAAGGAGAACTATTACTAGTTCTTTTCAATAACATAACATTTATACTTTTATGTGATTATCAATTCCATTAAATGGAGTTTATTTAATGTAATGATTTTTTTTGTTTGATGATATCTTTAGTCTCACTATGAAGATTTTCAATAGATTTAGGGGTAGTTTCGTTCATATATATAATTCATAATTATTATTATATTGAATTATTGGATGTTTTTAAATTTTATTTATTTAATATATTTGTGATTATATCATTTACATTGTTAAGATTTTTTAGTCAAAAAAATAATTTCTTAAAATATTTAATTGGTGAAAATAGGTTCACTTTCATAAAATATCATTCATCTAGGATTATATTTCTTCATGAAAATATTTTTTATTGAATTTTATTGATTAATATTATTTAAATATTTTTCAGAAATATATATAATTTGGGATTTGTTATCAATTATGTGTCTTATGAAATTATATAAAATAGTAATTCAAGATAGTGTTTGGTAATTAGTTGGGTTTTTTAAATATTATAAATATGAAACCTCGAATGTGACCATCAAAATCCATACCAATGATGTTCCTAGAAAAATAAAAAATATTAGGGATTTTGGGTAGGAAAATATATTTATTAATCAATTTTCTTATATTTCAATATATATTTACAATGTATTTTTTTTCAATAGTAATAGATGTGAAATTGAAATGATCTTTTGTCGTTATAGACCAGGAATGGTGGTATGAAATGATCATCATTCAGTGAAACAATTTAATTACACGTTGAATAACTATAAATCACAAATATTTTTTATTTAAAATCATATTTTCATTGTCCTGTATAGATTATCTTCATGATATTTTTTAATTACCATATTTTGAATAGGAAACAATTATGGAATACTATAATAAAAATATAAAAAAAATTTGTCTATAATTGATTTTTAATAATTAGTTTAATGTGTTAACCTTACTCTCATGGGTTTTTAATTAAATTTTAGGCTTCAAATTATTTCTTATATGACTCTGAGGGGTGGTTAATTGGATAATTTACATTGGATATATAACTTTTTGTATGTGAAGAATTTTTTTTTTTATGTATTTAATTGTTATGGATATATAGTTAGTTAACCATGTTAGAAATAATACATGTTTTCTATTTAGTTAATGGAAGTGTACACTATTATAAATCATAATTTTTAAGAAATGCGTTATAAATATCAATTTTAGGAGAAAGTTATTTTATTCTAATATTTTGACTGATATGATAATAATTTTGATTAAGAATGTAATTTTGGAGGTTTTAGAAATGAATGGATATGAATATATTTTTTGGGGAAATGTTAAGAGAGTTTTGTAGAATGATCTTTCAAAACCAAAATTATTGAATACATTAGTTTAGGAAAAACATGAAATTGTTAGGGGTTATAATGGAGATAAACCCTATGATATGGATCAAGACACAATGAATTGATAGAAAAATAGTCTTCTCTTTTAGGGGTAATTGGATAATCTAATTTGGTTATTTGGGGGAATGAATCAAAAGAATAATTTAATATATATATATATATATAACATTTTGGGTTGATTTATTATTTATACATTGAAGTTATTGATCTGTAATTAGTAAGAGAGAGTTATAGAGGCGAAATAGTTTAAGGATTATACTTTTGTAGGATTTAAAAATATATCTATTTAGTAGTACTCACTCGATATATTTAATCCAAATACGGATCATTAGTTCTCAATATTGATAAATAGAGTTAGATACTAATTTAGTTTTTTTATAATTTCATTCATTTATTTTAGTTTATTAAAAATATCCTCACAAACATCAATATAGAAATAAGGAAATTCATGATATAACATCATACTTTGATATAATTACATATTAGATAGTATATATACCAATTTTGATGTGGTGAATTAGGAATTTATGGAAGAGGCCCGCAAGTTAGAGGATTAATATATAATGAATTTTTTACTCTACCAAAAATGTGGAATAAAAATAAAAATACGATGAATAAAAATAATTATTAATTTAAATAGAGTGATTTATAGAAGTGACTAGAAATATTTACCTCTTATCTATTCAAGAGTATGTTTTGATTTACGTGTACTAAAACATGACATGCCTGAAGTGGGATTTACCTTATTAATAATATATATCTCATCATAGTGTGGATATTTTTAATATAAATAGTATATATTATTCTATTATTGTTTCTGATGCTTTCGTCGGGGCGCGCGCATCCGTCTGTGGGGAGGATGCACTGCTTTTTTCCCCACATTCCTGCGTTCCAATGGTGGGCGGCATCCGTTCCTTGTTCAGGGACGTCTTCTCCTTGATCGAAACTGGGATGATGGGATGTCGGTTCTTCCTTCCGTGGATTCCTCCTCAGAGCTCATCACCTAGTATGGGTCTCCCTCATAGATTTAAGACGGGTTCGTTAAGCCCATTCCCGTTTCCATATCTACATGGACGCCAGTTAATTACACTGCTTCCGTCAAGACTCTCCAAGGGGTCTTGTCAGGGAAGCAACCTTCGGTGAGGATAATGGTCACGTTGGGGCGTCTTTGGCATGTCTGTCTTTTGTCCCTCATCACAGGGCTTCTCGAGGGCGCGGAAGCCCGAGGCATCCCACATCAAATGCAGGGAATGTGTACCATCTGAGGTTTTCCACAGCTTCCCATGTTTAACACGGGGTATGTCGCGAGTTTAACGTCTTGCGGAGATAGATCAGGTTGAAGGAACCCTAGGGGGAACACTGATGTTGGGGCCAGCACGTGGGCGGCTTCCCAGATATCATGGAGTGGGATGGGGTGGCATGATCTCATCGGGATGTGGCGGCCCGGGTAAGGATCATGATGGATGGTGGAGTGAGACATGTGGCTTACGTTCTGAGACGGCCCAAGAGGGGGAATACAGTTTAACGTCATGTGGGACGAGATACAGTTTAACGTCATGCGGGACGCGATAAAATTTAACGTCATGTGGGACGGGATGCAGTTTAACATCATGTGGGATGGGATACAATTTAACATCATGTGGGATGAGATACAATTTAACTTCATGCGGGACGAGATACAGTTCAACATCATGCGGGACGAGATATAGTTTAACATCATGTGGGACGAGATACAGTTTAACGTCATGCGGGACAGGATACAGTTAAGCGTCATGCGGGGAGAGATACAGTTTAATGTTATGCGGGATGAGGGGATTGGGGCTTACGCTCTGAGGTGGCCCATGGTGGTCATGGAACCGACGTGGAGAGGTCGGGACGACTGGGTGGTGGGCTTAAACATTGTGGAGACTTCCTACGTACCCTGCGTTAGCACAGATCATAGTCCATGTAGTTCGCTGGGATGGGGCTTACGCTCTAGGGCGGCCCATAGGAGGATGTCATGGTCGATGCGCACTCTTAGCCCACGTGAGTCATGCTCGGTTTGGGAAAAAAGAGGTAGTAGGGACCAGATGATCACGTCGCGAAAGGTTCGTCCATGAGAAATGGAATGGGGCTTATGCATTGAGCGGCCCAAAGAGGAAACAGGGGCTTACGCGTGGTTAGCGACACTTGGTGCCAGGGCTTACTCCAGGTTGGAGGCCTGTGATGTGACAAAGCGCAGTGGGAAAAGGACTCCACTGGCCTTGGAAGGGGGGAAGTATGGAGATGCACGGGTGTAGTCATCCGTAAGAAGGGATAGGGGCTTACGCTCTGAGGAGGCCCTTCCCCCGTGGAAAAATTCCACTCCGACAAGGAGGATCTCAGTCCATGTGAGGAAGAGTCCATTCATGTGGAGACGAGAGGTGTAAAAAATGTACGAGCTGGGGGGACCCTGCGTGGGAAGCACGGGGTCGGACCATAGTTTAACATCATGTGTTAAGGACGAGGTGATTAGCAGTTTAACGTCCTGCATCTTGGACGAGGTGGGTATTCTCCACACCCCTAGGGCTTACATGCCCAACGCCCTCTACCCCTTGTGGGAGGGAAGGCATCGACAAGGCCATAGTGAATGGGGGCTGCATGGAAAACCACCAGGGGGTCCACGTTAGCATGGCTATGCGAAGAAGCAATAGCATTTAGCGTGTCTATGTGGAGAAGCATAGGGCAAAGCAACATAATGGAAAACATGGCCCAACGGACCTTTAGGTTACTTCGCAAGAGCCTGGAAGGCTGTACGGGAAAACAATGAATGGTGCGAATGCCTGGCAGGGGAGACATCAGGTGCCAGTGCAGGGGGCAGCCAAGGGGCATCAAGGTGAGGGGTCCTGGGCTTTGCGCGCAAAAGGGAAGGTTTGCGCGCAAAACTCCAGGACGGAGCTCAATTGGATCTAGGGAATTGCTCACGGAGATGGAACTATGCACAATGTTTTTTGCGCACAGAAGGGTATTGCTCACACGAGACACGGATTGCGCGCAAGGCTGGAACCCAGGGGAGGGCTCAAATTCACTGAAGCCGGTGGAGTTTCGCGCAAAGGATAACTCCAGGGTAAGGTTTCACGAAATGAGGGATTACCTGGAAGTCATCTTGCACGCGGGGGGAGCCAAATTGCGCGCACCAGAGTCACTTCGGATTCCTCAACCCCCAAACCATTCGGGGTCACCTTCTATTTATAGGCGACCTCCAGCGCAGAATCCACGCGGCGCGTGAAATTATTGGGCGACAGGGTCGGCGGCGCGAAATTATGAATCGCGCAGGACACGGGCATGAAATTATTTAGCGCCGGCGCCGGGACTTTTCGTGAATCCCGGGTTGCCTTTCGCACGGGACATTTTTTCCGCGCACTTCACCCAATTTTTCATGGACCACTTCCCGGGCCTCCGATTGGGCCTCTGATTCCAAATATGACTTCGCTTCATCATTTCGAAACTTCTTCTGAGAGTTACGGACTTTATTCGGCATCAGAAATTCCCCCCCCTTGGAATTGGATCGGTGTGAGGTCGCAATGATCAGATTCCAAGGGAAACGCTGAAGGGCTGAGTCTCCTGGTCAAGTTGCACTCGAAATTCCGATGGGGCGTGCAAAACCTACGGACGCGCGCGAAATCCTCTTTCCGTGCGGTGTGGAACCCTGGACTTCCCTATAAAAAGGGGTGATGGGTCCCAAATCCGTACTTCCTCATTTTCCACGCGATAAGCTCATCACTCTTGTGTAAAAAATCGCTTCCGCAGGTGCGCGTAAAAATGCTCTGGCAGTGCAGAATTCCATACGATATTCAGCCGTGATTTCGTGCCTGTTTGGGCTTTTCCGCACTTCGCATGCCGATTGCGCGCTTATCTCTAGGATTTCGCAAAACTCATTCAGATTTCACGCAGAACTCTCCGATTCAGTGCACTGCATCCTCATTTCTCCCAACACCCGAAAGATTCGAGATTGCTGCAAACCGAGTTGATGAGGGGGAAGTTGCTTCCCGTAGGAAAGAAATGGCGGCGAACGAGGAGGTTTATGGAGCCAAGGTGATTGTCTCAAATAATATGACCTTGTTCAATCTGCTGACTCCGGCCCAGAAGAAGTATCCCTTGTCTGACAACCTCCTGCTCTAGAATTTTGGCATCCTGGAGGATGTGCCCCGGCTGGGCTTCGAGGTGGACACGCCGCGGTCTTGGGTGACTCGGGAGGGCGAACATCCCCGCTACAACATCACCAAAAATAGACATCCTGCCAGGGAAACCAGACATATAGACGTATATGTCCTGAACCCGAGGACAAGGACCATTACCGGGGACGAGCCTGTGGCAGAGGATTCTTTGGCCCTCTATGCGAGCACGTTCCGTCAGAGCATCACGGATGACATGAAGGGTTGGCTGAAGGATTGGGACCTGCGGTCTGAGGGCAACTTCAATAGCGAATGGGCCTGGGCGTTCTGGTTCCTCCATACCTGTGACCAGTTCGGGGACGAAATGTGGTATATTGGCCTGTTCGAGGCGGTATGGACATCGCAGTTCCACTTCCACTGCCATCCTGAACTTGGACCGGAGCTATTCAACTGGTGGTCTCCTAACACCAACACATTCCACCTTCATCATGGGGAAGTCAGCATCAGTCTCTGGGACATTCACTTCATTGGAGGTATCCCACTGGAGGGTTACCAATACGAAGAGTTCTTTCCTCCAAAGATCACATGGGGAGACAGGTCGCGGACGCCTATACTGACGCGACACCTGTTGGAGCTTGCCAAAGAGAGGCTGGGGGTCAAGGAACTCCTAAAGGACGTTGCCTTCAAGGGCTGGTTCAGCCTGTTCCTCGAGAAGGATATGGCCGTCAAGATGCCGGGACGGGGCAAACAGTGCCCAACCGCAACTCAGAGGAGCAAGTACGGGTCATACTGGAGGACCCTGGAGGCGGGGAAATACTAATCATGGGGATACCACGTCATTGAGGCCCATGACCTGAACATCCGGTATGTCGGGTTCCTTGCCGCCTTCCTGAGCGGATGGCTCTTACTGGTGTGGGACGCGAGGATGGGAATCCACCCAGTAACATTGGTGATGGCATGCTCCATGGCTGCCAACAAACGGTTCAACTTGGGTGTCCTCGTACTGGCCAAGTTTTATACCATCCTGGGGCGTATCTCACGAGGGGGGTCTCCTCGGAGAGTATGTGGTCCCTTCCAGATCTTCCACGGCTGGGTGGCGGCTCATCTTGGCGGGTACACTTTCCCAAACGTCGTCTGTCCTCCGAGCAACGGTCTGTGACCGTCCTTGCTAAACATCGCAGGGGTGGTGCCGATGACGTTCAATGACGAGGGTGTGAGGATCCGCATCGGCAACCATGCCAACTTCAACTTCAGCCCGTTCCCCACCCCAGTCGGCCAGCTGGTGGACAACGGTCGAGGCACTCTGGAACAGTAGGAATACTTCTAGAGCATTCGGTGCGGGGTGCTCATGGCTCGGATCGACGGGAAGGTGATTTACGAGCCTTACGTACCATCCTGATTCGCCAGGCAGTTCGGGTGCCTCCAGCGAATGCCAAAGAAGGTATTCACGGCTATCTGGCAAGAGAAGAATCCATGCGTCCTACGCCAGATTTGGTTGATGTTTACCACCTTTGGTTCTGGCGATGTCGTCACTCTTCTCCCCACCGGGGTCGTTGCCGGCCTAGCAACCGAATACGCCGAACACTGGACCATTGCGTACCGTGAGTGGCTATTACGCAAGCGCGTCCGGCAACTCGAGGTTACTCGCACGGAAACCAGGCGACGGGAAAGAAGGCACGGTGCCATCGGAAGGGGAAGAGAAAGGGAGAGTCAGGCATCGAGGCCTGTGCCGGCCGAGACTTCAGCAACGGGGACATCACATGGTGCTTCCACGTCCTCGTTACCCGCAGGGGGGGTTACATGAGGCGGCCAGGGAACTGCCCAGGAAGAAGATAAGATATCTGCTCGAACCTTTCCAAGACGCAATTCTCCCGGCACTGTGGTTGTCCTAGATGACCCTGCGGCAATCGCTGAGTGTCGAATCCATATGGAAGAAGATAATGCAAAATGGGATCCAACTGCCAGAGTTCGGGCTTGTTCGAATTACCGACTGAGTAAACTTCCATCGGAGGCATGCTTATCTGATGGCCATGGATGCATACGCATGCCAAAGGGGGCGGCATGCGGAGCCACCTTTCCTAGTGAAAGTGATTCTCTGCCAGGAGCATGATCCGGAAGCGATGCCATCGGGAGAAGGCGATAGAGACGAGGAGCCGGAGGGGGAGGAGGAAACCGAAGAGGACGAAGGCGAGGGAGAAGACGAAGAAGAAGAGACCGAAGGTGAGGGGTCGCAAGGGGTGACCTACCAAGGGAGTCTCCGAGAGAGTGGCGAGATTTCCGACTCTGATCTCGACATAATCGAGATCCTCAAGGTTTGTCTCTGTCTTCATTCATTTCCCTCATTCATCCATTCTCCTTTCAAACTTATAACTCACTTCCCCATCCTACTCAGGATCAGTTGAGCATTGGATGGGAGTCCCCACCAGAGGAGGGAGGAGAGGAACCAGTGGGACATGATGGGGATCCGACACCCATCCATGAATTAACAAGAGCGGAGGGGTATCCCCTTACGGCGGCTCCTGCAGTGGCCAAAACACTAGGGACCGATGCTCTGGATTCTTGTAAGTCTCACGCTTTACTACTGGTGCTTAGTGGAAAAAGATCTCGTCTGACCAGCGTATGCCTTGCACAATGATCTCAACACTAGAGGCACGTCAGGCTGCGGAGCCCGGGCCGTCCGCGAGTGGAGTAGCGGCAGACATACCACCTCATTCGGAACATGCTCTATGCACTGAGTCGGCCCCGACAATTGATGAACAGGGGGCGGCGAACATCAGCGGCGCTGTTCCTGAGATGAGGTCAGAAGCTGGTGGAGGCATCATTGCTGCTGGGGAAAGAGAAGAAGGTCACTCGGACGTTGAGGATTCTATTCCTCACGAAGACATCCTTGGGGAAGATCCTGCTGCCGATCTGCTGGCTGCCTTCCCCATATACCAACCCGCTGACCCTGAAGAGATAGATGACTCGGACTCAGAGGCAGCCGAGGAGAGCTGGATGACACGGCGCAAAGGGTGGAAGTGTATCCAGCGCATTCTCAGGAAGCCCCATTTGGACTGGCTGAGGCGGATGAGATCACTTCAGACCTGGCCGCGCTTACTATGCGCTGGAGGGGCTGACGCTCAGCGTCTTCATCTGACGGTCCGTGATTACATGGTCGAGAAGATACGCGAGAGAAGCCGGAACACCGACATTGGCCAGTGCCGGGAAGGATCGGCGATCGATCATGCGCTGCTGATGGCGGATTAGGAAGTCCGACACCACGAAGGACAGGCTACAAATAAGGAGGCCTTAATCGCAACATGCTCTAAGATCATGGAGCAACTGACGGCCCAGCTGGCTGATGCGCAGGAACAACTGGTGGAGGCGAGTCACCAGATGACCGTACTTCGAACCGAGCAGGCGCAGGCACAAGCTAAGGCTGGTGATCTGCGCTATGTGGTGGCCGAGGAGGAGAGAGTCTTCAAAGAGATAGAAGCGATCCTAGAGGCTACCAGCAAAATGGTAGCGGCGCTGGAATGATCGCTTCAGCACGCTGATCCCTGAGGGATTTGTTTTTTCCTTCTCATGATCTATTTTTCTTGTACTACACATCGTCTCAATCCAATATATGGCCAAATCCACTCATTTTTACCATTGGTTTGATGCGCTCAAACATAGTTTCGAAACAAATAACAACTCATCCCTAGGTTCTTGTGGTTCGTGCCCAACGCTAGAAACAGAAGTTTCTCGTGCCATCATTTCGTTCAACTGTGGGGCATTGACCAAAATTCAGGCGTCCAAAATTGGGCATGGACATCTGAGGAGACCCCGGGCCGATAGATGTTTCGACTTCTCAATGCTCTCTAACACACGAGTGGGGTGATGTTGGGGGCATTGAAATCCATCCGAACATAGGGGGATGGAGAGGAAGTGTGAATCACAATGCCCAAATTCGAAACACATTGGGGCACAAAGATGGAGGATAACTATCAACCGTGGTGGAAACACAACATCCATATCATGTTGGCATGGAATGGGGACAATAAATGAGGGCTGACCGCTGACCATGTTCGCAACACGGGGCCTGACTCAAATATCATCGGTCAGTTTTCCAGAACGTTGGCCCATGACAGTAGGCAGACCATAGGTCGAGCATCCGTACTGTTAGGGGGTCCCGTCAAGCATGACCAGTCCTCCGGAACGTTGGCCTAGGACAGTAAGTGGACCATAGGTCGAGCATCCATACTTTTAGGGGTTCCCGTCAAACATGAAAGGAAATGAGGATCCGAATAAGGGGGGACACAAAGCGTGGAAGGTGGAGTGGTGGTTTGTTTGAACAGAGTCCAACACTCCCGAAATTGTGCCACCATAGCGAAGGCGCACTAGGCAGACATACCGACCGGATCACGGGTTGTCCCAATTTCCAGGAAGGACCTCTTTGGCGAGAGAACTGTCGCCTCCCATTATTACCATGGGGCATCACGAACCTGCTCGGGGTAGATGTCCCAATTACACCACATCCCATGAAGTTGGTCCGAGGGGCCAACAATAAGGAAGGATAGGGTTCGGTAATCCCTGGGGCTAGACCCATGATGAAATGTTCGGGCGGTCCTACGTATCTCATTAGGATGAGAATCATGCCACGTGTAGTTCTTCAAACACAGTTTAACGTCATGTTGGACGAAATACAGTTTAACGTCATGCGGGACGGAATACAGTTTAATGTTATGCGGTACGGAATACACGTCTCATCTGGGGATAAGCCTGGCGTGGCGAGTAACCCGACGTAAATGAGGACATAATCCCGCACCCCATCGTGCAATCCCAAAAGAGAGAGCGAGTCGTATAAAGCCAATAAAATGATCATAGTTTTAGGTATTAGAACTCGGACCAAATGTCGGATGGAAACATAAGAGGAACACGGTGGAGTAACTCAAACACCTGGCATGAATGGGAATAGGGGGTGTGTACGGCGCGGTGAACATCCCGACATGAATGGGGGCATAATACCATATCACACCGCACACCCCCCCCCCCCCCCCCGCCCCCTTAGGAGAGGTTTTAGGTCAAGGGACCGAAAACAGAAGTAGGCTAGGCCCGCGGGGACGTGCCCTGGGCTCTGCTACATATCTCATAAGGATGAGAATCAAGCCATACATATTTCTTGGAAGATTATTAGTTTAAGGTCTTAGAGCTTGGACCATGAATGGGTAAGGGGAGAAATGGACACATGGAAAGGCGGTTACAAAACTCGACGTGAATGAGTACCTAAGACCTACATACCATGTGATGTTCGGGGAAATTCTTGAGTCGAGGGACCGAACACGAAGCCGGGATGATATCATCACAGTTTAAGGTCGTAAGGTTTAGACCAACAACACAGTTTAAGGTCGTATGGTTTGGACCAGCAACACATTTTACGGTCGTATGGTTTGGACCAACAACACAGTTTAAGGTCCTATGGTTTGGACCATCAACACACTTTAAGGTCATATGATTTGGACCAGCATCACAGTTTAAGGTCATATGGTTTGGACCAACAACACAGTTTAAGGTCGTATGGTTTGGACCAACAACACAGTTTAAGGTCATATGGTTTGGACCAACAACACAGTTTAAGGTCAGATGGTTTTGACCAACAACACAGTTTAAGGTCATATGGTTTGGACCAATAACACAGTTTAAGGTCATATGGTTTGGACCAACAACACAGTTTAAGGTCGTATGGTTTGGACCATCCAAGAGGGGAGCCTCAGGCCAAAGGGGCCTACGAGGGTACAACAATCAGGGGGGCAGGATATGCTAGCTCCCAGCTATGCTAGGCCTGAAACACAATGTCTGGGCGACTCCTCGTTCCCCATGGGGATGAGGGTCAAGCTGCACGCAACCCGTAAATAAGAGACCCAAGCACATACTCTAGCGCTCAGATCGCTGGAGCCCCGAGAGAAACCGTTATGCAGCTCGGTCTATCTGATGTGCGGGGGTGTACTGAGGGTTAGTACAAGGAGTGTCGAGATTCCACCTGGACACAGTGGGGAAGAACATGACATGAACCATGCCACCAACATTCAGGGCCCGGTGAAGCCGGTGTGACGACTGAGGATTACTGCTGACCATTTTCTCAACGCATCATCCTATCGTGTTGGACATGAGGACAAAGAAATGAGCATCAACCGCTGACCATGTTCAAAACATGGGATTCATATCAATTTGTTGTCTGAAACCCTCGGGGACATTGACCCATGAAGTTTGGAGAGCCCTTGGGCATTTTATCCAGGCCATTCTTGGGGGTCCCATCGGGTGTGAAGGATGATGGGGGCCCGAATGAAGGGGAAAACGATGCTTGTAAAGTGGATGGAACTTTCCTAAGTCGAATCTGGCACTCCAAGTCCTAGACTAGAGTACCCGAAGCACATCAGAAGACCACTAAAAAGGGTCAGAGGGCTCAGTCCGAGAGCGGCCAAAAGATGGCGGATCCCCAGGAAAATGGGAGGGCGTAATGGAAAACACCCTCGGAACTAGTAGATCATGGGATCTACCAAGAGAAGGGGATGGACCTGACATCTAGGTTTTCAGGCGGTCCTATGTATCCCATAAGGATAGGAATCAATCCATACGTAGTTTTAGAACGGTGCCATTTAATGCCATTGGACATAGGAGGGATAAATCCTGAGGACAGGGTGCGCGTGGTGCAGCTATTAAAAACCCGACGTGAATGAGGAAATAATATCACACCACGCCACGCGATCCTGTGGTCATGGTCCTAAAAGCGAGACAGACGCGACAACGGACCTCAAGCTAGACCCAGAGACGAAAGGTCTGGGCATTCCTATGTATCCAATTAGGATGGGAATCAAGCTAGACGTAGTTCTGGCAATAGAGTTTAACTTCATTTTGGACGAAATATGGATATTAGTTTTAGATCTTAGAGCTCGGACCAAGGTGATCTTAGTTTTAGGTCTTAGAGCTCAGACCTAGGTGATCTTATTTTTAGGTCTTAGAACTTGGTCCAAGGTGATCTTAGTTTTAGGTCTTAGAGCTCGGACCAAGGTGATCATAGTTTTAGGTCTTAGAGCTCGGACCAAGGTGCAGTTTAGGGTCGTGCGGGACCATACCGTTTATGTTCATACAGGACCATACAGTTTAAGGTCATGCAAGACCATACCGTTTAAGGTCATGCAGGACCATGTGGTTAGGAAAAGTACTTCTTAAGGAACCTGGAATTGGTTGGAGGAGTGATACGCTCACCATCCATAGTCACCAGGGAATACACACCATTGGGATAGACCTTGGGGACAATAAAAGCCCCCCCCCCCCACTTGGGCTCTAAATTGGGTGGTTTCCTACCGGGAATCATTGGCGCTCTGAGAGCCAGCACCAAGTCACCTTGCAGGAAGGAGCGGAGGCGAACCTTCTTATCGAAAGCTTGATCCATCCTACTCTGTTGCCTTTCCAAGTTATGTAAAGCGCAAAGATTACTTCCGTCCAGCGCTTCCAATTCAGCTAGACGGATCTCGGCAACTCTATCTGGCGCATGCTGGTCGTAGACCGTCGTGCACAATGAGGTCAGCTAGACCTCGATGGGTAGGACGACCTCAGCTTAGTATACCAGGGAATACAGAGTCACCTGGGTGGAATTGCGAGTTGTCATCCTATATGCCCAGAGGGAATTGGGGAGCTTGTCCGGCCAACTTTTTTTGTTCTGACCAACCATTTTTAGCATATTTTTAGAGAAGGTTTTTTAAACGCCTCAATCTGTCCATTAGCATGCGCATGATAGCGGGAGGTGTGGTTAGAGCGAATGTTGTACTTGGCGTAAAATCTTTTCATCTCGGCCGCTCAGAAGTTGGTTCTGTTATCCATGAGGATAGCGTGAGGTATTTCAAACCGGTAGATGATATTGGAGTTCACGAAGTCGGCGATAGAACCAGCCTTGACTTCCCTGAGCAGGGCTGCCTCTGCCCACTTTGAGAAGAAATCCGTAGCAGTTAAGATGAACCGGCACTTGCGGACCGTCGCCGGTGGGTAAGGCCCTACGACATCCAACACCCAGACTGCAAAGGGCCAAGAATACTTAGTAGTATGGAGAGGCTCTAGTGGCCGATGCACAAAGTTAGCATGAACTTGGCACGCATGAAACCTCTTGGCATGTTCGATGCAGTCGTGGATCATGGAGGGCCAGAAGTATCCCAGCCTCCGAATCTGGTGGGACAACTTCGACCTGGCCTGGTGGGGGCCATAGGAACCAGCGTTCACTTCTTGCATGACCTGTGGGATCTAAACTCCTTGAAGACAATGGAGGAGAACACTGTCAAACCCGCGCCTGTAAAGGAGCTTCTCACGACTGGGACCACTTTGAAGGGTGAACTACGACGTGCATCGCCGGATTCATTCCCGCTCTTCTCGGTCCATCTGAAGATTGTCGTGCCGGAGATATTCAACCAAGGGTGTCATCCAGTCAGGAATTGTCTCGATCACCACGCCTGAAGCCCCATGGGGTCCTGATGTAGGGGCACCAGTGGTGAGATGGTTCACACGCGGGCCACGATCTCCCTCTGGGATAACAGGAGCAATGACTCTCTGGTGCGCTACGTGGATGACTAGGTTATCCTGTTCGGGCTCCGTGAGTTATGCGGCCAGGCTGGCCAAAGCATCTGCTCGACTGTTCTGTGACTGGGGAATGTGAACGACATCTGGTCGGGAGGGGAACTTAGCCATTAGATGGAGGGTGAACTCCAGCAACGGCATTAGTTTTGGCTTCCTGACAGCATAGTCATCGTTAACCTGCATGATGAATATCTCAGAGTCCCCTTTTACATACAGGTGGGGTACGTTAACCTCCAGAGCCAACTCGAGGCTAGTGATGAGGGAATGATATTCTGCCTCATTGTTGGTGCAGCCTTCTGACAACAATAATTAATATGGAATAACGGATTACTATTGGGTGATGAAGACGATACCCAAGCCCACTCGGTTAAGCCTAGGATCGTTGATCCTTCTACCGATAGGGATTTGGGAGGCGCCGTGAAAGTGCATCTGCCAGCATGGGGTGGCGTGATCGACTGAGATGATTGCCTCATCAGGAAAGCCCAAATCCAGTGGCTGGTCCGTAGAGGTTGGGTGGGAAGCTAAGAAGTCTGCCAACACCTATCCTTTGACGGCCTTCTGAGGTACGAACCTAATGTCGAACTGCTGGAGGATCACCGCCCAGCGTGCCAATCGGCCGGTCAACATAGGCTAGCTCAGGATGTATTTCAACGGGTCTAACCGAGAGACCAGCTGTACCTCGTGGTGCTGCAAGTAGTGCCGTAATTTCTGTATGGCGAATACGATCGCCATGCATCTCTTCTCTATGGGAGAATATCTAATTTCCGCGCCGAGGATCATGTGAATGAGGTAGTAGAGGCTATTCTATGTTCCCTCATTGTTCTTCTGGGTGAGAAGGGCGCCGAGGGATCACCCCAGGGAGGTCACATAAAGGACGAGCGGCTTTCCGGTAACAGGTGGCATCAGGACCGGAGGTTGAAGCAGATACTGCTTGATTTCCTCAAAAGCGGTTTGACACTCTTTGTCCCACCCATAGGTGGTGCCTTTCTTCATGAGCCGGGAGAAGGGCTTACACTTGCTGGCTAGATTCGCAATGAATCAGTGTATATAGGCTAAGTGGCCTTGGAGGCCTCGAAGCTCCCGAAGATTATTCGGGGGAGGCATCTGACTGATGGCCTTGATCTTCTCGGGATCGATCTCGATACCTTGATACCTAAAAATGAAGCCAAAAAACTTTCTGGAGGTGACCCCAAAGGCACACTTCAATGGGTTCATCTTTAAGTGGTGAGAATGGAGGAAACCGAACACTTTCTCAAGGGCTTTGAGATTGTCCCGACGCTGACATGATTTAACCACCAAGTCATCTACGTGACACTCCACCAGTGTCCCGAGGATCGGCTTGAATATGCGGTGCATAGCCCGTTGATAGGTGGCACCAGCATTCTTCAGGCCGAAGGGCATAACCCGGTAGCAGAAAGTGCCCTGGGGGCACTGAAGGCATTGAACTCTTCATCCTAGAGGCCATCCGGATCTGGTTGTACCCGGAGTACCCATCCATGAAAGAGAGGGCTTGGAACCTGGCCGTTACATCGATCAACATCTCTATCATGGGAAAGGGAAAGTCATCCTTCGGACAGTGGTTATTAAGATCGCCGAAGTCGATGCAGACCCTGATCTTCTCGTTCTTCTTCCTGACAGGAACAATGTTGGCTAGCCACCTGGGGTACTGGACCTCCTTGACGAAGTTGGCCTTAATGAGCTTATCAACTTCGGCCACAACCATGGCACCATGAAAGGGGTGCATTTTTCTGGGAGGCTGCTTGAACCCACGATAGTTTGATGGGAGGCCAAGGCGGTGGATGGATACCTGGGGATCTAGTCCCGGCATCTCGTCATAACTCCAGAAAAACACATCACGATGCTTTCTGAGGAAGTCTATGTACTATTGCTGTTCCTCGGGAGGCATAGAGGCGCTGAACAATGTGGGTATCGGGTCCGCCTTGCTACCGAGGTTCACCTGTACTAACTCATCGGCCGTGGTGGAGACGCCCTCCTCAAAGGCAAGAGGATCATCTTCCATGTCTTCTTCTCCGCTTGTGGAAGGATCTTCCACGAGGGGAGTCATCTCGAGGCTGCTCGACCTTGATGGGGAGCTGGCACCGGCTTGGGCGGCAGAGGTCATCACGACGGGAGACTCATGCACCGCTGAGACCATGGCGATGAAGGCGGTTGATCCAATCCCATCTGGCCTTCGGCCCAAGGGGCCACGCTTTACGACATCAAAGTAGTGGTGACGTGTTGGCTTGATCCGGTCGATTCCGGCTTGGCGAAACAGACACATATGACATAATGTTGTTGCCATGAGCCCAACATCCAGATATTGTACAGGGGTAGGAGGCTCGGGGATCACCTGAGCCTGGTTGGTGTAAGAGTACAAGGTGATTTTCCACTGTCGCTTAGACCCGGAAATATGCCTTCCTCTGGTACCTGATACAACAAAGCACTCTCCCATATCGGGAGTCGTGGCCTCCAACCGATGGATTAGGAAGACATATGCGTCATCCAAACCTGCCCAGGGATCACTCACGACAGTGGCGGGCTCAACCTCATCTGCTAGGATTTGCTTGTCCTTGCTCTTTTAATAGTCAGCATCCAGGTAACGAGCATCACAAGAGGCAAACGGAGACGCATCTCCTTGGAGAACACCCACTCGACCCTTAAGGGAGTATTTGAGGCACTGATGGTATGATGAGGGAACCGCTGCGTGAAGATGGAGCCATGGCCTTCCCGTCAATGCGTTGTAGGCAATGTCCTGAGAGACAACCATGAATTTAGTATTGTAAATTAAGCCACCGAACTGGGTCTTTAGAAGAATCATGCTGATTGGAGTTTGGTCGGTCTTGTCATACCCCTAGATTCTGAGGTCGGAGGGAGTTAAATCATCCTCGGACAACCCCAGTTCTCGCAGTGTCTGAGTTGGGATCATGTTAATCCCAGAACTCATGTCGAAAAGACAGTGAAGGAATTCCACTCCATTGAACTGGCTGGTGATGTACAGCGGGCGGATGTGCCCCTGTATTGGAGGGTCTTCATCTTTACCGGAGAATGAGATAACTACCTGAGATTTGGCATCCTCAATCACCTCGGTGTGGAAGGATTATGCGGCCGCTACCTCCATTTAAAACTGGAGGGGGCTCCTTAGAGCCTCGGCGAGCGCCTCATGCATTTCAGACGACAGGATAAGGGGCTCAAGGATGGAAAGCCTTTCCGGAATTCCGGCCAGATGCTTCAGGACATCATAATTTCACACCAAACGCGAGCTTCTGCTTACAGGAGGTCGCCCTGCGATTGGGGGCATGACGAGCCCTTCTGGCGGGACCGGTGACTGACTGGTACTAGGAACGTCCTGCTATTCACTAGCTGAAGCCCGGGAGGTGACTTTAGTGCTAGGACCAGAACGCCATAGTCGGCCAGTGGCAGGGCTGGGCTGGTTGTGACGTGGGCAAGGCGGTTCCGAACGATCCAGCAACACAAAAGGTGGTGGAAGCGAACCTATTATCACCAGGTGAGGGAGTCGCGAGTGCCACTCTCTGTACTGGGCTTGCTTCCTGGTCTCGGTAGTGTGCACGACTTGACTGGAGGTGACAACTACCGTCCCCCGGCGATTCTCGTAGCCTCGGCTCCGTCGATGTTGGCGACAGCTGGGGATATTGGGGAGGTCCACCTGGCACTCCTCGTCGTCGGGATCCAAAAAAAGGATTTACCAACTCTACAGAGTTAACCGAAGCGTACCCTTGGCTTTCTGGGAGGTCCACCTAGCGCTCCTCGTCGTTGAGATCCAAAAAAGGATTTACCAACTCTACGGTGTTAACCGAAGCATACCCCGGGCATTCACTCAAGGAGTCATCCACTACCAGATGGGGTCTCAGAGGGATCCCCATTTCCAGGGGCATGAAATCTCCAAGCGTGCGAGAAGATGACAGAAATGGCAGGGCGTGTTCTTTCTTCTTGCGCCGCCGCCTGCTTTTCTGGGAACAAGTAGGCTGGGACGACGCTGCCAAAGCTGCACTCACAGACTCCGAGGGCTCTGGCTGACTCAGTTGGGCACAGATGATTCCATGGGCACGGGGACCGTCATACGGGCCATCCAGTCATTATAATTTTGGACCCACGGTCGGAAACCTGTTCCCACCCATCCCCATTGTCACTACTGCCATCTGATCCCACGAAGACACCTGCCACCTGTTCCGGGGCTGGGCCCAACCTGACTATGTTTTTGTCAATCTGGTCTTGGATCCAGTCCTTGAACACATAGCATTGTTGGATGGTGTGTCCTAGGATCCGGTGATAAGGGAATTAGTTAGGGTGATCAGTGAGACATGCCTCTTCTGGCTTCTGGCACTCAGGCAGTCGCACTATCCTCTACTCCAAGGCGGTACGGAAATAAACGGGGACCTGGGCCTCGCCAAACGAGTAAGTCTGATTCCTTTTGTCTGGAAAGGGGGCTCTTGTGGGATAACCATGGCCAGGGTCCTGAGGAGAAGGCCAAGTAAGCGGAGCCGGATTACCTCGCCTAGGTAGTGGCGGTGCGTTACGCGGAGGCGCCTGCCGATTTTGAGGTGGTCGCTGCTGGGCCGGAGGCTGTGCCCGTGGGGGTGGACCCCTATGAGCCTGCGGAGGTGGCCTCACCAGCAGTAACTCTAGATGTCTAAGGGCCTCAACATGGTCCACAATAGTGGGATCGGCTCTGGCGGCTCTCCTTGCAGAGATTACAGGAGGCAGCGGTCGTGTCGGATCGGCCTGTTGCATGGCTTCTTTGAGGCGCTGAGACTTGTCCGAGATGTCCTGGAACCCTCCAGGGTAATTCTGCATGATCAAGGAAGGAACCAAATCCACCTTGACGTTCCCCACACACATTGTCAGTAATTTTTCCGGAGTCAGCGTCCTGACAATGGAGTACGTGAGCCCCTTCCACCGGGTGACGAAGTCCGCGACTCGCTCATCGGGCCTTTTCCTGCACCTGAAGAGGTCTGCAATGTTCGTCCTCCAGGTTGTGGTACTGAACTGGTAGAGGAATTTCCGACGAAGGTCCTCCCAGCACGACACAGATCCAACAGGGAACTGGCTGTACCAGACGAATGCTGGTCCTTCTAGTGTCTGAACGAAGCACCTAAGCATGGTAGCCTCCTGCTACGTCGGAGTCCTTAACACAGGCCCGCACCTCAAGTTGAAGTGGGCCAAGTGTTGTGGTGGGTCTCCTGTCCCGTTAAAGGGGGCAAAAGTGGGGTTCCCAAATCCCGGTGGAGCCGACATGTCATCCACCCATGCTGGGTACGACATGGCATCCGGTGGGATTGCCACCTGTCGAGTTTCCAGGACTTCCAAGTTGGCGATGAGTACTTCTATCAGATCATCCAGATGTGGATTCCTATCCTGATGGAGATCTCTACCCACAAGCGCATTTCCATGCTCTTCGATACGATAGTTGCGCTCAGTGGCTCACGGGGTAGCTGGCGGAGCGACTCTCGGAGAGGCGGGAGGAAACCGAGCAGGGTCCCCCAGGTGGTCCTGCCACTCGGGAGGGTTCGTCGAAACATATCGTGCCCTCTTTCCATGGGTTCCAGTGTATCCCCTGTCGGCGAACACGACACGGTCACGATTTCCCGGGGGGATCTCAACAAGGGGTAGATGCTCCTACCCCTACTGTCCTGGTCTGGGGTCGCTGTAGTCAGGACGCCGCTCTGCAATGCGATTGGCCAAGAGCTCATCAACCAGCCTCTTTTGCTCAGCTAGCTGTTGGCGCAGCGTGGCCTTCTCGGGATCTTCCTCTACCCTTTGCATTAAGGTAGATGGGTCGGCGAGTTTGACAGACCCGACGGGCTCTTTACCCTTGCCGATGTTTCGGTCTAATGCCAGTGCCTCTGTAGGTACAGGAGGACCTAGGAGGATCCTCATTTGGCGAGTAATCCTCCCAGATGGGTCCAGTAGTGGCCTTTCCTCAGGGGGTGAGTCCCCGTCGAGGGGCTCCACAACGTTTCCCTCATCCGAGAGGTCATCCATGTTAACTGCCACATCCCTTGGCGACTTCCCCTCAGGGCCGCCCAGTGGATCGGGTTGTCAGTAGATCGCACAGAAGAGGAGAGCAGCGTACTGCCCCCATCCTCGGACGTGCGCGTGGGGGGGGGGGGGGTGGCCTCCTCAATAACTCTGCGGAGGACTTGAAAACTATGGACGCATTGTTGCTGGAGGGCCTCGTGGTGGTCCAGCGACTCGGGGTTCCGGATAGTGGGGAGTGTTGCTAGTTCGACCCAGTATCACTGCTCACCGATATCCTTGAGATGTGCTTGGATCCTGGGATAAGGTGCTAGCTGACGGCGAAGGCGGGAGTGAGTCACTCGAAGAATCTGGTGGAAGCACTCAAACTCTCCCGGGGTGAGTGACTCTAGCACATCAAAATCCAATTCTACGACCGACCAAAACATCTCAGGGAAGTGGCCCGATGCAAGAATGGTCCGGAAGCTCCACGGCTCCGGTTCGGGGTCCGGAACTTTCCGCCCCTTCTCGTCCACCGAGGAAAGTCCGGGAATTGGCAATGGCACCGAGGTAGGCCGTCGGGGCCGTGGGCTGGCCAGCGGGGAATACGGAGAACATGCTGATTGGCCGCCGATCCCTGTGTCATCCTCCAAGGGTTGCAGTGCCCTGGCTGCCACGTCGCGATAGGATGGGCCGGCGAATGGGCCTCCTGTCACAGCGTCGGTGCTCGCCAAGGGTGTGTCGCCTCGCGACTCTTCCTTCAGTCCCCAGAATAGTTCCTCACCCTCCCTAATAGGGGCAGAAGGTGCTTCCGAGGAGGCCAGTGGAAACTGTGGGCTTGATCCTCAGTGGTATTCCAAGTCCTCATCCTCCTGGATATACCTTCGAAGGTAGGGGGAATCATATGTATCTCGCATTCGGGGAGTAAGAGACTAACGCGCCGTGTTCCCATCACTACCCTCAACTCGAAGGGTTGGGGGGGGGGGGGTTTCCATCATCGAGCCATACTCTGCCTCAGAATCTGAGAAACGGACATGTCTAATTTCCGTCCGGACTCCCCTGAAATTTTTCCTGCGGCTACAATGCCCGACCTTCCCGCCCCTGGGTAGCTCCCCAGTGTAAAGATGATTTCTGTCATGGGGTCCCCCGACCACAGTAGAGCTGGGTCGGAGGGGACTAAAGGACACGGTGTGAGAAGCACCAGCACAGATATCCAAAGGGACATGGGGAGGACCTCTATGTGAGTGAGCGACTAGATACACAAAGGCTCCATACTCGCGGCTGGCAGTAGGGGGAGTGACCTCATACCCCATGTAGTGGGTGCCAGAAAGAGTCATACCCGGAGAATAGCCTTCGCGAAGAAGCTTTCGGCTTTCCAGATCAGTGGCATGGAATTAGCCTTAATGGTGAGCGGATCTACCGCGGGTTGGTCCACATTGGCCATTGCCAGTTTCCGCGACCGGGAGATTCGACCCAACTTGCCTGTAGGGCGGTCGGGATTTCGATCCTAGTCGGGCACTTGGCTAACCCTGCTCAACGTGTGTGGGGATCTGGTAACAGGAGTCAGAAGTGGCTCGGGCCACAGTGGTTGCTGATGTTGATGCCCCAGGATGGGAATTCTCTCCCGCTCAAGCCCGACGCTGGCGTCGAGTCAGATGGGCCGGAACCGGCGGTGCATGCATGAATATTACCTGCTCCTCGGCTCGGGGAGTCGGACGGTGGTGTCGACGCGGGGGTTCTTGAAGTTAACCCCTGGGACAGATCGCCGATTGGGTGGACCTGGACATCCCCCACCTCATTGGCATAGGGGAGGGATGTGTCACGGCACTCCGGGGATAGGCTCCCGAAGCGGTTGAATGTCGGTGTGGGGAGCAGCGGCTCCCTGCGCGGCCCTCGAGGGTGGCGATGGTGGTGATGTGCGGCCGCCTCTAGATCCAAATGGGCCATGACCCTGGCGGGGATGATCCCTTCCTCGTCATACCTACGAACCAGGTCATTGATCACCCTCTTCTGGATGATTTCTGACGGGGAGAGGGGGCGCAAGCGCCCGGCTGATACGACGGTCGAAGTCGGAGCAACCGTGGAATAGGTGGGACCGCGCGGGGTAGCCGCGTCGGTACTGCCCCTGCCCCTGCACCGGTGGGAAGGTGGCGATCGAGCTCCAAATGCAGTGATCTAATTCATGGAAGCAGGGAGATGAACCCATTAGCATCAATAGGAAAGGAGATCAACAACCAAGGCCCAGCGTCATTCCATCTTCCATGTTTGGCGAGAGGGATCCACGTTGACGATGTCGCAGAATGGAGTGGACAACGTCCTGACGGCCTCGACCCCTGGAGGGTTCATGTCCCGGTGAGGGTTACCAGGACCTGGTGACATGCTAATCTTCCGACGCCCCGACAGTTACCATTCCCCGTATTGAGGAGAAGAGATTCACATTGGGTTCACCATTTTTGGTTCCTACGCTTTCGTCGGGGCGCGTGCATCCATCTGTGGGGAGGACGCACTACTTGTTGCCCCACATTCCTGCTTTCCAAAGGCGGGCGGCATCTATTCCTTTTTGAGGGACGTCTTCTCCTTGATCGAAACCGGGATGATGGGATGTCAGTTCTTCCTTCTGTGGATTCCTCCTCGGAGCTCATCACCTAGTCCGGGTCACCCTCATAGATTTAAGATGGGTTCGTGAAGCCCATTACCGGTGCCATATCTAAATGGATGCCAGTTAATTACGCTGCTTCTGTCAAGACGCTCAAAGGGGTCTTGTCGGGGAAGTGACCTTTGTTGAGGAGAATGGTCACGTTGGGGCGTCGTTGTCATGTCTGTCTTTGGTCCCTCATCATAGGGCTTCTCGAGGGCACGGAAGCCCGAGGCATACCACATCAAACATGGGGAATGTGTACAATCTGAGGTTTTCCTCAGCTTCCCATGTTTAACAAGGGGTATGTTGCGAGTTTAACGTCTTGCGGAGACAGATCGAGTTGAAGGACCCCTAGGGGGAACACCGATGTTGGGGCTAGCACATGGGCGGCTTCCCAGATATCATGGAGTGGGATGGGGTGGCATGATCTCACCAGGATGTGGTGGCCCGGGTAAGGATCAGGATGGATGGTGGAGTGAGACATGGGGCTTATGTTCTGAGACGGCCCAAGAGGGGGAATACAGTTTAACGCCATGCGGGACAGGATACAGTTTAACGTCATGCGGGACGCAATACAGTTTAACATCATGCGGGATGGGATACAGTTTAAGTCATGATGGAGGGGATACAGTTTAACTTCATGCAGGATGAGATACAGTTTAACGTCATGCAGGACGAGATACCGTTTAATGTCATGCGGGATGGATACATTTAACGTCATGCGGGACGAGATACAGTTTGACGTCATGCGGGACGGGATATAGTTTAACATCATGTAGGACGAGATACTGTTTAACGTCATGCGGGATGAGGGGTTTGGGTCTTATGCTCTAAGGTGGCCCATAGTGGTCAGAGAACTGACGTGGAGAGGTCAGGACGACCGGGTGGTGGTCTTGAACCTCGTGGAGGCTTCCTACATACCGTGCGTTAGCATGGATCAAAGTCCATGTAGTTCGCTGGGATGGGGCTTACGCTCTGGGGTGGACCATAAGAGTATGTCATGGTCGATGTGAACTCTAAGCCCACGTGATTCATGCTCGGTGTGGGAAACAAGAGGCAGCAGGGACCAGACGATCACGTTGCGAAGGGTGCGTCCGTTAGAAGCGGAATGGGGCTTACGCGTTGAGCGACCCAAAGAGGAAACATGGGCTTATGCGTGGTTAGCAGCCCTTGGTGCTGGGCTTACTCCAGGGTGGAGGGCCGTGGTGCGACAAAGCACAGTGGGAAAAGGACTCCACTGGCCTTGGCAGGGGGGAAGTACGGAGATACATGTGTGCAGTCATCCGTAATAAAGGCTATGGGCTTACGTTCTGAGACGACCCTTCCCCCACGGACAAACGCCACAATGACAAGGAGGATCTCATTCCATGTGAGGAAGAGTCCATTCCTGTGGAGACGAGAGGCATAAAAAATGTCCGAGCTGGGGGAACCCTACGTGCGAAGCACGGGGTCAGACCACAGTTTAATGTCATGTGTTAAGGACGAGGTGCTTAGCAGTTTAACGTCCTGCATCATGGACGAGGTGGGTTTTCTCCACACCCCTAGGGCTTACATGCCCAACGCCCTTTACCCCTTGTGGGAGGGATGGCATCGGCAAGGCCATAGTGAAGGGGGTCGCAGGGCAAACCACCAGGGGTCCATGTTAGCGTGGCTATGCAAAGAAGCAATATTCGTTAGCGTGCCTATGCGGAGAAGCATAAGGCAAAGCAATGCAATGGGAAACACGACCCAAGGGACCTTGAGGTTACTTCGCACGAGCCTGGAAGGCCGTACGGGAAAACAACGCATGGTGTGCATGCCCGGTAGGGGAGACATCAGGTGCCGGTGTAGGGGGCAACAAAGGGGCGTCAAGGTGAGGGGTCCTGGGATTTGCACGCAAAAGGGAAGGTTTGTGCGCAAAACACCAGGATGACGCACAATTAGAGCAAGGGAATTACGTGCGGAGAGGGAACTACGCACATGGGTTTGCGCGCACGGCAGGGTATTGTGCTCACGAGACACGGATGGCGCGTAAGGCTGGAACCCGGGGGAGGGGGAAAATTCATTGAAGCTGGTGGAGTTGCGCGCAAAGGCGAACTCCAGGGCAAGGATGTGCGAAATGAGGGATTACCTGGAAGTCATCTTTCACATGGGGGGAGCCGAATTGCGCGCATGAGAGTCTCTTCGGATTCCTCAACCCCCAAACCGTTTGGGGTCACCTTCTATTTATAGGAGACCTCCGGAGAGGAATCTAGGCGGCGCGCGAAATTATTGCGCGACAGGGGCGGCGGCGGGAAATTATCAACCGCGCGGGACGTGGGCAAGAAATTATTTCGCGCCGGCTCCATGACTTTTCGCGCATATGGGGTTTCCTTTTGCACGGGACATTTTTTCCGCGCACTTCACCCAATTTTTCGCGCACCACTTCCCGGGCCTCCGGATTTGGCCTCTGATTCCGAATATGACTTCGCTTCTTCATTTCGAAACTTCATCCGAGAGTTACGGACTCTTTTCGGTGTCAACAATTACCTTAAGATATAATATTACAATTTTGTGCCAACATAGGGACTTTGTATTCCAATAGAGGGGTTTGGGTATGGTATACTTTCGTTACATAATAGGTAAAGGATAAATCTTGAAAATTTATTTGTTAAAGAAGAATAATTATGTAACACCATGAGATTTTATGAAAAATATTCTTTTAATTTAATTAATGTCTTGTGTTGTATGCTACACCAAGATTACCTTGCGCTATACGCAACACCGTATTAGCTTTCCATATATGCAACACTATTCTTGGATCGTGTTACACACAATTTGGATAATAGTTATTCAATGAAACATTGAGTATATATATATATATTCAATATATAAATTAAATATGGTTGGATTCTGTTATACGAAACAACGAAGGATTCTTGCACAACACGCAACCCTCACTTGGCTTGCATTACACGCAATCGCGACCTTCCTCGATAGCGTGTGTTGTACGAAATACCGGGCTTTACTAATAACGATATATTATTATAATATTATTATGAACTTTCCTTTATGAATAGTAATAATTAAATTTTGAATTTTATAACATTATTATTCATCTTACACATTTTCTAGAACATGGTATAAGAACAAAATAAATTTTTCGGGTAAAATAAGTATTTATCAAAAAATGCAGTTTTGCCGGCTTTTGATGGCGCACCCACTTTAAATCTAGTTCGTGACATGTTTATAAGTTCAATTTGGCAAAATAAAATTATTTTTTGGAAATAAAGAAATAAAAATTTACTTTGGATAAAATTTTCAAATTATTCTGGTAACTTTCATATTTTGATGAATAGTAAAAACAAGCTATATTTTAATTAAGAACAACTTTTTTCATCGTAATAATTTATATGGTTAAATTATAATATTGAATTGTTTTAAACTATAAATAGAATATATTTTTACCATTTAATATAATGTATGTCAGTAGTAATGATTTTACATTAAATTCGTAGGTTAAATCAATTCAATCTTTTGCAATGTTTTAAAGCACAACCCGTTTTTTCTACAATGGGATTAATTTTAATTTAATTTCTGAAAATTTTTTGTATTGAATTTGGAAAAATGGATTCCATATTTGGAATCAGAAGGTCCAAATTATGTTAATAAGCTACTTTTTATTTTTGGGAATTATGAATAGTAACTACGGTAAATTTTATTTACCATGGTTAAAGGTAAATCGGGTAATTAAGGGTAAATAAAAAATTATAAAATTACCCTAACACATGCCAAAATTCTATTGGATGGATAAAAGTAGACCCATATAACCTATGGGTTGGATTATATTCATTTTATGGACTTTTTACCATGAAAATAATTTAATTATTATTAAAATCAATGAAAGTGACAACATGTCACTCTCTTAAATCTTATAAGTATAATAATTTTAATTTAGTGATAATCATCATTAAACTTCTAACATGTATAGTCTCCAGAAATATAATAAAATTATCAACATCATTATAATTTATTTAGAATTTTTAGGGATTAAATAATTGTCATTAATGGTGACACATTAATGATACAGAAATTATTTATTAAGTAGAAAATAATTAATATAGTTTTTATTGAAATAATAATAACCATTAAAAGGACCACAAACCTGACCAAAACGTATTGGTAGTGTATATAAACACCTTAATCATCCAATGAACTAATATATAACCCTTTTGAGCCTTATAATAATGATTATGACACTTATATTATTTTATTTTAAATGATTCCAAAGTTGTCACCTTCATAATTTAATAAATATAACAATTTAAATATTGTGATTTTAATATGATAAATTCTAGTAAAAGTCTTTTTGTGAAATGTAATGGATTTATCTTCATCATAGGATTTTATTTTTAATTTTTATGCAACAAATCAGTATATTAAATAATTATTCAAAAATGTTGTAGTAATTATTTTATTAAGAGATAAACCAAATAAATGGTTTTAAAAATAATAAAATAAATATTATATGAACTATTTAATATGATCCACTAATTTTATAGATACATATGACCTTTTATGAATCTATTAAAGCTTTTTGTTCGAACATATATTCTGTATATAGTTTATTTAAATTCAAATAAATGAATAGTGTCAAAATTGACACTATTGTTATTTTATAAAAATAACATATTATAAAATTGTTTAAAAATAACAAAAATATTTAAAAATTATAAATTTATATTTATATGTTCTATAATGTTATAAATTAAACAATTATGGAAAATTCACAACAAATAAGTAATTATTTGTTTTAATTTTAAATTTAGAATTTTATTACCACAAATAAACTTAAATAGATTAAATAAGGATAAATCAAAATGATAAGGTTAAAAATAAGATCCAAACAAGTCTAAATTTGATTGGTTGATGAGATTAAAACCCTATATCATATAAAATTCTAATATGAGTCGTTTATGGAGGTTTTTATGTGGGTTTAGATTTATTATAAATTAATATTTTTTAGAATTCCAAAGATGCCCCTCTCCTCCCTTATAAAAGGGAACCTCCTCCCTCACTTCCACACACCACATTGAGCCTTCAATCTCGGCCAAACCCTAACCAATTCTTTTATCCACTTCCCTAGAAACATCCTAGAGGTCTTGGTATTCTTCAAATACCAATTTTAGTTCCCTAAGAGGAGGTCTCAAAGAGGCGCTTCAAAGAAGAGGTAATTTCCGTTACCGATTCATTCACCTTTATTTCTTCTTCCATTTCTTCTTCTTATGTTGTTTCATTATGAAGTAATGACATAAGTATCACTCATATAATGATATGTTATTATAATTATGAAACAACCCTATTTCACCATCTATCCATCCTACGGAAAACGAAATCACCACGTGTGCGTACGTACGGAATATCGTCTCCACGCCGTGGTGTAATCTATTTTCCACCACCGCCTTACCTGGATGGGTATAATGGTGTAAATAATCACAATATATGATTATTGTAATGTGATATTGATTCTCTAATATTATAAATACACTCCAATAAAATTCCACGATCATGGGAACGATATCATCGCTCCTGCGTACGTACGGAATATCGTCTCCACGACGCGATGAGATTCATTCTCAATGATTAACCATTCATAAATGAGTATAAAGTATATATAATAAGTAATAATTAAATATATGACATAATAATGATACTAGATTTATGTATATATATATATATATGTATTTAATCCAATTAATTCTATTCAATTCAATGAGGAAACAAAAACAACGTTCATGCGTACGTACGGCCTACTGTCTCCATGAACGGTGTATTTCTTTCCATTTATCGATCTATTATATATATGTATATTCAGAATATATATTATATATAAATCATGTTTTACATTCTGGATTTATGTAATCATGATCTTAGTAATCATATGAATAATTACAAGTCAAAACACGGACGACAAATGAAATGATTTTACCCAAAACGCTCATTAACAAGGAATTTACAAATGAACGGGTAATATAAAGTCACAAGTGAACCATATATGATATCATAACAATTAATATGATTCTGTAATAAGTCAATAACATTATTTAAATCATTATACAAGAGGTTCGGATACGTACGAAGCATATCGGACCTAAGGAAAGGGATAATTTTGAAAATCTCATTTTTATCTGAGATTTCTTATTTGTATGTATTTACAAGGGTTATTTCTATCATCCATGTCCATGTTTTATAAAAGTGTATTCATGTATGTTTAAATTACTTTTTACCCATTCTGAATTTTACCCCATGGTATGGAAGGAATCTTTCTTTTATTTACCCTACAAGTTACTTTTTGTCTTTTCCGACAATGTACGAGAAGAATGTTTTTTTAACGTATACGGCATGAAGGATTTTTATAGTTTTATAAAGCCTTATTTTCATGAAGCTTCCTTAAAAAAATTTCATGACTATTTTCAACAAAATCTCTTTCTTTTAAAATTGCATGATGTTTTGTGAAAAGAAATTGATTTTGAAGAAGAAAGGATATTTTCCTCAAGAATTCATTTGAAGTGTTTTATCAAAACCATTTTCCATCTAAGATAACATTATTTCATATGTGTTTGTTTCAAGTATAATGCCTCTATGATTTAAATGGTTTAAATTTTCTTATTATGAAATGATATCTATTTCTTTTATATGGATTATGTGGTGATGAGATGATGCTTATGAAACCCATTTTATTTATTGGGTTTTTATGAATGATGTATGTTTATTTTGTGGCACAAGTAAGAATGATTTCATTATTAGATGGGTGGGACCTATATCTCCCTAAAATGCATTGGGAAAAGATTTATATCTCATGAGATAGACATGGCTGGAACGACAAGTTAAACCGGTTCAGTAAAACAGGACTGAAACGAGGAGTGAACTCGATTCAGAAAGGGACTTTGTCCACTAAGATGGTCTTGGCAGCAATGCCTTGGATTCTATGGAATTCATTAAATGTTCTTAATGGTTTCCACAATTACATGTTTTATTCCCATTCTATTTTATCATTCTTAATGTTTCTTTATGATCTATGCCTTACGTACTTCCATGTTTTATGTAATTTCTCAATCTTTTGATGTTTAAACATTATGTTCATGTTTTTACATTCAAATGTATATGGTATGTTTTATTTTATCCATGATTACCCTTAATGACCATTTGAGCTCACCCTTTTTATGTTTTCTTTTCCCCAGGATATAGTGAAAGGATTTAGGTAAGAAAAAAAGGGGGATGATCTTTATGAGAGATGTTGAAGATCCTTCACCACGATTAGAAGATTACATTCCAAGTATCCAAAGACACTAAACTATTAAGGTCGTTGTGTGTCTATTTTTTTTATGTATTATGAATTCCGCTAAAGTAATGTAATGTCCATTTACGTCAAGATTTGGGTCTCTACAGTTGGTATCATAGGAAAGGTTTAGTCAACCTTTGGAAACTAGGATGCGAAAAAGTTAGTGAGATCTCTAGAGATATTTCTAAGGTATGTCTAGGGATGTCCATAAGGATAAGTATGTGTATAGGATACAATCCTAGAACTATGGTAATAATCATAGAATTTAACCTAAGATGTTAGATATTTAGGATACTCCCCCTTTACTATGTTGTTTTCCCTAGCATGATTTTTGCCTCTCACACTATTCTTTTTGGGATTTAGAAAATGGCTGGAAACAGGAAGATTCATGATTATGGAGGATATGATAGACAATGGAATGATTTTCTTCATGAGAAACCAAATGAAACAGGATCTGGAAGTCCAAACATCGTTATTATGCCTAATCAGAAATCTCATAATATGATCAATAATCTCAACTTTGGTAAGTTTCCCGACTCAGATAATAAGAGAAAGATGGAGTTTCATGATGATCATAGAGGAAAGAAAGTTCAATTTCCCTAATGTAAATCATGTGGGAAGAGGCATCAAGGAGATTGTTTCAAAGGAACTAGAAGATGCTTTAGTTGTGGAAAAGAAGGAAACAAAGCCAGAAAGTGAAAAGGAAAAGCTTCAGTTAACACCATGGACAAGGATAATGGTATTTCTACGACATCAAAAATGATTACATGTTTTAAATGTAGAATGTACGGGCATTATGCAAACCAATGCCCTAATGGAAAATCTCATGAAGAGAATCAACATGGTCATATGGGTGGTATTTATGTGGATGATGATGAGGAGACTACAAATGATATATGAGATGAAAGAAGTGTTGAAGCTCAGTCGGTTGTTTTATAAGGTAGTGGAATGATTGTATGTTTTTCGAGAGTTATGTTGTATAGTTAATGGTACTATGGAATAAATAATCATCTAAAGATTGTTAAACTATTTTTTTTCCTAAAATTATTTGACCGTATATGTTGAATGGTACCAGTAACCATGGAATGTTATTCATATATTTTTGTAATGTAGATGATATGTGCATAATGAAGGAAAAAGAAGATAATGAGATGTTTGATTGTATTCATGAGCTCATGATTGATATAGGGACTAAGTGATATCATGGTTTGAGTATATATAATTTTGAGGATTTTGGTATGTGGAAAGTGTTAACATTTAACTGCATTCATGTTTTCACTAAGGTTCAATGGGTATTCATTTTTCAAGAGAATACATGATTATGGCCTTCAAATGTTTGGAATGTGACCAGCAAGACGTATCTTACGATATATGGGGATCAACGATGGTATTATATCTCTGGTAATCATTTTCACTATATTATGAGAGTGGAATGCAGTATTATAGATAAGCCTAAAGATTGTAATGTATTATGTTGGACATAAGTTAGTATTGTTAAAGGATAAAAGTTTTTTCGATATTATTGATGGGATGTTATAGTAATATAGTTTTAGAAAAAGGACAACCTGCAGGACGGGCGACAACCCATCGCGTCGGACAAGGCTATGGGAATCGAACCCACAACCGAAGTGCGACTGGCCTTTATCACCTACCACTGGCCTACAGTAAGTCCCTGGTTAGTAGAAACTAGTTTTATTTTATTAAGCGGTATGATATATGAAGTATAAGTTCATTTTTTGAACTATATACGATTAATCTAACCATAAGATGGACTTATAACTTTTGGTAACCATTTGTTTGAAAGAGATGGAATGACCCATCATTCTATCACATGATCTGCTAAAACATCACGAATAACAAATTCAACTTCATTTCATTAAGGGATGAAGTGGAAATTGTTCAATTCACAAACAACAGTGAGATTGTACCAAAATCATGCAAGTATTTCTTTTAATTCATCAACTTTAGGGAAATGATCCTGAAAACCAAAAATGGTGTCCTAGTTCCCTTATATCCGATGAATCATATGTTACCATAGACCATTACAAATCAATATCTTTGTGATTGTTGGTTTTTTCATAGCCATATTCTCTACCACTCTCCATCAGAACTTGATGGTTAAATTTTTTTCCATATCCATATTTTCACCTATGTTCTCCTACATGGAAACCCAGTGATGAGTTAATTTGGGAAACCGTTACATTTCATACTTTAGTTTTTAAATCCATTTTTTGGTATTCCTTTTTATGATGTGGGTTTCTATTAAACAAACTTTCGAGTAGTAAACCATTTATAACCCCGAAGAATTTCGTGGGAGAAATTCATTTTAAGGGGGGTATAATGTAACACCCTGATATTTTATGAAAAATATTCTTTTAATTTCATTAATGTCTTGTGTTTTATGCTACACCAAGATTACCTTGCGCTATACGCAACACCGTATTAGCTTTCCATATACGCAACACTATTCTTGGATCGTGTTACACACAATTTTGATAATAGTTATTCTACGCAACATTGAGTATATATATATATATATATATATTCAATGTATAAATGAAATATGGTTGGATTATGTTATACGAAACAATGAAGGATTCTTGCACAACATGCAACCCGGACTTGGCTTGCCTTACACGCAATCGTGACCTTCCTCGATAGCGTCTGTTGTACGCAATACCGGGTTTTACTAAACATCGATATATTATTATAATATTATTATGAACTAGCCGTTAAGAATAGTATTAACTAAATTTTGAATTTTATAACATTATTATTCATTTTACACATTTTCTAGAACAATCTATAAGAACAAAATAAATTTTTCGGGTAAAATAAGTATTTTTCAAAAAATGCAGTTTTGCCGCCTTTTGATGGCGCACCCACATTAAGTCTAGTTTTTGAAATGTTTATAAGTTAAATTTGACAAAATAAAATTCTTCTTTGGAATCAGGAAATAAAAATTTTCTTTGGATAAAATTTTCATATTATTCTGTTAACTTTCATATTTTGATGAATAGTAAAAACATGCTATATTTTAATTAAAAACAACATTTTTCATCACTATAATTTATATTGTTAAATTATAATATTGAATGGTTTCAAAGTATAAATAGAATATATTTTTAACATTTAATATAATGTATGTCATTAGCATTAATTTTACATTAAATTCGTAGGTTAAATCAATTCAATCTTTTGCAATGTTTTAAAGAAAAACCCGTTTTCTTTCGACAACAGGATTAATATTAATTTAATTTATGCAAATTTTTTGTATTGAATTTGGAACAATGGATTCAATATTTTGAATCAGTAGGTCAAAATTATGTTAATAAGCTACTTTTTATTTTTGGGAATTATGAATAGTAACTACGATAAATTTTATTTACCATAGTTAAAGGTAAAATCGGTTAATTAAGGGTAAATAGAATATTATAAAATTACCCTAACACTTGCCAAAATTCTATTGGATGGCTAAAAGTAGTTTCATATAACCTAAGGGTCGTATTAGATTCATTTTATGGACTTTTGACCATGAAAATAATTTAATTATTATTAAAATCAAAGAAAGTGACAACATGTCACTCTCTTAAATCTTATAATTATAATAATTTTAAATTAGTGATAAGCATCATAAAACTTCAAACATGAATAATCTCCAAAAATATAATAAAATTATCTACATCGTGATAATTTATTTAGAATTTTTAGGGATTAAATAATTGTCATTAATGGTGATACATTAATGATACAGAAATTATTTATTAAGTGGAAAATAAGTAATATAGTTTTTATTGAAATAATAATACCCATTAAAAGGACCATAAACCTGAACAAAACGTATTGGTAGTGTATATCTACACCTTAATAATAAAATGACATAATATATAACCCCTTGGAGCCTTATAAAAATTATTATGACACTTATATTATTTTATTTTAAATGATGCCAAAGTTTTCACCTTCATAATATAATAAATATAACAATTTAAATATTGTGATTTTAAGATGATAAATTAGAGGAAAAGTATTATTTTTAAAGGTAATAGATTTATATTCATCATATGATTTTAATTTTAATTCTTATGCAACAAATCAGTATATTAAATAATTATTCAAAAATGCTGTAGTAATTATTTTCTTAAGAGATAAACAAAATAAATGGTTTTAAAAATAATAAAATAAATATTATATGAACTATTTAATATGATCCACTAATTTTATAGATACATATGACCTTTTATGAATCTATTAAACATTTTATTTATAACATATATTCTGTATATATTTTATTTAAATTCAAATAAATGAATAGTGTCAAAATTGACACTATTGTTATTTTATAAAAATAACATATTATAAAATTGTATAAAAATCACAAAAATATTAAAAAATTATAAATTTAAATTTATATGGTCTATAATGTTATAAAGTAAGAAATTATGGAAAAGTCACAGCATATAAATAATTATTTGTTATAATTTAAAATTTATATTTTTTTTACCACAAATAAAATTAAATAGATTAAATAAGGATAAATCAAAATGATAAGGTTTAAAATAAGCTCCAAACATGTATAAATTTGATTGGATGATGGGATTACAACCCTATATCATCTAAACTTCGAATATTAGTGGGTTTTTGAGGTTTTTAAGTGGGTTAGATTTATTATAACTTAATATTTTTAAGAATTCCAAAGGTGCCCCTCTCCTCCTTTATAAAAGGGCACCTCCTCCCTCACTTCCACACACCAGATTGAGGCTTCAAGCTCGGCCAAAACCTGCCCAATTCTCTTATCCACTTCCCTAGAAACATCCTAGAGGTCCTGGTCTTCTTCAAAGACAAATTTTAGTTCCCTAAGAGGAGGTCTCAAAGAGGCGCTTCAGAGAAGAGGTAATTTCCATTACCGATTCTTTCACCTTTATTTCTTCATCCACATCTTCTTCTTAGGTTGTTTCATTATGAAGAAATAACATCAGTATCACTCATATACTGATATGTTATTATATGTATGAAACAACCCTATTTCACCATATATCCATCCTACGAAAAACGAAATCACCGCGCGTGTGTACGTACGGAATACCGTCTCCATGCCGTGGTGTAATCTATTTTCCACCACCACCTTACTTGGATGGGTATAATGGTGTAAATAATAACTATATATGATTATTGTAAAGTGATATTGATTCTTTAATAGTATACATACACTCTAATAAAATTCCACGATCATGGGAACGATATCATCGCTCGTGCGTACGTACGGAATACCGTCTCCACGACGCGATGAGATTCATTCTCAATGATTAACCATTCATAAATGATTATAAAGTATATATAATAAGTAATAATGAAATATATGAAATAATAATTATACTGTATTTATGTATATATATATATATATTTATGTCATCCAATTAATTCTATTCAATTCAATGGGGAAACAAAAACAACGTTCATGCGTACGTACGGACTACCGTCTCCATGAACAGTGTATTTCATTCCATTTATCGATCTATTATATATATGTATATTCTGATTATATATTATATATAAATCATGTTTTACATTCTGGATGTAATTATTCATGATCTAAGTAATCATATGAATAATTACAAGTCAAAACACAGATGACAAATGAAACGATTTTACCGAAAACACTCTTTAACATGGAATTTACAAAAGAACGAGTAATATAAAGTCATAAGTGAACCATATATGATATCATAACAATTAATATGATTCTCTAATAAGTCAATAACATTATTTAAATCATTATACAAGAGGTTCGGATACGTACGAATCATATCGGACCTAAGGTAAGGGATAATTTTGCAAATCTCATTTTTATCTAAGATTTCTTATTTGTAAGTATTTACTGGGGTTATTGCTATCATCCATGTCCATGTTTTATAAAAGTGTATTCATGTATGTTTAAATTCATTTTTACCAATTCTAACTTTTACCCCATGGTATGGAAGGAATCTTTCTTTTATTTACCCTACAACGTACTTTTTGACTTTTCCGACAAAGTATGAGAAGAATGTTTTTTTTAACATATACAGAATGAAAGGATTTTTATGTTTTTATAAAGCCTTATTTTCATGAAGCTTACTTCAAAGTATTTCATGAATATTTTCAAAAAAATCTATTTAATTTAAAATTTCATGAGGTTTTGTGAAAAGAAATTGATTTTGAAGAAGAAAGGATATTTTCCTCAAGAATTAATTTCAAGTGTTTTATCAAAACCATTTTCCATCCAAAATAACATTATTTCATATGTGTATGTTTTAAGTATAATGCCTCTATGATTTACATGGTTTCACTTTTCTTATTATGAAATGATATCCATTTCTTTTATATGGATTATGTGATGATGAGATGATGTTTATGAAACCCATTTTATTTATTGGGGTATAATGAATGATGTATGTTTATATTGTGCCACAACTAAGAATGATTTCATTATGAGATGGGTGGGACCTATATCTCCCTCCAATGCATTGGGTAAAGATTTATATCTCATGAGATAGACATGGCTGGAACGGCAGGTTAAACCGGTTTAGTAAAACAGGACTGAAACAAGGAGTGAACTCGATTCAGAAAGGGACTTTGTCCACTATGATGGTCTTGGCAGAAATGCCTTGGCTACTATGGAAATCATTAAATGTTCTTAATGGTTTCCACAATTACATGTTTTATTCCCATGCTATTTTATCATTCATAATGTTTCTTTATGATCTATGCCTTACGTAATTCCATGTTTTATGTTATTTCTCAAGCTTTTGATGTTTAAACATTATGTTCATGTTTTTAAGTTCAAATGTATATGGTATGTTTTATTTTGTCCATGATTACCCTTACTGAGAATTTGAGCTCACCCTTTTTATGTTTTCTTTTCCCCAGGATATAAAGAATGGTTTTAGGTAAGAAAAAAGGGGGATTATCTTTATGGGAGATGTTGAAGATCTTTCACCACGATTAGAAGATTACATTCCATGTTTTCAAAGACACTAAACTATTACGGTCATTCTGTGTCTATTTTTGTTATATATTATGTATTCTGCTAAATTAATGTAATGTCCATGTACGTCAAGCTTTGGGTCTCTACAAATTATATATTTAAATGGACCATGCTTCTACTGAGTTTTTTTCAATACCTTTTTTTCCACAATGAATTCATCACCTCAAATCCAAAAAAAATATCTAGATTTTTTATATAAGATAAGTATAATAGTTTATATCTATATAATTATTAGATCAACAAGAATTTTTGGTGGTGTTATCATCTTTTAAATTACTGATTGATAATTTCTTGGGATAAATGGTGGGATATGTTATAAATATATACCTTTTTCTATTCTGAGTGGCAATAAGTAAAATATCATTGGATACTATGTTTTTTTATTTGAAATATTTTTCTCTAAAAATAATATATAATTTTTAACAATGTTTTTATCTTTTAATGACATCCATGACCCCAATGTCTCTTAAATTTATCAATATGGGAGAATATAGCTATTCCATGTTGAGTGTGATTTGAATACTTGGTGGGAAATTCATATAATATATACCATGTAGTTTAATACTATAATTTGATCAATATATTAATTAAAGATATAAAACACATGGATGAACCACAATCTCAAAATGAAATTAACCCATGTACTATGACTAAATACGCAACATGAAAAGTAATTTTCCTAATGTAATTATTGATATCTATACATTGGAAAATGATCTGGTGGTATCAAACATCAATGAATAAAAATGGAAAACCCTTTAAAATATGCATGATTGTATAATGGATTTCAACAAAAAAAATCTAATTTGATGTTCACATACACTATGTTACTATTATCATACTAGGATATAACATTAAAATAATTATTTGACAAAAACTGTTCACTAATTTAATTAAATACCACACTAGTTACAAAATAATCATGATCCTTACACAATGAAATGTTCTAATGATAAATAAAGTAATATAGCCAAATTACATAATAAATAAATATAAATATAAAATAAATATTTGGTTAAACTATCCTTATGTATTTCATCATCGACTATATATAACTACAACCACAAAACATCAACGTCCAAGCCAACAGTCCAACTCTTATCAATTGAAATTTTCTTATGTATAAATAAAAAAATGAAACAAATATATATACTCATAAGGTATACATATAGGGAGTGATTATATAAAATAGCTTGGTACCTCTATTAATTATATCCCCTTAAATAAAATAAAAATACTAATATAAATGTTTTTAAATTGGAATGATTAAAAAACACATTATTTCATAAATTCGATGAGGTAAAAAAAGAGATAACTCACAAAAATCACATTTATTAGAATAAAAACCTTTTTAAAACTTATTGATTAACAATAAAAAGTAAAAAAACATCATTATTTAATAATTTTTTAATTGAATATCATATTATTGGATAATTATTGTATATAAAACTTAAATAAAATTAGTAAAATTAGAAAACATTTCAAGTATTGATGTTGTATTAACTGATCCCCAAATATATATTATTGTGTAATAATCAACACACACTTTAGGAATTGATGATCCTGGATTCAGAGATAGAGAACTATATGTAATGTACATTATAATACAAACCTGTTATTATGGTTTTAAAAGTATGAAACAACATGTATCATTATATTGAATTGAAAAATCGTATTACTCGATTATCACTTAATAAAAACAACTTCTTTCCAATATAGGAACACAATTTTTCATAAAAAAGGTTACTTCATTAAAAATTGGAACAAATTATGTAAAAGTATTTTGAGATCTAAATATTAATTACAAAACAGTTATCACTAGTAAAATAAGGATCAGATAAAATTGTAAAAAAATATAAAAAAATTTAAACCATGTTTAAAATCACAAAATTATATGATATGTTTTTATAATGTCCCAATCGTATAATAATAAGAATTTATTTATTTTATTTCACATTTTTAATCGTAAAATTTAAATTTGATTCTCAAAATTCCAAATTTATAAATACAATCAATTTTATACATATATATTTGAAATAGATAAAAAAACCACCTTCAAATTTGGAATAAACTAGTAATAGATAATATTAATCAATTATGATTAATTTTTAATAAAAAAATCATAGAGGTTTATTAAAAACATTATGGTATAGTATCACATACCATAATTGTATTCAATGTCATTCAATAATGTTTCTTTAGTATTAAAAATATAGTACCCTTCCATGATACCTATAGATAAGATGAATTTTAATCCATTATTTAAATACATTGTTTTATATAACTTTTAAACTTTATGGAATGGGAAATATTCAATGGTGATCCATAATATAGTAGTGAAACCTAAAGCATGTTGATATCTAAAACCACTACTATGATGAAAAATATTATTTGTAAGGGATTCAATATGAAATAGAATAACCATCATTTATAATAACTAAGTCACACTGGACATAATGAGATAAGAAACTGTTAAAAACAAACAAAATAGATAGGTAGTTTAAAAATTGAAAAGGGATCACTTTTTATTATATCATTATATAAATTATATTTAGACGAAATTTAACTGCAAAAAACAAGTAAGTTTGTTTTATAAAAGTTGTGTTAATAAAAGGGGAATAAATGATATTATTGGGATTTAAATCAGGATTTATATTGTTAATTTAATGGTTTTATTGTTATATAACATAAAATGTAAACTACACATCCAAAATAACTCTCATTGAAAGTAAAAACATTATGTGTAAAACATTATTGAGCCATTTCTTCTATGAGTTAACATCCAAAAAATAATGAAAAATATAACATTATAAAAAAAATTATTTGAACCAATAGATATAGGTTATTAGAATGTTCATCACATACTACATTTTTAGAAACATCACAATATTGAAAATCACAAAAAAACTATAATAATAAACTATTTTTAAAATATAAATTTGGGTACTAAAAATTCACCCCACTATAACTAATTCCTCACTAAAAGACCCATATCTGTTATAATATTAAAAGAACTGAATTCAAATTAAAATAAAATATATCATGAAATTTGATATTGATTAAGAATATTAAATAATTATAATATTTTTGATAGACCGCCTTATGAAAAACCCATAAATTTAAAAAAAAACTCGCCCTCGTTTGAGTATTACCCACTATAATTAATTTAATTATAATATCACGTATCCTTAAAGATAAATAAATACTATATTAACATTTTAAGTGATAAATAATATACTCAATGAAATTCAATTTAAAAAAATTAAATTTTCATAAAAATAGATTTATTTAAATAAAATTTTCAAAAATTTTATTAAATTATGTATACCATGGAAAATATTTAAAGTGTCGTTTTTATTTAATGAAAATTATAAAAAACTAATTAAATTTAAAATTTTTACCCATAAAAAAATCTAATTAATAGTTAATTTTTATTACTCAATATTAAATAACTTCTAACAACGTTAACATAATCTATATAAGTGTCTTAAAAACCTATTTTGTTGTATTAAAATATCTAAAATCAAATCTATTTTTTTATTTTTCATCTCTTGGATCCCAAATGAATACCAAGATTATAAGATCTATTCATTTCAATTTTCATTTATATTTTAATTGTATAATAGGGTAGTTAAATTAGTAGTGGTTCAAAGTGGGTTATTAAATTCTTTATAGGCTCAAAAATTAAGATATCACCGTATACATAATTGGTGCAATGTTATGATGATGGTGAAAATAAAAATGAATATTTAATTATCCCAAAAATATTATGTTTATGTGGGATTCATAGATTAGGAATATATCTTCCTAACCATTAATACATTTTTATAGCACTATAGGTCTAAGAAACTATGACTCGAACAATATAAAACTAATAAAAACTATACAATATGAAGATATAACCTAGTTGAAACAAAAGTTTCATATTTGGAACAGTTAAAAATCATGTGAAATGATTAAAAATAATAAAAGGTTATGAATGTTTTTAATTATCATTTTATATGATGTTTTTCGATGACTATAAATTTAAATAATTAATTCTTCTTGAGAATGAATAAATTTGATAATTAATGTAATTATATAAAAAACATTTCCATATATTTTATATTTGGTCAACTATTTCTAGTCAAATTTAAATGAATGTCAAAAATAATAAAACTTGATAATATATGCATTTTTTCAATGGTTATTTTCATTAGTATATAATAACCATTATGGAAAAGTTTAATTTACTATACTAAAAGAAGGTCTGGCACGGACTATTATGATCACACCCTATGAAGTATATTTATTGATGATTACAATAGAGATGGAATCAAAGGGATTTTCCATAACAAATCCCAAGGAGTAATCCATCAACTAAATAATTTTGTAAAAATTATACGAGAGAATACTAAAAATTTTATGATCATGAAACCAACCAAATTTGGTGAACCACTCAAAGAAAGTTTCACTATTTCACCCCATAACTTTAGGATATACACTATAGTATAATAAATGGTTATGTATCTAAACATAACTATATGAATTATTACATATTATTTTAAATAAAATTATAATTATATTATTACATTATTAATGTTATTTTTTAAAAGATATATTTTTATACGAAAAAATCGTAATTTATTAAGAAAATATATATATTCAATAAACACATAATTTTTTAATTATAAAGAATTTTTTAAAATAAATTATATAAATAATATATTATTATTAAATAGTATTTCTTTGAATAAAAATTTTAATATAATTTAATGATATCTAATGAAATTTTTCAATGGTCATATGTTGTTTCTGTCATAAAAATAAAATTTTCCCGTAAATAAAAATATTGATTTAAATGTGTAAATAATAATCTTTAGGAAAATATTTATATAAAATAAATACCTTTTTCAAGTTATTCATGTTTATTTTATCCAATTGTATATTTTTAATCATTTTTTGATCGAATTGATTACTTGGATAAAAATTAAACATGATATAAATATACGACGTGTATTATAAGATCATAAAATTCAAAAAGTGATGTAATAAACCATATTAAATGAATATATAAAATATATATATATTTCTCCTATATTATTATGAATTTATGATGTTATTTGATCAATTTTATATACCCATAATGAATCCTCCAAAACATATTTTTTCATGTAGGGTTCTAAAAACATTTTATTATGAACATGACTCACTGCCACATCACTATTAGAGTTATATTAATATGTTATGTTCTAGGAAATATAAAATTGAAAATCACCTCATTTGGGGGAATCCAATGGAAAATTCTATTTTAGGAATTTTTATTTTTATTATTTTATTATATAGAGTCTAAAGACTGTTTTTATAAATCAATACTAAATTAATATCTCTTTGAAGTAAATAACCTCTAAACCTACAACTCATAATAAATAAAAACATATATATTATTAATTTATTTTTTGATATCTCTATAAATTCCTCACATTATGCTTTTACTATCTTATTATGCTTCTTCTAGTAGTTTAGAATATCCCTCTCAAATAATGATATTATTCCAGTTGATTCCCAATTGACCATGTTACCAAATGTTTTTAAAAATCTCATTTACATTCAATGTAATTTTAAATTAATTAGATACCAAATTTTTCTATCATTATTCTCTTCAATGATGTCTTATGTACAAATGTTATGATACCAAAATTATTCTTTGATTTTATTTAACAATCATTTGTGTATTGAACACCCATCCCCATTTCAACTAACAAGAATTCAACTAGATGTGTTGATCACTCGTCTACTTTTTAAATCCAACTATGAAACTCACACTACATAATAATTGGATTGTAGTCAATTGAAGGTGTTATTATAATTTATAATCTCTGTGGAACAAAATGCATATATGTGACCGGAATGTGGCTGGAAGACCAGATATTATATAGCCCTCCAATGAATTTGGTAATGTATTTATTCCACATATAAAATGTATATTTCATCAGTGGTTATCTTAATCCCAATATTTTACTATATCACTATTTTTTCCATTAACATATGTTTCAGATTTTATTTTTTATATCATTCTAACAGTCCTATGTTTCCTTTTATTTGTCATCTTATATCATGCTTCAATGTCCGTTTTATGTTTTTAACCCCATTTATGTCACCATTATATATAACGTAACCCCATTAGTCCATATTCAGTGATCATGTTTTAAATTTTCACTAGATACTAGTGATCACATACCAAATAACCAAATATTTTAGTAGTCCTGAAAATATGGATGCATACAATCTTCCAATTTTACATTGGATAATTAAAGATAAAACATAGGTAAAGTTTTCATTCTAAATTTCTAAAGTAATTCAATAATTCCATATTCATGCCATAGGGAATTTAAGAAAACAAGAGTTAGCACAAAATATTAGAATGGTTTATGTACAACAAAATTTATTATGAGTAAAAGTCACATGCAATATGGTGTTAGAAATTAGTAAAAATATATAAATACTAGTAAATAACCTGAGTGAAAAGAAAAATATGGAATGAATAAAGAATAAACAAAAAAAATCAATATGTATATTAACATTATTTTGACACATATGGATTGATATCATTACTATTAAAATAATCACATGGAATCAATAACTAATCTCATAATAATGGAATGCGTAATACTAATCATCTTAGAAATACTTTTGATTAATTATATCTTTATTATATAACATAATATTGGAAATTGGTTGAGGCCTTGACCAAATAAATTATAGCCTTAAAATTATTGCCTATATGATTCATACAGGTATGTAATTAGATATGATACATTTGATATATGACTGTTGTTTGGAGTTGAAAATTTTTAATTGGGTATTTAATAATTTGGGATATATAGTTAGTTACCCATGAAGGAAATAATAGATATTTTTTTACTTATGTCATATAAGAGTGCACTATTTATAAATATAATTTTTAAACAATTCATTATATCCTTTAATTTGAGAAGAACACTATTTTAGTGTAACATTTATATTGAGATGTTTATAATGTAGATTATGATATTAATTTTGGATATTTTATAAAATCATTCACAGGAAAATAATGTTTTGCTAATGTTTATGATAGTTATGTTGAATTATCTAGCTGACCCACAAATAAATAATACATTGGTTTAGGAACATGATAAATTCAGTTAGGGACATAATGGAGATCGGACATAGGATATGGATCATGCCATAGTGACTAACTAAAAAATAATCCTCCATTTAGGGGTTAGTGGGGTATGGATATATGGGTATTGGCTGAAATTAATAAAATGAATCATTGATTTGTTTTATATCACCATCAATTTTGGGGCTGATTTGTTATTTATGTAATCTAGGTAATAATATTTTATTAATAAGATTGATTTATAGAAGTGACACTACATAAGGATTTTACATGTGTCAGATTTATATATATCAATAGTTAGTAGCATTATGGTGAGATATTTAATCTAAATAAGGCTCATTAGTTCCCAATCTAGAGAAAGGAACCGTGATATTACTACTTTTTATTTATAATAACTTAGTAATGCTTGTTTATAAAAAATGTCATCACAAATTTCAATATAAAAAAGGAGATTATTCATTAGAAATATACATGAGATTTAGTTTCATGTTAGTAAATATATATATACCAATGTAATGTTAGTTATTATGGCATTTATGTTTGAGGCCCAAAAGTTAGTGGATCACAATACAATGATACTTTTTACTCTACTATATAAGAAAAACAAAAAACTAGCATACTATGAATCTAAAAAGTGATTAATTCAAAAAATTAATTTCCCATAAGTGATGTAAAATATTTATCTATTACCTAAAAATTAATACATTGCAATTTAATAGTATGGAAACATAAATTCATTATGTGAAATTTCCCTTATGATTATTATATATCTTATCAGAGTGAGAATATTTGGAATATAATGTTGCTATATGATTCTGTCACACTAGATCCAATATTACTATCTTTATTACAATATATGGATTATGTATTCCAATAAACATGCTTAACAAATATTAATTTTGGTAACATATGGGGTATAGGCTAAATCTCAATGATCACTTCCCTAAAAGAAAAATAGTTTTATATTTATATTGGATCTTGCTTCTCATATGTTTTCCTAGTACCTTTTTGAGAATAATGAATTAATCAATGGGAATCCAACCCAATATCTATATTTTTTGGTATAATAGAACCATATTGATTTATATATATATAATTGATAGATAAATATGGTTTTCTAGTGGTCTTATCAACTTTTTAATCGATGATTTATATATTCAAGGTATGAAAGGATGGATAAGTGTAAAATTTCTACCTTTTTTATAGTGATCATCAATAAGAAAATATCTTTTGGAAACATGATTTCTGAGATGATAAGTATTGTTTTAAAAATCATATGTATTTTTAAATGATTTTGGGGACCGTATTGACTTATATGGCCACATAGTCTCTTAAATTTTACAATTTTGGAGAATATAAACATTCCTTGTTGAGTGGGATTTGAATAATGGTTTAGAATGTACCTTTATTCATACCATGTTGGTTTATACTATATAGTATCTATGATAGTCACTAGAGAGGAAAAACACATGGTCTGACCACAATTTTTATGAAATCATAGTTTACATATTTTTAATGAATATGAAACATGGTATTTCATAGTCTAAGTGTAATTTTTTTCTATTTGATTTAAGAAGGTCAAATGGTATCACACATATATTATTGATTGTGACCAATCCTTTAAAACAAAAATTAATGGATTCTATATTAGAACCAAAAAAATTCATATTATTTCTTCATAAATTTTCTAACTCCAACCATATGGGGATATAATTGAATAAAATAACTAAATACTGTCTCTAATTGAATTATATACCATAATGGAAGGACAAATATTCAAAATCCCTTTATAATACAATGTTTAAATGATAAATATAGTAATATAAACAATTTAGTTTGTAAAAAAACAGGAATATACCTGAAATTTGTTGTTAAAATATCTCTATATGATCCATTATTGACTCTATATAACAACATCCAAAAAAATCCACGTCCATGCCAATGGTCATACTCTTATTAAATGTATATTTCCTTATGTGCCAATATAATTAAAATATGATTCATCTCTATAAAATCATAAGGTGCACATGTAGCGAGTGTGTATATAACATGGTATGACCCCCTTGGATTCTATTTCCATAGAATCAATTCAAAAAAATAATATGAATGTATTAAAAAGAGAATATTAAAAAACACATATCATTTTATAATTTCAAATATGAAAAAATGGTTAATTTAGAAAATATATATCAATTTTTATGAATCAAAAAATTTTAAAAACCTAATGATTTGTAGTGTAAAATATACACTCAAAACTATTTAATAATGTTCTAATAAATAATCATATTATTTTCTCTTTGTTGTCTTCAAAACTAATAGGCAATTTGTTAAAATAGAAGAAAATTTGAAAAATTGATGTAGTCTTACCTAATCACCCAATATGTATTATCTAGGTATAATCGAGACACTCATTATATAAGGATCATCAAGGATTCAGATATATATATCACTATATCTATGTTACTCTATAATATAGACTAGTTATTGTGTTGCAAAAAATATAGAAAAACATGAATAAAACTATTAAAAAGAAATATCTTATAACATGATTCTTCTTTATTAAAATAAATTCTTTTTATATAAAAAATGAATTTTTCATGAAAAAAGAAAGGTAATATAAAAAAATTGATTCAATTAATTATATATTCCTATGATAAATCAAAATCAATTAAAAACATTTTTCATTAGTGAAAGAAGGATTTAATTCAAGAAAAAAACTTATAAAAATTTCAATTCTTTTTAAAATCATAGTAAAATATGAAAATGATTATCAGTTCCAAAATAGAGAATATAAAACATATATTTAATTTATAAAATGTTTTAAAATCATGATTTTTTTAAAAAAAATTATTATAAATTAAAATGTATATGAAAAATTAATCAAAAACATGTAATATTAAATATAATACAAATCCATCCTTCGAATTTGACATAAATATCTAATAGATTTATTTTAATTCATGAAAATTTATTAAAAATAGAAATCATAGATGTTTGTTATAAAAAAGTGAGGGCATAGTTTAAAATACCATAATAGTATTCAATAGAATTGAATATGGTTATGTTATTATTATAAATGTAATACGCTTAAAAAAACATATAGATACAATTCATATAATTACAAAATTTAAATCCTTAATTTTAGATATCTTTTAAATTCATTGGACTGGTAAATAGTCAATGGGGACCCATAATATAATACTCAGTGTAATTCCTATAGACATATAAACCCTCTACTAAAAAGATAAAACTTATTTGAAAGGGATTCAACCTGAATTAGAAAAAACATAATTTATTATACCCAAATAACAAACAACATCTAGGGATAAGATATGGTTTAAAAAAATAAAATAGATAGGGAGATTAAAACATTAAAGGGATCCCTTTATATTATATTATCATGCATATTGTATTTAGATGAAGGGAAACTACAAAAACAAGTAAAAATGACTTATAAAATGTTGGGGCTATAGTAGTGGAAGAATGAATGTTCTGGGGAATTAAAATCGGATTGTTAAGGTTATTTTAATGGGTTTATTATTATATATAAGGAACTATAAACCATGCATCCAATATAAACCTCATTTTTGGGAATCAAACAACGTCAAAAATATTATTGATCTCTTACTGTAGATATTGAGCCTCTAAAAAATGAAATAAATATATTTCTAAAAAACATCATAAAAGTTTTATTAAATGGTTATAACTTATTAGATTCATGCATCACATCCGTCATTTTAAAAAAAATCAAAATATTGACACTATAAATTTTATAATAATAAAAGAAATTCAAAATCTAAATTTGGGTTCTATATATTCACCCCACTAAAACTACTTCCACACAAAAGGGCCAATATCATTTCTAATATTGACAAAACTAATTTAAATTTATAATAGAATATATTATGATGTTTGAAATTATATAAATATATTATAAAAATACTTTTTTCTTGATAGACATCATTATAGAAAAACACCTCCTTTAAAAATCCAATTCTTATTTGAGAAATACCCATGATAATTAATTTCATGATAATATGATGAATCCTAAAAAAATTAATAAATAATATATTTTTATTTTTATTAAAAAAACATCTTAAACTCAATGAAATTAAATTTCAAAAACCAATATTTTTTTCAAAAACAGTTTTATTTGTTATTGTGTTTTAAAAAAACATCATTACATCATCTTCGCCATGGATAATATTTAAAATCATTCTTAAAATAATACAAAATAATAGAAAAAAGATCTAGTCTTCTATTTTTAATCATCCAACCATTATCCTAATAAAGAAAATTTATTACTCAATATTCAAATAATTCATTCCAACTTATCATTATTTATTTCAATGTACAAAAAATTGATAATTTTCTATTCTAATATATAACATCATTTATATTTTTTCTTATTTTGATTTCCAATCTCATTTATCCCTCATAGATATTTATATTTTATGTCATGGTCATTTAAATATTAATTTTAATTATAATTTATTTTTATGATTTTTAATTAAGTATGGTTTAAAATGAGTTCTTAAATGAATTTTATGCATAAAAATATAACATTACCGTATACATTGTCAGTGTAAAGGTATGATTATTTTTACAATACATTTTATAATTTCATTATCTAAAATAAATGATGATTATGTGGGATTCATAGTTAAGGGATATATGTACCAAACCATTCATAATTCATTGATCCACCTCTATAGGTCAATGTAACAATGCCTCAGACAATATAAAACAAGAAAAATCCATGCAATATATAAACGATTACTGTAAGGAGTTAATTTTTCATATTTACAACACAAGTATTAATGTTATATTATTAAAAATAATATATTTTTATTTATATATTTCATTATCATTATAAGTTTAATTTTTTATTTACTATGAATTTTATAAATGAATTTCGATTTATAATGAAAATATTATTTAATAAGTTCTTTAATTATAGAAATCACATTCATTTCTATTGTTATTTTGGACAATTTGTTCTTAACATAATTAAATAAATTTCAGAAATCACAACCTTTAATAGTATAGTCAATATACAATGAGGATTTTTATTAATATATATTAATCAGTAGAATAATGGCTAATTTAGTATAATGATGGATGTTATTTCCCTAACTAGTAATAGCATGCCTTGTGAAGTATATTTATCAAAGCTTCTATATGAGATCAAATCACTGAGATTTTCCCATAAAAATCTTAATCTGATTTTCAACAACTAAAAAAATTAAACCATTTTACTAGATAATATCTATCATATCACTATCAGGACTCGAACCACATTTGGATAACTACATGATAAAGGTGTCACCATTTCACACTACAACGATAGAGGGTACACATGAGAAATAAGGGGTTGTGTATATTTAACCAAGATGTAAGAATTATTACATATATTTTAAATAATGTATTGATTATATTTTTCCCTTATTATAATTAAATTATTATAGATTTATTATTTTTTTAATTATATTTTGATATGAGTAAATTAATATTTTTTTCAAAAATATTCAAAATTCATATAAAGAAAATATTTTTTATAATTCAATATTTTTTAAATTAAATTTTATTATAAAAATATATTCTTATTAAATAATATTTACTTAAATATAGAATAATATTTTATATAATACACTCAATGAAATTTAATGGTCATAATGTAGTTACCATCGCAAAAAATATATATTCCCATAAATAATGATTTTTAATTAAAAGTGTATATTTTCAAAATTAGAAATTTATTTTGGTTAAAAAATTATTTTTTGAAATAATAATGTTGATGTTATAAAATTATGGACATTTCGTCATTTTTTTTCATAAAATTGAATTTTTTGATAAAAATTAAATACATTATATATATATGATTTTTATTACGAAATCTGAAAATCCGAACAATGATGTAATAAATATTTTAAAAGGAGTTCATGACCAATTATGGATTTCATGTTTTGAATAATGCATTTTAATGTTAGTTCATCAATTTTATAAACCAATAACGAATCATTCAACACATATATTATCTTTCTCGGTTTTAAAATAATTTTTTAATAAACATGACTCAATGCCACATCACCATGTGAGTTATATTACAATGTTGTGTTCTATTACGTAGAGCCTTAAGCCTATGTTTAGAAATTAATAAATAATTCATATTGATTTTTCTATAAAACCTCTAAAATAACCACTCATGATCACTAAAAGCCCATTGGGGACTAAATTCATCTCACTATTATTCTTTTAGCACCTCCTAGGAGATTTCTAATCTCTTATGATGCTCTTTCTATTCATTTAGAAGATCCCTCTAATGGAATGGGATTTACTATTGTTTTTTCACGATACTTCTTTGTATTACACGATTTGATTCCCAATTTATCATGCTAGCATATGTTTTTATTCATATGATTTACATTAAATATTAATTACATGTAATTATAGACCAAAATTCGCTATAATTAACTTCTTATATGAATGCTTATGACTAAATGTTGTACTACCCAAACTATCCAGTGATTTTCAATGCCAAACATTGGTATATTGAATAACCATACTTATTTACACTCAAGGGAATTCCCCTAGATTTTTTATCCTACATTAACTGTTTCAGAATCCCTATATTACCCATAGTCAATATTAATTTTATTTTAATAAATGAAAGGTGTTCTTATGTTCTATAATCTATGTGGAATAAAACTCATGTACGTGATATGAATGTAAATAGTGGACATGATATTATATAGCCAACAAATTCAATGCGTAATGTTTTTTTACAAGGTATTAAATGTATTATTAATTTGTGGTTATCTAAACAATAATATGTTATTATGTCTCTATAGTTTTTATTTACATATGTTTATGATGTCATTTTATATGTTGTTTCAATTTTCTTATGTTTCATTGATGTTATCATCTTATATAATGCATCAATGTTCATGTTTCTAATTTTATCCCCATTTATGTCACCTTTATACAAAATAAATCGTAATTAGTAGATAGCAATTTATCACATTCTGATATATTTACTAGATACATGGAATCACATCAAAAGCACAAAACAATTTAGTAGGATTTGATAACTAGACACTCATATTCCTCAAATTTTACATTGGAAAATCCAATATAAATCATAGAGAGAGTAATTATTTTGAATTTTTAAATGCATTCAATAATTCATTAATCATAATATAGGGAATGAAATAAAATATGAGTGATCTCAAAATCACCGTAAGGGTTACATATAATGGAATCTACTGCGAATAAAAGGAACAATCACTATGACATGGTAACCAAGTAAAAACATGTTATAGTTAATAAATAACATTATTTTGAAGGACACTATGAAATTATTAAAAAATGAAAAAATATTATACGACAAAAAATTATATCTGGAAACATATGCATTGATAACATTACAATTAAAATATTCAAATGGAATTAATATTTCATTTCATAATGATGATATGAATAATATCGAACGTCTTAAAGATATTTTTGAGTCCTCATGCCAAGAAATCATACATAATTAGTTAAGATATGAAGTAATTTCACAACCTATTTTCTCTAGTGTGGATATTAAAATAAATCCAGTTACTATTGAAAAATCATAAATTTCTCCCAATAGAGATATTGTAACACCCAATGGTTTCAGAGTAAATTATCTCTTTAAAGTAATTTAGTAGCATGAAACTCACATAACACTGAGTTCGAGTGCACGACGACTTACCAAGCTAGCCTTACAAAAGCAGTTATGAATAGTATTAACTTGATTTTGAGTTTTATATATTCCATATAATTTTAACATCTGTATTATGTGTTTCTTAATTACAATATAAGAACAAGTTCATTTTTTTAGATAGAGGAAATATTTTTCAAAAATGAAATTTTAATGCCTTTTAATGGAGAGCCCTTTATAAGTCCAATATTTAACACTCTTATATATTTAATTTTACAAAATAAAATTCTTATTTCAAATTTGGACATAAAAATTTAGTTTCAATAATATTTTGGTGTTTTTATGATAACATTTATATTTGGGTGAATAGTGAAAAATACATAATTTTAATTGAAAACATATTTTTTAATCAAAATAATTTATCCTGTTCAATTATACATTTGTCTATTTTGGAATTATAATTAGATTATATTTTTAACATTTAATCCAATGTTGGTCATTGTAATTAAATTCACTTTGAAATTATACATAAACAAGTGTCAATATTTTTATTGTTATTGTTTCTTTAAAACACGCTATTTATTTTGAAAACGGGAATTAATTTTAAATTAATTAATGAAACTGCTATTTTTTGAATTTGTTAAAATTGACTTCATTTTTTAATTTGGAATATCAAATATATCTTAGGCTGAATTTTTTGTATTTCACTGAAAAATGTCAATTTTTAATGAATAGTCAAACCGCTTAGTAGTAGTTAAAAATTGACTTTTATGTTTAAATAATGTTTTACCACTTCTGTGAATTGAATTTCAAAAATATAACAAAAATGGTTTTTATTAGTAAGTATAATTTGGTTCAATAAGATGGAAAAAATTGGTGAATAGTAACTTTTGACTTTTATTAACCTTGGTTTAAGGTAAATATGGTAATTCATGGTAAAAATAATATTATAATTATACAAAATTACCTTAACACTTTTCCAAACTGTATTGGATGAGTCGTGGCCAACCATGGGCATACATGGGTTGATTTTGGGAATCCATGGAGCCTTTTAACAGTGATAATGACACTTCATTTAAATGTACATAAAGTGAAGGCAAAAATGACTTTAACAAATATCTTTTAGTATATAAATTTTTTCATGGGGTTATATAAGTCATAATTTATACTGTAAGTATTAATTGTAAATCAAAAAATATTTCCTACATTATGTTATTTTTTTCTATAATTTTTAGACAGCAAATAAATTAAATTATTTATGACACAATAATGATGCACTATTCACCTCATTAATAAATGATTTAAATAAATAATATTTTTAATATTAAAACAATATCCACCACCTATCCAATTAATATTTGGTTGATTTTATTTCTAACATTAGTCATCTTATATTAGACTCTAATGTGTTTTGGACCTTTTGACATGGAAGATAAGTTTATAATAAAATAACATTTTCAAACTTTCCAAAAGAGCCCATCTTCACCCTTAGAAAAGGACACCACTTATAACCCATTCGTCATACCTCCCAAGAACCTTGGGTTGTCCAACCCCTAACCAAATAAGCTCTCAAGATCCCTCTATTCCACCTAGAATCCTTACCTTAGGCAAAAGTCACTTCAAGAAGTCCTTTTGGTTCAAACCAAAGGGTGTTACCCAAATTAAAGGTAATGGTTTCTCTTAACTTCTTTTCATTTCTTTTACTTATCCAACCCCTAAATTATTTTTATTAATTTATTTTATAAGCACAACAGTATCCATAATATTAAATTATGTTTTATGATAAGTATTCTAACTAGACATTCACACACCTCCATATAATGTGTAAAGAACGCGTTGTTTTTGTGGGTGGAAAACTAAAGCCATATAAAACGATGACTGTTCAATTATCTCATACTACCTCTCATGGGAGCCATTAAGATGGAATTGAATTTATATATTCTATATATTATGTTTATTTTGTCTTTTTTCTTCTTTATTTTCCATTTATATCATACCTTTATGGTTTCTATTATGGGTAAACACGATAATTTCATTTGAGAAGTATAGACTACTGCCCCCTCAAAGTGATATGTCTCATTAATTCCCTATGTGGGATGTATAGAGGATGGATTTTGTTATATTATATATTATATTATACTGGAATTATAATATACCTATGTATGATTATATTTTAATTCCATTAAAATACAAAATATAATTGAAAGTAGCATCCATGCGTACGTACGACTTACCATCTCCATGAACAGTTCATTTCATTTCTTTTCTCTAAATGTTATGTACTAATATATATAAAAATATATACAGGATATAATATATATATATATGTGATATATAAATCATGTATATAATTCTATAGATAATTTAATTTTGACCACATGGATAAACTTTAATTATAACAAGTTCATTTTTGACTCAAGTTCCGAACATCGATAAAATCTACAATATGAACCCATATAATTAACCAATTGTTATAGAAATTTAATAAGTGATATAAAAGGAATAATAAACTTTAAAAAATGTTCTTAATAAAGTAAAAATTAACTTATGTATATTATTCAAGAATAACAAGGAACATATAAGGAAAGTCGGACTTGATGTAAGGGGTTTCTTATCTCAATTTAAATTCTATGAGATTTCCATTGTTCGACACTAATTTATTTCATGTGGTGTATTGCGTACTGAAATTTGATATATATTATCATGCTTTTATTTATATTCGTTTTATTCTGTGATTCATTCAGTGGTTATTAACTTTTGGTCATATGACTCGATTGATTACAATATGGTTTTAATCTCAATTCTTATTTTCATGAGATTCATGCTATATTGCAACTATTTCATTTTGTGTGGTGTATGTACTACCATTGATTGTATTCATAATGTAATATAAATTAATTAATGGGTATTTACATCTTCATTTTATCTAGTAATTTACACTCCCCTTTGTGTGAATATACATTGGATACATATAATTACTCCATTTATAATTTCTCAAGTCATTGATATGAACATGATAAGAGTAATCTAAACTCAATTTGAATTCACTAAGTTAAACATCTGAGTCATTGGTATTGTTTTTACTAGAATATGTGTGAATGTACTCTGATTGATTCACACTTAATATCCAATCATATTAAGGGTATTTTTATTTTTCACACATAATTATGTCATTGATTTATTCTTAACCTAAGGATACAGTCATTATAAGGTATTTAATAACAATTTACATTCCATTGAGACTTCTTTGTTGTTATATTCCAATTCACTTTTATATGGTTTATATGATTTACTTTGGCATAGTATATCATGAATCCATTTTTTGTCATGATATTACAATGTTTTTATTACCACAATTATTTGTATTCAAGTGTCTCTTTTTAGGTTAGGAACTCAAACTAAAATATCATTTTAAATGTTTTAATGATTTATTCTTCTAAATCCTTATCATTAATTTCCATGATTTAAAAATGGTTTTAAAGATTTATTTATATGGACATTATTGTTTTAAAATTAAAATTCCATTTAAAAGTATCAAAGTGGTATGTGACACTTTGATTCAAAAATCTATTTTAAATGGCTTCTTGATAAATAGTGATACTTTGAAATGTTTTAAAGAAAAAGGAAGATATTTCTCTCATATAGTTTTGTTAATTATTTTCATCTATGTAGATATCCTTTATTATTCTTGATTATTGTTAAACTGTTATAATACAATATTTCATATTGTATTTAATGAGTTATGTTTGACTGTGGATGTGCTATTTTTATACCATTCATGGTCTGTGGTTAAAATTTTGACATTTTGTATGATAGTTTTTATTCGAATGTTTAGATTATATTTCAACCTCTTCATATGAGGAATGAATTGGATGTAGTACGTGATGGGTGGAGCCCGATATAGCTCCTCGATGCATGAGTAGGTCTCATGAGACAAACTAGAGTCTTGGTAGGAGGCCTTGAAAAAATATTATTTGTAGTCTTGGAACGAGACCTTGACTATGTGGTTATGATGTCCAACATTATGAATTATATTATTATGAGATTATCTATTGATATTTCATGTGGTTATTCAACTAGTAGAATACCCATGACTATGTTTTATTATCGAATTATTTACTCATCTCATATTCCTGCCATAAAGTGTGCATTTTTTTTATTTATAATGGCATGTGTTTTCAATATATAGATTTAGATAAACTCTGATTAGAGCACATTACCCTAATATAGATATTGAGGATTAGTATAGAATAACTTCTTATAATTTTGGCAATGTAGAGATTTTTTTGTATTTTCCAAGAAATACATCCATGTCTGGATATGAGAAGGTAGAGGCGGCTCTAGGACAAATGTACATAGGAGTGAAAAATATGACATGGAGTTTCCGGCTTGACCTGGGGAATCCTGGTACACGAAAACCGGCCTTGATGCACTCTTGGTTACGACACTCTTAGGGGATATCTTTAGGATAATTTAAAATTTCATTGCAAACTTATTTGATTTATTTTAATATAAGATGAGAAAAAATAAACATGGTTAATCCTAAGGTGTTTTAAATTGAAAATATGGTGTCATGATATTCTCTTATTGATTTTTTGACTATTGTTACGCCCACAATGCTTTCACGTTTTAGTAAATGGATGGATTCCATGGAAGTCATAGTAACTTTGAGCATGATGTACAAGGTGGGAATGGTGGTGGAAATAAGAAACTAAATAGAATGTTGAAATGGAAAAAATATATCATGTTCATGTCGAATTTGTTTTCCAAATGTATGATCAACAACATATATATTAACCAACTAATGTAATCAAAAAAGAACAGAAAAGAGATGAATGATAAGAGCTCCAGCAGTGGAGACCATGGTTAAAAGAAACATAAATTTCCATCTTATAGGAAATGTGGAAGGAGACACCTAGGAATGTGTCTCAATGGAACAAATTATTTCTTTATGTGTGGGAATGAAAAAAATAAAGTTAAGATTTTTTGATGAAAAATGAAGAGTTATATGGTTGAAAATAAAAATGGTCCCAAGAATCCATTTACATTCATTTTCCATTAATGTTGGTGACCTAGCCATTACCCTATTGAATGCCCTATTCTATCAGATATCCTCTTGGTCAAAGAAAAGATATATGGAAATAAATGGTTGGCAAAATGTTTAAAGGTATTAGTGCTCTTTTTTAATGAGATTACATTGGAATAATTATCTATTGTATTTGTAAACCTGCAGTTTGTCATGTGAAAATAGTATTTGAGGAAGAAATATATTTTCTCTTGTGGATATAGTTATAAATAACCATTTGCTTTTATATGATACTTGAATTTTTGGCTATTAAAAGTTATAAAATTTTGGGAGAAAATTCAAGGTATGTGATAAAACTTGTGGTTAAATTATGTTATTTTAATTTTCTGCAACTTATCTCATTTTGGTAATGTAATAAAAAAATAAATTTTAAAAAAAGGACAACACGCAGACCTTGTGACAACCCGTCACGTTGGACAATGCTGTGGGAATCGAACCCACAACCAGAGTGTGATTTGGATTTATTGCCTACCATTGGACTACGTGAAGTCCCTGGTTAGTGTGACTAATTATTTTTAGTTAAATTATTTTATTAAGATTATTTGGGACATTATGTATTATCAAATGGATATCCCTTGTTTCGGAAAATGATTTGGTGATTAAGTGATAAATGTTATTTTGGAAGACATTCACTCTGTTGGGAACACTATATGCCTAAAGAATGTAGAATAATATTAGATTTCATTTGAGATGTAACGGTGGATATTTTTCAAGGTTTTTATTGTGTATTTATAGCAATATTGGTTATTTATGGAAATGATTAACCTATCATAGAAAATATGTGATTAGGTTAATTACTTTTAAGTATGTGACTTTAAGAGTAATTGATGTTATTAGGAGATACCATTTAATGTGGAAGAATGCGTAATCAGATTCTTCTATGTTTTGGGTATCAATCTTAGTTAGGATTATATTGAAGTATTTTAATTACAATTGTTCATTAAAGGGTATTTTTTGAACTTTGGGTTTTGTTTGTTTAAATTTTAGATATTAAGAGTAGTATTTATTTCTATAAAGGATTATCCTTTTTGGGGATCATATGATAATGTACTAACCATTTTGGTGTTGTTTATTTTTTAATGAAAAGGAAAATATATAGTTCATCCTTTATTTATTATGTGATTCTCTATAAGTTGATTGTAGCGCTTCAGGTGTAACCAAGTCATCTTTAATAGTCATCATTTGAAGAAAAGATTAGTTTGTCATAGAAATTTATTAATGGATGATACTCTACTAGTAATGTAAGTATACCACCTTATACTCTTAGTCAATATAATAAATAAATTCATTAGCATTATTAAATGGAACTTAAAACAAAAATGTTGTTTGTTTACATTTCCAACTGGGTAATCAAAGTCATTTTAACCCATCATAAGTTTATGGCTTTCAGATCACTAACTTATCTTAATAATAGTCTCGATCACTCTATCAGAACTTGTTGATTATTTTTCTCTTCTATATGCATGTTTTATTAAATGTAACCCTAGTATGTTTTTTTCAGTAACCCTTATACTTACCTTTATTTATTTTAAAATATAGGCCTCATTAATCCATTTTCGTTGTGGGATTTTAGCTAAGATATTTTGAACTGTCAAAAACCATGTTTTCAATCCTGAGCATAAATTGCGAGGGAATAATTTATTTAATTAGGGGAGAATGTAACACCCCAGGTATTCCATTTATATTATCACTTTAAATTAATTCAATAGCTTCCACCTCAAACAACATAGAGTTCGAGCACACGATGACTTACTAAACTAGCCATTGAAAAGAAGTTATGAATAGTCTTAAGTGAATATTAAAATTTATATATTCCATATAATTTTAATATCCATATTATGTTTTTCTTAGACATAATATAAGAACAATTTCATTTTTTCAAATAAAGGAAGTATTTTTCAAAAAATGAAATTTTACCACCTTTTAATGGTGAACCCTTTTTAAATCAAATATATGAAACTTTTATATATTCATTTTGAAAAAATAAACTTATTATTTAGAACTGGGACATAAAAATTTAGCTTTAATAAATTTTTGGTGTTTTTCTGATAACTTTCATATTTGAGTGAATAGTAAAAAATACAAAATTTTAATTGAAAACAACTTTTTAATAAAATAAAATTTTGTTCAATTATACATTTTAATGGTTTTAATGTATAACTAGATTATAGTTTTACTCTTTAATCCAATATTGGTCATTGTAATTAATTTTACTTTGATATTATACATAAACAAGTGTTAATCTTTTGATAGTTATCATTTCTTAAAAACACTCTATTTTTTGACAACAGGAATTAATTTTAAATTAATTAATGCCAATCATATGTTTTGAATTTGGTAAAAATAGACATCATTTTTTAATTTGGAATACCAAATATATCTTAGGCTGAATTTTTTGTAATTTTTTGAAAAACATCAATTTTTAATGAATAGTAAAACCACTTAGTAGTAACTAAAAAACTAACTATGTAAAATATGGTTCAGTAAGATAAAAATAATTTTTCATGAATAGTAACTTTTGACTTTTATTAACCGCGGTTAAAGGTAAATAGGGGTATTCAAGGTAAAATGAATAATATAATAAAAGAAAATTATCTTAACATTGTTATAAATTTATTGGATGAGTCATGGCCGACCATGGACATCCTTGGGTAGATTTTGGGACCCCATGGAGCCACTTAAGAGAGATAATGACACTTTATTTTAATTAACTTAAATTAAAGGCAAATTTGACATTAACAAATATCTTTTAGTATATCAATTTTTATATGGGGTTATATAAGTCATATATTACACTAAAAGTATTCATTGGATATAAAAATAGTTTTCCTACATTATGGTAATTTTTTTAAAGTTTTTAGACATCATATAAATTAAATTATTTATGACACAATAAAGATACACTATTGACATCATTAATAAATGATTTAAATAAATAATATTATTAATATTAATCCAAAATTAAAAACCTATCAAATTAATATAGGATGAATTTATTTATAAAATGAGTCATATTACCTTTGACTTTAATTATTTTTGGACTTTTTGAAACTGACGATAAGTTTATAATAAAATAATATTTTTAAACTTTCCAAAAGAGCCCATCCTCTCCCTTATAAAAGGACACCACTTCTAACCCATTCCAAACACCTCTCAAGACCTATGGATCTTCCAAACCATACTAATATAATCCCTTAGTATTCCTCTCTTCCACTTATAAGCCTTACCTTAGGCATAGGTCATTTCAAAAAGTCCTTTTAGGTTCAACCCAAAGAGAGTTACCCAAATATAAGGTAATGGTTTCTCTTAACGTTTTTCTTTTATTTTACTTTTCCAACCCCTATAATCTTATTATTACTTTATTTTATAATAACACCAATATCAAAAATATACAATTATGTTTTTATGACATGTATTCGAACTACACTTACACACACCGACATCTAATGGGTAAAGAACACACTATTTATGTGGATGGAAAACTAACGCTTCATGAAACGATGATTGTTCAATTATCTCCTACCACCTCTCATGTTGGACGTTAATATGGAACTATATTTATATATGATATATATATTTTTTATTTTTTATTCATTCTTTTTTATTTAACATTTATATAATAAAATTATGGTTTCCATTATGGTTAAACGCGATAATTTTATTTAAGAAAATACTGAATACCGCCCCCTCAAAGTGATATGACTGGTTAATGCCTTATGTGGTACATATAAAGGATGGAGTTAATTATATTATATATGATATTATACTGTAATTCTAATATACCTATGTATCAATATGTTTTAATTCCATTAAAATACAAAATAGAAAGGAAAGTAGCGTTCATGCGTACGTACGACTTACCATCTCCATGAACTGTGCATTTCATTTATTGTCTTTAAATGTTATGTACTATTATAAATACATTTATATACAGGATATATGATATATATATGATATCTAAATTATTTATATAATTATGGAGATAATGGAATTATGACCACATGGACAAATTGTAATTATAACAAGGTCAATTATGACTCAAGTTCCAAACAGTGATAAAATATCAAATATGAATTCAAAAAATTAACTAATAGTTATTTAAAGGTAATAAGTGATATAAAATGAATAATAAACATGAAAAAATGTTCTTAATCTTCTATTAATTAACTTAAGTTTATTATTTAGTAAAAACAAGAAATGTAGATGACAAATTGGACCTGAGGTAAGGGTTTTTTATCTCACTTTTAATTCCCTGAAATTTCCATTATTAGCCAATAATTTATTTCATGTGGTGTATTTTGTACTTAAATTTGATATATATTATTGTGATTCTTTTTATATTAATGGTATTATGTGATTCATTTGGTGGTTATTATCTTTTGGTCATACGACTTGATTGATTACAACATGGTTTTCATCTCACTTCTTATTTCTGTGAGATTCATTCTATATTGCCACTATTCCCTTTTGTGTGGTGCATGCAATGCCCATGATTGTATTCCTTATGTAATATAAATTAATTTATTGGTATTTACATCTTCATTTTATGATCCGTTTTTCATGGTATATATTTTCCGTAATTCACCAAATCGGTAAGGGAATACTTAATTTTGATTTAAACTTTTTGGTCTTTAAGAAAACATTATTGATTATTTTCTCCAAGATTATGTGTGAAATCACTATTTATTATTTATGTTGTAATTTCACCTCCCCTTGTTGTGGATATACTTTTTATACACATAATCACTCTATTGATAATTTCTCAAGTCTTTGATATGAACTTGATAAGAGTAATCTTAACATAATTTCCATTAATTGAGTTAAACATCCGAGTCATTGGTGTTGTTTTTACCAGAATATGTGTGAATGTACTATGATTTATTTACACTAAATATCCAATCATATTTAGTGTGTTTATATTTTTCACAAATAATTATTTCATTTATTTATTCTCCAACTAAGAATTCTATCTTTATAAAAGATTTAATTCAAATTGGCATTCCATTGAGACTTCTTTGTTGTTATACACCAATTCAATTTTATATGACGTATATAATGTACTTTGACAAATTATTTCATGAATACCATTATTCTCATGATTTTATAATGTTTTGATAACCTTTGTTATTTGTATTCAACTATCTCTCTTTTGGTTAGGAACTCTAACCAAAATATATTTTTAAATGTTTTAAATAATTATTATTCTAAATGTTTTTCATTAAACTCCATGCTTTTAAAATGGTTTTAAATATTTATTTATATGGACGTATATGTTTTAAAATTAACATTCCTTTTAAATGTTTCAAAGTGGTATGGAACACTTTCATTCAAAATTCTATTTTAAATGGATCATTGATAAATAGTGATACTTTTAAATGTTTTCTAGAAAAAGGGGGATATTTCTCTCAAATATATTTGATGATTATTTTCATCTATGTCAATATCGTTCATTATTATTGATTGAGTTTAATCTATTATAATACAATCTTAAATTTTTTATTGAATGAGTTCTATTTTACTGTGGATGTGCTATTTTTATACCATTAATGGTTTGTGGTTAAAATGTTGATATTTCATATGCTAGTTTAAATATGAATATTTAGATTATGTTTTAACCTTTTCATCTGAGAAATGCATTGGACATATTAAGTGATGGGTGGAGCTCTCTATATCTCCTGGATGCATTGGTAGGTCTCATGGGATAATCTACTGCCTTGGCACAAGGCATTGAAAAGGTATTATTTTTTGTCTTGGCACGAGGCCTTTACTATGTGGTTACAGTGTCTAGAATTATGAATTCCATCATTATGTGATTAGCTATTTATATTTCATGTGATTATTTGACTAGTAGAATACCCATGACTGTGTAAAGTGTTCATGTTTATTTTTTGTAAAGGCATGTGTTTTCAATTATTCACCATGACTAATGTTTATGTTATCTTTTTCTGTATGGCTTACTCTTACTGAGAGTTTGAGCTCACCCCTTTATGATGTTTCATGTTCTCTAGATCTGAAAAAGTTAGTTATGAGTGACTTGCATGTAACGACCCAAAGTTTTTCTATGGAAATTCCCTTTTTATATTTATGTAATAAAATAAAATGAAAACATAAAATAATGAACTACTAAGTGATAAGTTACCTTTAAACATAAGTTTGTCACTCTTATGTTTGAATGTTTTAAAATCCGACATACACGGTTGTGTTCAAGATGATTTTTGGAGTCTAAGGAAACAAAAATAATTTTTTGTGAATAGTAATGTACCCATAGGAATAGTAACATACCCTTATGAATAGTAATATAACCCTTTTTAATAGTAAATCATCCAACATAAGAGTAACATTACCTATGAATAATAAAATAAAATTTATACATCTTAGAAAGTGACAATTTCACCTTAGTAAACGTTTTGGTATTTTGTAGGTCATAAATAAATAATTATAATTAATTCATTAATTTAAAAGAATATTTATTTCCCTAAAATGTATTCATAAATTATTTAATCAATGTCTTATAGTTTTAGATATTTTTATAAGTCTTTTCGTAATTTTTGAAAGCATTATAAAATCATTTTAAACTTTTAAAAAATGATTTTATGTAAATTATGATTTTAATTAAATATTATATTAATAATATTTAGAATTTTTTTTAGAAATGGACTTAATTTTTGGATTCTACACATTGAAAAATGGTATTAGTAAATTTTTGGGTTTTTTTCCGAAATACATCAATTTTTGGGTGAATAGTAAAAAAATGCAGTTTTTTCGAATAATCAGTGTATACTAAATTGCATCATTAATGATGTAATTATGAAATAAACATTCTAGAACTTTAGTTTCATCAAAATTATATTAAATTTTATAAATGTTTCCTTAAAATAAAATAAATCCAAATCTCAAAACTAAAAAGAACTTTCCGAAGCCTAAAGTCAAAAGGTGATTTCTTAAATGTCTTTTTCTCTTTCTTTCACTTTCCTTTTAATAAAGTAATGAATTGGAATTATAAAGAAGAATTAAAGCCTAAAAATAATTATATTATATTAATATATGATTTAGGATTTCAAAAAACTACTATTAAAAGTCTATCTTTTGATATATTATTTTATTTAATATTTTATAATAAAAACACCTACATCCTTATGTATAAATAAGCCCTCCCCCTCCTCTTGCCAAGCCACACCTCTAAAGCTTCATGAATTGTCTAAGATCTGACCAATAATCTCTACTTGCCACTCCCCCACGTCCAAGAGCTTCCAGTGTTATCAAAATTCCATGCATAGGCCCTTAAGGATGTTCTCAATAGAATGATTTAAGAGGTAATTTCCCTCCCTCTTCTCCTTTAATTCCCGTTCAAGTTCAAGATAATTTCTTGATATCTCCCCACTGATCTTCATAAAAATTTTATTTCAACTCTAGTATTATACATATACTTCAATTTTATGATTCTATTAGGATATTATATCATCCAATACCCTTTCCCTCTTACTTATATTTTATTAATGAGAACGTTGTTTGTTAGGTGTTAATTTATCATCTTCAAGAACAACATGCTTTCTTCATCCATTTATACATTCAGATCTGGTCATGAAACCATTTTCTTGGTTCAAAAATAATATGTTATATGTATTATTTTCTATTTAATGTTCTTGAAATAAACTATGGCTATATTACTAAGTGAAAAGTTAAAACAAGTTCGTTGTGATCCAAAAACCGCTCAAATTAACCCAAATAACCATCATTTAATTCTTATTTAATGATTCATACACATGGATATAATATAATTCAATATAAAATAATTCAATCTATTGTAATATAATTAATAAAAATTAATATCATTTCAGGATTTTTACTCATGTTCTACCCAAACATTAATTTAAGAATACAAGTGAACCATCCAAGAAAAACCATAATAACGAACATCCCCGAAGAGTGTTTTTAAACTCTATAAGTCATCCAAAGGAACATAATATGACATAATGAAACCAGAATGAAACCTATTAATGTATAGATGGTTCTTTATTTCTAATTAATGAATATAATTTCATTATATAGGACATTAAAGAGAAGGAAGCATTCAGGTACAAGGTAAAGGGAAATTCTCGAACCCAAATTTCATTCTTCGGGATCTCCCTCTTTCACTCCATTTTTGATATGGAAACTCCTTAAAGGTCATTTTTTCATCATTTTCTTTCCATTTCTAGGATATACATTTTTTCTAATGAATTTTATGTCAATATGAATGTTTTCCAAAAGACCTTTTCTTTTAATAACTCAACTATTACCTCTCATTCATGGTTGATGGTTCTTGTATCAAGTATGTTGTTCCCTCTTTCTTTTGGGAACCCAATGATTATGAATGTATTCTTATGAGATGAAACCAATTACTTTACATGGGTTAGTTATGTTCACTTTTGATATGTGTTCTATTTGGAAATCATGATAATGATATTGTCATGATGTGATAGGTGTGCCCGGAATTATATAGCGCAATATGAATGTTTCAAAGTGATGGGTGTGCCCAGAATTATACAGTTCTCCAATGCATTGGGTAAAGTGATGAATCTCATGATTAAATATGAAATTATGTGTGAACAAGATTCTAGCTTGTTTTACAAGTATGTTTGGTAGTTAACCACTAAGACATGATGTTTCATTTTTATGCATTTCCACATTTCAAGTCTTTTATTTATGATCCTATCATGTTCATGATATTTTTCATATGTTATGATTATGCTCACCCCATGATATATTATTTTTATCTTTCCTCTTACTGGGCTTCTATCTCACCCCTTTTTATGTATATCCTCAAGTGGCTACATGTACTAAGGAGAGGACAAGTTCCACTTAGAAGAAAGAGAAGAAGAAACTAAATAAATGTTTATGGTTGATGATGTATTTGTTATGTATGGTCCTAGTTTTTCTAAGACGCTAAACCTTTGTATCCTCTATGTTTAATACTATTGTGTTTTTTATCTTTGAAATGATGTAATAGTAACGTAAGAAAAGGCTGGGTCACTATATTTGGTATCGGAGGCAAGGTTTAGTTAATTTGGGAATTAGGATTAGTGAATCCTAGAGAAAACCTCTAGTATGAAATTAAGTACAAATATTCACACAAGAGTATTTACCTAGGGATCCCATATGTTTTGTTTTTGGTATAAATTGTTTAAATGAATAAGTTATTCATGACTTGTTTACTTATTTTTTGTTCTAACATTTTCTATTTTAAAAAATGGTGGGAACTAGGAGAAATCAGGTGAACAACTCATGTGACGGAAAATGCAACGATTTCCCTAATGGCATACCTAATGATTTGGGAGGTGGAGTTCAAAACATCATGGCAATGCTTACCCAATTATTTCAGGTTATGAATAATAACCATAATAATGGGGAAAATCCTCCTTTACCAAAGAGGCAGCAACTGGCTATTGAATGTTTTATACGGAAATGACCACCGACATTTTGTGGATCATCATATCCACTAGTTGCAGAACAGTGCGTCAACTCCATAGAGAAGATCTTTTCTGTGCTTCACTATTCTAAGATGGAGAAAGTGACTCTAGCCATTTATCATCTAGATGGAGAAGCCGATAAATGGTGGGATTTGATTAAGAACACCAATCCAAGGGAGGAAATTGATGATATGGAATGGGAATACTTTGAGATAAATTTTCTTAATAAGTATTTCCCACGAACTCTTCACACGAAGATGGAGAGAGAATACATGGAGGTCAAGAAAAAATAAGGGGAATCTGTCACAACCTATGAAGTGAATTTCAAAAGCCTCGCAATGTATGCTTCGGGGTATGTTATCAATAATGATAGAAAAATTGATAGAATCTTTAGTGTATTAAAACCACACCTTCGAAAGGATATTGCAATTTGGGACTTTGGAAGTTATGAAGAAGTTGTTCGGTGTGCTCTCAAAGTGGCGATGGAATTTTGAGAATGGTCCCATGGATATGGTGATAAGAAGAGAAAGATAGAGTTTCATGTTGGTGGATCTATTGATAAAGGTGGGAAGAAAAATCAATGTCCCACATGCCAAAAATGTGGGAAGTTGCACAATGGGAGCTGCCTCAAATGGATGGGGGAAATGCTTCAAGTGTGGGAAAGAAGGACACCATGCCCAAGAGTGTCGAAAAGAAATGAAATTTAAGGAGAATGTAGCCGATGAAAGGAGAGAACCACCCATGTTTCAATGCTGAAACTGTAGGGAGCTAGGGCACTATGAAAACCAGTGCACTAAACCTTGAGTTCTTGAGGGTAATCAGCGTCAGCAGCCACCAATGCCAAAGGAACAAGGGAAGGATTATTCCATCACTACTATGGAGGTGGATAATGATAATGATGTTGTACAAGGTACACATATTATTCACTCAATAATGGAAAAAGTCTTATTTGATTCTAGTACTACGCAATCCTTTATATCTTGCAAGTTTTCTATAACTATAGAATTGAAGCCCTGAACCTTGAAGTAGTGATATATGTAAAAACACCAAGTGGTCCAATCATTACAACCCAAGTGTTTGAATCTTCTCATGTTGGCATATGTGGGAAGATTATTCAAGAAAATCTCATAATAATTCCCTTGGTGGAATTCGACACTATAATGGGAATGGACTGCATCTAGTTATATAGAGAACATATCAACTGTCTGGAAAAGGAAATATCTTTTTATATTATAAACCATCCCATGCTCCTCTACAAATTAAAGGAATATCATGAATCTCATTTGAAAAATCCATAAATGGTATGGGTGTTGATTCCCTATGAAGAATCATACCTCACCCAAATGGTTGAGTCGAAGGAAATTTCCAACCTTGAGGAAATTCCCATCGTGAGAGAATACAACGATGTATTTCACGAAGAGTTACCTGAAATTCCCCTGGATTGTGAGGTAGAGTTATCAATTGATCTCATCCCCAGAGCTACTCCAATCTCATAGTTCCCCTATAGAATGGCTCCTATCAAACTAGAGGAGTTAAAGAAGAAGCTACAAGAGCCTCTAGACAAGGGGTTCATATGCCCTAGTGCATCACCTTGGGGTGCACCGATGCTCTTTGTGAAGAAGAAGGATGGAACAATGCGGTTGTGTATCAATTATCGAGAAGTCAACAAGATAACAATAAAGAAAAAGTATCGTCTCTCAAGGATTGATGACTTCTTCAACCAGTTAAGAGGAGCTCAATAATTCTCAATGGTTTATCTTCATTTTGGATATCATCAGGTGAAGGTGAAGAAGGAAGATATTCCGAAAACTGCCTTTCGTACAAGTTATGGGCACTACGAGTTTTTGGTGATGCCCTTTGGACTTACAAATGCCCCTGAAATCTTCATGGATTTGATGAATAATGTATTTAGACATTACCTCGACAAATTTGTGGTAGTGTTTATCGATGATATTCCCCTCTACTCCAAGATCAAGGAGGAACATGAAGAACATCTAAGACTTGTGTTGGCGATATTAAGAAAGAAGAAGTTGAACGCCAAGTTCTGAAAGTGTGACTTTTGGATGAATAATGTCACGTTCTTGGGACATGTTATCACAATTGAGGTAATTTATGTCGATCCTTTAAAGAAAAAGGTGATTTAGGAATGGACCATGCCCTCTAGTGTCACAGAAATCCATAGTTTTATTGGATTAGCTGGGTACTACCGTAGTTTTGTGAGAAACTTTTTACGATTGTCAAGCCCCTAACTAAGTTAACAAGGAAAGGGGTAAATTATGTCTGGAGGGAAGAGTGTGAGGGAAGCTTCAAGAAGCTAAAGAGAAGGCTGATCACTACACCTGTAATCAAACTACCAAAAAGTGGAGAAAGATTTTTGATATACAGTGATGCTTCAATGAAAGGCTGGGGTTGTGTACTCATGCAAAATGAAAAGGTGATAGCCTACACCTCACGAAAGTTGAAGATCCATGAGCAGAACTAACTGACGCATGATCTAGAGCTGGTAGCCGTGATGTTTTCCTTGAAAATCTGGAGGCACTACCTTTATGGTGAGAAGTGTGACATATACACTGATCACAGGAGCCTAAAGTATATATTCACACCAAAGGAGCTCAACATGCGTCAAAAGAGATGGTTTGAGCTAATCAAGGATTACGATTTCTTTATTAACTATCATCCTGGAAAGGCAAACAAGGTAGCTGATGATCTAAGCAGAAAAGAACCTTCTACTCTATCCATGTTGCGTATTGAGAATGACCCCATAATTTTGGATATTCAACGAATGGATTTAAAAATCATAATGGTAGGGGATACATCCTAGCCTTCCCAAATGATTGTGAAACCATATATAAAAGAGATTATTAAGGAAGAAAAAATGGATGATGTGGAGATACAAAAGAGGGTAAATGTAGTAAAGGAAGGGAAGCTTCAAGAGTAACATATCAATGATGATGGTGTGATTCGGTTTGGAATGCGACATTGTGTGCCTTCATCACCCGGGATAAAGAAGGAGCTATTGGATAATGCACATAGCTCAACATTCTCTATCCATCCTGGGAGTACCAAGATGTATCGTGATCTCTGAGAACACTTCTTGTGGGATAAAATGAAGGAGGGGATTATGGAATATATATCAAGGTGCTTGGAATGTCAGCAAGTTAGAGCTGAGCGACAAAAGTCAAAAGGTATGATAAATCCATTGCCTATACCCATGTGGAAATGGGAAAATTTTTACTATAGACTTTGTCACTGGTCTTCAGAAGATATCAAAGGAAAGTAATGCAATATGGGTTGTGGTTGACCGACTCACCATGACTGCCCATTTTATCACTATTCAAGATAAACTCTTGCTTGATCAACTTGCAAATATATATGTGAATTAAGTGGTGAGATTTCACGGTGTTCCACTCTCAATTTTCTCTGACAGTGATCCAAGGTTCACATCTAAATTCTGGTGGAGCCTTCAACATGCTATGAGTGCTGAATTAAATTTCAGCATGGCCTATCACCCCCAAACCGATGGCCAGTCTGAAAGGACGATTCAGACGCTTGAAGATATGCTAAGAGACTTCTCTCTTGATTTCAAATGTGGTTGGGATCAGCATATCCCGTTGGTCATGTTCTCATACAAAAATAGCTTCCACTCGGGTATCCAGATGGCTCCATATGAAGCTCTGTATGGAAAGCGATTTATAACTCCAACCTGTTGGGATGAATTTGGATAAATAAAGCTACTTGGGCTCGATCTCGTTCAAGAGATGACCGAAAATGTTCATGTAATCCAGAAACACACCAAAGATTCTCAACGTTGGAAAAAGATCTATGATAACAACCGTCAAAGGGACTTGGTGTTCTACGTTGGAGATAATGTCTTCCTTTGTATATTTCCATGGAAGGGAGTCATGCGATTTGGGAAGAAAGGGATGCTAAGCCCAAGGAATATTGTCCCCTTTGAGATCCTTGACCACATAGGAGCCATAACCTATTGTCTAGAACTTCCATCAAATATGGCTCAAGTTCATGATGTGTTTCATGTATCACTACTGAGGAAGTACATACCAGACCCCTCACATGTACAAAACTTAGAGGTTGTGCAGCTGGAAGATGATCTCTCCTATGAGGAGAATCCAGTAAAGATTATGGATCATAGAGATAAGATTCTACGCAACAAGAGAACCCATCTTGTCAAAGTGTTGTGGGGGAACCATAATTTTGAGGAAGCAACTTGGGAACTAGAAGAGGCAATGAAGGAGAAGTACCCTTACCTGTTTATGTAAAACGAAATTTCAGGGGTGAAATTTCTTAAGCGGGGAAGAATGTAACGACCCAAAGCTTTTAAATGGAAATTCTTTTTTTATATTTATGTCATAAAATAACATGAAAACAAAAAATAATGAACTCTTAAGTGATAAGTGACCTTTAAACATAAGTTTTTCACTCCTATGGTTGAAATTTTGAAAATCCGACATACACGGTTGTGTTCAAGATGATTTTTGGAGTCTAAGGAAACAAAAATAATTTTTGGTGAATAGTAATGTACCCTTAAGAATAGTAACATACCATTATTAATAGTAATATGAAACTTATGAATAGTAAATCATCCAACATAAGAGTAACATTACGTATGAATAATAAAATAAAATTAAGACATCTTAGAAAGTGACAATTTGACCTTAGTAAACGTTTTGGTATTTTGTAAGTCATAAATAATTAATTATAAATAATTAATGAATTTAAAAGAATATTTATTTCCCGGAAATGTATTCATAAATTATTGAATCAATGAATTATAGTTTTAGATAATTTTATAAGACCTTGTGTAATTTTTGAAAGAATGATAAAATCATTTTTATCTTTTAAAACCTGGTTTTTATGTTAATTATGATTTTATTTAAATATTAAATTAATAATATTTAGAAAATTATTTTTAAAAAATGGAATTCATTTTTGGACTCTACACGTCAAAAAATGGTAGGGGAAATTTTTGGGTTTTTTTTTCTGAAATACTTAAATTTTCGGGTGAATAGTAAAAAATACAGTTTTTCGCATAATCAGTGTATACTAAATTGCATCATTATGATGTAATGATGAAATAAACATTATAGAACATTAGTTTCGGCCAAATTATATTAAATTCCATAAATTTTTCCATAAAATACAATAAATCCAATTCTCAAACCTAAAAAGAACTTTCAAAAGCCTAAAGTGAAAAGGTAATTTCTTAATGTGTCTTTTTCCCTTTCTTTCACTATCCTTTTAATAAATTAATGAATTAGAATTATAAAGAATAATTAAAGCCTAAACCAAATTATATTATATTAATATATGACTTAGGATGTCAAAAAATACTATTAGAAGTCTAACTTTTGATATATTATTTTATTTAATATTTTATACTAAAAACACCTCCCTCCTCATGTGTAAATAAGACCTCCACCTCCTCTTTCCAAACCACACCTCTAAAGCTTCATGCATTATCTATTCTCTACAAAATCATCTCCCCTATCCCCTCCCTCATGTAAAAGAGCTTCTGGTCTCATCAAAAGACCAAGTTTAGTCCCTTAAGGAGGTTATCAAGAGAAGAATTTAAGAGGTAATTTCCCCCCCTCTTCTCCTTTAATTCCCTTTCAATTTGAAGTTCATTTCATGATCTCTCCCCACCTATCTACATCCAAATTGTATTTTAAGTCCATTATTATACATATAATGTAATTTTATGATTTTATTATGATATTATATCGTCCAATACCCTTTCCCTCTTCCTTTTAGTTTATTAAAGAGAACGTTGTTCGCGAGGTGTTAATTTATCACCTTCATGAACAACATGCCTTATTCTTCCATTTATACTTTCATATCTGGTCATGAAACCATTTTTATGTTTGAAAAAAAATATTTTATAAGTATTATGTTCTATTTAATGTTCTGGAAATAACTTCTGGCCAAATTACTAAGTGAAAAGTTAAAACAAGTTCGTTGTGATCCAAAAACCGCTCAAATTAACACAAATAACCATCATTTAATTATTATCTAAAGATTCATCCACATGGATCTAATATAATTAATTTTAAAATAATTAAACCTCCTATAATATCATTAATAACATGTAATTTCATTTATGTATGTTTACTCATGTTCTACCCGAACATCAATTTAAGAATACAAGTGAACCACCCTAGAAAAACCATAAAAACGAACATCCCTGAACAATGTTTTTAAACTCTATAAGTCATCAAAAGGAACATAATATGACATAATGAACCATAATGAACCCTATTAATTTACAGATGGTTCTGTATTTATAATTAATTAATAAAATGTCATTACACAGGACATTAAAGAGAACGAAGAATTCAGGTACAAGGTAAGGGGAAATTCTCGAACCCAACTTTCATTCTCCAGGTTTTGCCTCTTTCACTCCATTTTTGATATGGTCACCCCATAAAGATAATTTTTTCATCATTGCCTTTCCTTTTCTTGGATATACATGTTTTATAATTGAGATTTTGTCAATCTGAATGTTTTCCAAAAGAACTCTTCTTTTAAGAACTCCACTTTTACCTCTCATTCATGGTTGATGGATCTTGTATCAAGTATGTTGTTCCCTCTTTCTTTTGGGAACCAACAGATTATGAATGTATTCTTATGAGAAGGAACCCATTACATTACATTGGATAGCTATGTTCAGTTTTTATATGTGTTCTATGTGGCAATCATGATAATGATAATGTTATGATGTGACGGGTGCACCCAGAATTATATAGAACAATATGAATGTTTCAAAGTGACGGGTGTGACCTGAATTATACATCGCTCCAATACATTGGGTAAAGTCATGAATCTCATGGGTAAATGTGAAATGATGTGTGAATAAGATTCTATATTGGTTCATAGGTAAGTGTGGTAGTTAACCACTATGACATGATGTTTCATTTTTATGCATTTCCACATTTCAAGTATTTTATTTATGATCCTCTCATGTTCATGATCTATTTCATATGTTATTATTATGATCACCCCAAGATATATTTTTATATATCCTATTACTAGGATTCTAGCTCACCCCTTTTTATGTATATCATCAGGTGGCTACATGTACTAAAAAGAGGACAGGTGCCGGTTAGAAGCTAGAGAAGAAGAAATTAAATAAATGTTTATGTTTGATGATGTATTTATTATGTATGGTCCTAGTTTTCCCAAGACACTAAACCTTTGGATCCTCAATTTTTAATACTATTATGTTTTTTATCTTTTAAATAATGTAATAGTAATGTAAGAAAAAGATGGGTCACTATATTGCATGTATAATATAAGAAGCTTGGATGCTTCTAATTGAATAAATTAGTGTTGTTTTTATTTTGTGTTGTAATGTTGATCTTATTTATGTAAATTGTTTCCAAGTATACTAAAATTATTGGTTATTTGAGACTTGATTCCTTTCAATCATTCCAATGTATTAAAATAATGCACCGACTCCTAGATTCTGGGGTCGGTGCATTACAAATATAATCATAAATAACTCGAACAACGATGAGATTGTGAAATATACCCTTACAAATAAAATATATTTGAAGTGACAATTAATCATTGAAGAGATTATTTACAAAAAATTTAAATCAACAATGACCACATGTGAATACTACATAATTCAATTTTAGGACATTTTTCACACAATAATGTGATTAAAAAGTCAATAAAGTAGAGTTATAACCCAATGAATGGGAATTGAGCAAGGAAAACCAACAAAACATTTCATATAAAATATTAATGGATGATATAATTCCTAATTAATTTAATGCTACCATTATATATGATTTATTCATGTTTTAACAGGTTTTATGGAAAATATTTACACCATATAATAGAAAATTGTTGAATAATTATGAAATATTACTCAATTACTGAAAATTGAGATGAAATCCCTTATCATAGACCAGACATACCACATCAATTATTTTTCTTCCATAAAAAGAAACTTATTTTTATTATCTACATTATTAAAAAAAATTCCATTATTATTTTTCCTATGTTTTCATTTATTACTATATTATATTTAATTTCAGAATAAGTTAAGTTGACATTATACATGTTGATGATATTCATTTCATATGACAAATATGAAATTGGTATGTTGACTATAATAGTAATAATTCATAGTCAATAATATAAAAAAATCATCAAATTATTATCATATTTATACATAAATTACTTTGTATAAGGTTCCATGAATGATGGAAATAAGAAATATAATATGTTACAATCATGGAGACAATAATTTGTATGTACGCATTATTAATATATCTATTTTGTGATAAACATGATTAAAATAAAGTTAATATTGTATTTATTATTATAGAATTGTAATTTAATCAAAATTAACGTATTATTTATTTAAATAAACTTATATATTTCATATGTGGCAGATGGTTATGGAAAATGAATCACATATCTTCTTGGTGATGGTTGTCCACATGTACGCTCGAATGACATTATCATTTTTAAATGGATGGAATGGTAAGAAAGTAGATGATATATCAACTTTTTATAATGATATATATGTAATTAATTTCACATATAATAATTAAATCAATCATTTTAACCATTTATTGTAGGAGGTGATGGAAAATGAATTACATCAATTCACAAGGTTGTTGTTTGTCGTACACAATGATGATAGTTTTTTCCATTTGATAAAAGTGGATATGGATATAGGGTATTCCATTAACATATCAAAATATAATTATACATATGATTCTGGTGTTATTATTTTAGAAGGATTGAATTTTATTTTATAGAGGTTGAAGAATAAATATTTCTAAAACATTCAGATGAGAGTTATACCTCTTCCTTAGACAACCTCATTTTTATTACACCTTATGACCTAAAAGGTTGAAATTCCACTGAGAATAATAGAACATAAACATTAGAATTGTTATTGTTATGTTATTTCGAAAATTTATGAGCCAAAAATTCAAGATGATTAATTAAAATTGGAGAGGCAATATCCTTTTATAATGATGAATGTGGACTTTGAGAAATTCCATAATGTATCAAATTATTAAAAAATATTATTCATTTTCAAATGCATCTAAATTCTTGTAATTAAACTCTTATATATGGATTTGTTGAAAAAAAATCTTCATATAGAAATTATAAATCTATAGGTAACATTTTCTCTATTATTTTTTGAACCCTTCATTATCCCTTATGAAGATTATCATTGTTATATGGTTTTTTATAATTTAGGTTCACGATAGATACAAATAAAAAAACTGACCCATTAATTGAAAATTGAGGATATAGAAAACCATATAAAAAAAATTTGTCTCCAAATATATATTTTTTATTAATTTAAAATCATTAAAAAAATATTTATTATTATAAAATATTATTTATTATAAAATTATATAAATGATATTTTTGGAATTATTCATTTAATTTTATTTTGAAAACAGCTTGACAATACTAAAATTTGACAATAATCCATTAAAAGCACATAAAAGGTTTTATTTTAAAAAAATTATTTTGAAAAACATTACGTTGATCTGATTAAATTACTTTTAATTTTTTTAGTATCTTATATTTTAGTATTTAATTAATTTAATAACTAATATTTCAGCATTGTGTAATCATTTTATATAATAACTTTATTAAAAAATCATAGGAAACCTTGATAAAAAATCCCTTACATTTCATATAACTATTCAAAAGAAAATATATAATTTTTTAATCCCTATCATGAAAAATTATTTATATTAAAAATAATGTATTTAATATTTTTTATATTATATTTTACTTAAATATTATAAAAAAATTATAAAAAAATATGTTATTAGATTTCCATTTTATAAAAATTTGATGAACATTAATGAAATAAAATATAAAAATATATAAAATGAATGTGTCTGTGTAAATTTTTTCCCCTATCGTTTTATTTTTAACCTTAGTTAATTAATTTACCCTTACCATGGTGATAATTATTTAGTATAATACCAACTGGTAATCACTAAATTTTTAATTGAATTATTTTATAAATTTGGATATAATTATTAATAATATATAATCTATCTTTCATGATTCAATTTCTATAACGGAAGAAAATAATTTAACATTTAAATTCACAATGCTGTGAAAGTGATTTTTTAGTGGAATTACATTTTATGTATAAAGTTGTTTTATAAAATATTCTACCAAAAAATTGAGTTTAATGAATTTATAATATAATATAACTATTGTTACCTTGAAATATTTTTAAATATTTTGAAACTTTTTAATGTCATCATTGAAAAATAAAATTCTCACTAAAAATATAGTTTTTCCACTATTCAGTGGAAATTCACAGTTTTCATAAAATCTTGAAAAATTCAATTTATAATAATTTTAACATTTTTATTTGAAAAATTTAAATTTCAATATAAAATAAATCTTCTAAAATTTTTAAAAATTAATTATAACATTTTCTCATAAAATAATAGAAATAAATTTTAATGATGTTAATTTTTTAAAAATAATATTTCTGGAAAAAAAACTTCTCTTTTCCAAATAATTATCCAAAAAAATCAAATGAATAAAAACATAATATATGTTTCATAAAATATTTCATAATATTCATATCCACCAATTCAATAATTAGGTCATAAGGGTTATATTAAAATAACATCTCGTTGTTTGATTACGCTCGGTGTTGTGTGTTGTATACACTATCAAATGTTGCATTATTATTAAGATATATGCATGTTAAAATGCTGATATCACCCATGAATCACATTAATTACCTTTATAATGATATTATTTTGTAATAATATTATTGGGGTTTATATCTCATCCATTTCCATTATACAGCCCCCTGTTATCATGTTCAGTTTCAAAATATTAGTATATTTTAATATCATATTGTGGAGTTTTAATAATATTATTGTATCCTTATTTCATATTATTATTATATATAATAAATTTCTCAAAGATAATTCCTCTTGATCTTTTGTGATTTGTTTATGTGTGATTTTTTACTAATTCATGAAATAAAGTGATTTAAATATATGGATTTTCATATTTTATATCAGTGGAATGTCAACTAATTTTTAGGAGTTTGGATTAGAAAAGCTTTTTTAAATCTATAGAGATAAGATTAAAAAATATTTAATAGTACACATATTTTTATAAATTATAATATATTAATATTCCATAAAAAATAAAAAAAATCTAGATAGTTCATGTGGATGTGGTTTTGTAACAATTATTCTTATGTGTAATAACCACAAAAGGGTATATTGAGAGTCAAATAGATCATTACTTCATCTATGAAAAGAATAATTTATAGAAAACAAATATTAATCCCGTGAGAGTAATTCTTTGGAAGATTCACAATCTTTTGATGAACTAATATAACGAAAAAACATTACCATAATATTTTATGTTATGATATACAATATGGATAAAATAGATATAATTCATGAAATTCAATGGGTAATTTATGATATTTATTAGTTATCCATTTAATATTAATAGTATTAATTTTATATTCTTAATAAATTAAAGTTAAAATCCATAATGTTCCCTTTATTTTAGTCAATGGATTGAAATTGGAGTAAGTGAGTCAACAACCAATGTGATGGGAAGCATAATGAATTTCTATGTAATATTGTCATCCTTATAGGTGACCAAGTCAATAAAATGATCGAAATAACATATATTAATTAACATGTGTTTTGAATTGAATAATCAATTAGGGGGAATCCCATTATATCCTTAATATTGAGAATGTTGAAAATGAGACTTTTATGTAACAATGTCCTCAAAATTTCAGAAGATATTATAATATCGTAACCATATGAAAGTGGATTAAATCTATTGAAAATATATTCAAGAACTTAAATTACCAATGAAATTTAATTCTATGATTGATTTTTGTTAGATAGAGTGATAAACTAATCAAAGGTGGATATTGATAAAAAATACGATGCTTGAGGTGGAGATAAAAGAAATATAGAAGAAAGAATTCCATATAATTTTTTTCAATAAATAATTTCTCTACACTCTTGGAAAAAAATGTATATATATTTCATTAGAAGAATGAAAATGTATAATGAATCCATTGGGCATATAAAGATATATTTAGAAGCAATGCATAATAGACTTTCTACTTTTTCATTGACCAAGATTGTAATTATCACTACTTATTATGTGGAAAAACTCTTAGTCTATAAAATACTTTAGAAATTTTATAATTTTAAAGATATAAAGAAAATATAGGATGTGACCATTAAAAGTTAAATGGTCATCATTGAATCTTAACGGTTTCATGGATCATGACATAGGAATCATATAATGTATTTTAATTAATTGGAGAGATAGAGAATGTCAGAACCCAAGTACATATAAATTATTTTATTCCTTTTAATTTAAAATGTTGAACTCTATTACAAATTTATAATGAAATAATTGGTACTTTAAGTAATATATTCTCATGGAATAGTATATTGCCTTTAGGAATAGTAATATGATCCATATGAATAGTAAATCATCAAATAGAATAGTAAACAAACCTATGGAAGAATAAATAATGTTTTTGTATATTTTTTTGTGAAAATGTGATATATTTATATGTTATAATGAGTAAATAAATGTATTATAAATGGTAGATTATTTGTAGTTATTTTTTATGAAACATAAATATTTATTTTCAATTTTTTAATTTATATAGAGATTTAAAGGAAAATATATTTTTAGAAAATATATTCAAAAGTTAATATTTTCTTTTATTTCTGTTATAAGATAATTTTATAAGACCTTATTTAATTTTTCAATGCGTTATATAATCATTTAGAGTTTCCAAACTGGAATTTTTCTAATAAATTATTATTTTCATAGATATATTCCTAGGGTGAATTTTTTAGTTTTCTTTAAAATATTTGAATTTTTGGTGAATAATGGAATACGATAATTTAAAAAAAATACATGAATTATTGAGTCATGGATGATTTTATACAAATTAAACCACTCATAGTTTGAAATCACATGCACTAATTACAATATTTAGTCACAAGAACAAACACTATATCTAACTAGAAAAAATGATTAAAAAATGATTAAAATAATGGAAAACCCCTTATCTTCTCTACTATAAATACAACCCCGCATCCCCACTTATCTTCAATCATATCAAGATTTTATGAATGTTCAAATTCTTCCTAATACATTTCCCAGTCCTCTTACCCATGTCCAATACCATCTGGTCTCCCTAAAAGGCCATATCTAATGGACTTAAGGATGATCTCAAGGAGGACAATTCAAGAGTTAAAAATACACATCCATTTTAATTTATTTTCCTTCCAATTATTTTTAATTTATTTTATAGTCTTCAACCTCCCTTATCCAAGAGGAATTAAAAATATTAAATTATATAAATAATGGAATTATTTAAGGTTTATGGAAAAATTAATCCTCATATATCTTATCTTATCCATTTTATTCGTAAAAAATATCTTCCAGGAAGTGTCGATTTTCCAACATCTTGGACAATGTGTTTTCAATTTCCATTAATTACTTCATTGATGAATAAAAACCATTTTAACGGTTGAAAAATATTTTAATGTGTATTATGTGGCCTCATTTATTTTCTATAATTAATATAAATGCATAATATTGAATTTTATAAAGAAACAAGTTCATGATTATTAGAAAACAACAAAAATGATCTAAATGAATGTCATTAATGATTTATCTATGGAATCAACCTAATATCTAAAAAAGGATAAATGTTATTATTTAATTTATTTGAAATATGTAAATACTATTTAATTTTACTTATGATGTTTCTATACCATTCGATAAGAAAATACTTAATGAACAACCATTAATACCATGTAAAAAACACACCCAAAATAATAAAAATTACAAAACATATTATTTTTATATTGGTGAAAATATGTATTAAAAAGACCATGTATGTATTATAAATAATAATATGGTTATTTAATGTATTTTGGACACCCTTTTAAACATTATACATGAATTTTGAATACATTTTAAGGAAGATAAACCCGAGTTAAGAGACTCTTAAACTAAATCATTATTTTAAAGTTTTTAATGATTTATTCTTCTCAATATTTATATTTTATATACATTTCCTATAAATTTTCTTTAATGTATCTATATTGTTATTAATGTTTTAATTTCTCTTACGAGATTTGAAAATGGATCATTTTCATGTGTTTAGTAAGGGAATTTCTTTTTAAAGTCATTTTAAATGTCTCTTTTTTGAAAATCTAAAAGATAGTTTTTTATATTTATAGAATGAATGGTTTTTACTTATTTAATGATTATTTATTATTATAATTTTAAATTATATGCCTTCAGTTTTATTTTTTATGAATATTATTTAATTATTATGTGAGTGAATTTTATATTATTAATGTGATTCTTATTAGTAATGGGTATTATAAAATCCGAATATTGTTTTCACATGGGTTTAAATGAGTTATCAAGAGTTTTATTCAGGATATGATTCGTGGAAAATTTTTATGATGGTTTGGGCCCATTATTGCTCAATATACAATTGTGTAATCATATTATAGCACACGATATGACAGGTGGGCCCCATTATAGCAATCTAATGCAGTGGGTACTCCATATATAGAAGTTGACCATATGGATATTCTATGTGTAATGGTAAATGTAATAGTGATATACTAAAGATGTACCAGGGAAACTATATGAGATTTCTATGAATGCTTACCAGTTTTCATAATAAATGGCTTTTAATTGGTTTTCATGTTTACACAATACTACCATGTTTTCATTATTTATATCCCTTACTAAGATTTTTGATCTCATCTATTTTTTTAAATGTTTTTTATTAGATTTAAGGATTTATAAGAGAAAGGATTATGTTATGTTAAATTGAAATAATATTTTTCAATGAAATATTTTTTTATTTTAAAATATTTCATAATTTGATAAAATGGGTACTATATTAGTAGTATAATCTTTGTGTGAATGTAGTTTTATTTGTATTATGTTATAATTATATAATTCTATAGACTTAAAAATATCCTAATAGTTAAAAAAATAAATCTTTAACTAAAACTCAATATTAAGTAATATTTTAATGCTTGGTACTTATATTTGGTATCATTGGATTCTTTTGATAATCATAGGGGTTTAGATGATGCTTACATAAAACTATAAATGATTTATACTTTAAAGTTGATTTGAATTTATATATAATTTATTGATTTCTAGGTTTCTTCGACTAAGATATACTTGTCCAAAATTGGTATCTAGAGAAGAAATTGGGAAGATGATGTAGAAAGGAAATAAAAAATGATATTCTTTTAAATATGAATACTAAAATGATAGAAATGGGAACCAATTAGTTTTTGATCATTATGATTTACTTTAATTAGGCAATTAATAGTCGTAGTGTGTATTCTAGAGATGAACCTGATCTTCCATGAAGAAACAAGTATTCTGTGTAGAATTTTACAATTATACAGCCCCAAACATTTAGAGGAACTGTAGATCTGGTGATAGCTAAAAGGTGGTTAAATGCTCAAGATAATATATTTGATATTATGGGATGTTTGGAATGCCTAATGGTATCCCTATAAATTTATTGTTCTGAAGGTGAAACCGATCAATGGTGGTCTGTGGTTAATAATACCAGAGAAAAAGGTGATCATGATAATTTAGAATGGGGTGATTTGTATAGACTATTTCAAGAAAAGTATTTTTCCAAAACAGTTCGACTCAAAATGGAGAAAAAAATTTTGAAACTGAAGAAGAAAGATTATTATTATTATGGCGGCCTATGAAGTAAATTTTTAATACTTTCCATGTATGTAATTGATTTTATTATGTACATTGATAGTAATACTAAATGATTTTAATATGGTATAAAACCATTTTTATAAAGAGATTTGTCTATACATGTTTTTAAAATCTTTTAGAATGTTGTTCATTATGCTAAAAATGTTGAGGGGGTGTTATTTGACATAGATGTGCCTCCTGATAACATGAATAAGAAGCGGTAAGGTTTTTAGGATTTGGGGAAGAATTCATTAATGAAATTTTGAGGTGAGAAAATAAATTTACCTTTTCATGGTAAGTATAGTAATAATAATCTTGGAGAATGACTTCTAAATTATTAAAGATTATTTGGATGTGGTAGTTTTGGTAACATGTCTCATGAGTGGACTTAAAATGATCAAAAAATAATGATAATTATGTCATTAGATTCTCTAACTATAAATAATTGGGAAATTTTCCTAACATATGACCCAAGATAGTCACTTAGGTAGAAGATTATCAAGCTTGTAAGAGGTATTTTCTTTAATAATAAATTGAGTCTTTGGCCCCGACCTTGTAAAAAAATCAAACGAAGTGGTATTCGGTTCATTTCTTGTTTTTACTGAATATTTTAATGTGTTGTTCGATTCTGTGTAAACACATTCCTTCATTTAGGTGACATTTTACACAAAATTGGAAATTCCACCACAATAAATGAAGCCATAAATCATTGTCAAAATCACTAAATGTAATATCGAGGAAAAAATAAAGTATAATAATTTACCTATATATGTTTGTGGAAATATTTTACCTAAAAACCATGTTGTATTTATTCTAATAGAGTTTGATTTTATTCTTGGTATTGACTAGATTTCTGTTTATCATCCTATAATTTATTGTAAAGGTAAATCATTCTTTATATAAAGAGTCTCAGTTTGTGTACAACAATGAAACCATACCATTGATAAAATATCATAAATCCCTAAAATAATTAAAATATTTAAATGAATTTTTTCTTGCACGTATTATTGAATATAATGGAACTATTCAGATTAAAAATGTGCCAATGGTAAATGATTATCTTGATGTTTTCTCAGATGATTTTAGAAGTGTCGTTTCTGATCAATATGTTGATTTTATGATTTATATAGGTCTTGATAAAAATCAAATTTCTTAACTGCCTTATTGAATGAATCAAATAAATCATTTATAGATGAAAAATAAGTTGCAAGAATTATTAGATAAAGAATTTATCCAACCTATCACATCACCATGGTGTCCTCCTATATTTTTTTATCAAAAATAAACACAATTCAGTGAGAATTTACATTTATTATATACCCTTGAATATAATCATTCGTAAGAACAAGTGTCATTTTCCCCATATCGATGATTTGTTTGATTGAATTCAAGGATAAGAATTTTTTTTCAAATTTTGACCTATTTTCGAGATACCATTGGTTGAATGTAAAAGGAGATTACATTCTAAAGACTGTGCTTCCTACTAGATATGTACATTTTGAATTTGTGGTTTTTTTCAGTTTAAATAATGCACATATTTTATTCATGGATAATATGAATATAATATTTCATGAGTTCTTGGATAAATATGTGGTTGTGTTTATCGATGACATTTTGGTATATTATAATTGTACAGAGGAGTTTGAAATACATCTATGATATTTTTTGAAAACGATAAAATAAAATGAAACATTATGGAAAATTTAGTAAATTTAATTTTTTATTGCGTCAAATTTCATTCATTGGTCACTTTGATTTTAAAGATTGACTGATATTTGATCAGGCTTGAAGGAATTGTTGATGTATGGCAAAGACCCACAAATATAATGTAGGTTTATAGATTCCAAGTATTTATTTCATATCAGTAGAGGTTTGTCAAAAAAATCATCATTATCTATCCAAATGACTATGTTTGCTCGACAAGGGGTTATGTTCACTTGCAGAAAATAATGTGACGATTGTTTTCATTAATTGAAGAATAAGATTGTAAAGTGATCCATTTTTGACAATTTTTTCTCAGAAAGGATAATTTTTCAACACTAGTGATTATTAATTGAAAGGACTTGGTTATGTCTTAATGAAAAAATATTAGGTAATTGGTTATGTTTGACATCATTTTAAATCTGATGAGATAAATTCCATTGAATATTATTTAGAATTATTTTCACTTGTTTATTATTAAAAAAATGTGTAGGAATCATTTTTATGGAGTAAAATGTGAATTATATTATTACTATAAAAGTTTTAAGTAAATTTTTATTCAGAAGAAATTGAACATCAGACAAATAATATGGCTGGTAGAAATCAAGGATTGTGATTTCACGACCAATTACAATCCTTGAAATGAAAACATAGCGGTCGATGCATTAAGGAAGAAAACTAATTCTATATTAACCATTATATTTTTAAAACAAGACCCTTTGGATAATGATTTTCTATATTTTGGTTTAAAATTTTATGTCGTAGGAAATTCCTGTATTTTGTGTGTGGTGTTAGTGGAGTCATCTGTGTTAGATAGAGTAAGGAATTTTCATAAGTTATAGAGTGAGTTAAAAAAGGTATAAATATATCAAAAGGTAATTTTTACCATGGTTTATATTAATAAATATTGTGTTTTTATGGTTAGTAAGTGATTATGTAGTCCTTCTAATTCTCATCTGAATAAAGAATTGTTATAAAAAAATACTAGTACTCCATTTTTAGTTCCCCCTGGTAGCACAATCATGTACACAATATTTCAATAGAATTAATGGTGGGATGAGACTAAATGAAATATTTCCTATTTTATCGTGATAATATTTAATTTTCAATAGGTTAATAAAAATTGAAATTAAAAAATGCGATGCCTCTTCCACTCCCAATGCCAAAGTCAAAATTGGAGAATATATCCATTGATTACATGGTGGGAGTACCAAAGACTTCCTGAGGTAATAATGAAATCTAGGTTATTGTTTATCCCTTGACTAAATATAGTATTTTCTTTCCTATTAGATACACCCAAAATATAGACCAACATTCTTAATTGCATCTAAATAATATATTAAGGTTACATGATGTTTCTATCTCTATTACATTTGACAATGATAAGAGATTCACTTCTAAATTTTGGAAAGGCCTTCAGATGTCAATGGGAAGAATATTTAATTAAAATATTTCTTTTCAACCCCAATCTGATGGATAGACCAAGCGAACAATTCAGACCATGGAGGATATCCTTCATTCTTGATCAACAGATTATGAGGGAAGGTAGTATCAACCCATTCTTTAGTTGAGTTTTCTTATAATAGTAGTTTTCATTCCAATATATATATGAAACATTTTGAACAATTGTGGGGAAATAATTATTGAACTCAAGAATTTTGGGATGAATTTGGTGAAATGATGTTTATGGGACCAAAAATATTAATGTAAGTGATTTTATGTTAAGACGATCTAGAAACACACGAGGAAAACACAAATAGGTAGAAAATTTATGCAGATAACAAGAAGAAATAATTTTCGTTCGAGGTAGGTGACCATGTTTTCAATAAAATATATTATTGCTAAAGTGTTGTGAATTTTGATAATAAAGGAAAGATAAGACCATGATTCATCAGAATTTTTTAAATCTTATAGAATATTTTACCACTTGCCTACCGAGTAGATTTGGCTTCAGGATTATCTCAGATACATCATGTTTTTCATATTTCTATATTGAGAAAGTATGTTCAAGATCCATCTCATGTTTTGAGCCCATAATTATTTCACCTAAAAGATAAAAAATTTTATGTAGAAATTAATATTCTAAATATTCATTACAAAAATCATGTATTAGGGAATAAGTTAATTCCCAATGTTAGGGGTTTTTTGAGAAACCACATGTTTCAAGAAGAAACTTGATAATTTGATAATGATATGAGCGAAAGGTATCCTTAAAATTTTAATAAGTTCTTAAAAATTGTGAGGAAATAATTTCCTAATGGTGGGGTGAATGTAACTACCTATGTACTTCTAAAATAAATTATTTTCCTTTTTAGATTATATAGTTAAATCCATTGCAAATCAATAATGAAATAAGTGGAATTTCACGAAATCCATTCTCATGGAACGATAACATGATTATAAGAATTTTAATATGAACCTTATGAATATTATATAACATAATAGAATATAAACCACACATATGAATATATAAAAAAATTACATATCTTACATGTGAAAATATGGTATATTTATATACTAGAATTAGTAAATAAATGTCTTAAAAATAATTGATTAAGTGTTGGTATTTATTGAGAAACATAAAAATTTATTAAAAAATTTATAATTAATATAATGATTTAAGAGAAAATATATTTTCAATAAATATATTCATGACATAATAGTTTCTTTTCTTAGGATTATAAGATTATTGTTTAAGGCCTTTATTAGTTTTTCAATGTGTTATAACAACATTTACTATTTCCAAACTATATTATTATAGTAAAATATGATTTTAATTAAAAGTAAAATGTATCATATTTAGAAAATTATTATCATAAAATGGATTAATTCTTTTATTTCTAGACATCAAAAAAAATTTCAAGTGAATTTTTACAAATTTTCTGAAAAACACGAATTTTTCGTGAATAGTGAAATATGATAATTTACTAAATAATAAAAATACAAGAATTATAGATTCATGGATGATGATATGATATTTTAATCACCCATTATTCTAAATCACATGAAAAAAATTACTACATTTAGTCTAAAGAATGAGCACTATTTATTGTCTTTAGAAAAATAATTAAATAATGATTAAAAAATGGGAAACCCCTCCTATCATCCCCTATAAATACAACCCTAAACACCTCTTCTCTTCACACCTCTTAAGCTTTGATACATGTCAAAATTATTCCAAATCAAATTCCCAAGCCTCTTTCCCATGTTCAAGAGCTTCTATTCTCACCCAAATTACAAATATATTCCAATAAAAATGTTCTGATGGGAGAGAATTCAAGAAGTAAAAAAGCGACATTCATATTCATTTATTTTAATTTCAATTTTTTTTTCATTTAATCTCTACACATACCCATATCCAAGAGTAATTAAAACTTAAATTTCTTACATATAATATAATATTTTATATTTTATGGATAAATTCATCTTCATACTCCTTATCTTCTACCTTTTATTCAGAAAATAACAACATCGCCCATGATTTGACAATTTTCCGACATTGTGGACAACATTTTCTCAATTTCCATTACTTCGATAATGGATTATCATAATATAATTTTAATTTTTGAAAAATATTTTAATTTTTATGATATAAATTATTTTATTTTTTGTAATTATCATAAATGAATAATATTTAATTATATAAAGAATCTATTTCGTGACGATCAAATAACATAAAAATGATATAAACATATGTCATTAATGCTTTATCTAATTAATCATCATAATATATAAAAAAATTAAATTTGGTACAATTCATGTATAAGGGTGAATATAAGAGTGATATATTAAATATTTCTCATTGAAACTATATGATGCTTCTAAAATTGATAATGAGTTCTCAAAATAACTCATTTTAAAGGGTTTTCATGTTCTCAATGGACTAATGTGTTTTCATTATTTATGTTCCTTATTGTGTTTTTTTCTCATCCCGTTATTTTAAATAATTTTTTACTAGTTATAAGTATTTTTCTGTAAAATTAGGATGTCAAGTTAAATGTTATGAATATATTTCAATGAAATCATGTTTAATTTTGAATGATTTTATATTTTGAAAAAAATGGATACTATTATAGTAGTATCTTTTTATATGAATGTGGGTTTTTATGTATCTATTCTGTCCTAATTCAAGAATTCAATCAACCTAATGAGATATTCAGTGACAAAGAAGGAAATATTTTGAAAACAAATCATGATTATGTAATGTATTGAAGTTGGTTTCATATAGAAACATCTCATGATTGTAAGAATAATTTAAATCACAATTTAAAAATGTTTATGAAAAAGATTCCTGAAAATTTATAAAAAAGGAAAATGGAATTCATTGTGTGTGTTCAGTAAATAATCATAACTAGATAACATTAATGGGAGAAACCCACTAATGTGATGGAAGAAAATAATTATTCATTTAACTCACATCCTACAAAAAAATATTACAATTTAAAATAATATATATACTATGTGAATAAATGAACTATGATATAGTATGTTGATGAGAAAATGATATAAAATCCTCAATAACCTATAGATAAAGAGAGATCGTATTCTATCACAACTAATTAGTATGGTATAGACGATTAAGTGGTGATAGATTTTAAATTTATTCATTCATGGATAGTTTGTTACAATGCAAACATCTCATCCATAAATACTACATATTAATTGATAAATATTTATTACGTAACATAATGATCCACACCTAAAATATTATGGTATAGTGCATTTGAAAACAAGTATACATAAACAACATTTTTATATATTAGATTGGTTATCCTCGTGAAGTTTATTATAAACATGATCCTTCTTATTCCAATCATACCTAACACATTTATACATAACTTAGGGAATAGAAACATAAGAATGGGTGATATCAAAGGATTATTATGGGTAAATTGGTGAGATATCAACAAAATGTTATTATAAAGGAATGTGAAAACGAGAATAAAATTTGAAAACAAAAACTCTGCATATCATTTATCAAAAACATGATCCATGAAAAATCATCAATGTTCATAGGAAATGAATCATAATAGAATAAAATAACATGAACTATGCGATAATAACATTGCAATAAATTATAAAATTTTGGAATACATAAATAAAATAAAATTATGTCATATTATCCCAATAAAATATTAAAACCATGTTCATACTAGCTGAATAATCATTTTACATTTTTCAGGAATGGGTTAACCTCCCATATACAAACATTTTTTCATGGGATAAACTTAGGTGTACTCTCTTTCAGGCATGAGATAACATTCATTTTACTCTCTATTAGGCTTGTGATAACTTCCCATGTAACCTTTTCACTCATATTACATTTATTATTTCCAATTTTTTATATGGAGATATAGATCCCAACCATCCCATAAATCACAAATTTTTATGCAAAGAGATAATAAAAATTCCATAATATCATAACCCCTGATATGAAATGTGTTTCACATACTTTTCTTCATAGTATAACATAAGGAAAAGAAACATGTTTCATAAACATCAAAAAATTTCATCATATCATAACCTATGGAAAGGAAATATGGGTTATAAATATATTTTAATCCTATTGAAAAATCGTTTAGGGAAAGAAAAGTTAAGATATTATTGGACTTTATCCCTAGTAAAAGTTAGTAAAATCAAATTCTATCCACATTAAAAGAAAATGATGTTGAAAGATCAATCTAAACATTTATTAATGAAAATATTATTTTCTCATTGAAAACTAACAAAATTAAAAAAATCTAATCAATGTTTTGAATATATTATAATTTGAAATTAAAAATTAAAATATTGAATGAAACATATAAAATAATGAATTTTTAGGATGGAGGGAAATTATGTTCATACATTACATGTTAAAACAAAGAATCCGTTCATATTTAAAATAAATACTAAATGAGATTTTTTTAGAAAACACATAAATATTTTTTCACTATAATTTTGTAAAAAATTAAATATGGGTAAAAATTTAGATGAACAATAATTGAGTAACATTAAATAGTACTTAAAATATTTTTTATAAAACATTGATATTGAAAAAAAAATAATATCTAATTGAATAGAGAAATAAAGATACTTTTTTAAAAAGAATTATTATGAAGAATTGTGTACATAAATTGAGTAAAATAAATGGAAAATATGTTTTTTAATTAAATAAAATAACATGTATAATGTAAATTTTTTCCTGAGAGGTATTCCATAATGTTTTTAAAATGAATCTTAATAATACAAAATCCTAATAAACAATGGCATTTTAAAAAATAAAATTACAGCATTGGAATATTTTTAATCATAAGTACCATGATATAAATATAAGAATATAGATATTTATAATCAATAATTTATTTATAAGAATCACTAATGAAACTCATGGTAATTATATACAACACAAAAAATAAATGAGTGTTGAATAGAGCTTGTGTCCCTCATAAATAAAAGCGTGATGAAAATCCCCTCCCTTAAGTCTCATCTTCCAAATCACTCACTAAAATATCATGCATAAAAAATATTGGTTTATTATATATCTATTAAATAAACATAATCATATGTATGATTCCATATTTTATTTAACTATTACCTTTTATTAGAGGTTTATAAACAATTCCTTATTGAAATCATGTTTTGGGTAAGAAATATTTTTTTTTGTATATTGTGGTTTAGTATAATCGTATCATTCATTTTAATAATAGTTTTATCACATATAGAGTTGTAACAATGATATAAATAGAATATATATTCATCATATAACTAGGTAGAATAGTAAATCAATTATATTATAGGAAAATGAATTAAGATATGTATGAAGATGGTAAATTGTATATACAGATGAATGTGGTATCCCTTTTCATATAGGTTGAATAAGTAAAATGAGATAATATATTATAATTAATGAATAAATTTACTTCATATTTATCATAGTTTATCATTTTATTTAGCCTTATAATATTCCATGGAATGCATAAGGGGGAAAATCATATTGTTATGCATGGTGGTAGTTCTCTGTACACACGAGTGACATTGTTATATTCCCAAAAAATGGAAGATAATAAAGTATGTGTGATATTAAAATTCCATATGATTAATAATATCTTAAATATAATATATAAACTTTAAATACACCCTTATATTCATATGTGGGATGTGGTGATGAAAAACGATTATCATTGGTTCGTGCGATGGTTGTTCATTAAACACATGATTAACTATTTCGATTCACATTTGATGGAAGAGGATATAGATTTTGGTAAATAAATTAAAATAATTAAATCCTATTATATGGAAGACATTTTTAATATATTTTATTATTTTAATAATATTTTATGAACATGGAAGATGAAATAAAATAAAAACATGAGATTAAGAATTCTATAACTTCTTCAGAGAACCCTATTATGTTTATAAAATAACCATTCATAAGATGGACTCATAATAAAAATAATTATAATAGGGTGTTAGTATGGAATTAGGTATTATATTTGGTTAATTATTTTTTTTAGAACCATTGCGTCATGGATGTCTGATGTGAAGAGAATGGGTATAGGCTTTTTATAAGTGGGGGAGTGGATACCCATTGAAAATTTAAATATAATGTAGTATAACCACATTATATGCATGAAACAAGGATAAGAAATAGTTAATTATAGAAACCTATATGTTATTTGGTCTAAATGTGATAATATGATGAGTTTATAACACATTAATAGGTCATTTTACACCTTATCATTTTAGTTTAACACACATAAAACATGTTTTAACCTTAACCATTGTATTATATTTTTTTACAGTTGTTAATATTTATTTTGACAAAAAATAAATTTTAATGTGTTATATTATATTAATTATTATAATTACATTTATAGAATAAATTAGTCTAAATTACATCCACATATGTGTAAAATGTGAAAATAAAATTAATCCAACAGTCATGTTGAAAAATCTTTTTCCAAGGGGGAAGTTTACTACTGATTAAATTTTTTTATTAAAAGATTAAATATGTAAATGATTAAAAAAATCTATATTGGATTAATTTTAATATTATTGTTATAATATTAATTTGGAAACCATTTCTAAAAAAATCAAACTTATATATTTTTTACCCAAAAATGTAATTTTTAATTGATTTATGTGCCTGATATAGCTGATTCTGTAGGATAAATTTTTTCATAACCAATAATAATTTAACCAGTTAAATTGATTTATAATAAAAAATAGTTGATGTATAATGATTAATTATCCATAATAATAGATTCTAATGTTTATTAAATTTTATTTTTCTGTGTTTGAGGCCATGTGAATATATTAGAATGCTAAGGTTAAATGATTTGTTTTGTATGCCTAGTTTCCCCTAGAGGGTTTTATTGTACATTATGGAATACTATGTTAATATGGGTCTATTATATTCATTTTTATTTTATATTATCCTAGTATGGATAAAGAGACAAGTCTAGGGAGGCCTGTGTTTTTTGTTGTAGTTGATTCAAAGCATAGAGGGGTGTATGTGACATGCATGATGGTGTTAGGCATTACACTTGGATTGTATCATCAGATGAAATATGTGATAATGAGATTCATAATGATATAAATTATTATGATGGGAATATAATTTGGAAGAAATAATAAGTTAATACTAGTCTTACACATTATCAGGCTTTATGTTGGTTAAATTTTTTATATTGTTGTTTAAATGGTGGATGGTGGAGTTTCTTATTTACCACAATTATTTTCCACATAGGTTAAGGTTATAGGATGTTCTTGGTCATGAATATCATTTACTATACAATATTATTGTGTCTTATAATTCATGAAATTATGTTGGTATAATAATCTATAGAAAATGTGGTCTCGGTTTGATTATACATAGAGGGAAAAGACATTCATTAGGGATGATGGAGTGTTGTATGATCAATATAAATGAATAGAAAATGAAAAATTCTTTTTAATAATATTTACTAATGACTAATGAGTTATTTAATTAATTTATGAATTTAAAAATGTAGATAACTAATTTAATGTGACACCTTTTATTCCTATGTTCATAAAGGATATGTGGTCCATAATAGTGGAAGTCGAATGTCCTTGTGACGATAGATGCTATATATCTATGGACATGGTTATTTCTCATGGTGTGGTTGTAAGATATATTATATCCTATTTTTTATTTCATACACTATCCCACATATGATAAAAGGGTGACTCACATCCAAAAGACTGTGAGAGTGCGTTTTACTAAGTATGCAAGTAGAGATGATGGATGGTATACTATGACCACTTACCACACAATCATCCCTTAGTAGTATTGTGGGCTTGTATAAACGGTTGTCATATTCACAAATATGTTTATTGTAGAATAAAATGGTTTTTGGTTATTTGAAAAACTTGTATATCTGGATATAGTATCTAATATAATATTAATGTTATAACATGTTTATGATTTAATGGATTGAGGTTAAATATCCAATGTGTGATACCCATACATGATATGATGTCTCCCAAAAACTAGTTGGTTAATATATTGTGATTTCATATAGGATTTTGAGATGATTTCTTACATGGTTTTCATGTTGAGATACATATCATGGGTGTTATAGATGGCCTTTTTTTAAAGAGACGGCTCTAGACAGATGATGTTGGGGTAGAGAGGCGACCCAGTATGGAAGCAGTTTTGGGCTGCCCTTCTTGATTTATTATTATAATTTATGTTTTCACTTATAAGGATTAATTTTTAGGGACATATATGGTGATGTTTGGAACGTATTATACTTTTATAGGTGGTATGTTAGTATTAATTATTGTTTAATAGGATTTATTTGGGTTTCCTTATTTTTTTTCACAATAGGCTCCATGGAAGATCTTACCCTGTAAACTATTATACTAAACCCATTTATATATACGAAATTTTATGTCATTGGAATGTGGTTCGATATTGGGATGGATATTAATAATTCTCAATTGTAAAGGAGTATTTTAGGATTTGTGGTCAGTGATTAATTTCCATTTTTATTAATTTAATTTAGTATTAATTTTATTTTTCTTGAAGTAAATTACATATATTTCCAGGGTATTATATAATATAAATTATAAGGAATTTATATTTTTTTTAGTTTATATATCTCTTCTATATGTTTATCTTAGAGTTAAATTCCTCCCATTTATATATAGGATATAACCTCAATGCTAGTTCCATCCTATTGACTACTAGAGGTATGACTCAGGTAGTCACCATCTCAAGTCTCTATTTTCTTTCATAGTTGGAGAACTCTTTTGGAGGATGGGTTCATGATATAGAGGTAACAAATGGTTTGATTTATGGATATGACTGAGTTTATAGTTAGGAAAATGAGAGGACTTCATGGTTTGGTAGATAAATAATGACATTAATTATTAGTTAGGGATATAAAAATGGGATATTGAATAAGATAATGGTATTGAAGAACCACTCTGATCTGATGCACTAATAAACTTGTCCTATAATCCAAATAAATTATTTTATCCTAGTTTTATGGTAGATGTCTCAAAAAGTATCATGCATAATTTTTCATTGCGCATATATTTTTTTAAATTTACAGACAATGGGATAGTATGAAAAATAAATAACGAATGTAATTAAATAATTAATTTTCATCGAATACTTTATTTTTTAAGATTAAGATTCACTAACCATATTTTATCTAACTATTATATCACTCTGTAAAATTCCACTCCAGGAACACACTATATTATTAAGTAGGATGTGCCAGTAGATCATCCAAGATTAATGGTTGATAATGATAGAATGATGAGGAGGAACATCTTAGAGTTTAAATTCTAGAACGTCTTAAAGTATGATAGATACATTTTGGAATAAGTGAAAGAGGATTGGATTGAGTAGGATGTGAAAAATCTTAGATAGATCCATACTTTAAAGAGAACTCGGATTCATTGGCTATGATGATGTTTTGTGGATTAGAAAGGCAGTAATACAACATGTTCATTGGTGATGGTGTTTATCGAGAGGTCACGTGAGAGGAGATAAAAACCCAAAATTTATTAGAGTTATGTTATTCATCATTGAATGAAAACAATCAATAAGATTTACAGAGCCATCAATCGGGGGATTCCAACATGGGGTTGTTTTGAAATCCATTTCATTTCCATTATATAATATGATTCATAACTGATTCTTGATGATTTTTAATTAATGAGGCATTTTGAAGAGGTTTTGTACCTAGAGATTCGGTTCTAGGTCACCCATTTTATGATGTAGATGTATCTTGAGGTGTTATAAAGAGAATATATTTCTTAGGGGATACTTTTTATAACTAGACAATTATGAGACTTGTTTCATCAGAATACATTTCAAATTATATATGTCCTTGGGGTTTTCATTCTCATTGACATAGGTGTTTTCTATTCTCAGGGGTTAGGTATAAACCCACATAATCATGTTTTCTAAGGGGTGGGGGCTATCAAGACGTCTCTAAGGGATCAAACCTGTCTTTTTATTATAGTGGGATTGGTTATCTATTATTATATTTCCTGAAATTTATATCGAGAATGTGTGTGCCATGTGTCTCAATGCAGGTTTTTTTATAGTGTAAGTTTCAATCGAGTGTGCATCAGTAGGATGATTGATCTCAGGATCAACAAATAGGGTTTGGGGAGGGTAGAGGATAACCCCATGATTCTATATATCATAACCTAAAAGAACACAATGGGGGGTGTTCCTCAGTGTCAAAGAGGAAATGTAGAAGGTTGTGTTCAATATCATTTTCTATCTTTTTCAATGATGGGAAATCCAATTTTCATTTAGGGTACTATTTTCTTGTTTTCTACTTTGGTGAAAGATTTTGTGGACCTATGAACTAAAAAATCCATCATATAACTAACTCAATTCACTTTTCTAGGACATGAGTAAGAGAGGATTTCAGTACTCTTATATCCGAATATGTCAGAAGGAGGTCATTTTTATTTTCATTAAGTATATAGATACTATGATACAGTTATGTGGTGGGATTTATCATTTTCATATTTATTATATTTATGTATTTAACAATTTTATATCATCCTTAATAGGGAATTTCTGTATTATTTATAGTATATTATAGAATTATTTAAGATATACTTTGGGTAGCGACCCGACAACATAAGCCTGAATCTTGTGTCTAGTACCATTATATTTCTAAAATTAAAATGAATTAAATTACATTGAAATGTAGTCTATATTAGTCTCGGTTAACCAAATACATTCATGATTATTAAATTATAAATGTATAAATTAATTATAAAATATTTTTTTCTTTTTATTATGTTATTTTTTGATATACAATATACTTTCATATCTTTCACAGTATACATCTTATAGTCATAATAATGGGAAAAGAATAATTGTGGGATCCAATGCACAATAAGGTCATTTATTGTATAAGAACTAAGGAATGAATGGGAATAGTCAAAATATTAATGAAATAACAAAACACATGCTCCATAAAATCAATAATGTAAATGGATAAAAAATTTTTTTTGGTAATTAATTAAAAAATATTCCATTCAAATAACTAGATAAGGAAAAATAAATATGGAAATAGAAATAACTTGAAAACATTCCATTTAATAGATAAATAAAGAATGACATGCATACATAGATATTTTTACAAAAAAATTCATGGATAAAATATAACTGAATCAAAATGATGTCAATGCTTAATTGCTGGATTCCATGTTTTTTAGGAACGTGGTATATTAACCATCAAGACCTTTCAAAATACAGTTGATAAAATTCTAGGTAAAAACCAATTATCTTAGGCTAGAAAATTTATTTTGTCTTTTGGTACTACTGATCTATCATGGGGATATCTATAATCAGGACCACCCTTGATTTACCCTTCCAAGTCATTACTCATATACCAAATAATCGCGTTAATTCATGAATGATCTGACTTATCAAATATTTACCTTGAGTAAAAGATGTGGACTCATCAATATTTAATCAGATATCAAATATAACAAAATTTTAATACCATATGTAAAAATGTTATATGTTATATGAAATAATCATATCCATGATAAATGATATGAATATTTTCGGAAAATTCAATGTCCAATGACCATAATAAAATGAATATTTCAAGGTGGCTAATGAATAGACCAAAGTTGTGAATGAAAATACTACACATTGTCCAAGGATTCATTATCCATACAAATGAATAATATGTATCTAATCAATAAAACATATCTCAAGTGGAATAAAATAAATTGTTATTGTCGTTGATGAATAGAAAAACTATAAAAAGTTGTTTTAAAATCATTTTTGAGGAAAATATAATTTTCAAATTGATAAACATTTTGAATATAATTTTATTTCAAAATAATATTTCAATACATTCTATTTCAAAAATTATCCGTCAAAACTTGAAAATGAAGATTCAATGAAATTATAGTGGGTAAATCTATATTTTTCTACATGGTAAATAGAACATTCATTTTGTAAGGTAACAGGTTAGAATTGTTCCATAATTAGAAAGTGAAAAGAAGATTACATTAAAAAAATTATATAATTTTTTATATTCAAAATTAATTTCTTAAATTAATTTTTAATGGTTAAAAACATTTTCAAACACCTTTTAATAAAGTAGAGTTTTTAGTAGAAAATCGGTTCTTCAAAAAACGAGGGAAATGAGGTCAGGTTTTCTTAAAAACATTTTATAAATGATTTTTATTATCATATTGTGGAAGTATGGTACTATTAATAGAAAAATGTCATTAATAACTGGAGGAGATAAAAACAAGTGGGTGGAATTAAATAATTATACAATTATTTTCACTAGTGTAAAATCTAGTGTAAAAAATCCCAATCACAATGAGATTATGAAGTAAATACTTGAAAATTCCATAATGTTGATGTGAGTATCAATAAATAAATAAATTAATGTTATTAAATGTAAACCCATAGAAAAAAAGGTGAAATATCTAAATATATATTAAGAATCTATTACAGACATAATCATATTATATTACCGATAATGATGAAGTAGAGTGACCTAATGAAAGAAAATATGGTTATGAAATTCTTTTCCACACTGTAATTCATAATTAAAATCAACATTGATGTAATAATTCAAATTTAAACTCAATATAACTTGAAAAATGAATGATTAATGATATTCCGTTTTATTGTGTATGTATGTACACCATATGTTAGAAATTAGATTCATAATAATAATGTATGTCTTAAGAAATTGAAATTAAACAAAAATCCCTCATTACTTATTCAGTTTTGAATCATAAGCCCTAAGAAAGATATAACATAAAATGAAACTTTAAATAGTCAAAAAATTAAATAATTAATGATATAAAAAATCATAAGAGTAAATATATAAACCACAAAAAATAATTATGTGTAGAAAATGGTGTATACTTAATAGAATGAAAAGTGAGACAAGAATCCCTTACCTTGCATTTTTGTTTGGGTGAATATCCTTGAAACTCATATATAATGGTTTTAGACCAATTAATAACTTATTCCAAAACCATATTAAAAATTATAATTACATATTTGATAATATTGCAATATTTCATTATCCTTTGTTAACAATCATTCATAACATTCACTATTTTTTGTGTTAGTTTTCGAGTTTTTTGGGTATGTTTTACGAGTTATTTTTTTTACTATTGCATAGATCATGATTTCATCATCTAAATAATTCAAATCATGTTTTAAAAAATATATATTAATTTAATTTTAATTTTTATTAATCCATAAAATTTGGAGATAGGAAATCAGATGCAGAGTTCATGGATATGGTAGGTAGTATGTACGCAAGAACACTACATTCATTTACTTTTCATAGTAAATGAATGTAATTTAAATGATATATATATATATATATATTATAATTATAGTATCATTTTTATGGAATATATGTAAAATTTTTTTATTAAAACCATCCAATATATATTCCATTTATTGGGTGAATGAATCACATCCCTTTTAGAAGGCGGTATTCCACAATACCCCAAATGATGTTATCCTATTTGAAGAAAATGTAAAGAATAAATGTATGTATTATATAAAAATTTATAAAATAAAAAATAATTTTTAAATATAATATATATCTCATATACAAATCATGACCTTTTTAACTCCAAAGCAAGAGAAGTTTTTATAAAAAAATAGACAACATCATTTCATTAGGTAATAGTTTTAGGTACATGAACTATAAGTTCATTACCCATTAGATGGAAGTGTGTGTATGTGTATTTAGAAAACGTAACATAAAAAATATCAATATATTTAGGGTACTTGTATTATTATACTATAATGTAAAACTAATAAATTAACAAGTGGATAGAAAAATAGAACAAAGGTTTTTTGTTAATAATGTTACCATATATTTGGGTAACTGATTTTGGTTTATAACAAAAGCCTTCCCAAGTATTCATTCTGAAAAAATCGAGGATTATAGTATGATTTGATGGATTTTTAGATATTATTTGAGAAGATTTTGTATGATCCAAATTTGCTGAGATGTTTGAATAAGATGGGGTGAAAGCCTTTGTATAGTGGATTAGGAGTGGAATTCCTTTATATTTTGAAAAAGGGAATTCCACCTTTATTTTTTTATAGACTCTGACCATAGTTGATTGGAGATAGTTCAATTTATTAATATATTTGAATATATATAATAATAGAATCCCAAATAGCAAATTATTTTATTATCTTTTGGAATCTATATTATAAATATAAATTATATTTTCCAACATGAATGAAATATAACAATATCAATCTATTGAAAACAATGATAAATTATTATATTATCCCTGAAAGTAATTCATAATATAAATATTTGTATCCTCAAGGAAAATAAAAAATAAGAAATGGGTGAGGTCAGATTCTCATTTATGGGAATAAATATTGAGTACTATTTCATAAATAAACATAAAAAATCATGGTTAATAAGTAAAAATAGATACCATTAAAACATAACCTTGAGAATAATATGGAAGGAATAAAATATAAATAAATAATTCAATAAAAAAACACATCTGATTGAATATTAAAAATGGATATTCTACTATTATAATGATCACATGTAATATCAATTAATATTTTCATAATTATTGAATTTATAATGTTTGACATCATAAACAAACCATTAAGGCCTCAACAAAGACACCAAACACAATGAGTAAAAACCTAGTATAGTTTTTCAAATTAGCTACACTAAGGCATAAATGTATATAGAGGGCCATAATGATTAAATATTATGTCCAATAAATTCCCCATATTAATTTTATGAATTTTAACCAACATATACATATGAAGTGTAAATTACTATCCTCAATCTATAAACATAATCAGTAACCAATCTGAGAAGTATGGTAATTGGTATATAAATAGGGAATCCATAGTCAAAATAATTTTTAATAATTTAATCAAATATGGTATATAATATTAATAAGATAACAATTTTAATGAATTCATACCATTATATAAAACTATTGAAATGTTTGAATGAAAACTATAAAAATCAACAAGGAATTCTTGAGAGAAATGCCCTTTTTAATATTTAAAATATTAGTTTATTTTAGAAAATTAATTTTTATTCACCACAGTTGTTAGTATAAGACATGAAATTAAAAATATAGTTATTTTGTAAAAAAAAATTTATTTTCTGAAAAAATGGTGTCCTAAAAAAATTGGATATTACTCAATATTGGGCAAGAAATCCAGGAGATCACTTTAATCTGGTTTTCATATCCGTAATAATTGAGCAAGATCCATGTAAAAATGAAAATCACCATAAAATAAATAATAATTATACTAGATAAATATACATTGAACATTATCATATAATATTTGAGTTGGTTATAAGAATAATAAATAATTACATTGGGGTAAATAGAGAGAAATCATAACCTGGATGAAAAGTATAGGTTCGGGAAGAATCAATTTCCTTATGTCTGAAAGTGTTCTGCACCTTCACATAATGTCCTAGAATACGAAATTAGATCCACTAATAAATTAATTGAGTACATTTAAATATTTATTTGATTTATTATAGTTTTATTAAGTTTATTTAGGGTATATTTTATGAGTTATAAGATATAATTTTATCCTTAGAGGGAGTCAGTTTCCTTGGATTAAATCATCATTTTACTAGTATATGAATATGGATTTTCATTTAAAATTGGAATAGATATACATAATTTTGGTTTTATGTTATTAATGAACATTATATAATATTAATGTGTTATATAATTCATTTGGTTACATGGGGAGATAATGAATCATTAGATATCATGTTAGGGATAATCGTTTAGATTATTTTGGCGGTTTTTTGATCATCATTAACTAGTTTTGTTTTATTAATTACAATCATGTATATATAATGGTTAGAAAACTAAAAATAGGGTTTAATACCTATATAATAATATGTATTAACAATATAAATGGTATTATAACCTTTTTTAAAGGCATTATTGTAATCTGAAAACTCTTCTTCCTTAAATGCGATATATCAACACATCATGGACGATGATTTCATGTTTAGAAAAAAGGAGAGGGAGGAGAAATGAGGATTTTTTATTCCCTAAACACAATAAAATTAAAGTATATTAAATATAATAGAGATATAATGTACCTTTAGAAGAGTTAGTTGGGGAGAATGTATGAATAGAAAGTAAATTGATAATTAATTTAAAGAAATAAAAAGGGTTTTTACCTCTTTATTTTATCCTCAATGAGAACCTATCTTGGAAAAAATGGGTCGACTTATGATATGACCAGGGGCTCATGGTTGTTTGGGAGGGTATTGGTAATAGTATTGTTCTTAAATTTGATAAGTCTCAAATCTTGGAATTTGTGAGGAGAAGAGGTGGTTATTGGTGGTTTTTATATGGGAGGAAAGCGGTGAGTACATAATATTTTATACATTATTTTATTATTTTGGATAAAGAGAATGAATATTTTTAGAAAATATCTCAAAATAATAATGTATTGTTCTATATTATCTGGTTAAAACATCCATTAATCATCTATGACTCAATAATTCATGTATTTTGCATTTATCATTAATGATCATAATTTTTTATTCATAAAAAATTTAATAATTTGTGAAGAATTCCAAAAAAATAAATATAATAATTTATTGATATGTATAATTAAAAAATGGAATCCATTTTATGAAAATAAATGTATAAATATAAAAACTTTAATTTTTAATTAAAATTTACATTAATTTGGAAAATAACATTTTTAATATTATGATCGATTTGATGACACTTTAAAACCTTAATCAAGGTCTTATATAATTATCATATAATCATAAGATAAGAAAATATTAATTTATGAATGTATTTTTTGAAAAGAAATTTTATTCATAGTCATTATATTAATTACATTTTTTTGAAATAAAAAGTTATGATTTATAAAAATTCCGACACATAATTTATCATTTTCACATTATTTATTTATATACAAAATGATATTATTATATCATGTTTTAATTTACAAGATGTTTAAATATTATTCATTCTTTAATTGGGGAGGTTACAATTATATTGGCCGGTTTACTGTAAATAAGGGTCATATTATTATTCCAAATGTCAATATATTATTCAAATTGTTATAGGTTTTTTATGTTTTATTAATACCTATTTTTTAATTCATTACTCATTTATAAGGTTTCTATTTTATTATATTAGTGGAATTATGTGATATATATATATGAAATAATAATAATAAGGGGAATTTTATTGATAGTTTTTTGGGTTGGAACATTTTATATATGAAAAGTGGCTCTAATAATGAATAATATTCGAGAAAAGGGATTAGGGTTAAAATGGGGCTATAAAATAAATTTTTCACATGTTTTAAGGCAATATTGGCTCTCATTATTATGGTTTAGTCCTTCATAAATCTAATATTTTTCTTATTCAATATAATTAATTTTTTTTAATTTCAGTATTATTTTTTTCAAAAACTATTTCACCATATTAGAAATTAGAAATTATGATTATTCTCAATCTAGAATCCATTTTTTAAATTCCTAATCATAGAAGTGGTAGAAAGCTATTTAAATTCAATCCCACATATGAGATGAAAAAGTGTGTTTTTTATGTAAAATGTTCAAAAGTGTTCAGTATTTTATATTCAATTTCATATTTAAATTTAATTAAACAAAATTAATTTTATTAATAGATATTAAATTTATTTAATTAAATATTAACACAAATTATAAATAAAATAAATACTTATAATTAAATTAGATGAAAAATAATCTTTTAATTAATATTTCATATATTTTCACTATTCATCAAAAAATAAAACCTCATAGAAAAATAAATAAAATTCATCTTAACCTAATTTTCATGGTTATATGTCAAAACGCATGTATAAATTTTCATATATAATATATAAGAGTTCCAAAATTGGGATTAAAATTTTGTTTCCATTAAAAGGCTGTAAAATCTCATTTTTAGAAAACTATAATTCTTAAGCCTAAAACCAAATTTATTTTTACGTTATGATTATTAAAACTATTCTTTGAATTTAATAATTATTTTATTGAATATAATATATATATTTCATTAATATCATTCACTGATCGAAATTACTTTAATTTCATATCTTAAAACACCATTGTTAGAATAATAAAATTATATTATATTCAATTTTTTATTATATTTATTTCTAATTAATTGGATACATAATATTTAATTTTAATTTTTTATTAAACATATATATTCTTATGTTATTAAATATTATTCATAACATCTATTTAAAGGGATAGGATGTATCTTATTACAATAAATAATATTGTTTTAGTGATATAGTATTTCTCTATAAGAAATGGCATTTCTTGCAACACAAGCTAACAAATAATTTAATTGTTACATGAGATACTTGCTAACATAATATAACATGAATAGAAAGATATATCAGATATTAATTTTATTTAAAATTTTAAATAAATTAAAATTAATCATTGTTAAATATTAATTTCCACGCTTGGTGTTTTTTGTCAGAGATGCTATCGAATAAAATATCTGTAATATAGATTTTTAGATCATTACATTATTCGGGCGTTAATTAAATTGATTCCCCGTAATTTGAACATTACCTTGTTAATAAACTATTTGATATATCATATGATTCAATCCAATATTGTGATAATGGTTAAAAATTAATCCTCTAGAAAATATATATCGGTAGGTATATAGGTAGTGTGGAGTAATATCTAACATGTTCTATGACCAGGATAAAATTTGTGGAATGTGGATATATGTAAATGGAGTAAAATCATAGATATTTATGTGGAGCGATTGATTTCATCAATAAAGCCAACTTAATGACCAATGGAAATTTTTGGACCTCAAATCTATTCATCTAGGATGATATATAAGACCACTATTTCATCAAAATTTATGGTATTATGACAACATTTTTGTTTTCGTATACTCATCGTAATCAAGAGGAATTGATTTATTAACCAATAATATATGGAAATATAAATACTTGATTGGATTAAATTTCATATGTATCATTCAATCTTTTTTTTTTGAGTTGATAAGATTGTAATTCATCTTCATATCAGTAAAAAGATATCATAAAATTAAATTTGATTAGATAATATCTAAAATAATCGTTTTATGGATCATAAGGTCCATAATATAATGGAATTTCTTTCCATTTTCATATAACTATTCTCTATATACAATATTCTTAATAAATTAATCACTAAAGCATAAAAGTAACAATACATGATCATCATTATTATTTATTCATCAAATTGTTTAACAAAAATCAATGGCATATTAACTATGAAATTTTGTAGGCTAGTGGGTTTCATTAAACACATATCGTTATTTGGTCATGGGTTCATCTCCCATGGAATTTCTAAACATGATGGGTTGTACCCAACATATATATTGGGTGGTAATGATCATTTTAATTTATGTGGATACACTTGACTCGAGACCAATTCACATTGTTGGAGTGGTTACCCCTATCTACATCTATGCAAGAATTGAGGGAGTATCTTCAATTGGTCCCAACCAGTTTCATACCTATATAAATAATTTATCATATATCAGTTAATAGATTTAATTCATGAATAATGTGCCTTATAAAATTTCCACATTGATTAAAGAATCAGATTTATAAATATTTTCCAAGATATAAAATAAATTTTAATGTAAACACTGTATATAAAAATCATATATGTTTTATGAAATAATCATATCCATGATAAATGATATGAATGTTTATGGTAAATTATTTATTGATTTATCATAGTAAATGTAATATTTCAAGGGGAATAAGAAATAAATCAATATAGTAAATGCCAATATAGTCATTGGTGAACAGAACCATAAAACATCAAGTGGAATAATTAAGATCCAATTAATAAAACATATCCCATGTGGAGTAAAATAAATTCTTATGCTTGTTGATAAATTAAAATATTATAATAATATTTTTTAAAATTAAAATATTACTGAAAATATACTTTTCACAATAATATTTTTTTGAAAATAAATTACATTAATAATAATATTTTAAAAATAATTCTCTTAAAAATTATCCTTTAAAACTTGGAATGGATGTATAGAATATATGATGGTGGATAAATCCACAAATGGTATTCAAGTTAAAAAAAACATTCATATAAAATGTTATAAAAGATAAAAAATTCCTTGTTCTGAAAAATGAAAAGAATATTCCTTTGAAAATATTTATTATAGATAATAGGGTAATATATTCATTAATAAATCATTTTTTAATGTTTACAAACATTTTTTAGAATCAAATTTATAGAACAAATTAGATAAATACATTTTATCTGTATAAATTGAGAAATGATGTTGTGTTTCCTTAAACAATACGTAAAACATTTTTTGTACCAAACTCTAGTAAAATGGTTCTATTTAATGTAAAAGGTATTTAATTACCATAGGATGAAAAAGAGGATTTATTAAATAATGGTTCAATAATATCTTATGATAGAAAATCAAGTGTAAATAATCCAGAAGAAAATGAGATTGTGATGTAAACAATTGAAAAGATCATAATGATGATGTGAGAATAAACAATAAAATATATTATTTGTGTAAATTTTAAATCTGCCTAATCCTAGTAAAAATTAACAATATATGTTAAAATTTGATTATACCCATAATCAAGTAATATTAACAATAATAAGGAGGTCGTATAATTCAAAGAAAAGAATTTGGATTATGAAATTCCTTCTAATTTGGTAAATCTTAATTAAAATCTCCTTATATTAAATAATTGAAATCAAAACTCAAAATATCATGAATTGTTATAGAATAATTATATTACATTTTAATGTTGCAGTATATATACCATATATATGAGATTAGGTGGATAAAAATAAAGTATGTCGAAAAGAATTGTAATTGAGATGAAGTACCATATTGCATAGTATCTATTGAATTATAATCCCCATGAAATAAATACCTTCAAATGAAACATTAAATAACATGAAGATAAATAAATTCATGATATTATGTATTAAAATGTGTAGTATATTCGTCACAAAAAAATTAATTAGTGAAATTGGAGTACGCCTCATAGACAAAAAAGTGAGAAAAGAATCTCTTAGATTGCATTTCCATTGGGGATAACAGCCTTCCACATCAGGTATAATATTTTTTAAATGTGTTATTAAATTTTTCCAATACCATATTAATATTTATGATATCATATATAATCTTTTTATTATTATCTTATAAGCCATTTGTTACAAATAATTCATTAGTTTCTCTATTCGGTGAATTAATGGCCAAGTTAGTTGGGTATGTTATAACTATAATTATTTTCCAATTAATTAGATCATTATTTAATAATAGCTAAATATAAACCATGATTTATGTGTTATATATATTCTACATATATTTCTTTATAATAATACATAGAATTTGGATATAAGAAATGAAATGCATTGTTCTTGGAGATGGTAGGTCGTATGTACGTATGAATGATAATTTCAATTCATTTCTATATTAATGGAATGAAAATAAATTGATAAATATATACAATAATTATAGTATAATTTTTATGACATTTTTTCGAATAGTTTTATTAAAACCATCATTTATTCATGCCATGAATAGAGTGAATTATTAATATTACATTGATGAGGCGGTAGTTCACACTTAAACAAACAATGTTTCATATTTCCAAAAAATGGAATGAATAAAGTTAAGAGTTTTATAAAAACATTCATAACATAATAGTAATTTTAAAAATAAATTTCATATTTAAATATCATTTACATAATAATTACAATCCATGATAGGTGATAATGGAAAAACGAATGACATTTTTTTTGAGGTGGTAGTATGAAAAACACTAACTATATTTTTGTTACCCATTAGATGGAATGTGTGAAGGTGTAGGTCAAAAAATTAAAATTAAAATTATATTTATATTAAGGATAATTATTTCATTATATAATCATAGGATAATAATAATTTAATGATATGATAATGAAATAGAACTAACGTGATCGTTGAATAACATTACCTCTTATTTTGGTAATTCCTTTTAAATTATACCAAAATAATTAACTAGATGTATTTATGCATTGAGTGAGGCTTCTAATATGAGGGTAGGGATATTGGGAGCTTATGTGAGAATATTTTGGGTGATCTAACAGTCTTGAGAGGTGTTAATAGGTCAGAGGGTTGAGTATCTTTTTAGAGTGGTGGAGGAGTGACATTCTCCTAAATTTTTTAAATGGGAATTCCAATAACTTTTTTCCTATGAAATTTTGCACCAATAGTGAAAAAAAATATATAAAATTAATTATATGGTCCATATATTGATATAATATTCATTTTGGACATGTTTCTAGGTTATTTTGGCACATATTCTTAAGGTTTAGTCCTTTGTAAAGCTAATTTCCCTCATAATCACATTAATTAAATATAAATAATTTTACTAAAAAAATTTGTTGAAAAATACATAGAAGTTATTAGAAGCTATAAAATATTATGGTTCATGATATGGAATCCATTTTTTAAAATGACATTGTTATAAGTGGTATAAAATAATTTAAATTTAATTCCGCGGAAGAGACAAAAAAGAGACTTTATAAAGTAAAATTTAAAAAATAAATCAATGCTTTTAGATTAAATATAAAATAAAAATTAATCCAATTAGAATAATTTGATTAATTTATATAAAATTTATCTAACTAAAATTTAAATATAACTGTAATTATAATTTAACCTTATATATAATTTTGTTGAAAAAGCAAGTTTGAATTAAAATTAAATATTTTTCATTATAAATAAATAAATGAAATGCAGTTGAAAAATACCACAAATTCACCCTATAAATATTTTAATTAAACAATTTCTAAAATGAATTTTGTTTTATTATTTTAAATTTATAAAATTTTAAAAAGATGATTGAAAATATTTTTTCTATTAAAAGTGTTTAAAATTTTATTTTTAGGAATATATAATTATTAAGAATAAAACTAAATTTATTCTTATCATATTCATATAAAACATATTTAATGAAAGTAAAAAAATTGAATTGAATATATATTATATATATTCTATTAATATAATTTGATAATAGTAATCAATTTTTTTTATAAAACACTTATATATTCAAAAAACATTTATTTTATATTAAATTGGTTATTATATTCATTTATATATAATTAATAAACTATGAATTCATTTTATATAGTTATAAAACATATAATTTCATATGTTATATAACAGTATTAATAAGTGCTAATTTAATGACTCAGTTTATCATGTTATATAAAATAATAGTATTTTAACAATATATCATTGCTCAGTAATTCTCGGTATTGTGTGTAACATAATCTATATATGAACATCATTGTTTTAAGTGACACGTGCTACCATGGTAATTTTAGAATTGTAAGAAACATCATAGAATAACTTTATTTAAAATAGTAAATATATATTAATTCCTCTATATATTATAATTCCTTACGTTCTCAGTGTTTTGTGTCATACACGCAATAATATAAAATGTTGTTAATTTATAATTTCAGGGAGTTACAAGGATTTTACTATGACATTGATGGGGTTAAAACAATTATATTTGGTGAGAGATATACTTAGATGGTTTTCGAAGAATTTTCCATCTTTTTATTTTGGTTCTCCATGATGATTATGAGTTCATAAATAGTTTAGCTATTGGCGATTCCCAATTTTATTGAAGATTAACATATTTTCAATCTTATAGAGGATGTGGTATTACCCCATCGAATGTTGATTGAGTTTCAGATTGAGCTACAAATTAGAGTTTCAACAATATCAATTTACCATTATAAAATGGTCCCCTATGATTTTTGAGAGCTCTAAGTATATCTCGATGATATGTTATAGCGATGTTTTTTTCATTCAATTGTGTCACCTTGGGGTGAACCAATTCTGTATGTCTTGTAGGATGATGGTGTTTTATGAATTTTTAATGATTATATCCATTTGAATCATGTGAAAATAAAAATCCATCTAAATATTCAGGTATTGTGTAGTTAGTTTATGAGTTAAAGGGAGATAGTCAGTTCTGAATGATCAATCTATAGTCATTATATCATCATTTCTAGTTGAAGGTTAACGACATTCCCAATATCATATTTTGATGTCGTAAGTGGAATTATGAGTTAAATTTGATTCCATTTAGTGTGTCGAATTATCTATCGATTTTCTAGGGTTTAATGAACAACTAATATGATTTGGTATAGATCAATTCTTGGATTTTTTATAGATGAAATTCTTTTGAATTATGCATTTGTGGAGGAGACTATACAGTATTTATGAGTAGTTTTGGGAGTTCATAATCATTATTAGTTGTTTAATATGTTTTTATTGTGTGATTTATAGTAACATGATGTTGATTTATCAGGTAATATTACGTCCCATGAAGGAGTAGATTTGGATCCTATAAAGATAGAGGCAGTTGTTTCATGGGTATCCTTAAAGATATTTCAAAACTGTATAGTGTCCCTTTTCATTCAGGAAATTAATTTATTTTATATTTGATTCATTTCAGTTTATGATTCCATTTCTATATTTTATTACAAGGGCAAATGAATAGTTTTATCTTTTATTAGTGTTATGTATCTTTTAAGTACCTCAAGAGTTGTTTGTTTATTCCATATTCATTCATTTTTGTGTAGGGAGAGTGTTCATATTACTTTTTTGGTGACCCTACATGTCTCAGTATGGGTTTTGATATGAAGTAGTATAGACCAACTATTCTTCATGGGTATCATCTATTACATATTCATGGGAATAACTATTCCACCCATGACATTGATTTAGCAGTTTTTTTTCTTTTATGTTTCATAGACACTACCACATTGGTGAGAGTATTGTGTTTTTTACCGATTATAATATCTTTATGTATGAATTATATCAGAATGAACTAAACTTTTGATTGTGACAGGGGATGGAATTCTTGTATGATTCTGACTTGTCTATTTTATATACCCCCTGAAAGGGTATTGTTATAGCCCATTCACTAAGCAAGAAGTAACTTATTTATACCATGTGTAAATCTAGAGATTCATAATGTGTAATGGAAAATATCATAAGATAGATCAAGATATGGTTGTGGATAGAGAAATTGTATGTCTTTTCAAAATGAAAATTTATTCATAATTTTTAAAAATCGTGTATGGGTCCAATCTATGGATTTTAAAGTTTATATCTAGAGTGAACATGTTTTTTTGGTGATTCTCTTAATGGAGTTTGAAGTTTCATATTGTAAGGTGTTGTGAAAGGGGATGATTCCCATAACATTTTCAATGAAAGAGATCATTCTCCGTTATTTACTCATATCTCTCTTAGAAGTTCAACTTAGTGTGAAAACATTGTTTCAATCTATTCAAGGGTTAGTTTTGGTGTCTTGTGTTGAAGCATGCTCATTCATAGTTTTTACATCAATTTTTTTGTGGAATATGCTAATGGTTGAGCACCGTGTTCCTAACGGTTTAATAATTCCATTAGATGTTACGTGTTTGATGTGGTTGGAAACCTCACTTTAAATCATTTCCTATTTACCTTGATCATAGGGAGGGTTTGAATTTATATGTTTTATAATGCATTTTTTATTAAATAATCAATCTTCAAAGTGGTTAAAGTGTTTATCTCATTATATGATTTATCGAGGAAAAATATTGTGGAGGTGGTGAGACTCTATGGATTCCCTATGGGTATTATCTCTAATTATGAACCATATTATATCTTTATGGTATGCAGACATAACTAGTATTATTTTGGCTCTCAAATATGGCTTGAAACTTATTTTCTTCCAAATATGGACATTTAGACATAGTGAAATATTCCATCTCATGAATACGTGTGGTGTTATATTATCCTAGATGATGGAGATTCATAGAAGAGTCAACTACCATTGTTCATTTTTTCTTAAAATATTTATTTTAAATGTATTATTGGTATGACTCCATTTGATTCTTTTTAGGGTTGAGAATTATATTCTACATTGTTCCTGATTTCTTCAGTGGATTAATTCATTCACAATCATAGTTACCAAAGAAGATAACTGAAATATTTTAGGTAATTCTTGGGAGGATTATATAAGTTTAGGATCATAAAATTTCTTGTTTCGATCATAGATTTACAAAATTGGACATTAAAAATAGAGTTAATTTGTTCTCGAATATGAATCCTCATCATGGTTAGTGTAGGATAGGTCATGGGAGTAATCATTTTCCCTGAATGTTTGGCCATTCAAGTTGTTGTCATTTTATAGTGTTGAGTCATATCAGATTGTGTATTAACCAATGTATTCCCAGATACATGATTTTATTCTTGAGTTACAGCTCTTATTTTACATTCATGATGACTCTCACATAATTTAATATGTATAGATTGAATTTTTATATGATGTGACCTTTCAGGAGGAACCAATATAGATCTTGGACCATGAAGATCAAGTGTTACATGGGCATGTTGATTTTTTTGATCATTTATTGTAGCGTTTTTATGGTTTTTTTTATATTACATTGGAATGTGAGTCATAGATATCTCTTTATGACCTGATGATTTTATAACCTATTATTTTTTAGTGTTAACCATTTTTGATGTTATCAATTTCTAGTTTATGAAATTGTGTTATATTTTTCTTTTTTCTTGGGGATTTACTACTCTTTATGGGTATCTCCCTGAAGATATTTTTTGATGTTTTTTATTTATTTTTCATGGTTTAAAACTTTTTTACCCAAAATGAGGTTGTTGAGATCCTTTATTGGAGAGATCAATGATAGGAATCTCATAATGTGGCTATTTATAGGACCCATTTTCATTCATTTTCTTCAATAATGGTTAAAAATTCATGATATTTAAATTCATTTGAGAGGTTTCTAATTCAAGGTAATGGATACATTGTAGACCTTACAATATGATTTTTGGGTTATAGAAGTTCCTGGAATGGATTCTATGGGATGTTGGATAGTAACTAGGAAAAATGGTAGTCCCACTTCCATTTTTAACATGGAAGATTCATGGATCCATGGGCTACATCATATTCCCAAATTTAGTAGAATGGTCTTTATGTAGTGGAATAGAGAAAGATATGAAATGAAAAAAAAGCTTATAGAGAATCTTCTTTCATGAATGTAATGAAATTAAAGACAAAGAATAATCTTATTGAAGATGAAGCTAGTGAATCTGACTTAGAAAATGTGGTATGTAAAAATTTTGATGAATGATTATCCTTGTTTTATTAAAATGTCTAAATATGTATAGATAAATACAGAGGGAAGATTACCTTGAAATGTTTTCAATGTGGACCTGCTAGGATTTTTTTATCTAACTATCCTAAAAAAATAATAGAATATGATAGTGATTAAGAAGGATGAAATCCCAGAAGATCATGGAAGAAATAGTGAGGGAAAAAAACTTTTATTCTACTGGGAAAGATATGAATTTCATAAAATCCAAGATTTGATGTTTCATTTATATATATAAAGAAGAATAATTTATTAATTTTTTATTTGGAAAATAAATTTAGTATGGTATTGATAGTAACTTAGTTTAAAAAGTGAATGATAGAGAATCTAGAAGTAGAATTTTGGCATAAATATAAACTCAACGTGAAATTTATTTGAATGAAGAGTTGAAATAAATCTAAGGAAGAGTATATTTCTTGAATAAAAACAAAATGATTGATGACTAATGCTACTTAATATTTTATCAAGAATGTTTTTCTAATGAGAAAGTTAATATGGTGAAATAAATTTACTATTTTAATAAATTTTTTGGGGAATAAAAAAATTGTAATAATCATTTGGACGTGATGAAAAATGAAAAATAAGAAGAGTTGTAAATATTCCAACAAAAAATCTCTAAATCTAAAGAGAAATGTACAATTTTCAAATACCCTACCTTTGATGTTGGTAAATTTTCTTAAAATGAAAAACCTAAGAAGTTTAAAAAAATATACCTTATAAGGTAGAGACAAACAATGGAATTGACTCTAAAAAGAATAAATTTGGGAAAGTCATGTGTGTGGCCAAAATAAAGAAAACTTGGAATTCATGAGTCAAAAAGATCCTTGATTCCAATATTTTTCTTGAAAAATTATGAATCTAGAAAATCATCTGTTATCTCTAGTTTTGATAACAATGAAAATAAAAATAAGACTCTAATAGATGAGAGAAAGGATAATGGCTAATAAATGAAGTAGATAATGGTTCTTGAGAAATGTATTCACAATTCCGGACAATATGGAAGTTTCAGAGGAAAATACTTATTTAATGGGTATTTCTAGTATTGTGATGGTTTGTTCATATGGAAAATATTTGTTGGTTTAACCAACAACATTACCATTATTCTGCAGGTTATGAAAGGCTAGATTTTTCGGGGATTCAATTCCTTCAAAAGAAGAAGTCTAAAATGGATATTTTGAATAAACCGAAGAAAGGTGAATTTATAATTTAAAATATGTTCCAACCATTGGAAACTATTTTTAAATTATTTGATAAACCTTGATCTATTGAAAAATGATTTCTTGTATTGTAATCGATATATAAAATGTTTCATATGAATTATTAAATTCTAGAGTGGAAGAAAGTAAATAAAGAAGAAAAATATTTTGATGTTGAAAACACATTGAAAGAAAAAAAAAGAACTATGGATTCTTAATAGTGGGAGATATTCTAAAAGTATAGGATATTTTAAATTTTTGAATATTGTGAAAGACATCAATGAATGAATAGTAAAATTTAGCAATGATGAATCCTTCAAAATAAATGGTGTTTAATCATCAGTAATTGGGAAATAAAATTTTAATTCCAAGAAAACATTGTATTTTCATTGGATGAGACACAATTTTCTAACTGTTTCACAATTTGGTGATGAGGTTAAAAGCATCATCTTCAGAAATAATGGGTTTGTTGTGAAAAGTGAGGATGTTGGAATGATAGATAAAAGAGACCAATATATAAATCCAAACCAAGTTCAGGTTGGTGAAATATAAAAATATTATTAAATGATCATGTTATAAGATAATCAATTATAGAATAAAATTCTTGGACACATGGGTCCATGAAACAAGAAAAATTTATTTAAATGAAATGGTGTTTGATACATTCTCGATTTTCCATGAGGAAAATATTTGTGTGTCATTATTTGTCAAAAAGAAATGATTACAAACTCTATGAATAAGAATATTTTGATTTTTTCAATACATCCCTTGGAGTTGATTTATGTAACACCCCAAGCTTCCATGTTACATTTCCCTTTGAATAATGTAATAGCTTTCATTGTACGCAACTTCGAGATTCTAACACACTATAGCCAATCAAACTAGCGGTTATGAATATTAATACCCAATTTTTGAAATTTTATAAATTTTACCTTTCAAAATGGACTTCATTTTTGGATTCGTAATATCAAAAATATATTAGGGTGAATTTTTTGTATTTTTCCCAAAACTTTTAATTTTTGATGAATAGTGAAAAAACACTACGTTATTAGTTAAAATAGAATTTTTATTCAAATAATTAGTTATTTTATTTTAATTTATTTTAGGTCAAAATTTTTACATAATACATATATATGATCAACATTATTAAATGGAGTCATTTTATAATAAGTTTAGATATATAAAATTTTATCGAACTATTTACCGTCTTTTACCCACCTCCTAGGAGAATTTGCAAACTTGTATAAAACATACTTTTACCACTTCTGTGTGTTGAATTTCAAAAATATGAGAGACATGATTAATATCAGTAAGTAAAATTCGGTTCAATAAGTTGAAAATAATTTTTTTGAATAGTAACTTTTTACTTTTATTTACCAAAGTTAAAAGTAAATAGGGTAATTAAGGGTAAAAATGATATCATAATTACCCTAACACATGTCCTAATTAAAGTGGATAAGTTTAATTAAACCAAAAAACCATAGGAATAAAATATTATCCTTTAGGTCCACTTAGATTAGATTAGGACATTTATTATTATTTTATTTAAAGAAGAGTTAAAAGAGATAAAATCAAAGATTAATAACTAAACCATATTTAATATGAGGTTATAAATATGATAAATTTGAATATAAATATTCATCTGAAAACTGAAAATATTTCTTATATAAATATATTTTCTTTATAATTCTTATATATTAAATAATTAAATTTATTTATGACACAATGATGATGTAGTAGTTACCTTAATAATGAATGATTAAAATAATTGATATTATAAATATACAAATAAATATAATTTGAAACTTTTAATGAATTAAATTAATTTTTTTGGTTAATATGACATGTTAGGGTTGATTAAAAGAATTTTCTTGAAGTAATAATGTTGTTTTAAATTTAACAAAAACAAAATACCAAATAGTGTCCAAATTGAAAAAAAGTGTTTTTAAAACAAAAATTATATTATTAATTGGTATTCTTTTCCTCAAAATCTACAATTCGACCAAAAGGCTAAAATAATATTATATATGTTATTAAAGAACCACTCGTGGTTCTCTTGGGAGTTTATAGTATGTTTATTAATCATATCTTTAAAAAATACAAATAGACATGGTAAATGTCAAAATATTTAACTTAGAGTTAAATCTACAAGATAAGGTTAATATGGTGACCTAAACCTATCTAAAACCAAATTTTTGAGAGGTTTTAGACCCATACCTACCTTATCCATTAAATAATTCATTTTTCAGCCATTATAAACCGAAAATTATTTTATTATAAAATAATATTTCAAGCTTTTCCTAAAGTGGCCATCGCCTATCTTATAAAAGGACACATCCCCATCTCTCAAATTCACACCTTCAAATCCATTTTTTTCAGCCAACCTCTACCCAAATATCTTCTTAACTATCATACCTTAATCATAGAGTCCTTCCTTTAGTTTTAAATCAAACCTATAAATCCCTTTTGATCAAATCCAAAGGATGAACTTGAAGAAGAGGTAAATATTTCATCACCCTTTTAAGTTCTTTTCTTCTTCCACTTCCTCTTTATCTATTGATTCCATTATAAAATAATAAATACAGTATATTATATATACTGTGATGTTATTATAAATATTTTACAACCATATTCATTATTCTATCCATCCTATAAATGATGAAGTCACCGTACGTGCGTACGTATAGATTACCATCTCCACGTCGTGGTGTAGTTTGTCATTCAAACACTTCATCATTTTGACGGGTATAATAATGAGTATAAATGATGTAAATAATAAACATAAAATGATAATGATTCTATATATATGATATACCATCCAATTATATATGATTTTAATATCAAAGAATGATATTTTTTCTCGTGCGTACATCTCGATTACTATCTCCACGAACGCGATGAGATTCATTCCCCATCGTAATCATTCAAGAATAATTTTCATTTTTTGATTAAAAATAATTCTTATGAACATAAAATCACTCTTTATATTATTGAAATACATCCTATCCATAGGAAACATGGGTTATGTTACCAATCATATAAATTAAAATTAATTAGTTAACACCTAAAATGATGATACTACTGAAATATCATTACCAAAGCCACATTAAAAGATCATGTGTGATATAATATTAATGTATATGGTTCTTATATAATTTAATAACAATTATTTCACCATTATACATGTGTTTAACCTAACCTCGACCAAGGAAAAGTATAATTTAAGGGTTAGTTTTACAATATTTTTATTATCTGAGTATGTTTTTACGTAAGTATCTATTGGGACCTCTTAATCATCCAAAACCATGTTTCATAAAAATATATTCCAAAAAAAATTACTATTTACTAGACTATGGGATAATTTCATTTATACCCTTTTTTGAATTTTTATAAAATGGTTTGGAAGGAATCATTCTATAGTTTTCCAAACAAGGTATCTTATGACCTTTTCGACAAAATTAAGGTAAGAATGTTTTTCAACATATACGGCAGGTGCATCAATTTTCTGCCATTATAACATTGTCAAGTTTTCCTTTAAAATTTTCTAAGAATAATTTCAAAATAAATGTTTTCTTTTATAATTATATGACTCAAATGATTTCAAAATAGAAACGTATATTTCCCTAAATGAAGTTTTGATCTCATCAATGTCAACATCATTTGATAGATTGTGATCTTATTTGAAGTTGATTTATTATGATACCAAACTTCCATATTATATTGATGGTTTTTTGATATGTTTGAATATGTATTTTTTATTTTTATACTATTCATAGTTTATGGATAAAGTGTTGACATTTCATATTCTAGTTTTAATACGATTGTTTATGTTATGCTTAAACCTTTTCATATAAGGAATGCAACGGACATAGTATGTGACAGGTGGATACCATTATAGATCCTCGATGCATTGGTAGGTCTCATTAGACAAACTATTGTCTTAGCATAAGGAGTAGACAAATTTTATTTTTAGTCTTGGCACAAAGCCTTGACTATGTGGTTTTGAAGTCTGGCATTATGCATTCCATCATTATGAAAGTGGTTATTGATATTTCATGTGATTATTCAACTAGTAGAATATCCATATAAATAAGTAAATGGAATCCTTTGATTTTATACTTCACATATTATTCTAATCTTGATGTTTAAAAGGCATTTGTTTTAGTCATACATTGCCTTAAATGTTTATGCTTATTTATGAAAGTTTCCACCATATTTTTATCCTTACTAAGTATCTGGTCTCACCCCTTTCTATGTTTTATTTTCCACAGGATGCGAAGAAGTATATTATGACTGACCTATAGGGATAGTATACGGGATATGATTGTGGCCTATGGAGACGATGTGGGTTTAGTTTTTCATTTTATTATGTAATGTAAAACTTATGAATGTATCTAGTCTTTACAAGGATACTAAACTAATCTATTTTTCGAGACTTGATCTTTTGTGATCTTGGAAATGTTTTTAAATAATGCACTGTCTCTAGGTAACTAGGGTCGGATAATTATAGTTGGTATCAGAGGATGTATTGTACAAAAAATGGAAGCTATATTTATAAAAATTATGATTAGAGAACATTACCCTGAGATAGTCTTTGAGGATTAGTAAAAATAATTTTCTAGAATTTTGGTACTGTAAAGATTTTGCGAGTTTTCCAAGAAATACATCCCTGTCTGGATACAAGCAGGTAGAGGCGGATCTAGAATAGATGAACCTAGGGGTAAAAACTGAAAACACTACTTTGAGTTAGACTTGAACGGGAACTGGTGCCCGATAACGAGCCTTACTGCACTCTTGGTTATGAAATTATCGGGGGATATGCATAGGATAATTCTCATTTTTTTTACAACCCATTATGAAGGTTTTATGAGTATATACGTCTTTAAAGAAAACAATTTTTATGATTAAGGATTATATCCATAAACTGTTCAATTTATGTTAAGTTTTTCACAAGTTTGGAGTTATGTATTGGGATTTATAGACTAATCTAGTATATTCCATTATTTAGAAATGGTGACAAGTGGAAGGAATGTAAAATATATCAATGCATGTAATACATTTTGGGATTTCCCTCCTACTAGAGATAATTATAGTGGAGTTGGCGAAGCAACTAGTGTTCATCACCTTATCATCATATTGCGACAACTCACTCAGTTTATGATTAATAAACTTACTCATATAGAGAACCCTGATCCAAAACATGTAGGATCAATGTTATACCGCTTCATGAGGAAACAAACACAAACATTCCATAAGATTAAAAATCCATTATTATCTTAGAAATGGATAAATTACTTAGAGAAAATATTTCATGCTTTGGGGAGTACCAAAAGGGAAAAAGTTTTTCATGGTAGTTTTTCCCCTCATGGGCGATGCAGATCAATGGAGGTCATTGATTCAAAACAAAAAAGGAATATTATGAAGTATCAAATATGGAATGGGGGAGTTCAAAGATCTTATATTACAAAAAATAATTTCCTCATTAACATAAAGTAGATATAGAAAGACAATTTCCGAGCCAGAGGTAAAACGAGGATGAGAATGTCACAAAATACGAGGTTAATGAAACACGGACAGAAAAATATTTCTCTATGTCTTATGCCTTTAAAGAAAAACTGGAGAAGAAGAGATATTTTGAACACTCTGTAAATGGAAATAAGGGGATGAAGGAAAATGTTTAATATCCATCATCCAGTAAATGTGGGAAGAAACACCACAGTACTTTCTTAATGGGGATGGTAGTCTATTACAAGTATGGTGAAAAGGACCACAAAGATCGTGATTGCAAGGAGAAGAAATCGGTTGTCAATGTTGAATGCTAAAATTGTAGAGAAAAGAGGCATTGTAAAAATTAATTTCTTAAAAACTAAGGTAACTTACCTCAAATAATTCAAAGGAAGAAAGGCCAAGCTTATGTGATCACTACTGCTGAGGTTGAAGCCCCGAAAGACGTGGTGGAAGCAAATTTAATTGTTTTATAAAGTTTAGCCAATGCTTTATTTGATTTTAGATCATTGCATTGTTTCATATCATTCCAATTGACTAAGATAATTAGATATTTTCAATTTGACTTAACAAGGGAGTTGTTAGTCAATACACCTAAGGGAATTATAATCGCAACAATGTTTTGTGAATCAGTTCCCATTAGGGCATATAAATGTTCTTTATCTACTGATGTCATTATTATACCCTTGATGAAATTTGATATAATCCTCAGTATGGATTGGATTTCAAACCATGATGCGAAAATTCATTATAAGAAGAATGAGGTTAAAATTTTCAATGATGATAAGGTGTACCATATATTTAGAGCAGAAACGTCACCAACTGATTTTTATCTAGATTCGCCCCCTGTAGCTCTACTAAATTCAATTATTGGGTAGGATTTGAATGAAAATATTATGGGATAGAAAAATAATCTTTGAATAGAGGACATACCAATTGTGCAAGAATATATTGATGTGTTTCCATAGGATTTACCTGGACATCCTCCAGAACGAGAAATTGGGTTTTCAATTGATTTAATTACTGGTTCAAGGTCCATATCGAAGACCCCTTATAGAATGAGCATTGTGGAATTAGTGGAACTAATGAAACAACTAGATTAATTGAGTAATAATGGATTTATTCTCCTTAGTGTTTCTCCATGGGGAGACCCTATCCATTTTTTATGAAGAAAGATAGATCTATGAGGTTGTACATTGACTACAGGGAGATCAATGCTATAACAATAAATAACAAGTATCACCTACCTCGCATTGATGATTTATTCGACAATCTTCATGGAGCTCGTTATTTTTCAAAGATTGACCTTCAAGATGGATATCATCAGTTGTGTGTGAAGAAGAAAGACATTCCGAAAATAGCACTTCGAACCAAGTACGAGAATTACGAGTTTACAGTAATGCCTTTTTGGCTGACTAATGCACCCTCAATTTTTATAGATCTAATGAAAAAATATTTCAAGGAATATCTTGATGGCTTTATAGTGTTATTTATTGATGATATCCTGGTATACTCCAAAAGCTATTAATATCATGAAAATCACTTGCACCCCATTGTGAAAACCCTCAGAAGAAATGAACTATACGGGATTTTTAGAAAGTTTCAATTCTCGATTCAAGAGATTTATTTTCTTGGCCATCTTGTCTCTAAGGATGGAATATCTGTTGATCCTTCAAAGACCAAGTCAATCCATGAATGGCCAGCACCGACGTATATAAATAAAGTACATAGTTTTATTGGTTTAGTAGGTTGTTATCTCTGTTTTGTCCAATATATTTCCCGATTGGATAACCATTTAACCAAGCTCACACGTAAAGGGGTTAAATTTGTTTGGAAAAAAGAGTGTGAACAATGTTTTGAATAACTGATTAGAAGATTAGTCAATGCTCTTATCTTGACTCAAACATCAGGGAAAGATGTGTTTGTTATTTATAGTGATTATTCAAAGAATGGACTTGGTTTTTTCTTTATGTAGAATGATAGAGTTATTGCCTATGCATCACGACAGCTAATTTTTTTGAGAAAAACTATCCTACTCATGATCTTTAGTTAGTAGCTATAATCATTGCTCTGAAAATATGGAGACAATATCTCTATGGTGTAAAATGTGAGATTTATGCTGATCACATGAGTTTGAAGTATATTTTCTCACCAAAATAACTCATCATCAGGAAAAGGTGATGGATTGAACTACTAAAGGATTATGATTTCACAATAAACTACCACCTGGTGAAGGAAAATAAGGTGGCAGATGCTTTGAGAAAAAGGGATCACGGAGTTTTGAACACGATGAGAGTTGAAAGTGATCTAATTTTCATGGATCTAGTGAATATGGATATGATAATAATCATAGATGGTGAAAAATAAATACATTTTCAAATGGTTTCCAAACAATCTTTACTAGAAAGGATAAAAATTTCTCAGGATGATGATGAGAAGTTTCAAAAGAATATTAAAGTAATGAAGGATGGGAGATTGACTGACTTCATATATGAAGATGGGATTTTGAAATTTGTAAAGAGACATTGTGTTCATGATATACCGGATCAAAAAAGGGAATCATTAGATGATTCTCATAGCTCCAATTTTTCTATACATCAGGATAGCACTAAGATGTAATGAGATTTGAAGGAACATTTTTTGTGGGACAACATGAAGATAAAGATTTCTGATTTTGTGTAAAGATGAATGGTTTTTAAAAAAGTGAAAGATTGAAGGAAACAACCTAGAGAAGTTATGAAACCTCTTCCCATACCTGAGTAGAAATGGGATAATATTATGATAGACTTTGTCATGTGGATACCAACGACTCTGAGGAGGAATGATGCAATATGAGTCATTGTTGATCATCTTACCAAGTCATCACATTTTCTTGCTATAAGAGAAGATTGACCACATCAATGTATAGCAAGACTATATATTCATAAAGTTGTAAGACTTCATGGAGTACCATTATTGATTTGTTCTGATCGTGATCCCCGTTTTACATCATGATTATAGAAAAGCCTTCAGAAAGCCCTGGATACTGACTGTCATTTGATCACTTCCTACCACCCTCAAACTGATGGAAAATCAGAGTACACTATTCAATCCTTATAAGACATGTTGAGATCATTCTCACATGACTTTCAAGGTATGTGGGATCAATATTTACCTCTGATAGAATTTTCCTATAGAAATAGCTTCCATTCATATATTCAGAAGGCACCATGTGAAGCGTTATATGGTAAGATATGTCGCACACCTACTTGTTGGGATGATGTTGGTTAAAGAAAACTCATAGACCCAAAACATGTTAAGGAAAAAATTGAAAAGGTGATGGTTATCAAAACCCACATCAATAAATCCCAACATAGTAAATAGAGTTATGTCAATAACCGAAGGAAGGATTTGGAATTTCAAGTAGGAGACCATGTTTTCTTGAAGGTATCTCCCTAGAAGGGTGTTATATGTTTTGGATTGAAGGGTAAATTGAGTCCCTGGTACATCAGACCTTTAGAAATTCTAGAAAAAATTGGAGTTGTAGCATATCATTTGGTAATGCCTCCAAGTATCTCAAAAGTTCATGATGTGTTCCATATATCACTGTTGTGAAAATATATGTCTGACCCAATGCATGTACTCACCTATGAAGAAATTGAACTGGAACCCAATATGTCTTATTGTGAAGAGTCTATCAAAATTCTTTATACAAGAGAACAAGTGCTGAGAAACTGGACGACTCAACTGGTAAAAGATCTATGGTGAAACCATAAGACCGAAGAAGAAATGTGGGAAATAAAGGAACATATGATGAATAACCACATGAATCATTTTGTGTGGTAGTATTATAGAAATTACGAGGATGAAATTATTTAAAGGATGGGTGAATGTAACACCCCAAGCTTCCACAGTACATTTCCTTTTGAATAATGTAATAGCTTGCATTGTATGCAACTTTGAGTTTCTAACACACCGCGACCAATAAAACTAGCAGTTTAGAACAAAAATACCAACTTTTTGAAATTTTATAAATTTTATCATTCAAAATGGACTTCATTTTAGGATTTGGATTATCAAAATTAGCTTATGGTGAAATTTTGGTATTTTTCTAAAAACTGTAAATTTTTGATGAATAGTGAAAAAACACTTAGTTATTAGTTAAAAGATTCTTTTTATTTAAAGAAATAATTATTTTAATTTAATTTAATTTATTTCAAATTTGATACATAATTTATATAGAGGTTCAATTTAATTTATTGTAGTCATTTTATAATATGTTTAGATATATAAAATTTTATCGAACTGTTTATCCTCTTTTACCCACCTCCCTTGAGCATTTGCAAATTTGTATAAAATTTAATTTTACCGCTTCTATGAGTTGAATTCCAAAAATCCTAGAGACACAGTTAATGTCAATAAGTAAATGGTGGTTCAAAATTATGAAAATAATATTTGGTGAATAGAAACGGTATACTTTTTTTTACCACAGTTAAAAGTAAATAGGGTAATTAAGGGTAAAAATGATATCATAATTAACCTCACACATGTACTAATTATATGGGATAAGTTTAATTAAACCAAAAAAACCTTAGGAATAATATATGAACCTTTATGTCCAATTGGATTAGATTGGGACATTTATTATTATTTTATTTAAAGAATAGTTAAAAGATTTGAAATCAAAGTTTAATAACAAAATCATTTTTAATATTTGGTTATAGATTAGATAAATTCAACTATAAATATTCAATACAAACCTAAAAATATTTCCTACGTAATGGTATTTTAGTTATAATTTATATACATTAAATAATTAAATTTATTAATGACACAATGATGATGCAGTAAATACCTCATTAATGAAATATTAAAATAATTGATATTTTAAATTTCTAAATAAATTTAATTTGAGACTTTTGATAAATTAAATTAATTTTATTGGTTAATATGAGATTTTAAGGGTGATTAAATGAATTTATTTATAAGTAATAATGCTGTTATAAATTACAAAATCAAAATACCAAATAGTGTTAAAATTGACATAAAAGAGTTTTTAAAACAAATATTAAATTATTAATTGGTATTCTATTCCTAAAACTCTAAGACTCGGCCAAATGGAATAAATAAAATTATATATTTCATTAATTAATCACTTTTGATTCTCTTGGAAGTTTATAGTATGTTTATTAACCTTATAATAATAAAATACAATGAGATGTGGTAAATGTCAAACTATTTAAATAAAAGTTAAATATAAAAGATAAGGTTAATATGATAACCTAAACCTACGTAAAACCTATTAGTTGAGATATTTTCAACACATCCCCACTTTAGAATTTAAATAATTCAATTTGGATTCATTATAAACCGAAAATTATTTTATTATAAAATAATATTTCATGATTTTCCTTAAGTGACCCTCAACTCACTTATAAAAGGTCACCTCCCCTTCTCTCAAATTCACACATTTAAAGCCTTTTGGACCATCCAACCCTTGACCAAATATCCCCTCAATTGTCTTATATTCACCCGAGAGGCCTTTTTTTAGTCATAAGACCAACCTATGAATCCATTTTGATCAAATCAATGGGAATAAACTGAAGAAGAGGTAAATATTTCATCACCTCTTTCAAGTTCATTTCTTCTTCCACTTCCTCTTTCATTGTTGTATCCATTCTAAACTAATATATCCAGTATCTTTTATGCACTTTGATTACATTATAAAAATTGTACAACCAAATTCATTATTCTATCCATCTTATAAATGAAAAAGTCACCATATGTGCGTACGTACAGATTATTGTCTCCATGCCGTGTTGTAGTTTGTTATTCAAGCACTTCATCATTTTGATGTGAATAATAATGAGTATATGTGATGTAAATAATAAATATAACATGATAATTATTCTTTATATATGATATACCATCCATTAATATATGATTTTAATATCAAATGAATGATATTTTCGCTTGTGCGAACGTTTGGATTACCGTCTCCACGATCACGATGAGATTCATTCCCCATCGTAATCATTCAAGAATAATTTTCCTTTTATGATTAAAAATAATGTTTATTATAATAATATCATTATTAATATGAATCAAATACAGCCTATCCATAATAAAAATGGCTTATGTAACCAAGTATATAATGGAAAACGAACCAATTAACACCCAAAATGATGATACTACTGAAATATCATTAACAATGCAATATTAAAAGATCATATATGATATCATATTATTGTATATGGTCATTGTATTATTTAAAAAAAATTATACCACCATTATACTAGAGTTTAACCTACCCTGAAACACAGAAATGTAAAATGTAAGGGTTAATTTTACAATCTCTTTATTATCGAAGGTTGTTTTTACATAAGTATCTAATGGGACATCTTTATCATCTACATCCATGTATCTTAAAAATGCATTCCAAAACATTTTAACTATTTACTAGACTATGGGTTAAATTCATTTAAACCCTTTTTTTTTACTTTTTATAAAATAGTTTGAATGGAATCTTTCCGTCGTCTTCCAAACAAGGAACCTGAAGAACTTTTCGAAAAAATTATCGTAAGAATGTTTTTTTAACTTATATGGAGGGTGTGGATATTTTTCACCATTATAACATCTTCGAAGATTCCCTTACAAGATTTTAAGAATATTTTCAAAATCACTATTTTATTTTATAATTATATGACACTTAAATCATTTAAAAATATAAATAGATATTTCTCTAAAAAAAGTTTTCATTTCATCTATGTCAACATCTTTTGATGAATTATGAGCTTATTTTAAGTTGATTTATTATCATACAAAACTTCCATATTGTATTGAGATTTTTGTGATATGTTTGACTTTGGATGTGTTATTTTTATACGATTCATGGTTTATGTATAAAGTATTGACATTTTATATGATAGTTATAATACAAATGTTTATGTTATTTTTAAACCTTTTCATACGAGGAATGCATTGAACATAGTATGTGAAGGGTGGAGCCCACTATAGCTCTTCGATGCATCAGAAAGTCTCATGAGACAAAATAGTGACTTGGTACAAGGCCTTGACAAAAAAATTTTGTAGTCATGGCACAAGGAATTGACTATGTGGTTATGAAGTATGGAATTATGCATTCCATCATTATGAAAGTGGTTATTGATATTGCATGTGATTATTCAACTAGTATAATATCCATGTGAATAAGTAAATGGAATTTTTTTATTTTATCTTTTCCATATTATGCTGATGTTCAAGTTTAAAAGACTTTTGTTTTAGTATTACACTGCCTTAAATGTTTATGCTTATTTATGAAAGTTCCTGGTATATTGTTATCCTTACTGATCATCTGATCTCACCCGTTTCTATGTTTTACTTTTCCTAGGATGCAATGAAGTATATTATGACTGACCCTTAGGGATAGGATAAGGGACATGTGTTTGTCCTATAGAGACTATGTTGTTTTCATTTTTCATTTTATAATGTAATGTAAAACTTATGAATGTATATAGTATTTCCAAGGTTACTAAACTAATCAGTTTTTCCAGACATGATCTGTTTTGATCATGCCAATGTTATGTAATAATACACCGAATCTGGGTAAATAGGGTTGTGGTGTTACAATGTATTCAGATATTTTTGGGCCCATAACCAAAAAATGATAATTTCAAGAAAATAACATCACTAATTTTATTTATGACTTCAGTTTCATCAAATGTATTTTGTATATGTAACATAAGAGAGATTATTTGAAAATTTTTAAATGTTTTAGAAAGAAAGATGAGGACAAATGTGAAAATTATATAAAGAAGTTAACAACTGAAATTGGTGGTGAATAGATAAGTGATGAATTTTAGAGTTACCTATAGAATCATGGAATTTTTCATCACTATAGTTCCCCATAAGCACCTAAATGAAATTGGGTTGCTGAAAGAAAGAATATAAGTGTGTTTAAAAAGGGAATAACTATATTACGTAAACATGGCCTCTCACAATACTATTAAAGGATAAAATGAGTATTTCTGTTTATAATAAATATTTATGATGAATGGGCTTAGTTTAGATATGACTCCATATGAATTTCATTAAGGAAAAATCAATTTTTGAACAACATTAACAATTTTGAAATTCCATTTATTATAAAAAATAATGGTGGAGACTGTGGAAATTTTGAGCATAAAGGTGAAGATGTAATTTTTCGTAGCTACGATTTACAGTGAAGCGGATATAGATGTTTCAAAAAATAAACTAGAAGAATTATTGATTTAACTATATTAAAGGTAATTGAAATGGTAGATAAAGATAAACATTCTCAGTAAAATTATAATTACGAGAAATATTGTACTAAAAACTACTCTGATAAGGATACTACTATTTTAATCCTTCTTAAGAAGAAAAATTAGACATAGTTATTTCCAGTGATAATGAAGATACTCCAAAATATCATCCTTGGATGAGGAAGAATGTGGAATATAAGAACATTACTGGTGATCAACATCAAAAATTTTAAACTAGAAAAAAAAAATTTCCATTATAAAGGCTTATTTATAATCAAATGTGGAGTCGAATGATGTAAAAGAATATTTTGATCATCCAAAATGGGATCAAGAAATAAATGAAGATTTGGATCAAATAGAAATGAATGATACATGGGAACTCATAACCAATCCTAAAATCAAAAACATCATTGGTACAATATGGGTTTTTCGATAAAAGTTGAATAAATAAGTTGAAGTAATAACAATCAAATAAATATATATTTTCATAAGGAATTCACAAATTGAAGGAATTGATTTTGAGGAAACCGTTTCTCTTGTGTAAAATATAGAAATAATTAGAATCTTTCTTTCTATTCCTAAACAATTATGTTATAAGATCATTCAAATGGATTTCAAATCAATATTCATGAATGGTGATCTTGATGAGGAAGTTTACATTAAAAAACATTGTTTTTTTATTTTAGGGAAAGATGAATGTTATGTGTGTATATTGAAAAAGGATTTTTATGGTCTATAAAAAAGATTATAGGGAATGGTTATCCAATTTAGATACCTTATTATGGAAAATGAATAATAAAAAGGGAAGGGGGGACACAAATATTTACTTCATTGAATGTCAAGAGTATTCCTTAATTTTAATTGTTTATATTAATGACAATATAATTATTTATATTGTTGAAAGATGTTATGAAATGTTTTATGAAGAGGTGTAAATGGTTTTTGGAATGTATGTGGTGGGGGAAATTGTAACACCCGAGGCTTTTATGTTATATAAATCATCAAAGGAATCTTTTTCTACACAACACTTTCTTGGCTTTCTTTACACGAAATCGCGACCTTCCTCGATAGCCTACGTCGTACGCAATACCGAGTTTCACTAAACAACGATATGCTATTAAAATGTTTTTAAAACTAGCTGTTATGAATAGTAATAACCACTTTTTGAAATTTTATAAATTTTATTTTTCAAAATGGACTTCATTTTTGGATTTGGAATATCGAAATTAGCCTAGGGTGAAATTTTGGTATTTTTCTTAAAACTTTCAATTTTTGATGAATAGTGAAACCACTAAGTGGTAGTTAAAAACTGAATTTTTCATAAAACTTAATTTTACCGCTTCTGTGAGTGGAATTTCAAAAATCCGAGAGACACGATTGATGTCAGTAAGTAAAATGTGGTTCAATGAGATGAAAATAATTTTTTGGTGAATAGTAACTTCTTACTTTTTTTTACCACGGTTAAAAGTAAATAGGGTAATTAAGGGTAATGATGATATTATTATTACCCTAACACATGTCCTAATTCTTTTGGAAAAGTTTAATTCGACCAAAAACAAACTTAGGAATAAAATATGACCATTTAGGCCCACATGGATTAGATTAGGACATTTATTATTAATTTATTTAAAGAATGGTTAAAATAGTTAAAATCAAAAGTTTAATAAGTAAATAATTTTTAATATGGGGTTATACATAAGATAAATTCGACTATAAATATTCATTATAAAACTAAAAATATTTCCTACATAATGATATTTTATTTGTAATTTTGAGACATTAAATAATTTAATTTATTTATGACACAAAGATGATGCAGTAATTATCTTATTAATGAAATATTGACATAATTGATGTTATAAACATCAAAATAAATGTAATTTGACACTTTTTATAAATTCCACAAATTTTATAGGTTAATATGACATGTTAGTATTGATTGAATTAACTTTTTTCGAACTAATCATTCTGTTATGATTTTCACAAAAATCAATTACTAAATAGTGTCAAAATTGACATAAAATGGTTTTTAAAACAAATATTATATTAGTAATTGTTATTTTATTCCTAAAAATCTAAGGTTCGGCCAAATGACATAGATAAGGTTATATATATTAACAATAAACAACTTTGGGTTCGTTTGGCTTCTTATAGTAAGTTTATTAACCTTATAGTATAAGAACACAAGAAGTCACGGTAAAAGTAAAATTATTTAACTTAATGTTAAATCTAAATGATAATGTTAAAATAGGAACCTAAACTTGTCTAAATTCTATTGGATGAGAGTATTTCGACCCATCCCCACCTTAGCTTCTATATATATCAATTTGGAGCTATTTAAAACCGAACTTGACTTTATAATAAAATAATATTTTTAGTTTTCCCAAAGGTGCCCCTCTCCTCCCTTATAAAAGGGAACCTCCTCCCCCTCTTCCTCACAACACTTTGAGCCTTAAATCTCGTCAAACCCCTGACAATTCCTCCTATACACTTCCATAGAGTAATTCTAGAGTTCCTGGTCTTCTTAAAAGACCAATTTTAGTGCCCTAAAGGAAGGTCTCAAAGAAGCACGTCAAAGAAGAGGTAATGTCCGTTACCGATTCTTTCATCTTTATTTCTTCTTCCACTTCTTCTTCTTTAGTTGTTTCATTATGAATTAATAACATCAGTATCACTAATATACTGATATGTTATTATAAGTATGAAACAACCCTATTTCACCATCTATCCATCCTACGGAAAAATAAATCACCGTGCATGCGTACGTACGGAATACCGTCTCCACGCTGTGGTGTAATCTATTTTCCACCACCACCTTACTTGGATGGGTATAATGGTGTAAATAATGACTATATATGACTATTATAAAGTGATACTAATTCTGAAATATTATACATACACTCCAATACAATTCCACGATCATAGGAACGATATCATCACTCGTGCGTACGTACGAAATACCGTCTCCACGATGTGATGCGACTCGTTCTACATGATCTTCATTTAATAATGATTATATAAATGAATTGAATGAATAAATATGATATATATTACACTAATACCATTCTTTATATGAGGTATCTATAACCTAAAGAGAAGAATAAGAATTTATTCGACAAAACACGCATAAGAACAAAAAGTTATAAACACACGAATAACTAGTAGCAATGAAATATTACTACTAAAAAGCTAAGAATATGACCTAATATGATATCATAAAAATAAGAATGATTCTATAATAAGTAAATAACATTATTTAAATCATTATACAGGAGTTTCGGACACGTACAAATCAAATCAGACCTAAGGTAAGGGAAATATCACAATCACATTTTTGTCCGAGATTGTTTATACTTTGGAATATACTGGGGTGTATTTTATCATCCACATCCATGTTTCCTCAATATGTAATATTATTTCCATTCACCTAAAAAAAATTTAATCCAATTTTACCCTTTGGTGAGTTTTTATTAAAAGATATGAAAGGAATTTGTTGTCTTTTTTCGTACGAGGTACTTTTTGACTTTTCTGATAAAAGTACAAGAAGAATGTTATTTTTAAATTATACGGAATGAATGGATTTTTAAAAAATTATTTCTAAGAATATTCCTTTACATGTTTTAAAGTTTATTTTTAATCAACTTCTTTTAGTTTATAATTGTACGACATGTTAAGAAAGGAAAAGTGTTTTTGAAGTAGAAAGGATATTTTTCTCAAGAATGGAGTTCAAATGTTTTATCAAAATTATTTTCCATATAAGATAATAAAGGGTTCTGTTTCTATCCCTATTATTACATTTATTTTATTACTTTGTTATGGAATTATATTTTTATGAATCCATTTATCTTATATGAATTGTTTTATGATGCCACGATGTTTAAGATTCCCATTTTTGTTACATGGGTTATGCAATGATGTATGATTTATGATTTTGTGGCACACATAAGAATGGTATCATTATGAGATGTGTGGGACCTATATCTCCCTCCAATGCATTGGGTAAAGATTTTATATCTCATGAGATAGACTAGGCTGGAATGGTAGGTTATTCCGGTTCAGTGAAGGAGGACTGAAACGAGGGTAACTCGGTTCAGAGATGGACTTTGTCCACTAAGATAGTCTTGTCAATGAGTCTTGACTAATAAGAAATGATTCTCTATGATTAGGTGTGTATGCCACAAAGTTTCATGTTTTATGTTATGATTATTGTGATTACATTTCACTGCCTTGATTTATCCCATGTTATGAAATTATGATCTCTTTTGCAGGTTAAGATTTCCAAAAGTTATGTGCTTATGTATACGATGTGATTGATATTTCTTTTGTTTACCCTTACTGAGAATTTAAGCTCACCCTTTTGTATGTTTTCTTTTCCTAGGTCAGGAAGAAGGTTATTAAGTAATATATGCCAAATGGGACTATAGATATGATGAAATAAATGGGAGACTATGTAGACGCTTTATGAACCAGTTGTTTATGTTTCCCAGTTTCTAAAGACACTATACCTATACGGTTATTTCGTGGTTTTGTTATATGTTGTAATAAGTATTCTTCAATTTTGAAGTATTAACAATATATGTAGCGTATGGGTCGTTATAGTTTGTATTAGAGGAAAGGTATAGTCAACCTTTGGAAACTAGGATGTGAAAGCCTTAGTAAGAACCCTAAGGATATGTCTAAGCATAGAACACAATCTTAGTGTTTTAGAAATGGCCATGAATAACCTAGGATAAGACCTTAAGTGTGAAATATTATTCTTGATTATGTGGTTTTCCTATTATAATTAGTGTTGCACACACTATTCTTCTTGGTTTTAGCCAATGGCTGGAACCTGAAGGAATCATGTTAATGCGGAATGTGACGGGCAATGCAATGATTGTCCCCCTAAGCAACCAAACATTATGGGAGCTGGAATGAAAAATCTTGTAGCCATGATCACACAACTTTCTCAAGCTATGAATCATGCAAGACTTCCAAACGAGAAAAGGAAGGAGCAACATTTTGATGAATCTTTCATGAGACAGCGTCCACCTTCTTTCAGCGGGTCTACTGATCCATTAGTTGCTGAACAATGGATTAGGACTACTGAAAAGATATTTTCAGTTCTTCAATGTTCTGAGCATGATAATGTCATCTTAGCAGTGTATCGTTTGGAAGGTGATGCTGATCAACGGTGGAATCTTATTAAGAATACGAGGCAAAGGGATGAAATTGAGTCCATGGAATGGGACGAGTTCAAGAACTTATTTTTCAATAAGTACTTCCCTCGTATTCTTCGAACAAAGATGGAGAAAGAGTTTCTTGAACTGAAGCAAAAGGATGACGAATCTGTTGGTACCTATGAAGCAAATTTTACAAGACTTGCAAGGTACGCTTCTGGTATTATTATCCAACCTGAGAGTAAGATCGATCGATTCTTTAGTGGATTAAAACCAAGTCTTCAATGGGTGTTAGCCATAAGGGACTTCAATATCTACGAGGAAATCGTTCGATGTGCTCTCAAAGTTGAGATGGAGATTGAAGTAACCCATCAGTCATATGGGTTTGATAAGAAGAGGAAAATAGAATTCAAAATAAAATCTAAAGAGCACACTAAAAAGAAGATGAGCTTTCTCTTATGCTCAATGTGTAGAAAGAAACATGGAGGTAGTTGTCTTAAAGGGACAAGTAAATGTTTCAAATGTGCAAAGGAAGGTCATCGGGAATTTGAATGCCGCGATGATGGGAAGAATATGTATAATGATGCAAACAAAGTAAGGGATACACAGAATGAAACTACTACACATCAATGTTTCAAGTTTAAGGATATGGGACATTATGCCAATAAATTCCCTAATCCAAGGGTTGATGATGATGGTCGACGTCAACAAACTCATAAGGCTAAAGACAAAGGAAAGTCACATGAAATTTCTATCAGCGATGTGGAGTATGATAACGATGTGGTGAAAGGTACACTTACCATCCACTCTAAAGTAGAAAATGTTTTATTTGATTCTGTATCCACCCACTCTTTTATTTCTGAAAAATTTTCTAAGGGTATCACCGTATTACCTCAACAATTAGATGTTGAGTTAGCTGTGACAACACCTAATGGCACAACAGTCGCATCAAAAGTTTATAATTCTTCTCCGATCGAAGTTTGTGGGAAAGTGATTCCTGCAAATCTTGTGATCCCTCATATAGTGGAATTTGATGTGATTCTTGGCATGGATTGCCTTTCTTTATATGGATCTCATATCAATTTCCAAAGAAGGGAAGTCACATTTCATATTCCAGATCAATCTATGATCATCTATCAATGCAAAGATGAACATAACCTTCTAGTGGAAATTTCTTCCATTTTATGGGTATTGATTCCACTAAATGAAGGTTATTTATCTCAAATGGTTGGTGAGAAACTCACGATTAAGAATATGCCCATTGTACGAGAGTTTTATGATGTCTTTCCGGAGGAATTACTGAGTCTTCCACCGAATCGTGAAGTTGAGTTTTCAATAGAACTCGTACTGGGTGATTTGCCTATTTCAAAGACACCTTATAGAATGGCCCCAATTGAGTTGCGAGAATTGAAGTATCAACTCCAAGAGAATCTTGATAAGGGATTGATACGCCCTAGTGCATCACCTTGGAGAGCACCTATTCTATTTGTTAAGAAGAAAGATGGATCAATGAGACTCTGCATTGATTATCGAGAACTTAACAAGATCACTATCATGAACAAATATCCTCTCCTGCGCATTGATGACCTATTTGACCAACTATGCGGAGCTCAATAATTTTCCAAGATTGATCTTCGTTAAGGGTATCATCAATTAAGGGTCAAAAGGGAGTATATACCAAAGACGACTTTCCGTACAAGGTATGGACACTATGAATTTATAGTGATGACATTTGGTCTTACTAATTCCCCTGTTATCTTCATGGATCTGATGAATAGAGTCTTTAGAGACTATCTTGATCAATTTGTTGTAGTCTTTATAGACGATATTCTTGTCTATTCAAAGAGCAAGGAAGAAAATGAATATCACTTGAGAATTATATTGAAGACCCTGAGAAAGGAGAAGCGTTATGCCAAATTTAACAAGTGTGAATTTTGGCTTCAAAAAGTAGAATTTTTGGGTCACATAATCTCAAAAGAGGGGATATCTGTGGATCCAGCAAAAACAGAGGTTATCGAAAGATGGTCGAGACCAACAACAGTAACTGAGATCTGAAGTTTTCTTGGTTTGGCTGGATATTATCGAAGTTTTTTGAATGATTTTTCACGATTATCTAATCCACTCACCAAGTTGACTCAGAAAGGAGTTAAGTTTGTTTGGATGGAGGAATGTGAAGAGAATTTCAAGGAGTTGAAAAGAAGGTTATCCAGTGCACCTGTGCTCACACTGCCCTGTAGTGGAGAACGGTTTGTGATATATAGTGATGCATCCAAGAAGGTATTGGGGTGTGTTCTTATGAAAAATGATATAGTGATAGCTTATGCCTCACGACAATTAAAAATCCATGAGCAAAATTACCCAACACATGATTTGGAGTTAGCTGCGGTAATCTTTGCATTGAAGATTTGGAGACATTACCTTTATGGTGAAAGCTGTGATATTTAAACTGATCATAAAAGTTTAAAGTATATTTTCACACAAAAGGAGCTGAATATGCACCAAAGAAGATGGTTGGAGCTGATTAAGGATTATGACTGCTCAATCCATTACCACCCTGGGAAAGCAAACAAAGTGGCAGATGCATTAAGTCGACAAGACCATGCTAGTTTATCCATGGTGAGGATCACAAAAGATCCAATATTTATGGATTCACAAAGGATGGATCTTGGAATTATAATGGAAGGGGAAAAATCTTATCTTTCTCAAATGAATGTTCAACCATCTATACATGTGAAGATTAAAGAGGCACAGAAAGGAGATATAGAGTTACAAAAGAAGGTGAGAAATGTTCCTGAATTCAACCTTGATTGTGATGGGATAATAAAGTTCAGGAATCGGGTTTGTGTTCCTCCCATCCCCGAATTAAAGAAGGAGCCGCTGGATGAGGCTCATAGTTCTTCATTCTATATTCATCTTGGAAGCACGAAGAAGTATAGGGACCTGAAAGAGTACTTCTGGTGGGATGGCATGAAAAGAGATTTTGCTGAATATGTCTCTCGATGCGTGGTTTGTCAACAAGTTAAAGCTGAGAGACAGAAGTCTAAGGGGATGTTATAACCATTTCCCATACCCGAATGGAAATGGGAAAACATCACTATGGACTTTGTCACAGGACTTCCTAAAATATCCAAAGGCAATAATTCTATTTGGGTCATAGTTAATCGTCTTACAAAATCTGCACACTTTATTTCTATTAGAGAGGATTTCTCTCTGGATTAGCTTGCCAGGATATATGTAAAGGAAGTGGTAAGATTGCATGGAGTAATAATTTCTATTATATCTTATCAAGATCCGAGATTTACCTCGAAGTTCTGGGAAAGTCTTCAGCATACTATGGATACAGAGTTGAGTTTCAGCACTGCTTATCATCCTCAGACAGACGGTCAGTCTGAGAGAACAATTCAAACCCTAGAAGATATGTAGAGAGCTTGCTCTATGGATTTCAAAGGTGGTTGGGATCAACACCTACCTTTGGTGGAAGTTTCTTATAATAATAGCTTTCACTCCAGTATTCAGATGGCTCCTTATGAAGCTCTCTATGGAAAGAAATGCAGGACTCCAACTTGCTGGGATGAAGGTGGGGAAAGAAATCTTTTAGGACCTGATCTCATTGATGAAATGGAAAAAAGGTCAGATCTATTCAACAACACATAAGAGCAGCTCAGAGTCGACAAAAAAGTTATGCCGAAAACCAAAGAAAATACCTAGAGTTTGAAGTGGGTGATAAAGTGTTCTTACGAATAACTCCCTGGAAGAGGGTTATGAGATTTGGAAAGAAGGGGAAGTTGAGCCCTAGATATATCGGTCCTTTCGAAATACTGGATCGTGTTGGGAAGGTAGCTTACTGATTGGTGCTTCCACCGAATCTCTCTCAAGTTCACGATGTCTTCCATATATCTCTCCTGAGAAATTACATACCTGATCCTTCACAGGTACTCAGCTCAGAAGTTGTACCACTGGAGCAAGATCTTGTTTATGAAGAACAACCGATAGAGATTCTCGATCGTAGCGAAAAAGTCCTACGAAACAAGACCACTCGATTGGTGAACGTTTTATGGAGGAACCACAAATTAGAAGAAGCTACATGGGAGCTTGAGGATATGATGAGGGAGAGGTATCCTCATCTGTTTGTTACAATGTGACGAATTTCGAGGGCAAAATTCATTTTAAGGGGGGTAGAATGTAACACCCGAGACTTTTATGTTATATAAATCATCAAAGGAATATTTTTATACACAACACTTTCTTGGCTTGCTTTACATGAAATAGCGACCTTGTTCGATAGCTTGCGTCGTACACGATACCGAGTTTCACTAAACAACGATATGCTATTAAAATATTATTAAAACTAGCCATTATGAATAGTAATAACCACTTTTTGAAATTTTACAATTTTTTTTTTCAAAATGGACTTCATTTTTGGATTTGGAATATCGAAATTAGCCTAGGGTGAAATTTTGGTATTTTTCTGAAAACTTTCAATTTTTGATGAATAGTGAAACCACTAAGTGGTAGTTAAAAAACTGAATTTTTCATAAAATATAATTTTACCACTTCTGTGAGTGGAATTTCAAAAATCCGAGAGACACGGTTGATTTCAGTAAGTAAAATGTGGTTCAATGAGATGAAAATAATTTTTTGGTGAATAGTAACTTTTTATTTGTTTTACCACGGTTAAAAGTAAATAGGGTAATTAAGGGTAAAGATGATATTATTGTTACCCTAAAAAATGTCCTAATTCTGTTGGACAAGTGTAATTCGACCGAAAACAAACATAGGAATAAAATATGACCATTTAGGCCCACTTGGATTAGATTAGGACATTTATTATTAATTTATTTAAAGAAGGGTTAAAATAGTTAAAATCAAAAGTTTAATAAGTAAATAATTTTTAATATGGGTTTATACATAAGATAAATTCGACTATGAATATTCATTAGAAAGCTAAAAATATTTCCTACCTAATGGTATTTTATTTGTAATTTTTAGACATTAAATAATTTAATTTATTTTTGACATATATATGATGAAGTAATTATCTTATTAATGAAATATTGACATAATTGATGTTATAAACACCAAAATAAATGTAATTTGACACATTTTATGAATTCCACTAATTTTATAGGTCAATATGACATGTTAGTATTGATTTAATTAATTTTTTTCGAAGTAATAATTCAGTTATGATTTTCACAAAAATCAATTACTAAATAGTGTCAAAATTGACATAAAATAGTTTTTAAAACAAATATTATATTAGTAATTGTTATTTTATTCCTAAAAATATACGGTTCATCCAAATGACATAGATAAGGTTATATATATTAATAATAAACAACTTGGGGTTCTTTTGGCTGCTTATAGTAAGTTTATTAGCCTTATAGTATAAGAACACATGAAGACAAGGTAAAAGTAAAATTATTTAACTTAATGTTAAATCTAAATGATAAGGTTCAAATAGGAACCTAAACTTGTCTAAATTTTATTGGATGAGAGGATTTAGACCCATCCCCACCTTATCTTCGAAATATATCAATTTGGAGCTATTTAAAACCGAAATTGACTTTATAATAAAATAATATGTTTAGTTTTCCCAAAGGTGCTCCTCTCCTCCCTTATAAAAGGGCACCTCCTCCCCCTCTTCCTCACACCACTTTGAGCCTTCAAGCTCAGACAACCCCTGACAATTCCTCTTCTCCACTTCCCTAGAGACATCCTAGAGGTCCTGGGATTCTTCAAAGACCAATTTTAGTGCCCTAAAGGAAGGTCTCAAAGAAGCACTTCAAAGAAGAGGTAATGTCCGTTACCGATTCTTTCATCTTTATTTCTTCTTCCACTTATTATTATTTAGTTGTTTCATTATGATGTAATAAAATCAGTATCACTCATATACTGATATGTTATTATAAGTATGAAACAACCCTATTTCACCATCTATCCATCGTACGGAAAAATAAATCACCGCGCGTGCGTACGTACGGAATACCGTCTCCACGCCGTGGTGTAATCTATTTTCCACCACCACCATACTTGTATGAGTATAATGGTGTAAATAATGACTATATATGACTATTATAAAGTGATACTAGTTATTAAATAGTATACATACACACCAATACAATTCCACGATCATAGGAATGATATCATCACTCGTGCGTACGTACGGAATACCGTCTCCACGATGTGATGTGACTCGTTCTACATGATCTTCATTTAAAATTGATTATATAAATGAATTGAATGAATTAATATGATATATATTACACTAATACCATTCTGGAAATGAGGTATCTATAACCTAAAGAGAAGAATAAGAATTTATTCGACAAAACACGCATAAGAACAAAATGTTATAAACACCTGAATAACAAGTAGCAATGAAATATTACTACTAAGAAGCTAAGAATATGACCTAATATGATATCATAAAAATAAGTATGATTCTTGAATAAGTCAATAACATTATTTAAATCATTATACAGTAGGTTCGTACACGTACAAAGCATATCGGACCTAAGGTAAGGGAAATATCACAATCTCATTTTTATCCGAGATTGTTTATACTTTGGCATTTACTGGGGTATATTTTATCATCCAAATCCATGTTTCCTCAATATTTAATATTATTTCCATTCACCTAAAATTTTTTAAATCCAATTTTACCCTTTGGTTAGTTTTTAGTAAAAGATATGAAAGGAAACTTTTGTCTTTTTTCGTACGAGGTACTTTTTTACTTTTCCGACAAAAGTACGAGAAGAATGTTTTTTTAACTTATACGGCATGAATGGATTTTTAAAAAATTATTTCTAAGAAGATTCATTTACACGTTTTAAAGTTTATTTTTAATCAACTTATTTTAGTTTATAATTGTACGACATGTTAAGAAATGAAAATTGTTTTTGAAGTAGAAAGGATATTTTCCTCAAGAATGGAGTTCAAATGTTTTATAAAAATTATTTTCCATCTAAGATAATAAAGGGTTCTGTTTATATCCCTATTATTACATTGATTTGATTATGTTGTTATGGAATTATATTTTTATGAATCCCTTTATCTTATATGAATTTTTTTTATGATGTCACGATGTTTAAGATTCCCATTTTTGTTACATGGGTTATGCAATGATGTATGATTTATGATTTTGTGGCACACATAAGAATGGTATCATTATGAGATGGGTGGGACCTATATCTCCCTCCAATTCATTGGATAAAGATTTTATATCTCATGAGATAGACATGGCTGGAATGGTAGGTTATACTGGTTTAGTGAAGCAGGACTGAAACGAGGGTAACTCGGTTCAGAAATGGACTTTGTCCACTAAGATAGTCTTGGAAATGTGTCTTTACTAATAAGAAATGATTCTCTATGATTATGTGTGTATGCCACAAAGTTTCATGTTTTAAGTTATGATTATTGTGATTACATTTCACTACCATGATTTATCCCATGTTATGAAATTATGATCTCTTTTGCAGGTTAAGATTTTCAAAAGTTATGTGCTTATGTATACGATGTGATTGATATTTCTTTTGTTTACCCTTACTGGGCATTTGAGCTCACCCTTTTGTATGTTTTCTTTCCCCAGGTCAGGAATAATGTTATTAAGTAAGATATGCCAAAAGGGACTATAGATATGATGAAATAAATGGGAGACAGTGTAGACGCTTTATAAACCAGTTGTTTATGTTTCCCAGTTTCTAAAGACATGATACCTATACGGTCTGTTCGTGGTTTTGTTATAAGTTGTAATAAGTATGCTTCAATTTTGAAGTATTAAAAATTTATGTAAAGTATGGGTCGTTATAGAAATGAAATAGTTTCTTGGGTTAAAAATCATAAAAAAAGAGAAATTCAGTCTTTTTTATCAAGAAAATTATGCTAAAGATCTTATTATTAGGCTCATCATGGAAAAATAAAAATCTCTTTTTCACACCGATATCTATGGGAACTATGTTTTCTAAAGATGGAGAACGAAAATTAGTTGTTAAAATTAATTATGAAATATGATTGGAAGTTTTTGATATTTTTCTACCTTAATAACTGAAATTTTTATGTTTTTACATTAGGTGAATGATTTCAATGTGATTTAAAATAATCTTATTTACTTTTTGAAAAAATAATTATCAGATACATGAATGGTACAGAAAATTTCAGAATCCATTATGATAGCTCAAAAGGTATTGACATGTTTGGATATTATGATGCAAATTGGGAGAGAAATGTTAATAATAGAATATCTGCATCTGGTATAGTATTCATTATGAGGAAAATTGTATTAATTGGAATTCAATGAAATATAATTTAGTAACTCTCAATATGGATGTAGGTGAGTATTATTATGATACTCAATCTCCTACTCAACATATGTGTATGAAAACACATTATAATATTTACATATTGAAGTGAAGTTTCCATTTATATAGGTTTGTGACAATAAACATACAAAACCATAACTATAATTAAATTTCAACATTATTGTTCAATAAATATTGATATCATATATCATTTCATCCAATATAACGTGGAGAAGAATGAATTAAAGATAGAGTATGTTCTAACATTATATAATGTTACTGATATTTTCAAAAAAAATTACTGAATGAATGTTTTTCTAAATTATGGTCGACAAGGGTTTCCAACCTCATTCTCATCAAGGTTGAGTTATTTATTTATTTTCAAACAATCATATTATCTTTGGATAGTGTTTTCAAGGGTGATAGCTATATGGTTTCATAAATATATCTTTAAAATGAATGTTGGGGGGTTTGTTGAAAATCTATGAATTCAACATTATTTTCCATGTAGACTATTCTAACTATATTTTGGAGTGGTTGTAGGAAATGAATTGTTTTTCATTCACAGAATTTTGAAGTGATATAGAATAAATAAGTTGAATATGTTTTCATAATCACTTGTTTTGGACTTCAGGTTTTTTTGTTCGTGATTCTTGATTCATACAAAGACTTAGATCAAATAGGATTATAAATGACAATATGGTATCCATTTCTTCAGAATAAAAAGTTTAGTGATTAATGAATGAAGTTTGACACCAAAATTCAAAGGGGATTATTTTTTTGAATAATATGACAAGGAAGGTGATTATTTTAAAAAAAATTCTTTTTTGTCAAGGGATGTTTTTGATGAAATGAAATCTCCCCACTTTATTTGGTGATAATTGTATTCAATAAAATTGAACTCAAAACTTGTTTTTATAAAATTTAGACTTACTTTTCTAAAAATATCTATCATATCGAGAGGAATATATTTTAATAAAAAGTGTAAATTGTGTTGAAAATTAATCATACTAGATGTAAATGGTCATCATAATTGGATAATCAGAGTCTGCATGACTACAATAAATTAAATGTGTCTATTTTTTTTAAATTCTCATAAATCACCAGTATGTGGTAAAATATATGATGCAATTTTTATGAAATAAATGGGGAGTGAAATAGATGTTTCTAATTTTACTCAGATATATTGGATCTGGATGAAAAGAATAGGGTGTTGGTGGTCATATTCTGGCCAAATGAATTCTAGAATGTTTTTTTCAGGATTAGGATGGTAAATTTGTTGGTGAGGATGAGGAAGAAAAATATTGTACTAAAGAATTTATACTGAGGTAATTCATAAATAGAAATATTATAATTAGTATAATTATTTACAAACTAATTGTATTTGGGCCAATATTTTTCTAAACAATATTACTTGTGTTGGATGTAAATAAAGAAGATGAATAGAATGGAATGTTACGATAAATTATAATGTAAATATGATGATGCTAAAACTATTATAAAATGGATTCTATATCCTGAAGGGAGTCATGAAATAATCATGTGTTTGGAAAGAATAGAGTTTCTTAAATAGAGGTTTTTTACACTGGTCCATTGTATTCAGGATAACATCATAATGAGGAAAATTGTTTTCAAAAAGATAGATGGAAAATTAATTTATTTGAAGCTGATGAAAATCATAATAATAGATATCGGTCCAAAATTATGTAAACCATTTTAATGGGGTTTAATTATTATTTTTTGTTTCATCAAGTGGGTCAAAAGACATCATCTCAAAAATAAATTTTATTTCAATTGAACCAATATAATTTCAGAAAAAATGATTTGGATACATTAATGATGGGGAGATTGAAATTCAATAAGTGTTTTGTTTTTTGTCAATTAGTAAAGAGTATTGTATTGAATAAAATCAAACTCTATAATTGAATTTGGGCTGGAATACAAAAAAGAATAGTATGAAAAAGGGATGATGTTTGACGAAGACTTGTGATGATTTGATAAGAGTTGAGTAATTAAAAAATGAACCAGAAATTTAAGAGAATATAAGGGTTGGACGAATTTGATTAAGTGGGAAAATATTTTGGATTCCCAAAAAAATCTCTCATGGGTCACTTATAACATGTGAGATTAATTTTGACTTATTTTACTAATAAATTCTACAATGTAAAAGAGAGAGAATATATGAATTTTACGGGAGATAAATACTTTTTCTCACTGAGCCTCTGTTGAATATGTTTCGATGAAAGAGGTGAAAGGGGAAGAGACAAGATCATCACATAGTTTTTAGATGATCATTGTATTCAGTTGATTTCCAAATTTGACATGGCGATCATATTCAGTTGATTACTGTATTAGGCTAGACAATAAGATTATGGATTTTCATACAGGTATTTCAGGACCGAGGAAGAAGAAATTCGTAATTGACTCAATAATATTCTTCCAGAGCAATATATTTTTTAGTGAGGATTAATATTAGGGATATTTATACTTTGTATATATATACATAGATAGAAGTGGTAAATATTTTTCTAAATAGTATTCAAACAAAGTTATATATTTTTGAAATTGGGGAGAATCATATAGAGGGGAATCGTATAGAGAAGAATCATACTGGGTATAATTAGACGAGAAAAACGTACCAGTAAATGTTGACTACGTTTAACTAATCAATGTTCATGTGGGTTGTAATAGCTTCGGGGTAAGAAATTGATTATTTATTTTTCAATTTTATACATTTTCTGAAATTGAAAATAAGAACATGTATCTTGTTTTGTTACACAATTATTATTTTACCCTATTTTTAATAAGAGGGTGGACATGCATAATTGGATTTTCGTCAAATTTATACATGAGTGAAAAATAATATCCTACTCATTGTAATCCATGAATTGTTTTCTATTAGATTCTGTGGTATTGTGTTTTCTACAAAACCTAACAAGGATATAGTTATTTTTTCTGAATAGTGAATCTTATAAATTCATGTTTTCCTATGGATAAATGTTTGTATTGTTTTCAGTTGGGAATAGAAACATTAACAGGAGCCTATGTTTGTTTAAATTTCAATGAAACATAAAAGAAAAAATTATCACTGATTCACCCCACCCCAACTTAGTGATATAATTATCCAAATCAGGCAATTACAATACTATTCATTCTGACCATTCTTATATTTTGGTTATAATAGTAACTTTAAAATTATAATATCTAGTTGTTCACTAAAACTCGGTGTGGCTTATCATGTACACTACTGATCATAGTGTTTCTTTTAATAAACATGTGATGATACAAAAATTGTCAATTGATCTTCATGTTCTTCCTAGCTCATAGAATATAAAATAATATCACCTATAAAGACTACCATAAAATGGATCAAGATAGTGTCTAATGAATCTATTCATTAGATCCATGAATATAGTGGGGGAATTAGTAAGACCAAAAGTAATCAATATAAATTCATAGTTTCCATACATTGTATGTAATTTTTTTGTATCTGGAAAGACCTGGAATTTTCAATTTAATTTTTTATTTAATTATATTGAATATTAAGAGATCGCCAAAATTGAGAGGACATGATTATCAGGACTGGTGTGCCGAAAATAAATTTCTGATCTTTTTTAGGTACGTTCAGTAAATGCGTGAGTGGTGTTTTGTAACTTTTGAACTGATGCTCTGAATTGAAAACCAAGGACACCATTGAACTCACAACACCAATATTCACATAATAAGACCTTCACCTCAACCGGTATAGGTTGACGGTGTAAGTTTTTTTTTTGTTTTTTGTAGAGTAAAAATAAAATAAATATAATTTATTTTAAACACATATCCACCCACCTCTCATTTGAAACGTGGAGGTGGGGACCACCCGAAATCTTCTTTTAATGTGAGTTAACCCTTGGAATTTCCCCAATTATTGTGAAAACATTAATTGAAGTAATAAATCATAAATCGATTAAAATTGGATCCTCACCTATTGGTTGGGGATCATTGGAAAAAGGGGGTTTTTTAGAACATTTGGTGGTGAGGAGAACTTGGTGGAAGAACCTCTTCCAACGAAGAACATCCCCAATGAGAAACGAACTGACGTTGGATGAAATTCAAAGGTCACCATCTTAATATCCTTCCTTACGGTACCTCCAATGAACTTCAAAGAGGGGGGTTTTAATTTGGTTGTACTTTTTTGTTCATCGTGATTCCATGTTGTGATTCATTCTTTATAAGCTGCGTGTTACCGATCTGATGCAGAGGGTGCAGGCTAAGCTAACACATCCAAATCCTAATGAAAATTCATTAAAAGATGTGATATTATTAGGTTAGACTTCATGTGGAACAGAATCTGACCTCATTGGTCTTGGAAATACAGCAACATCCCGAGACCCACAATAGTTCTTTCGGTTTGAAGAACTGGACACTAGAACTCTCCCGGTGACCCGAGGAAGTTCCCTGGTGACTTGTGCCAGCGACCAGTGCTGGTAGGGAAAAAATGGCGGTAAGAACACCGAATGACCTCGAGGAGGGTGGTGGTGCATCCGCTTCTCCCAAAGAGAATTATTAGGTGCATTAGAGGGGCTACCAGCACACTGTCTGGCTTTGTGGCGAAGCGTCAGCGAGTGTCTGCACCGTCGGAGCTGGAGACCGCAGCTGCATGGCCACTGTAGAGATCGGTGGGCGTCGGACACTCAGCTGTCCATGGTGGAGGAGAGGCGCATGCCAATGCTTCTGGGATAAGGGCTGACCATTCTGGTCGGCCACGTCATGCTCAGCAAGACCCCTCCGGCAGGACCCATGTGCTAGCTGGCGGCACCATGTGAAGCTTCCTGGTTGGGCAAAACCAAATAGCCTACTGGCCATTTCGGTGACCTATGGGGCCTCCCCTCCCGGGTGGCAGCTAGGTCGGACCGCACGGTAAGGGGCCACCCCCGACCATGTGACGCACCAACATGTTGGGTCAGGAATCCCTCTTCAGGGGTCGGGCCCGCCGCGGCCCAGCCATTCCGGGTCAGGTCAGTCTAGGTCGGGTCGGGCAGGGTTGGTCTGACCGGGTCGGACCGGACCCTAGCCCATCTAGAACCAGATACGCCTTTTTGTCCATAACATCTAATATGGACGTCTGATTGACGAACCATCTACAGCGTCAGAATCCTCGTATCAAGACAGTCCATTTGGTATATACTCCACTCTAGTTTTAGAGAATGTTGGAGAATGTCCAGGTTTGATCGAACCGGAATCCAACGGGACCCTTGGAGCTAAAACGCTTATAACTCATAGAACAAGTGTATGATTGACATGTCTTCTATCATTATGGGCCCCTAATGAAGTGATAGATATAGGGATACATTTTTTGTGGGACTTCTTGGTAGTTGAAATATCGGCCAATGGCTTGAGGAGCGGAACCTCCTAGAATCGAGAATTCCAAGTTGGGAAACCTATGGCTAGCTGATGTTGAGGGGACTTCAGATCTTGTGTGGGTTATCTTTGGATCCTGTGTGGGTTGGTGCTCAGTGATCCTATGTGGTTCAATGCATGCTGATCCTGTATGGGTCATCTCAATATCATGTGTGGGTCATCTTCAGATCCTGTGTGGGTCATCTTCACTCCTGTGTGGGTCTACAGTAGAGCTTCATGATGAAGTAAGATGATCTAGAAATACAAATAATCATTTATACATTCATATGTAAGATATACCTGGTGTGAGATGAGTCTTTAGATTTGTGGTACACTTTTGTGTGGTGTTATATGTCACTACTGGAATATTACACTTTACCAACGGTTAAAAACCGTTGGAAAATACCTGGAAACCGTTGGTATATAGTATACCAACAGTTCCCTCAACCATGGGAATGTAAGGATTCACAATAGGCCTATACCAATGGTTCTATGAAAAAATTTGGTATAGGTGTCAAAATACGAGGTATACCAACAGTTTTCTACCAACTGTTGGTATATGTGTTTAAAATTATATCATATACCAAAAGTTTGTAAACCGTTGGTATATGTGTATGACACCTCTACCAAGGGTTTATAACTGTTGTTATAGAGGGTATATGCCATGCCGTAAGTCTATACATACGGTTTAGTTATAACTGTTGGTATAAACCTATACCAACGGTTATAACAAACCGTTGGTAGAGATTATATAATAGTATCTATAAAAACGGTTACAGAAACGTTGGTATAGCCTTTTATACTAGTATTGATACCAACGGTTGCAGAACCGTTGTTATACAATTGCACAGCTCCATAACAACAGACCCCTTTCCCCTCTCCTGACCAGCACTAACACAGAAACACCTCTCGTGACCTACAACAACACCAATACATAATCCCCATCCAATGTATTCAAAATTTAGAATTCATTCCAGAATTTAGAAATTTAGAAATTCAAATGCAATAACACCGATAAGACAAAACACCTATAGGTTATAGGAAATGAAATAACACCCATAAGAGTATTCCAAATTTAGAATTTATTCCTCACTAAAACCACAACACCAACACACATAAGAGTATTCAAAATTTAGAATTCATTCCACACTCAATCCACAACACCAATATACACAAGAGAAAAAAGCTACATGTTATAGGAAGCACATGGGATGTTTAGTCATGGTTTGGGGTTGTGTATCTTAAAACCAACAGAAAAACATGGGTTGTGTGGCAAGGATCGGGATACCCATACGATAGAAACTTGTAGTTCTCATGTTCTTAGACCTAGGATGTATTATAGGAAGCTCATGGGATGTTTATATTCCTATAATGATTATGTATCCATGTATAAATGGTTCTTGGGGTGTTATTGGGAAACATTGGCCAATCTCGACATGTTATATGGGTTACCAGAATGGCCTACATGTTTTTCCTAGATTTTTCAATTAGAATAAGGGGGTATGTGGCTAATTGTAATTTTCTCTCATGGGTGTGATGTGAGATGAATCCCCATCTTGGGTAGTGGGTATGAATATTCAATTAAGTCTTTGGTATTGAGATCCCAAAGGGACTTTAGTTTGGTCTTAGAACTCACTATTTTAGGATGGGATTGAGGTGATCCATGAGGCTATGGTGTCACCATATGTATTCCTCACCATTGGGGTATTATTATGAGACGTTGAAACTTATTTTTCAAGAATCATTGTGTAGCCTTATTGACCAATTTTTTATATGGTATGCTTGAGTGTTCATAGGTTTCATATGAAATAACTATAAGATATTTATTTTTTGCACGTTATTGTATATAATGAATGACCCGTGATTAAGAATTAGAACATGAGTGTTGGTTCATGTTCATGAAGGGATGTCGAGACTCATTACTAATTTAATTAGTGTTTTTCTATATATACTATGACCCATTTTGTTTCGAGCTATTCTTTGTGAATATTTTCTTCTAATAATGTATGATTAATAAACCATATTTTATTTTTTATCCCTTAATTTCAAGAATCTATGTGTAGCCTTGTGAAGACTTTCTGTATGTCAGTTGTTGTTTTTACTTAAAATGTTGTCTGTTTCAAACAAATGTGGGACACTTTGAGTGATACCAGTCACATCGTGCCTTGGATTGAGGTGGGGTTGACTCATACCCATCAAAAATGATCCATGGATCATTGGGAGGGGGGCTATCCAGGGGGGTTCTCTGGTGGGTGGGGGCTGTCCAGGGTGGGGGGGGTGCAATCCAGAGTGTGTTTTCAGCCAGTACATTCACACGACTCTTCTGATTGACGTGTCGTCTATCCAACAACTTCACTATTCACCCACCCCTTTGTTTTTTTTTCTGATTTCATGGCATTCTGAGGACGTTCAGCCTGTTTCGACCACCCCACGCACGTTTTTCAAGCGCGCCAAACACATAAAACACACACATACAGTCATGTCGTGCAAACCACGCATCTGAATGATGTTTCATCTCCTCATAAACCTCACGAATAATAACTAGGGTGTTTTCATGTGATTGCAATGTCATTCCATTGTCGTTCGACATGCATTTGACCGTAAAACCCATGTTTTGGCGATTTACGACACGTGGAGTGCGTTTTCGGCCAACGCAGTCACACGACTCCTCCAATTGACGGGATGTCTGGTTGACGATTTCACAATTCACCCAAACATTGTTCTTGTCAGATTTAATGGAATTACGAGGTCGTTTGACCGGTTTTGAAAACCACATACACGCTTTTGAAGCGTGCCGAACACCTAAAAAACACATGTTCAGCCGTGCCGTGCAAACCGTGCATCCAAATGATGTGTCGTCTCCTCGAACACCTCAAGAATAATAATTAGGGTGTTTTCATGTGATTTAAAGTCATTCTGATGTCGTTCGACATGCATTTGAACGTAAAACCCATGTTTTGGCCATTTACGACACGTCGAGTGTGTTTTCAGCCAGCGTGGTCACACAACACCTTCGATTGAGGTGTCTTATGGCCGACAATTTCTCAATTCACCGACACTTTTTTGTCGTCCTATTTCATGGCATTCTGAGGTCGTTCAACCAGTTTCGACCACCCCAAGCACGCTTTTCAAGCGAGCCGAACACCTAAAAAACAAATATTTAGCCATGCCTCACAAACCGCGAGTCCCAATGACATGTCGTCCCCCCGAACACCTCACGAATAATAATTAGGGTGTTTTCATGTGATTTCAAGTCATTCTGATGTCGTCAGGCATGCATTTGATCGTAAAACCCATGTTTTGGCCATTTACGACACGCCGAGTGTGTTTTCATCCTGTACGGTCACATGACTCCTCTGATTGACATGTCGTTTGACCGAAAATTTCACAACTCTCCCACCCTTTGTTGTCGTCCGATTTCATGGCATTTCGAGGTCGTTCGGCCGGTTTCGACCACCCCACGCATGCTTTTCAAGCGCGCCGAACACCTAAAAAACACATATTTAGTAGTGCCATGCAAACTGTTCATCTGAATGATGTGTCGTCTACTCATACACCTCAAGAATAATATCTAGGTTGTTTTCGTGTGATTGGAAGTCATTATGATGTCGTTCGTCATGCATTTGACAGTAAAACCCTTGTTTTGGCCATTTACGACATGCCGAGTACGTTTTTGACCAGCGCGCTCACCCGACACCTCCGATTGATGTGTTGTTTGGCTGACAATTTTACAATTCTTCCACCCTTTGTTGTCATCCGATTTCATGGCATTCCAAGGTCATTCGGCTAGTTTTGACCACCCCACGCATGCTTTTCATGCACGCCGAATACCTAAAAAACACATATTCAGCCGTGACGTGCAAACCACGCATCCGAATGACATGTCGTATTCTCGAACACTTCACAAATAATAACTAGAGTGTTTTCTTGTGATTTCAAGTCATTCTGATGTCGTTCGGCATGCATTTGACCGTAAAACCCATGTTTTGTCCATTTACGACACGTCGAGTGCGTTTTCGACCAGCGTGGTCACATGACACCTTCGATTGATGTGATATCTGAAAAAAAATTTCACAATTCACCCTACCTTTGTTTTCGTACGATTTCATGGAATTCCGAGGTCGTTCGGCCAGTTTTGAAAACCCCACGCACCCTTTTCAAGCGCGCCTAACATCTAAAAAACACATATTCAGACATGCCATGCAAACCGTGCGTCTGAATTATGTACCTTCTCCTCGCACACCTCACGAATAATAACTAGCATGTTTTCGTGTGATTTCAAGTCATTCTGATGTCGTTTGACATGCATTTGACCGTAAAACCCATGTTTTGGAAATTTACAACATGCTGAGTGCCTTTTTGGCCAACATGGTCACCCGACACCTCTGATTGACATGTCGTCTAGCCAAAAATTTCACAATTCACCCACCGTCTTTTGTCATCCGATTTCATTGAATTCTGAGATCGTTCGTCCGATTTCAACCACCTCACGCACGCTTTTCAAGTGCACTGAACACCTAAAAAACACATATTTAGTCGTGTCGTGCAAACCGCACATTCGAATGATGTGTCGTCTCTTCTTACACCTAAAAAATAATAATTAGGATCTCTTCGTGTGATTTCAAGTCATTCTGATGTCGTTCGGCATGCATTTGACCGTAAAATCCCTATTTTCGCCATTTATGACACGGGGAGTGCGTTTTCAGCAAGCACGGTCACACGACACCTCCGATTGATGTTCCATCTAGCGGAGAATCTCACAATTCACCCACCCTTTGTTTTCGTCTGATTTGATGGAATTCTGAGGTCGTTCGGCCATTTTCGACCACCCCACACGTGCTTTTCAAGCGCGGCGAACACCTAAAAACCACTTATTCAGCTGTGCCGTGCAAACCGTGTGTCTGAATGATGTTCTGTCTCCTCGTACACCACACGAATAACAATTAGGGTTTTTTCGTGTGATTTTAATTAATTCTAATGTCGTTAGGCATGCGTTTGATCATAAAACCCATGTTTTGGTCATTTACGACACGCCAAGTGTGTTTTCATCCAGCACGGTCACACAACACATCCGATTGACGTGCCATATGATTAAAAAATTCACTATTTGTCCACCCTTTATTGTATTTATATTTCATGTCATTCCACATTCCTTCGGCCGGTTTTGACCAACCCACGTATGCTTTACAAGCGCGCCTAACACCTAAAAAACACATATTCAACCATGTCGCACAAACTGCCCATCCGAATGATGTGTTGTCTCCTCGTACACCTCACGAATAATAACAAGGGTGTTTTCGTGCGATTTAAGTCATTCCGATGTTGGAATTCATGCATTTGACCATAAAACCCATATTTTGGCCATTTACGACACGCGAAGTGCATTTTCGGCCAGTGTGGTGACACGACACCTCCAATTCACATGTCGTCTAGCTGAAAAATTTAAAATTCACCCACCCTTTTTTTTCAGCCAATTTCATGGAATTACGAGGTTATTCGGAGGGTTTCGACCACCCCACGCACGCTTTTAATGAACGTCAAACACCTAAAAAACACATATTCAGTCGTGCCGTGAAAACCGCGCATCTGAATGACGTTTTGTTTCCTCTTACACCTCAAAAATAATAATTAGGGTGTTTTTGTGTGATTTCAAGTCATTCTGATGTTGTTCCGCATGCATTTGACTGTAAAAACCAATTTTTGGCTATTTACAACATGTCGAGTGCGTTTTCTTCCAGCGCAGTCACACGACACCTTCGATTGACGTGCCTTCTGGCTGAAAATTTCACAATTCTCCCACCCTTTGTTTTTGTCTGATTTCATGGCTTTCTGAGGTTGTTCGGCTGGTTTCGACCACCCCACGCACGCTTTTCAAGCGCACCGAACACCTAAAAAACACATATTCAGTCGTTACGCGCAAACCACAGGTCTTAATGATGTGTCGTCACCTCGTACACCTCTCAAATAATAATTAGGGTGTTTTTATGTAATTTCAATTCATTTTGATGTCGTTCGGCATGCATTTCACCGTAAAACCCATGTTTTGGCCATTTACAACACGGCAAGTGCATTTTCAGCTAGCGCTGTCACACGACATCGCCGATTGACATGCCGTTAGGACAACAATTTCACAATTCACCCAACCTTTGTTGTTGTCCGATTTCATGGAATTCCGAGGGTGTTCGGCCGGTTTCGACCACCCGACACACGCTTTTCAAGTGCACCGAACACCTAAAAAACACATATTCATCTATACCGCGCAAACCGCACGTCCGAATGATGTTCCATCTCCTCGTACATCTAAAAAATAATCATTAGGGTTTTTAATGTGATTTAAAGACATTTCGATGTCATTAGGCATGCATTTGACTGTAAACCCCATGTTTTGGCCATTTACAACACGCCGTGTGCATTTTTGGCCAGCGCGGTCCCACAACACCTCCGATTGATGTGCTGTCTAACCGAAAAAATCAAAATTCAACCACCCTTTGTTTTCGTCCAATTCCATGGAATTTAGAGGTCATTCGACCCGTTTTGACCACCCCACACACTCTTTTCAAGCGCGCCAAACACATAAAAACACATATTCAGTCGTACCACGCAAACCACACATCCGGATGATGTGTTGTCTCCTCGTACATCTCCCGAATTATAATTAGGGGGTTTTTGTGTGATTTCAAGTCATTATGATGTCATTCGGAATGCATTTGACCGTAAAACCCATGTTTTGGCATTTTACGACACACCAAGTGCGTTTTTGGCCAGCGCGGTCACACGACACCTCTAATTGACGTGTTGTCTGGCCGACAATTTCACAATTCACCCACCCTTTTTTGTCATCTGATTTCATGGAATTCCGAGATCATTCAGCCGGTTTTGACCAACCCACGCACGCTTTTCAAGTGTCCCAAACTCCAAAAAAACACATATTTAGTCGTGACCTGCAAACTGCACGTCTGAATGACACTTCGAGTGATACCTGCCACACGGTACCTCAGATTCATGCTAGTTATTTTTATCCTTCCATATTTCTGGTGGTATTGGATAATGTTTATTTTTCTAATGAAGACATATTTGGAGGGATAGACTTTAGAGGAGCTTTAGTGGATGAAATAAATATTCAAATATCTTATTTTGGTCATAAATAGAAGTACAAAAGTGTCCAGTATTTGGTCAAAAATAAAGAGATATACAGAATTCAAAAAAATCCATATTAGAGTGAAAAACTAGGTTCAAAAATAAAGAGTTATACAAAATCTATTCGACTTGTACACGTCACAAATGACCCATGGATTGTTGTCCTAAAGTTTCAACAGAATCCAAAAGCCTTTGGTCAGTTTTTCGTATGCCAGTTGTTGTATTCATTAAATTGATGCCCTTTTGAAACAAAAGAGAGACATTTTGAGTGGTTTCGGCCACAACGCACCTCGGATTGAGGCGGGGTTCATTCATAAACGTCACAAATGACTCATGGATCATTTTCCTAAAGCATCAACACTATCTGAATGTTTTTGGTCGGTTTTTTGTATGCTAGTTGTTTTTACTTAAAAGTGCATCCATTTTAAGAGATATTATATTGGGATCCTAGGTCCAGGGAGGAGGGGTTGGGGTGGCTATCTGTGGGGATGTCTGAGTGCAAGGCCAAATCAAATCATTACCATAGAGTGACCGCGGCGTGACAGCGGCATGACCCCGGTGTGACCACGGGGTCACCGCGGCATGACCGCGGCGTGACCGGGGCATGACCACGGCGCGGTCACAGCATTACCGTGGCGTGACCGCGCCGTCACCCAAGCATGACCCCGGCGGGACCACACCATGAACGCGGCGTGACTGTGGCATGACCGTAGCATGATCGCGGCGTGACCGTTGCGTGTTGGCCCGGTCCAGTGACATCCACAGGGCAGCATCTCTCGACCACGATTCATAATAAATCCTATGTACTTTTCCTTCACATTATAGAAACTGAACTTATGTTATAAATAAGAGTCTCTTGATTAGTGATTGTGGTATGATAAAGATATATATTTTATATTCTTTGTTTTTAAAAGTGGTACTAGGTAGTTGAAGCTACTGATTGAGAGTCAAATTATCACACCCTAAACTATCACTGTGAGTTTTCATAGACCGCGCACCTCCGTTGGAGGGGTTTTATTATAAAAAAACATAACTTTAATTATCAAATGAAACAATTATATTAAAGAAAACATATTCAAGATATGAAATTAGACATAATTAAGTAGAATTAAGAAAGAAGTTAAATTCAATTTAAATCATTCTTAAATTAAAGAGGCTACACGAGGGAATCTACCTCAAGTGGTGTCTTCCATGGCTATCTTTTGGTGTTTAGTGTGTATATTTGATATTTGTTGTTCTTCTATATTGTGGGAAATGTGTATTGAATGGTTAGTTTAAAAAATACATAAGTCAATTAGAAAATACACCCATAGTAAATAGAGATATACCCACTTTTGATAGAGGATACCATCCAACTTATGTATTATAATCCAATCAATTAAAGGGAATGAAACTCCTCACAATAACCCATAAAATATCATATATAATATCTCACCTCCAATCCATTATAACCTCATTAGGTTTCCATATTTGGTTGAAAATAAAGAGTTATACTGAATTCAAAAATATCCATACCAGAGTGAAAAACCAGGTTCAGAAATAAAGAGTTATACAGAATTCAAAAATGTAATGGATCAATCTACCCCTGATCACCATAACCATCACCACATTCATCATCAGGCTCATCCTCTCCACCATCTCTATCCTCATCACCGTCCTGGTCATTGTCCCCATTCTCATCGTTGGCCACATCCTCGCCCTCGTCCCCATCCTCACCCTCATCCTCATCATCATCCTCGCCCTCATTCTCTTAAGCATCCTCATCATCACCAAGAACGTCACCATATCGACCACCATTAGAACTGACTCCTGGTGCATTGGATAATTCACCCATCGATGACATAAAAGTCTGACAAGCCGCACTGGCCTCTGATAGAAGTGACGAAGATAAATTTTTCATCAGTTTCATAAATTATTTGTCCCTCATTTGAACTTGTTCTTCCAAATCTATGACCCCTTTATCAGACTATCTTGAATACTACGTGACCTGTTCCAACTTGGTGGTACTAGAATGGATACCTAGAGAGGACCAATACCTTGTCGAGACTATATTCTTACCAGGTCGGCAGTGTACTGGACTAGAGTGCTCATCTCGCAAAACCTGATATAAATGATCGTGTGGCCCAAAATTTTCCTGCTCCTAGGCATCAAGGGCCTCTAAAGCAGCATGTTAAAAATATTAATATATTATTAAATTTTAAAATATATATTAAAATTTTAAATAAAAAAATTAAAACATACAATATTTTCTTGTGTCGGTTCATTAACTGCAGTTCCATATTTTTTACTTCTATTTGAGAAAAACAATTTTGCCCGAGGGTTATGTCCTTCAATATTAAATTTGTTCTTCTGTAATGACATTGAAACAATATAATGTTCAGGTATAATCATATATTCAATATTCAATAATTCACATCATTTAAATAGAAACAATAAAAAGGGATGTCCTAAAGAAAAAATATAAACAACTATATTGTACCAGCTGCCTCTCATGATCTTACAGAGTCGTGCACCCCAAAGTGTGAAGGTATTTCTTTGAATCAATGTTTTTTTTTTGTTTTTTTAGAATATTCAAAAATAATGTTTAATAATAAATTAGATGATATTAATGAAAAATATGAAAACTGTCATTTAAATACCTCAAATGGTATTAATACCTTAAATTTGGCAGTCACCCACTGGGTAATCATTTAGAGATATTGATCTATCAGGTAGTCATCCATGATAGGTAATGTCTCCAAATCCATGCCCACTCTATCACACCATCCAACATATAGATCATGCTTATAAGCTCTCTAATGCTCTCTTATCTCCTTTAAACTGTCAGTCGTGCACATTAACCATTAGGGAAGTTTTACCGAAGCTGACACCCAATATATTAATTCATATAAATAAAAAAATAATACATTAAATGAAATAGATTTTTTACCCATAATTGTGCCCATGAATTATTGTTGACTTTGTGTTGTAGATGTCTCCAAGAGAGAGGGTTGACCGGAATGATGTCGAATTATTTGGCTAGCATCGCTAAGAAACCCTGACATTCCTACCCAGATTTAGCAATCATCTGTCTATCATCATTATATAAAATCATCAACCGTGTCTGGCGGTTTTATACCACACGCAAGTGAGTACGCCACCTCCCCCACCTCTTATCAGTAGATGAATCTATTATTAATGAAAAAAATTATTAGTACAAGTTATATAAAAATAAATTTGGTAATTTTTTTTAGAGATATGAAAATATACCTATGGTAGTCGGATCAATGGGAATCAATGGATGTGTAGAAGAAAAAGGAATATCTTATACAGGTGGAGTGTCCCCCAGTGTATTCTCCTCATCCACATACTCTGTCAGAGTAGGAGTTGAAGAAGGTCGAATATAATAGCCAGGAGATAATGAATCAGAATAAAAATATGATGGCACAGACGCCTGGACAACTGGTAGTGTAAAAATCATAGGACTAAATATCTCATGTGTCCCTAAAGACACACCAGGATCAAAATGGGTCTTAGAAGGTACATATGTGGTAGTGGCATAATCCAATCGGGTATGACTAGTGGATCGTCTAACTCTAACACCACCACCCCTCTTACCACCAGCCTCTGTTCTGGGATGAATATCAGGCTCCTCATCGGATATCTCTTGTCTAGATGGTGGTCCTGAAATAACATTTAACACAAAAGTAAACACATGATATTATAAGTTATTGAAATATATATATTTGAAATAAAATACTCACAACACTGATGAGTGGAGGAATGCACATCTGTGTAATGCGAAGATTATTTTTTGTCATCGATTTCCACCACATCTATTTAATGGGTGTCATTTTCTCCAATGAAAACAAATATGGAAGTAATTATAAATAGATAAATAATGTGTAACCCAAAAAACGAAATATTGAAAAACCATTCTGATTAAAAAAACATAATGAAATAAATGATTAATGGTGGTTTGAAGGTATGTACTTGGATAAACACTCTGAATGATGTAGGTGAAACATTTAGGTGGGAACACAACTGTATGATTCTATATATTTTCCATCACAACTTTGAGTTCACAATCAACTTTGACAATTGAGCAATTGGAGTCATCATAAGTAATAAAAAAATTGCTTCCAATCGCAGTAGGGATAGTGTAAACTTCATCCTCACCATCATCAAAAAAATTTCTAGGATTTACTTCAATAATTACACCGAATTTAGGATGATGATGATCGTTGACATAAAAAACCTGTTCCACCAATGATTCCAATACAGATGGTTCATCAGTGGCAAGAGAGCAAGTCATGTCATTAGCTAAAAATCCATAACCATAAATAAAGGTTCCTTTCCTCGTCATTTAATCAAACCATTGACATTTCATCATCATGACTCGACCATGCGAGTAATAATCCAAAATTATTATTTTCTCCAAAACACCATAATAAGCTACATTTTCAGAACGAGGTCTATTTTCTGATGAACTGTCGTAACAGTCTGTTGTGGAAGTTAACATAACACCACCAGGTTCTGTTCTCATGTTTCTTACTCGTTCAGTGATAATAAATTTGTATTCATTGATCACAAGTGATTTACAAGAACGAACCATGGTATTAGGACCAAATTCCAAAGATCTTATTTCCTTAGAAATAGAGTCTGTATGGAAAATTGATACCTAAAATATAATCAAATAGTAAACCTAATTAAAAAATATTTTTATTTAGTTATTACATAAATAGTTTTACCTTCAATTTCAACCAAGAATAAAAACCTTTGCTATGAAAGTCTCATTATTTCTCAAAGATAAAGAACTATGCTTTCTATATATCAATTATTTATGTTCCCTATACATAAAATTAATAATAGTTTAACAAATATTTAATATTAAAAGAGGTAAGATAAGAGATACACGTACAATTTACTTACTTGATATACTCATCGAACAAATCACAATTCAACAACACTGTGCGATGTGCCATCTCTCACTCATCAAGGATTAATGTCGTCAATGTATATGATCTCGGAATTCCTCATGTTTGAGGAAGTAATGGAAAACTGGGTTCAATTTTCCCATACTGTTCTTATTCATTTCTCATTGCTCTGTTTATTCTCGTAGTAAGATCAGACAAATACATTGAGCAGAAATCCATACATTCTTGATCCAAGTAACCGTTCACAATAGATCCTTCATGATATTTACTGTTCCGAACATATGATTTCAATGTGCACATGTTTATTTCAGTTCGATACATCCAATAGAGAGTAAAGGTCCTCCAAAAAGTACTTCATTCGGAAGATGGAAAGTCAAATGCAACATGCATGTGACAAATGATGGAGGGAATATTTTTTCGAACTCACAGAAAATTAATGGTGTCTCAGCCAATAGTTTTTTCAAGAAGGATTTGGACAACCTCTGAGCACAAAGATTTCTATGAAAATAGAACAACCGAATAACTGAGACTCTTACATTATTTGACAAGAGATGATGGATTTCTATTGGAATCAACTCATGCAAAAGTACATGATAATCATGAGTCTTCAAAGATTTTAGCATCAAATCCTTTCTATTGACCAGTTTTGATATATTTCTTGAATAGCCATCAAGAACTTTAATAAACTCTAGCACTTCCAGAAATTGATTTTTTCAGTAGGTTTAATCACATAAGAAGCACACAGAACATGCCATTTATTTTCATTGATACAGACAGGATGCAATTATGGTCTGATCCCCCAATCTACCAAGTCATGCTGAGATCATAAATCAAATTTTGTCTTCCCCTTTAAATTTAGAAAAATCCAAAGAAACATTTCACCTATATTCTTTTCAATTTACATTATGTCTCAGGAATGACGTAACAAGTTGGTTGACCAATACGACAACTAAATGAATATAATATTCTTCTTGCAATTGTAATAGGTATCATTGAAGAAAAAATTCCACTTTATAGATTTCATTACACCCTTCCCAAATGAATTACTGAAATATTTTAATTTGTTAAGCACATCATTTCATGACATACACTGAGGTGGATCGTCAATCACCATGGTATTATCAAATCTTCGACGATTGTTTCTCTATGGATGGTTCATTGGAAAGAATCGCCAATGTCCCATAAAACTAAAACTACGATGATATTTCAGTCTTCTCGACCGACTATTCTTTATACAATCATGACATGACAATTTTCATTTTGTGCTCCATCTAGACAACCTTGCATAAGCATGAAAATCATTGATCGTCCACATAAGCGCAACATGCATCTGAAATATGTCTTTAGAACATGCATCGTATGTGGGCACACCCATATCCAAAAGAATTTTCAAATCTTTTATTAAATGTTTCATGTATACATATATATCATTTCCGGGATTAGAAGGGCTAGATATCAGTATACTAAAGAAAGTGTGAGGCTTTTTCATACACAACCATGGGGGAAGGTTACAAATGTGTATAAAAATGGTCATGTGCTATGCGAAGTAAAGAATCTTCCCAAATAGATTAAAACCATCACATTAAAGACCCTGTCTCAAATTATTCACATCTGCTACAAATTCAAGATATCAAGCATCAAATCTCTGCCATGAAAATCCATCTTTAGGGTGAACCAACACTTCATTATTATTTTTTCTCTCAGTGTCATCCCATCACATTTTTACTGATATTTCATCACACATGAAATGGTTCTGTAATCTAGGGATCAATGGAATGCGCCACATTACTTTCTGTGTCACAAAAGATGGTTTTCCATCATCATTTGTCTTCCATCTAGAGGTTCCACATATGATACAATCATATCTTTCAACAGTATCCTCTTAAAATAAGCTGCAATAATTCGGGAAAGCATGAATTTTTTTTGAGAATCCAAGTTCATCAACTACCTTCAATGCCAAATAGTGGTTTGAGAGAATATCTTCATCATCTCGAAGTAAGTCCTTCAAGAAGGTAAGAATGTAATCAATTGCAGTATTTGAAATACTAGGCATATTTTTTCCATGAAATAATCGAACTAAAAATTCCAACTTTTTCATTTTACCACATTGCCGATATACTAGAGTCGTTGCAGCATCATTCAATGTTTTCACTCTATCATCATCATCATCATTTTCATTGGATGCATCATGTGTGATTGTATAAAAATATTTGTGGCTAGACATCCTTTCCTTCTCATGATTCCAAATAAATGGAAACAGATCATACATCAAACTCTCCAATTTAGTCCTATCATTTGGATCATCAACATTTTGAGATTCCTTTTTCTCTCCCTTGTGATACCAAACATAATAGTTTGTTTGGAACCCATATTTGGTTATATGATAGATAACTGCTTCACAACTCAACCAAAGTCTTCCAACACAATTAGAACATGGGCAGTGTATGCGACCACTATTTTAAGCCTTGTAAAATGAAAAATATAGAAAGGTGTTCAAATTATTTTAAAAATCAGTTGATATCTGATCATTTTTGTACATCCAACTTCTATCCATTTTGTATAGAAATTTCAATAATTCATTTCAATGAAATACAATAATATTGAATTTCAATATTTATAATATTTAGGTAAATGAAAATTTTTTACTTTAAATAAAAAGCATAACTGACACATTAATCTATACAAAAAATGATATTAAAAAAAACAACAAAATACAGTGTATATAAGAAAAAAAGATATAGAATATCTATTTCCTATATTCAAGGATTTCCGAGTAAGATATTCGAAGTGGATCAATGAATACATAATCCTTAAGGGTCTTTTTGGGAGTACATGAGTTTTATACTTTAACATATTGAAAGAGATAAAGATTAGGAGTAGGATGAGGATCAGGGGAGTGGCGGGGCTATACAAGGGGGTGTAGGGTGTCCAGGGTTTGCAGGGTGACCAGGGGGTGGTGGGGTCGTCCGGGGTGTAGGAGGTGTCCAGGGGGTGAGGGGTTGTCTAGGGGGTTAGGGTTTCCAGGGGGGAGAGCTGTCCACGAGGGTGTTTAGGTGTCCAGGGGGGTAGGGGAAGTCCAGCGGGTGGGCAGGCTATCCAAGGAGGTGAGTGGGGGTGTCCAGGGGATGGTCGGGCTGCCCATGGGGTAGTGGGGCTATCCTGGGGGTCTGGGGTGTCAATGTGGGTAGGCGGGCTGTCTGGGGGGGGGGGGGGCTATCCACGGGGGGTGGTCAGGCTATCCACGGGGTGTGGTCGGCCTATCCACAAGGGTGGCGGTGCTGTCTAGTGGGGTCGGGGGTTTCAAGGGGGTGGGTGGGGGGATTTTCAGGGGTGGGGCGCTTTCGGCGATGGGGGGTGTCCGGGGGGGGGGGTGGTGGGCAGGTGTCCGGGGTGGGGTGGGGGGTTGTCCAGGGGGGTGGGCGGGCTGTCCATGGGGGTGGCAGGTCTTTCCAGGGGGTGAGGGGGTGTCTAGGGGGTGAGGGGCTTTCTAGGGGGTGGGGAATCGTCAGAGAATGTTTTCTAGTGTTGTTTTAGGTTTTAGCGACAGTTTCACATGCGAGAAAATGGAAAGGATATAGTAGTGGTTTGATCCTCCATTATATCCTCACCATTTTTTTCATGAAAAACAACTAATGAAACAAAAAACGGTAAACAAATATTGACCTTAAATATTGGTGGTTTAAACCACTACTAAACAACCATTCAGCATATATAGTAGGGGTTTAAAACATTTCTATATATCACATTAAAAAACCCCAACTTCAGAATTTGCAACCCTAGAAGATAAAAACAAAATTTAATACATATGTTTAAAATTATTTCCATATTCACCACACACACCTATGAGATCATATAATCATTAATGTTATCAACATGGTTAACTAGAATGTAAAAATTAATTGACTATTCCATGAATACATTACATTATTTAACCAAGGAAAAACATTCATGTGGCTATTAGATTTCTAAGACATCCGTGGAAGACATTAATGAAAGAATAAGTGAACTCATTAAAAAATATAATGAGATGTACCCAATCTAAATATGGTATTAATCTATGGGATATTATTAGTAATGCACAAAAATGGATCCAAACTTATAAAATATTTACTATGTATAAATATGTTTAATGAGCCTTTAGAATAAAATAAAAATGGTATTTCTCTTTGTACAATTCTGAATAAACAACTTAGAAATATTTTTACCTATTTTATAAACATATATTTAAAAATCAATCATTCATATCATTAAAATATAAATAGGTTTCATTATTAAAATAATCCAACATTGGCATCATAAAAACATAACCAAATAGTCACTCAGTGAGTCGACACCACCTAATAAAATTAGGCACACTTTATGAATACAATGATCTGTAAGAAGAACTTAAGAATAAATCACCCAAAATTCATGACCAAAGGATCCCAATACATAATAACTATAAATCCATAGGAAAATAAAATCCATTAAAAACCAACAGTACAAACTCTATAGAACAAAAGAAGAGGAAGCCCCATGATCCTAGGAAAATTCCACCATTCTTAGGTGGAATCACCATATTAGTGGTAGTATGTCATATATTTAGTTACAAATGATATATGAAACCAAAGTAAACCCTAGTCACAGACATCTACCAATAATGTATTAGTCATTGATTCTATATCAAATAGTGTGAATCATAAAATTTTCCAAAATCCATAAAATTAGAAAAAATGATGCGATCTTTATAGATAATGAAATAAATATAGAAATTGGAGGAAGAGGGTTTCTATGTTTTTATTTATTAAGTGGTTCAATGAGTCTAACCTGGATGGGGGAGTTTCAGCCGATCATATAGAAGAAATCAAGTTAGGGTTCACCTGCACACTGGGGCTTCTAGAAATTGGGGGAAATGATTTTTGTGCTGTGCTGTGGGGGCTTCTGGAAATCGTGGTTATTTGAGGAGTCTGTTCCCAATGGTTTGTAAAAACAGTTAGGAACTCATGAATTTTCTCAACAGTTTGTAAAAACCATTGGATAAAAATGGACTTTACCAATGGTTTTCTATAAACCATTGGTAAAGGATGAAATTTTTTTGGCTTTCCCAATGGTTTCTTCAAAACTCTGGGAAAGAAATCACAAAACCATGATTTACCAATGATTATTACAAACTGTTGGTGAAAAACACTAATACCAACAGTTCTAGAGAATCGTTGGTATATAAGTGTTGGGAAAACCAAACATTCTAGTAGTGTGTGTGGTAATTATATCTTTGTGGTGTGACCTATGTGGTAAGTCTACCTTAATGGAGTTACCTTTGTGGTATTCTTCCCAAACGTGTGAGATGAGTATATTTATTGGGAAATTAGGTATATGTATGGGCATATACCTAAGTAGTGTTTATAACTAATGCATCATGATTTAATATTAGGGTATAGCTTTTTGGTTTATCCTATGTGGATTCTGGGATACCTTTGGGGGTCTCGGGGTCCCTAAAGTGAATGGTTATACTCACCCCTACATGGGCTACGCCCACACCATGTCGTGTCTTGTGCAAAGGATGAACATCATTGATCGAGGCTAAGGTTTCTAGGGTTGGAGGCTTCTTGGAGGTGTACTATTAGATGAGACGTACCGCAGAGATGATCATATGAGAGTTGTACATACCCTTCAGGTAGAATCCTTGGAATGTTTTCACGAGATATGTTTCCAGTTTTACTTGTACTTTAATGTTGGGCTTGTATTTTGGCCCCTTTACATACTGTACACACCCTGTTTACTATATAGTATACTTTGTGCTTGTGTCATGTTGGGTTCATAGTTTGTGTGAGTTTATAGGACTAAAGGCAATTCCTTTTTGGTTTTAAGGATATGAATTTCCAGTGAAAGTCGTTAGCCTCTAGCCTATGGAAGGCAGGATTAGGGTAGTCACGGTACCTGCCCTGGGGGACGAGTCGTGAAAAATTGGTATCAGATGAGTAGGTTCTACCGAATAACATGGAATATGATATTTTAATCAGAAATAATGTTATGTGTTATGAGTGTGGTTTTTATTTTGGGTAATCTAGTGTTTGTCTGGAGGCTAACATAACTATAAACCCAGAACCTGACTTTTAATTTCTAACTCAGTGCATGAAAATATTTATTGCATGTGCCTTTTTGAGTAGTTTTTTTGTGATCACTTTGAGTCAGCTCACCAGGTATAAAAAAATGATCATGGAGAACCTATTTTTTTAGGAATCTTCCATGCAGATATCCATCCATGTTTCTAGTTAGAGTACATGACGACAGCCCACAGAGCAATGAGGCCTCAGTGCAGGGCCCCCCTTTCGGATTTTGTACCATCGAGTGGTGTACCAGCAACACCACTACCCATTGGGCAATCGATGCCACCATCCCCAACAGTATATGGTGCATGTCGCTTGAGTGCATTTCACGAGTTTCAGCAATAGAGGCTTCCAAGGTTCTGTGGCGAGATGGATCTACAAGAGGCTGAGGACTGGCTGAAGGTTGTAGTTTGAGTTTTTCTACTAGTAGGGACATCAACTAATCGCATGGTGATCCTTTACACCATTTTTCATTTGGAAACAGTGAGAAGATTGTGGAGCATGATTCTCCAGGTTCACAAAAAGGTCACTCTCATCTGGGTGGACATCGAGAGCCTTTTCAAGGAAGAGTACCTCCTAGCGACCTTACACTCTGTGGGTATATATGATCTTCTCCACTTGTAGTAGGGAATCATCACCATGGATTAGTATTCAGTGAGGTTCACCATCCTCTCTTACTACTCCACTGACATGGTGTGAGGCCTTTTCTTTAGGGCTCGGACCTTTGAGCAGGGATCAGGCGGGAGAATAGAGATTCAATGATTTCTATCAGTATCCTGATGCATACAAGGGTGTTAGAATGAGCACTCTTAGTAGAGAGAATCATTTTTGTGTAGTCATCGACACTGAGAGACACCACTAGATGTCATGTAGCAAATTCATATGTAGATGGCAGCAAATTGATGTCACACAGGTCCAAGGGGACCAGACCTCCAGGTGGATGACCACATGATACAGGGCTAGCTGTGTGGGGCTCTCAAGATAGAGCTAGACAAGTGAGGAGGAGGCAATGTTACTAATGTGGTGGGAAGGGTCACATGGCTCGCGACTCCCCAACCCTCCATACGGACGACCAGAAGACGGTCGAAGGACCGCCTTGGTAGAGAAAAATATTCAATCGTGGAGGTCCATAGCCAGAGGCAGATGAGGTAGAGGAGCTGGTCGTGCAGTAGGAGGTGGGAATCAATTCGAGGTTGTACCACCACCACCTACAGGTGGTCCACCCCGACCACAAAAAGCAGGTGGATAGGGATGAGCTCAGATCCAGGAAGGTGAGGCCTATGACCATGGATCTCCATTGATGATATGAGCTATGATATGTGTCTACTACCCTTAGTTTTAGTTCTTATATACATAGGTTTCCAGTCACTTATTTATTTCCATAGACCTCGTTTAGAGCTCAAGGATTCCAGCGGATCCATTGGCTCGATCCATACATCTAGAGACTCCAATGAGAGCAGATTTGAAGATTACACACTGGTGCCAGCAGTGTGAGCTTACTCTAGTAGGCGAGATCTTTTACTGGGATCTTATAGTAGCAGCATCGAGGCCTTACAATGTCATATTGGGTATGGATTGGTTATCTACAGTCCATGCCTAGATCAATTGTATTAGGTGGAATGTGTGGTGTGTTTGCACGGACGGGATAGGGTTTTCCGTCACTAGTGAGAAGGGAAACATTGCATCACATGATGCACTTATTCGGAGGAGGGTACAACTAATCACAAATCAGTTGGCTAGCCTTACCCTTAGAGTGTTAGATGTTGAGAGTCCTTATCCTGTAGTGGTGGACCTGTACAATGATGTTTTTCCTGATGATGTTTTGGGTCTTCCTCCTCGTAGAGAGGTGGACATTTACATCAAATTGGACCCCTTGAAGACATCAATATCTACATCATCATATCATATATCTCTTGTAGAGCTTAGAGAGATATGAGTACAGCTAGATGACCTTCAGTGAAAGGTGTTCATTAGGTCAAGTGTTTCACCTTGGGAAACCATGATTTTGTTCGCCAAGAAGGCGGATTAGAGTTTGAGACTCTATGTGGATTATCGGTTCCTGAACTATGTGACCGTGAAGAACAAGTACCCACTCTTGAGGATTGATGATCTATTTTATTATATAAAGGGAGCATGGTGGTTTACAAAGAAAGACCTCAAATCAGGCTATCTCCAGCTCAAGGTACGAGATGAGGATGTAAAAAAGACGGTCTTCATATTTCTGTATGGAAACTATGAGTTCTTGGTTATGCCATTCAGAGTGACCGAAACCCCATCAGTGTTCATGGGACTTCTGAACAAGATCTTCCAGCCATACCTCGATCTCTTTATAGTAGTCTTCATCGATGATATCCTGATATACAAAGCTATAGAGGAGGTGCATGCATATCATCTACAAATAGTTGTTGATACACTCTATGAGTACCAGTTTTATGGTAAACTCTTGAAGTTCCAGTTCTAGATATGATAGGTCCAGATTTTGGGACAAGTCATCTCAGAGGCTAGAGTTATGGTGGATCTTGCAAAGATTGAGTTTGGGATTTCTTGGGAGCCACCCAGGAGTGTGATGGAGGTGAGGAGTTTCTTGGGATTAGCCAGTTAATACTGGAGGTTTCTGCCTGAATTTTCCAGAGTTGTGGTACCCTTATCATCGTTGATGTAGAAGAGGAAGCGCATTGTGTGGTCGGAGAAATGATAGAGGAGTTTCTTAGAGATGAGTCAGATAATGACGAGTTCCTACATCTTGAGGATACCGGAGGAGGGTATTGGGTACATAGTCTACTGTGACACATCATGGACTTGTCTAGGATGTGTCCTGATGTAAGAGCGAGAAGAGATTTCCTATAGTTCTCAATAGCTAAGACAGCATGAGAAGAACTATGCTACCCATGAACTGGAGATAGTAATAGATGTCTTAGCCTTGAATATGTGGCGACATTACTTGATGGGTGAACATTTTATAGTCTACTCTAATCAAAAGAGTGTAAGACATATCTTATCTCAGATGGACCTAAACATGAGACAACAGCATTGGATTGAGTTCTCCAAGACTATAAATTCGAGATTGTCTATACTCCTAGGAAGGGGAAAGTAGTAGCAGATGCACTCAGCAAGAGATCTAGTATACAGATGCTGAGTGAGGAAATGGAGAAGCTAGCTGCTTTGTGGATATCCTACGTGGAACTATATGGAGCAACATATCTTCTGTCTTTGAGAGTCACTCCCCCACTCCTTCAGTGAGTCAGGGAGGTGTAGCATGGGGACACTGACTGTGAGGCTCCACGTGCTCAGATATCCACATGACAAGCACTTTATGGATTATATAAATGTGGAGAGCATGTCATCATCTTTAGAGGGCATACTATGGTACCAGTGGAACTACAGGAGGACGTGTTGATGGAGTTATATACGTCCCCTATATTTGTACATCCAAGACTGAAAAAGATGTACCAAGACCTTCATCTTTAGCACTGGTTGCCGGGAATATAGAAAGAAGTGATAGATTTTGTCTCTCAGTGCCTCACTTATCAACAAGTGATGAAAGATCATCACGTTCTAGTTGGCTTAGTTCATCCAATAGACATGACAGAGTGAAAGTGGGATGGAATTTACATGGATATCATGACAGGACCTCCATGTGCGTCTAGGGGTCATGGTTCTATTTGGGTTATCATTGAACGACTCACCATGTCGGCCCACTTACACCCTATCATAGAGATTGGTTCACTAGAGGGATTGGGATGCCTCTACATGTAGGAGATTTTACGGAATCATGGGGTTCCATATATGATTGTCTCCGATCATGATACACGTTTTACTTCCAATCAATGGAAGGGGTTGCAGGAGGCCACTGGAACACAGTTTCGGTTGAGCAATGCCTTCTATCCTCAGATAGATGGTCCGATATAATGGACCATTCAGACCCTTGAGAACATGTTGAATGCTTGCATGCATGATTTCGACCGCACCTGGGAGAATCACTTGCCCTTGGTAGATTTTGGGCACTACAACAATTGCCACTCCACTATCTGAATGGAACCATTAGAGAAGTTGTATGGTCGACCTTGCAGATCAGATCAATGTGGGATAGACCCAGGGGAGTCAGCACTCATGGGACTAGAGATGGTACGTGCTACCACAATGAATGTGCAAATCACCAAGGAGCAGATGAAGACTACACAGAGTAGGCAGAAGTCATATGCTGATAGGAGAAGGAGACCTCTAGAGTTCGAGGATGCTGACAATATCTTTCTATAGGCCTCAACTCAATGATGTTTACAGAGATTTATAAGGGGAGACATGTTATCTCTGAGGTTCATAAGACCCTTTCAGGTCCTTATTAGAGTTAGCGAGGTGGCTTACTGCGTAGCTCTTCCACCTCTATTGCACCGGGTGCATGATGTTTTCACATATCCCTACTGAGGAGGTATGTGCATGATCCTTCACACAACATTGACTATGGAAATCTGGACATCAACGATGGGGAAACATTTTTGGAGGTTCCAAAAGAGATTGAGGATCGACAGGAAATGGTCCTTTATGGTCAGTCGATAACTCTGGTGTGCGTTCATTGGCAGCATGGGAACCTCCAGGAGAGCACATGAGAGTGGGAGGCTCATATTCTTGCAAAGTAACCTAGTTGTTTCCCTAGTTTGTGTTGTGGGTTTTGGGGACACAAAGCCCTGAGTTGGGGAGAATGTAAAGACCTATATATTTCCATGTAAGTCTTTATTAATTACGTGGAAATATTACGTGTTTGTGAAAATTTACGGCACGCGATTATGAGTCCCAGTGTGCCCGAAATAAAATTCTGAACTTATTTTTAGGTACGCTTATTAAACATGTGAGCGACGTTTTGTAACTTTTGAACTGTTGCTCAGAATTGAAAACCAAGGATACCGTTGAACTCGCAGTGCCGATTTTCACATAAACTCGACCATAGTTGGTTGAGGGTGGAATTTAGTTTTTTTCTTTTATCAAATAGGATGAATAAAATAAATATAATTTATTTTAAACACATATCCTCCCACTTCTCATTTTAATTTTGGAGGTGGGGACCACATGAAATCCCATTTTAATGGGAGTTAACCCTTGGAATTCCCCTAATTATGTGCCAACATTAATTGAATTAATAAAACTTAACACAATTAATGTTGGCTTGTGACCTCCTAGTTGGGGATCATTGGAAAATTGGGGGATGGAGAAATTTTGGTGGAGGGGAGAAATTGGTGGAAGAACCTCCTCCAATAGAGAACATCTCCAATGACGAACGAATCAGAGTTAGAGGAAACACCGATATTGTCATCTTCATCAAGTTCATCACATTACCTCAAACGAATGTTAAGGTAGGGGTTGTGAATTTCTTTGTTCTTGTTTTTTCCTTGTGATTCCACATTGTGATTCAATCTTCATATGCCGCTTTTTACCGATCTAACGTGGAGGGTGCAGGCCAAGATAACAGGACCCAATCCATCTTCTAATTTGTTGAATGATGTGATCATCATGGGTGAGACTCCATGTTAAATAGAATCCAACCTCGTTGCTCATGGATTGATGGAAACATCCCGGTACTCGCAACGGTTTGTTCGGTTTGAATAATGGGCCACTAAAGCTCTCTCGATGACCCGCAGAAGTTCACTGGTGACTGGTGCCAGCGACCGGTGCTGGTAGGGAACATGCGACAGGCGACACACTGGTCAGCTTTGAGGAGGGTGGAGGTGCATCTGCGCCATTGGAAGAGGAGGCCATGGTGGAGCCCAAAGCAGGCCGACACAACAGCCGACTGCGTAGAGAAGAGACGGCATGAATCCGTGTCATCGGAGCAGGAGACCGCAAACGATTGGCCACATCGCAGATCGGAGGGCGACCGACACTCGGCCGACCATGGTGGAGGAGCAGAATGCATATGTGCTGCTTGAAGGAGTTGACAACCATTCCCTCCAGCCATGTCACGCAGAGCGTGACACCTTGGGCGGGTCCCATGTGCCAGCTTGCGGCGCCGCGTGGGGACACCTGGTTGGCCAAAACCGAATGGCCTACGACCCGTTCGGGTGACCTGGGGGGGGGGGTGTCTCCCCTATTGAGTGGATGGTATGGAATACACCATTGAAAGGGGCCACCCTGGTAGCAGGCTGCACCATGGCCCAGTCAGTCCGACTGGATCAGACCAGACTTGGGACCATTTGGACCCAGATACCCCTTTTTGGCCATTATATGTAATCTGGGCATCCGATTGACGAACCGTCTACGATGCTAGAATACATGGATTAACACAGTCCATTAGATCTCTTATACATGTGTTTTGTTGAATTTAACACCCCAAGCTTCCACGATACGCTTCTCTTTCAAAAATGCAATAGCATGCATTGTACGCAAGTTCGAGATTCTAACACATCACGACCAATCAAAATAGCTGTTATGAATAGTAATACCCACTTATTGGAATTATATAAATTTTATATTTCAATATGGACTTCATTTTTTTATTCAGAATATCGAAATTATACTAAGTGGAATTTTTTGTAATTTTCTGAGAACATCCAATTTTCGATGAATAGTGAAAAATACTTAAAAACAATTTTTTTAATCAAAATAATTTATTGTGATAAATTATAATATAGAGTGGTTTTAACGTATAATTAGAATATATTTTCACCATTTCACCCAATGGTGGTCATTATAATTAATTGCACTTTGAAATTGGACATAAACAATTGTCAATCTATTGATTGATATTATTTCTTAAAAACACGCTATATGTTGTGAAAGCGGGAATTATTATTAAATTAATTAAATCAACTTATATGTTTTGAATTTTTTAAAGTAGTCATAATTTTTGAATTATGAATATCAAATATATCATAAGGTGAATTTTTGGTATTTTTCTGAAAAACATCAATTTTTGATGAATAGTGAAACCAATAAGTGGTAGTTTAAAAACTAATTTTTCATGTAAATGAATAATTACCTCTTATGTGATTTGATTTTAAAAAATCATACATACATGGTTGTCATTATGAAGAAAAATTTGGTTCAATGGGAATAAAATAATTTTTTTGGTGAATAGTAACTTTTAAGTTTTATTAATCGTGATTGAAGGTAATTAGTGAAATTTAGGGTCAAAATGATATTATAAAAATATGAATATACCATTACACTTGTCCTAACATTATAGGATGATTAATGGACGGCCAAGAAAATCCATGGGTCAACTTCGGGACCCCATGGAGCCACTTGGGTAAGAAAATGACATTAATAACTTTTTTATTTAAAGTAAAAATAAAATTGTCACAAACATGTGTTTTTTTACTAAAACAATTATTACATGGGGGTATATAAGTTAAAATTTAGAATATAAATATTAATTGTAAAACAAAAATATTTCCTACATCATGGTAATTTTTTTATAATTTTTAGACATTAATTAAATTAAAATTTTTATGACACCATGATGATGTAGTGATTACATCATTAATTAATGATTTAAATAAAATGAAAAGATAATGTAAAATATAAGAATTAAACTTGTCAAAAACTTATTGGATGGGTATATTTCGAACCCTTACCACCTTATCCTCTAAATATATAATTGTGGGACCTTTGAAATCTGAAATGCACTTCATAATAATGTAACATTTCATTACTTTCCAAGAGTACCCCTCCTATCCTCTTATAAAAGGCCCCATCCTCTAACACCTTATTCACACCTTAAAGCCATTTTGTTCGGCCAAAATATGCCCAAACACTATCCCAACTTCCCTCTCTTACACTTATAAGCCTCATGTTGGGCATAAGTCTTCCCAAGGAAGCGTTTGGCTCAAATCAAAAAGAGTTACCCGATTTTATGGTAATGTCTTCTCTGATGCTCTTTTGTTTTATTTTTCTTCCCCAACCCATTAACCTCTTTTAATTCCATTATTTTGTAACAAAACCAGTATCTAAAATATAATAGGATGTTTTCATGAGAAGTATTTTATTTTCATTTACACATACCTTCATCTAATGGTTAAAGAACATACTGTTTTTGTTGGTGGCGAATTACTGCCTCACGAAACGAGGATTGTTCAATCTTCTTTTAACACCTCTCATGGTGGCCATTATGATGACACTATTTTCATGAATGATATATCTTTTTTGTTTATGTTTTCCTTATGCTTCTTTATTTCTCATTTTTGGCATACCTTTATGATTTTCATTATGGGTATACTAGATAATTTCATTTTAGGAAGTGCGGACTACCGCCCCCTCAAAGTGATTTGAATCATTAACGCCATATGTGGGACGTATAAAGGATGGAGAATATGATATTATATATGATATTATACTGGAATTATAATAACCTTTATATCATTATAATTTCATTCCATTAAATACGAAATAGAAATGAAAGTAGCGTTCATGCATACGTACGACTTACCATCTCCATGAATGATGCATTTCATTTCTTACCACTAAATGTTACGTAATATTATGAATGAATGTATATAATGGATATATATGATATATATGATATCTACATCATGAATATAATTCTGGATATAATGGATAATTTACCACATGAACAACTTGTAATAATAAGAAGTTTCTTTTTGACTCAAGTACCAAAGATCGACAAAACAACCATTATTAACATAAATAGTTACATAATGTTCATAACATGGTAATAAGTGATATAAAAAGAATAATAAAATTGAAAAAGGATCTTAATAAATTCTAAATTAACTATAATTTATTATTCAAGAGGTTAAAGAATGGTCGAGTCAGGTCGGACACGAGGTAAAGAAACTTCTTATTCCAATTTCCATTCTTTCGGTTAATATCCAACTTTCAAATTTTGTCAGGATATTATTATGTACTATCTTGTATTTTTACTTTATGTACATGTAATTATAGTGAATACACATAATAGATCTATTTTATTTAAAAAATTATCATTGTAAGGGACTTCGTCTCAATCTCCTTTCATTGAGATATTTTGATTTATACACAACTTTATTTTATACGGTGTATAAACCCCATTAACTTTTACGTTTATTCAAAAGGAATATTTTTTATACGAAGCATTTACTAAATTAAAAAATGGAATTCTTTTTTGTTGTACCTATGCGGCGACAAAGACTTCTCCACTGCCGTGACCATTATTTGAGTTTCGACTTCCTCTACAAGCCATAACTTTTTTAAATGAAAAATAAATACCATGTTTTAATCTTATTTTATTTTTGTATTGAAAATGGTTTTGATAATGTTTTTATTATATCAATGTGTTGTATTGATATCTTGTGATTGAAATGTGGAAATGCTATGTTTCCTTTATGCATGTTTTATGTGATACGATTATGTTATGGTTTATGATATGTTTAAACCTTTTCATATAAGGAATGCGTTGGACATAATATGTGACGGGTGGAGCCCGCTATAGCTCCTCGATGCATCGGCTGGTCTCATGAGACAAACTAGTGTCTTGGAACGAGGCCTTGACAAAATCTTATTTGTAGTCTTGGCATTAGTCCTTGGATACGTGGTTATGATAGTCTGACATTATGCATTCCATCACTATGGTAGTGGTTATTGATATTGCATGTGATTATTTGACCAGAAGAATATCCATGTGAATAAGTAAATATCATTATTTCATTTTACATTTTCCATATTATGCTAATGTTTATGTTTAAAAGGCTTTTGTTTTAGTTAAACATTGCCTTAAATGTTTATGTTTATTTATGAAATCTTCCACTATATTGTTATCCTTATTGAGCATCTGAGCTCACCCTTTTCTATGTTTTATTTTTCCCAGGATGTGAAGAAATATTTTATGACTGACCTGCATGGATATTCTGAAGGGGAAATGGGTGTGGACTATGGAGACTATGTTATTTTAGTTTTTGAATTTATGATGTAATGTAAAATATATTAATGTATCTAGTGTTTCCAATTATACTAAACTAATCGGTCTTTCGAGACTTGATCTTTTGTGATCATGCCAATGTTAAGCAATAATGCACCGAATATGGGTAACTGGGGTCGGGGCATTACAGTTGGTATCAGTGGCAGTTTAGTACTAACCTTGGAAGCTAGATTTAGATAGACTCTGATTAGAGAATATAGCCCTAAGATAGACTTTGGATATTAGTATAGAATAACTTCCTAGAATTTTGGTATTATAGAGATTTTGTGAGTTTTCCAAGAAATAAATCCCAGTCTGGATACGAGCAGGTAGAGGCGGCTCTGGAAAAGAAGTACCTAGGGGTAAAACCCAAAAACACCGCATTGAGCTAGACCCGAACGAGAACTGGTGAACGACAATGGGCCTTGCAGTAGTCTTGGTTATGACACTCCCGGGGGATATGCTTAGGATTATTATCATTTTATTTAAAAAACCTTATGAAGTGTTTATGAGTATATACTTCCTCAAAGAAATCATTTTTATGATTATAGTTCAATTTATGTTAAGTGTTTTACATGTATGGAATTATTTATTTTGATTCATAAACTAATCTAGTTTATGCCATTATTTAGAAAAGCCTCCTAGTGGGAAGAATGGAAACCGTATAAATGCGTGCACTCCATGTAGGGATTTCCCTCCTGCTCAAGATAATTATAATGGAGCTGGAGATACAACTGGTGCTGATCAACTTATAAATATACCAGGACAACTCACTCAGGTTATGAATAATAACCTTACACGTATGGAGCACACTAATCTGCAACGTGGAGGATCAATGTTAGACCTCTTCATGAGTCAACAACCACCAACATTTAATGGGGGTACAAATCCATTAGTAGCTGAGAAATGGATAAACTCCTTAGAGAAAATATTCCATGCCGTGGGGAGTAGGGAAAGGGAAAAAGTTTTCATGGCAGTTTACCACCTCACTGGAGATGCCGATCAATGGTGGTCACTGATTCAAAATACAAAGGAAGATAAAGAAGTATCAAGTATGGAATGGAGAGAGTTCAAAGGGCTTTTCATAAAAAAATACTTTCCTCATGACCATTGAGAAAATATAGAAAGGAAATTTCTGAGTCTGAGACAATGGGAGGATGATAATGTCGCAATGTATGAGGCAAACATTACATGGTTAGCGAGGTATTCTGCAGATTATATATGAAACCCAAGAAGTAATATTGATCATTTCTTTGATGGGTTAAAACCATTTCTCTATCGAGCTTTAGTATCACAATATTTCTCAACATACGAAGATATAGTCTCGTGTGCTATCAAGGCAGAAAAGGAATTCTCTAAATCATATGAAAATAATTTAAATCAAGAGAAGAAGAGAACGGTGGAACAAGAGAAAGATAAAAGGAAAAAGGGAAAGAAGGATTTTCCATTACGTGATAATTGTGGGAAGAATCACCCTGGTACATGCCTAAAATGAATGGGAGTTTGTTATAAATGTGGAGAAAAAGGTCACCAGGCTCGTGATTCCAAGGAGAAGAAAGAGGCTATTAATGTTTAATGCTACAATTGTAGGGAAACGAGGAATTATGCAAATGAATGTCCTAAGCATCTGGGAAACATACCTCAGAAAAGGACAAGGGATAAAGGCCAATCTTATGTTGTTACTACAGTTGACGTGGAATAATTAATGTATTGGTTCTTTTGGACTCAAGGATTATATTCTGGGTATAAGAATAATGTGATATATATAAGGATTGTACTATAGTACATGTCATTTTCATTAAGGTTTTAATATGACGAAGGTAATCATATTTTTAGTATGTGAAAATAAGAGAAACTTTACTTTGTTGGGGGAATCTGATGGATTGATTTTGAAATTTAGAGACCTTTTAGAGAAAGTCTGGATAAAGGTATTTTGGATGACTATAAATGTTGGAATGGATTAAGTTGAACATTAGATAGTATTTTTTATGGTTAAATAATTTCTTAAAATTATTTTTGGAATATTATAAAACTATAGTTTTAGGAAAAGGACAACCTGCAGGTTGGGGGATAACCCGTCGCGTCGGACAAAGTTGCAGGAATCGAACCCACAAACATAGTGAGACAAGCCTTTATTACCTACCACAAGCCTACAGGAAGTCCTTGGTTGTTAGAAAATAGTTTTCCTAATCTAAATGGTATGTGGTAATATTTGGAGCCTTATACAATTAGGATAAATAGAATATTTTTGTGTTCTGTTACAATTTGGAGTGAAAGATGGGTTTGTGGTAAAAACTTATTAAAGAATGAAAGTCTACATGACAAGTAATTATATTTCCTTACGTTCTTAGTAAATCTCTTAAATAAATTCCTCAACTTTATGAAAGTTAACATAAAACAAAAACGTTGCCGATTAACTTTTCCAACTGGGGATTCAATGACTGTTTAACCAATCATAAGTTTGTGATTTTCTTATGGTTAACTTTCACCTAACCTTGTTTTCTACAACTCTCCATCAGACCATGATGGTTTTTTTTTCATCCATATCTATATCTTCATAGAATCTTAGTATGTGCTATCTCGGTTGACCTTTGTACTTCTCTTTCTTTCTTTGAATGTTATCTTTTTATTAACCTTATTTCTGATGTGGGTTTTCCAAAAAAGTATTTTCTATTTTCAACCTTTTATTTTCAATGATCAATTTCAAATTGTGAGGACTCAATTTATTGAAGGAGGGGATAATTTAACACCCCAATATTCCATGATACGCTTCTCTTTCAATAATGCAATAGCTTGCATTGTACGCAAGTTCGAGATTCTAACACACCACGACCAATCAAAATAGATGTTATGAATAGTAATACCCAATTTTTGAAATTATATAAATTTTTTATTTCAAAATGGACTTTATTTTTGTATTCAAAATATCGAAATTATCCTAAGTTGAATTTTTTGTAATTTTCTGAGAACTTCCAATTTTCGATGAATAGTGAAAATACATAAAAACACATTTTTTAATCAAAATAATTTATTATGATAAATTATACTATTTAGTGGTTTTAAAGTATAATTAGAATATATTTTTACCATTTTATCCAATGGTGGTCATTATAATTAATTACACTTTGAAATTGTAATGAACAATTGTCAATATTTTGATTGATATTGTTTTTTAAAAACATGCTATTTGTTGTGACATCAAGAATTCATTATTAAATTAATTAAATCAACTTTTATGTTTTGATTTTTGTAAAATATACATCATTTTTTAATTATTAATATCAAATATAGCTTAGGGTGTATTTTTGGTATTTTTCTAAAAAACTTCAATTCTTGATGAATAATGAAACCACTAAGTGGTAGTTGAAAAAATAATTTTTCATGTAAATAAAACATTACCACTTCTGTGATTTGATTTTCAAAAATCCTACATACATGGTTTTCATTATGAAGAAAAATTTGGTGCAATGGGATTAAAATAATTTTTTGGTGAATAGTAACTTTTAAGATTTATTAATCGTGATTAAAGGTAATTAGTGAAATTTAAGGTAAAAATGATATTATAAAAATATGAAAATACCATTAAACTTGTCCAACCCTAATTGGATGAGTCATTGACGACCAGGAAAATCCATGGGTCAACTTGGGGACCCCATGGAGCCACATGGGTAAGAAAATGACATTAATAACTTTTTATTTAAACTAAAAACAAAATTGTAACAAACATGTGTTGTTTTACTAAACCAATTATTACATGGGGTTATATAAGTTAACTTTTAGACTATAACTATTTATTGGAAATATAAAAATATTTCCTACATCATGGTATTTTTTTTTTATAATTTTTAGACATTAAATAAATTAAAATTTTTATGACACCATGATGATGCAGTGATTACCTCCTTAATTAACGATTTAAATAAAATGAAAAGATAATGTAAAATATAAGAATTACACTTGTAAAAAACCTATATTATGGGTACATTTATAACCCTTATCACCATATCCTCCAAATATATAATTGTGGGACCTTTGAAATCTTAAAAGCACTTCATAATAATGTAACATTTCATTACTTTCCAAGAGTTCCCCTCCTCTCCTCTTATAAAAGGCCCCCACCTCTAACACCTTATTAAAACCTTCAAGCCATTTGTCTTAGACAAACTCAGCCCAAATACTCTCCCAACATCCCTCTCTTACTCCTAGAAGCCTCACTTTGGGCAGAAGTATTCCCAAGGAAGGCTTTGGCTAAAATTAAAAAGAGTTACCCGATTTTAAGGTAATGTCTTCTCTTATGTTCTTTTGTTTTATTTTTCTTCTCCCACCACTTAAAATATTTTTATTCCTTTATTTTTTAACAAAACCAGTATCTAAAATATAATAGGATATTTTCATGAGAATTATTTTATTTTCACTTACACATACCTTCTTCTAATGATTAAAGAACATATTGTTTCTGTGGGTGGCAAATTACTACATCACGAAACGATGATTGATCAATCTTCTTTTAACACCTCTCATGGTGTCCATTATGATGACACTATTTTAATATATGATATATATATATTATGTTTATGTTTTCCTTATTCTTCTTTATTTCTCATTTATGGCATACCTTTATGATTTTTATTATGGGTAAACACGAAAATTTAAATTTTAGGATGTGCGGACTACCGCCGCCTCAAAGTTATTTGAATCATTCACGCCATATGTGGGATGTATAAAGGATGGAGTAAATGATATTATATATTATATTATACTAGAATTATAATAACCTTTATATCATTATGATTTCATTCCATAAAATACGAAATATAAATGAAAGTAGCGTTCATGCGTACGTACGGCTTATCGTCTCTATGAACGATGCATTTCATTTCTTACCTCTAAATGCTACGTAATATTATGAATGAATATATATACTGGATATATATGATATATATGATATCTACATAATTAATATAATTATGGATATAATGGATATTTTACCACATGAACAACTTGTAATTATAAGAAGTTTATATTTGGCTCAAGTACCAAAGATCGACAAAACGACCGTTATTAACATAAATAATTACATAATTTTCATAACATGGAAATAAGTGATATAAAAGGAATAACAAACTTGAAAAAAGTTCTTAAGCAATTATAAATTCACCCTAGTTTATTATTTAGGATGTTAAAGAACAGTCGAGTTAGGTCGGACACGAGGTAAGGGAACTTCTTAACCCAATTTCCATTCATTGGGTTAATATCCAACTTTCAAATTATTTCATGATATTATTATATTATATCTTGTATTATTAGATTAATTACGTGTACATATAGTTAATACACATAATAGATCTATTTTATTTAATAAATGATCTTTGTAAGGGACTTCGTCTCAATCTCCTTTCATTGAGGGATATTTGGTTTTATACACAACTTTCTTTTATACGGTGTATAAACCCCTTTAACATTTACGTTTATTCAAAAGGGTTATTTTTTATATGAAGCATTTACTAAATGAAAAAAGGGAATGTTTTTTTGTCGTACGTATGCAGTGACAATGACTTATCTGCCGCCATGACCATTATTTGAGTTTCAGCTTCCTCTACAAGCCATAACTTTTTTTAAATGAAAAATAAATACCACGTTTTAATTTTCTATAATTTTGGTATTGAAAATTGTTTTGATAATGTTTTTATTATATCAATGTGTTATATTGATATCTTGTGATTGAAATGTGGAAATGTTATGTTTCATTTATGCATGTTTTATGTGATACAATTATGTTATGGTTTATGATATGTTTAAACCTTTTCATATAAGGAATGCATTAGACTAAATAAGTGACAGGTGGAGACCGCTATAGCTCTTCGATGCATCGGCTGGTCCCATGAGGCAAACTAGTGTCTTGGCACGAGGCCTTGACAAAATCTTTTTTGTAGTCTTGGCATGAGGCCTTTCCTATGTGGTTATGATAGTATGGCATTATGCATTTTATCTTTATGAAAGTGGTTATTGATATTGCATGTGATTATTCGACCAGTAGAATATCTAGGTGAATAAGTAAATGGAATTATTTCTTTTTACTTTTTCCATATTATGTTAAAGTTCATGTTTAAAAGGCTTTTGTTTTAGTTATACATTACCTTAAATGTTTATGTTTATTTATGAAAACACCCTCTATATTGTTATCCTTAATGAGCATCTGAGCTGACCCTTTTCAATGTTTTATTTTTCCCAGGATGTGAAGAAATATTTTATGACTGACCTGCAGGGATAGTATGAAGGGGATATGGGTGTTGACTATGGAGACTATGTTATTGTAGTTTTTCATGTTATGATGTAATGTAACATATATGAATGTATTTTGTGTTTCCAACGATACTAAACTAATCGGTCTTTCGAGACTTGTTCTTTTGTGATCATGCCAATGTTACGCAATAATTCACTGACTCTGGTTAACTCGGGTCAGGACGTTATAGAGAAAGTTTTAGTATGGGTAGTTTGGATTGAACCTAAATCCAATAGGCCCCTCGGAGCTAAAACGCTTATAACTCATAGATCAGGTATCCGATTGACGTGTTGTCTCTCGTGTTGGGTCCCTTATGACGTCGAAGACCTTGAGATATTTTTTCTTGGAACATCATGTTAGTTGAAGTATCTACTGATGGCAAGAGGAGAAGAACATCCAGGAATCAAGCATGCATAGTGGAAAATCATGTGGCTGACTATACTTGAGGAGACTTCAGATCCTATGTGGGTCATCTTTATATTCTCCATACGTTAGCGCTCTATGATCCTATGTGGGTCAGCGCATAATGATCAGGTGTGGGTCATCTCCAGATCCAATGTTGGTCATCTTCAGATCCTGTGTGGGTCATCTTCGATCCTATGTGGGTTCAAAACAGAGATTCTCAATGAAGTAAGATGATCTAGAAATACCGCTACTCATTTATACATTCGTATTTATGTTTTACCTGGTGTGAGAAGATTCTTAACCTTTGTGGTACACTTTTGTGTTGTGATACCTTCGTGGTATTCTTCTGTGTGGTGTTACCTTTGTGATACATACCTTCGTGGTGTTTCCATGTGTTACTTCTCTCTTCGTGGTGTTACCTCTGTGGTACTTCTACTTTCGTGGTGTTACCTTTGTGGTATTATTCCCCCACGTGTGAGATGAGTATATATATTTATAACTTAGGAATATGTATGGGAATATACTTATTTAGTGTTGATGAATATTTCTTTTTTCTTTGATATTGAGGTCTGGCATTGTAGTTTATCCTTTGGGGATTCTGGGAGACCTTTAGAGGTCTCAGGTTCGATACTGAGTATTGTTACACTCACACATGCACGGGCTACGCCCGCACCTTGCTATGTATTGTGCAGACGAAAGATAGCATTGATCGAGGCTGAGGGTTCTAGGATAGGAGTATGCTCGGAGGTGGACTATTAGATGAGACTAACCACAGAGATGACTGTTCAAGTGCTTTACCATCCATTTAGGTAGGATCCTTGGTGGGTGTTCGTAGGAGTTGTTTCCAGTTTTACTTGTAATTTCAAGTTGGTCTTGTATTCTAGACCCTTTTATTACTATACACACCATGTTTACTATATAGTTTACTTTGGGCTTGTTTCTTGGTTTTTTCTTGGTTGGTGTGAGTTTTCAGGTTTAAAGGTAATGACATCCCTGTTTTAGGGATATGCCTTTCCAGTGCTAGTCACCAGCCCTTGTCCTATGGAAGGCGGGCTTGGGATAAGCCCGACACGGGCCCCAGGGGACGAGTTGTGACATTATATCTTCTTTGTTGATCTGTTATTGTCGATATCCTGAATTAAGGTCAATCATGTAAAATTATTGAGCTCTGCATAGTTGGTCAATTAAGTCATCAATGTAGGGTAGATGATATTTGTTCTTTATAGTGATCTTGTTATGTTCTCGATAATCAAGGTAGTGTCCCATTTATCAACCTCTATTCTTAACAAACAATACAGGTTCACCATAAGGTGACTCAATATGGTATATAAAAACCTTTCAAAGATTCTCTTTGAGTTTCTTATACAATTCATGTAACTCATTTTGGTCCATTCCATAAGTATCTATGAAATAGGTAGAACACCTGGTATAAGTTCTATTTAAAAACCAAATTTATGATTAGCTGGAAGACATTTATGTTCAATAAAAAACATCAAACATTTCCCATGAAATAGGTGCATTCTTAAGGATAAGATTCCCCCCATCAATTTGAGATAAATAACATTTACTTATGGGAATCAAGACCTTTATGATGAAAGAAATTTCCATTAGAAGGTCATTTTGATCATTACATCGATAGATGATCATATATTGATCTAGAATATGAAATGTGGCTTTCTTTACTTGGAAATTGATATGATCTCCATATACCAAAAGCCAAAACATTCCATGAATCACATAATATTATACTAAAAGAATGATCCCAATTTTTGTAAGAATCACTTTCCCACAAACATCTACTTTAGAAAAATTATAAACTTTTTATTTGATCTTTTTTCCATTAAAATTTTTCATAAAAAACTCAAAATCAAATTATTGACATAATAAAGTTATACTAGTGGAAAATTACTCATAAATAAAGTAGTAGGTTGATCTAGAATCAAATGAAGCATTTTCTACATTAGACTGGACAATATGTGTACCTTTCACCACTTCATTATCTTACTCCACATTTCTGATAGTGATCACACATGACATTCCTTTGTCATTGGCATTGACAATTATTTAATGTCGATAATCATCGATAACCCTTGTATTACGGAATTGGTTGGCACAATGCACCATTTCATTACACGTGTATCATTGGAGTATAAGAGGTCCATTTTGTGTAACCTTTTCTATATTCGCATCATTAGACATCTTTTTTCCGTCACATTGGGATTCCATTTTCTAATTACCTTATCTTCACATTTAAAACATTTTACTTCCCCTTGAAGACAATTTCCTTCATGTTTCTTTCCAGACATTGAGCAAAAGTAAATACTACTATTGTTTTTATTATGGTATTTCGATTTTCCCTTGAATTACATTTTAATCTTCTTATCAAACCCATATGACAGATGGGTTACTCCAATCCACATATCAACATTGAGAGAACATATAATGATTTCCTCATAGCTATTGAAGTCATTTATGGAAACATTCCTTTGAATAAATAGTTTTAAGACACTAATGTATCGATCAATTTTACTCTCATGTTAGATTATAATTCCATAAGAGTTCCATTCAAGTATAGTAACATTTTATTCGTAGGTACCAACAAATTCATCAATATTTTTCTTATGCCTATGGAACTAAGTCTCTTATTTGTTCAATGAATATAAGGTAATTACTGATTAAAAAAAAGTTCTTGAACTCATCCCATTCCATGGATTCAAATCCATCACTTTTCCTCATATTCTTGATAAGGTTAAACCATTGATCATCCTCACCATCTAAATGATAGACTTTAAAGATTTCTCATGTTCGGAAGAATGGAGAAGTAATAAAATGTTTTTATTTGTACGGATCCATTTCTCAGCCACTAGTGGATTAAAATACCCAATGAAAGAAGGTGTATACTGCCTCCTTAATGATTCAACAGATAGTTTTTCCCTCATTTTCTCAATTGGAAGGCCTGCATGATTCATATCTTGAGAAAGTTGTGTGAGAATAGATACAAGATTTTTCACTCCATCTACTCTAACATTCGTTTTCATAGGAGGAATCCAATTTCATTACCCCTCACATTCATAATTAACGCAGTTCCTTCGTTTTATAGCCTTTTACCAAAACCAAGAAATATAGCATGAGAAACAATGATCATAATGGTAAAACCACATAATCAGGAAAAAAATTTAATTTTCAAAACCTTAGTTTTTATATTAGTTTATTCATGAAAATTTCTAAAACACTAGGATTTTAACTTATACCTCAACAAATCCTTAGGATTTTTCAATTGTATTGTCATCATAGTTTCCAAAGGAAAACTGTAACTTTTCTCTAGAACATTTATATTGACCAATTCATTATATAAATATATATTACTTCATCATTGATGAATATTCATTATAAAACCTAAAAAAACTACACCGTGACTGTATAGGTTTAGTCACTTTAGAAATTTTGAAACATAATAAACTCTTTCATAAGACATATACATCATACCCCTCTTCGTCCTTCATAACTAGACCCATTTTTGAAAAATCACACACAATAATTTTCTTCAAATCTTGGAAAAATGTAACATAAGAAAGGATAATATCAGTTGCTCAGTAAGGGTAAACAAGGGATCACATCCCCTTTTAAAAAAATTAATATTAATCAAGGATCACTTCCATGTCCATAATATTGGAAAATGTAAGTTACTAAACTGAGTCAACTCATCATTCCAACCTAGTATTACTGAACTGGGTTCACTTCCCCTTACATCCCAATCTATTTCATGAAATATAAATCATTTCACAAGGTATTGGAGGGAGATATAAGTCCCACCCATATCATAATGTAATCATTATTAAAAATTCCATCAAAGCATAAATCATTCAACATATCATAACCCAATGAATATTTTTTTTTCTAAAAGTTAATTCCATCATAACATAATCAATGTAAAACAAATGGATTTCCTAAATATAATTACAATATAAAAACAATCAAACCATATGAATAATAAGAATACTATAATTGAAACATAATCATATAAAAATAAATTCAATCATAGATGGAAAATGATTTTTATGGAACGCATGAAATAAATTATTAAGTAAAATATCCTCTCTTCTTAAAAAAATATTATTTTTTCAAAATCATAGACAATTTTAATAAAAAATAAATTATTTTAAATTGACCTTGATATACTGAAAATTATTCATTATAAAAATAATGTGTTAAAAAATAATAAAAATATGTTAATCTAATGTTATTCAAATGAAAAAATTATTCTCATACATTTATCAGATAATTCAAAAATTACCTCATAATGAAAAAAAATTGCTTTAATTTTTTTATAAAATTCACCTGTCACACCCAGGTTTTAATTTTTTAATTTTTTGGATTCGGGATAGAATTTTGGTTGTTTTATAAATAGATAGGTGGGATAGGTTAAACTTTTTAGAGTATTCATACTTTTATATCAGTGGATTAGCTTCCCCACTTGAGTTTCCTTTGAGTTTTTAGAGGCAAGGGTGAGTTTTTTCTTTGGATATACTAGGCGCATAGTTTGCTCATGGTTAGTAGTGATCGTGCACCAACCCAGAAAACTTTGTTTTAGGACATAGAACCTACTAATCTTTATCTACACAGTTGTACTCCTTTTCCCATGTAACCATGAAAATGTCTTCTATCAGACATAATACTTTTCATTGTTACCGCACAATTTACCAAACCGTGTGGGCTAACCATACGGATCTACCAACACATTAAAATTTGGTACTTCATTTTTCTTTCTCCCTAATTTTACCCAATATCACCCCATTACATGACCCTCATAGCCTCCATAACCCTATAAACTCCACCCCACACTCTCCTCTCCATTGGCTCCCTCAATTTGTTGTTTGTTTCCATATTCACCAAGACATCTGATGTAAGTCCTTTTCTTTCTTGTTTTATTATTATTTTAGTGTTTATTTTCATCCCATTTGGGTGATTTTATTTTTTAATATGAGTGGGGATTAATTTGGGGTTAGAAATTGATAGTAAGGGTTCAATATTGGTCATTTACGTTCGATCATTCCTTTTTAGGGTTTTCAAGATTGGTGGTTGGGGTTTCTCACCACTTTTCAAGAGACTTCTTTTTTCAAGGTAGGTGGTTCCATGCCCAAACATTATTATATTGATGGAATAATTTTTTTGAGTTTATAAATTTGTTCTTTGGTTTGATTATGTGGTAAAAATTGTTTTTTTGAAGTTATTGGTGTGTTTATATGTTATAAATGGACTATAACAAAGGAAATAGCTATGTTTTGTGTTAGTTAAAATGTAATGTTTAGAAAAAAGGTTTTTTGAGATTTTAGGAAGTGGTAAATGTATTTTCAAGGGATTGTGAGGTTTGTGTATGTTTAAGTTGGGTGTTCTAATGGAAAGTGGATCATTTTTGGAATGTTATCCTTATTATGCTTTTTTGAGAATAAATTTTTAATTGTTTGAATTATCAAAATTTTGTTCTAAAAATGGTTTTATAGTATGTATGGTCTTACGTAGGGTCTTGGCCAATTGGCATGGTTGGATTTAATTGTGTTTTTATCTTATGTTTTGAAAGGAATATTTTGGAATTATATAAGTGTTGTTTATGATATTAATAATGGGTTTTATTTTGTTTGTGTTTTATGGAAAATGGGTAGTTTTATTAAGAAGGGTGATCTCCTTGAATTTTCTGGCCTTTATTGTGAATGTGGGGGTATTTATTACATGTGAACATTAAATCGGTCGTAGGGGAATCTTGGGTATCTAGGTGGGAAGACTAGAATTAGTGTAATAGTAACATGGAAGTGGATTCTCCCGGTTTCACTTAACTGGATTTATGTTTAAAACACTAACAAACTATGATGATGGATATTCTTCACTATAACATTAGATGTTTCTCGTCTCTAATGGCTCTTTCATGAGGGCACTGAAGGTTGGGGTTACTATACCACCTTTCACTGAGGTAAGAGGTTATGGGTCACACTTGAGCAAGATGAACCCATGGGGATTCACCCATGGTCCTTGATTTTACATGTTATGGTAACATCCATTAGAATATAGAGGTCCTCATGATTTTCTGTACTATTTATAATTTTTCATTCTTATTTGAGCTAATATTTGTGAAATGGGTTTCTGATAATTTGTTCCTCTCTAATTTTTCATCTAATAAAGTTTTTCATTAGTATTGTTTTCAATAAATTCAATTTATATGATCATGTTATATTATCTCAGGAATGTTTTTTCAAGTAATCCCTTTTTTGGGTGTCATCCTAATGTGATTTGGATCACACCCTTAATACATCCTTGGGTGTTTGTAGATCTTATTGTGTATTTATTCCAGTTAATGACAAGATTTTCGGTGATCATGTTGTGGGTTGTTGGTGGTATTCTTTTGTGGGATTGGTTTTGGTTTGAGGATGTGGTTCCTCATGTGGCATAAAGGGGTAGGTTGGATTTTTTTTTAATTTTTCTCTTTGTTGTATTCATTGTTTTCATTTTTTTTATTAAAGTGTAAACCTCAATTTTGAATGTTATTAAGGTCTTGTTCGGTTGAGTAGATTCAGTATTTAGAATATTTAATATTGTTTGTTTTTTATATGTATAAAATAGGGTAAAATCATTCCCAAATAATGTTATTGATACCCAACCAACAGTTTCCAGCCCATGGGGATCAGAAACACCCCTTAGGTCATGCATGGGCCAGGTCGTGCACTGATAGGATGGAAACCTTCTTGTTTTGTGAACAAATTCTATCAGAGTAGGTTGACTATGTTGTGTCTTGTTCCAGGGGGAAGAGTTAGGGTATACTAGGGATAAGGTTCTCAAAACCCAATGTTCTTGTTAAATGTAAGGTACCTAGCCAGTACACTATATAGAGAAACTTGATTTATTAGGGGGTGTGAGGTTTCATCTGAGTCTTTCAGTTTTTGTGGTTCATTGATTTTTGGGAAAATGAAAAGGGATTTGTTTCAATGATATTAGTGAGCTCGTAGATCCTGAAAATCCATGTGGATATGGGGACATTGTCCATAAATGCTATTCATTATGATGATGTGACTATAGTATGGCTGCCAACAATAAGTTTCAGTCAATCATAGACAATAATTTCCATCTTTAATAAGCATTGTGTGTTCATGTGGGTTATAAAAATAATGTTTTAACCCCTTATTTTGGAATTTAGTAAATTGAAATATATAAAGGGAAATGGTATGATCTAAAAAGAGATGGAAAATGAATTTTTTGATCTATTTAAATGAGATTTTATAATTGTGTATTTTCATGAAACAATTTTTTTATAGGATGAGATTAAATTTTTATAATCGAAAAATATAGATTTACAAACTCTTGGTCTAGAAAAAAATGATGAAAAAAATGTGGGTTTTGAAATTTTTTTGAATGGAATAAATTGTTTTTTTATTTGATGTGTAAGGATTTGAATTAAATTCTTTGATGATTATTGATTGTCGAAAAAAATTTGTGATATTCAAAATGGGTTATATTTGAAGGGTAAATTCTTTTTTGAAGTGGATTTTGTAAAAATTGAAATGGGTTTAACTTTTTGATATTTGATTTTGAGAAGAGTAGGTGTGGGTTGGATGTTGGTTTTGATAAATTGAATGAACTTCTGGTCTAACCTTTTTGTATATCTGTGACTGTCCACAAGAATATGATTTTTTGTAGGAAGTGAATGGGTTTCTGATTTGGCACGAGGATAATGAATGTGAGTGGCTCAATAGGATACCATGGGTGAATGTGAAACCCACCAATGTGGTGTTATTTTAAAATGTTTTCTTCAAGAAAAATGTGTGGTGTGTATTTTTTTTTATTTTTTGGAATGTTTATTGTGATGTTTTTTGTGTCTAATAATTCTTTTCAGTTGATCAATGTTACAAATTTGAGTTCTTGTTTGAGAGTTGGTTTTGGGATGATTGATACTGGTTTCTCTTGAGGAGATTTTTGGGAAGACTTTGGTCTATTTACCTTATGTGTTTAGTGTTTGTTTATGGTATGATTTGACTGATGGTATAGTCGATTGGGTCCTTGGTTTTTCACTATTGGCTAGTGTACCCCCCATAAAGAATTAATACTTGTATGATGTGAGTAAACAGGTGATTCACCATTGTAAGACCCACCAGTTAATTAATGTAAATACTTTAGTAATCAATTTTGGGATAATAATCTCCATCTCATTGGTTTTGGTTGAGTGGGATCTCTCTTATTAGGAGAGATTATAAATTTGGAGTTGAATGAATATTTAGTTTCCATGAGTCTATTGATGGTCAAAGGGGATGTAGGACATTGGTAAGTCTGAATGTCCAACTTGAAGCAGTGAATGGAATTTCAGTGTGGAATGGTGAATGTGGTCTGAAGTTGTTGAAGCTGGCCAGTGTCTTGAAAAGTATTCCAATCATTCATTGGCCTCATTAAAGAAAAATACCCTTCTTGTAAAATAGTGAGGTATGTCTGGTCAAATTTGGTTTTTATGGCCTTTCATATGATTCATGTGTCGATTGGATCTCGGTTTAAGGCCCCTCTCTTTGGGTAGAATGTATCGATTAGAATAGTCATGTTCAGTGATGTTTTTTAGTTTTGTATTCTTGCCTATGTGAGATATAGAATGCCTTGAAATCTCCTAAGAACATCTTTTTTAATAGATGAACATTCCCTTCTAAAAACACTAAATTTTCCACATCGAATTGAATTGTGTTCCATGTGTTATTGTTTCATTGATTCCTTACACGAGGTGAAATAAATGATGAAAGTATATCTTCTATGTTCTTGTTTTGTTAGAGGTGCTATGTTGGATTAATGTTCATCTTACGGTTTTTCAGGAACTATAAGTTATTTATGCAATGTGGTGTGGTCTCATGAAACATTAGAAAAAAATTGTTTTCTTTGGGGGTCCTTAGTGACTGGCTATGGGGAAGAAGATTCTTAAATCACCAGGGCTCCATCTATAGGTCTCTTAGTGAAGTTGGAACATAGTCAGGGACCCTCAGGGGGAGTAAAAGATTCTGTTCTAGTGTCTTTCTTCAGTATGGGAGGCATAAGCAGGTATGTATCCAACATAGTTGATTCATGATGAATAATGTTTGGTAGAAAGATACAAGGGCCCTATTCCTCCAAATTATATTCTATTGAATGGAATAGTTCCTCCATTGTTACAAGAAACCATGGATAGATTATTTTCAATAACATCAATGATTATACCCGTGTGTGTGTTACATTCCTTATGATTGGTCATATATAAACAACTTTGTAGGTCTATTCGGATCCTGGTTTTGGTTGGCCACATCTGATTATGGTAATTCCCATGGGAGTGTTGAACCACGTAATGTATACTATTTGGATTGGAATTTTGTTAATTGGGTCCCTAGTGGTTGGAGGTAAGGTTGTGTGGGGATTTTCAAAGCTATCCCATGTCAGGTTTCTCTAATAATTCCATACTAAGTGGATAATATGGTTGGTTCTTTTTGTGGAGAGACCCAATGTATGTCTCACTGAAATTCATCTGGAATAGATAGATGTTAGCTTATTCCTTATGGTGGGGAGTCTATTCAGGCCTCCCCATGTTGGATTCCTAGTCTTGTCTTGGGTGTGGTTTGGTCTTGATGGTTCATTTTAGATAAGTGGTGTGAATTCTGAATAATAGTTTTTGAGATGTTTTTGTTTGAGAGGTTGGATTATGTGGGTGTGAAGTTTCTTTTCCTTGATCGATCAACTAGAGGTGTTTTAGCTTTTGGGGGAGGATAACACTTAGTAAGGAGTCCACTTTTGGGGTTTGTTGAGTTTATTTTTCATGTATCGTTCTTTGAGTGCAGTTTCCAGAGCAATTTTCACATGAAATTAATTGGGAAACCCCTTGAACTATGGAGGAATATTAGTTTCCTGTCTAATTATATTTTTGGATTCCTTACGGCCACAAGTGTTATGGCGGGGATAATTATAACACATGGGTTTTTGTTTATTATTTTATTATGGCTCAGGCTTGGGTTTTTGTTGTTTTCCCTCGAGAAAGGTGTGACAGGTTTGACATTTTTGAGTATTTTTTTTATATCATTAGTTTATCTGTACCCTTCGATTTCCCTAGTAGTTTTTTGAAAAAATTATATGTTATTGTGTTAGATAGAGTAGGTTCGCGGTTTGCACATGATTAGTACTAACCATGCACCAAACCAAGAAACCATGTTGTAGGTGATAGAACCTTACACATGAACTCTACATAGTTTTCACCTTGGTCTATGTAACCATGTTTATGTATTCTATAAAAAATAATTCTCTGCATAGTTACCACATGATTTACAAAACCATGCATACTAACTGTGCCGATCAGCCAAGAAATTAATATTTTGGGTTTTATTTTTTTCAGTCTAATTTTAACAAATTCTACCCCCTTGGCCAACCCTCATGGCCTCCCTAACCCTAGGCTAACCTCCCACATCCTATCCGATCATTTGGGATCCCACCTTTTGGTTTTTGTGGCTCAGATTCTTCAAAATCTCTCATGTATGTCCTAGTATCCCAAGTTTTATTCTTATTTAGGGGTTCTTATATTCTCGTAAGGTGGTTTCTATTTACCAGTAGGTGTGGGGCATGATTTAGGGTTGGATCATGATGGTATGTGTTCAATCATGGTGAATTATGTTTTATCTTACATTTTTAGGGTTTTCTCGAGGTGTAGTGGTAGTTTCACACACATTTTCAGAGACTTTGTGGATCAAAGTTTGTTGTTGCATGCCCTAACATTATTAGATGAATTTAATTTGTTTTTTTGAGTTCATAAATTTGTTTTTTGGTTTTATATTGTTATTTTAATAGTATTTTTAAAATTATTGGTGTATTTATAGGTCTTAAATTAACTCTAACAAAGGAAATAAATTTGTTTTATGTGTCTTATAATGTAATTTTTTCAAGAAACGTGTTCCAAGTTTGTAATGTGATAAATGTATTTTCAAAGGCACATGAGGTGTATGTATGTTTAGAATAGGATTTTCAGTTGAAAATTGACTATTTGGGGCATGTTATCCTTGTTATACATTTTGATAATAAATTGTGAAATGTTTGAATGATGAAAGTCTTGTTTTGAGAATGTTTTTAGTGTACAAGTTTGTTTATGAAGGTGATTGTCCCATTGAAATGGATGGTTTTAATTGTGTGTTTTTGTTATGTTATTAATGGGAAATATGGGAATTATGTAAATGATAGAAAAAGTATTAAAAATGGGGTTTCATTTTGTGTGTGTACAATGGTAAATGGGTTGTTTTATGAAGAGGGTGGTCCCATTGAAATATTTGGACTTTTTTGTGTATGTGTTCGTATGTGTGACATTGAAAATTAATTCGAAAATATGGGAACCCCAGGTATCTAAGTGAGTGGACTAAAACTAATTTACTATTAATACAGAAGTGGCTTCTCTTGGTATCACGTAGATGGATTAACATATAAAAAACTGAAAAAACTATGATGATGCATGATTGTAACTAGAACATTGTATGTTTCGCCTCTCAAGTGTATCGTGCATGAGGACGCTGACAGTTTTAATTATTATACCACATTTCACCGGGGTATGAGGTTCTGGGGTCCCACTAGATCTAGAATAACTCTAGGGTATTTACCCATGGTGATCTACTATACATGTTTTTGTGACACCCATCGGCATATGGAGGACCACATGAGTGTGTGTTCTATTTATAAGTTTATTTTCTTATTTAAACAAGTATTTTTGAAATGTTTTTCCTTCATTGTGTTAGTATTTATATGTTTACCAATTTAATGTTATATTTAATAGTGTTTTTAAAAAACTCCATTTAAATGAGAATGTTAGATTATCTTAAGAATGTTTTGTTATGGAATCACTTCTTTTGGTGCCATCCTACTAGGCTTTTCCTCACACCATACATTCACCCTTGGGTGTATGTAGATCATTTTGTGTGTTTATTCTATGTAAATCCAAGATGTTTGGTGATCATGTTGCTGGTTGATAGTGGTATTCTCTAGTAATATTTGAGGATTTGTGAGGATGTGGTTCCTTATGTGGCATGATGATTTGGGTTGGAGTGTTTTTATTTTTTGTTTCTTTTTTTGTAGTCAATTTATGGGGTTATTGTTTAATGTGTAAAGATCAATTCAGAAATATTTTAATGGCTTTTTTGGTTGTGTAATTTTAGTTTTGGCATGTTTAAATTTTTTTATATTTATGAAATTCAGTAAAATAATTCCCAAACCCTATTATTGATACCCTAACCCTAGTTTCCCACCCATGGGAATCAGAAATACCCCTCGCGTCATGCCAGAAATCGAGTCGGGCACCGGGTTAGACGGCGATCCGGCTTGGTTGGTGACTTCATCACTGGGTAAAATTGATGTAATTTTTATAAATAAATAGATTAAATATTTTGGGACACATATTTTCAAAATATTTACATGGATGATAAATATACCCTAATAAAAACTAATGTATAAACAATCTTGGATAATAACGAGATTGTTAAAGTATCCCTTACATTAGATCTGATATCCATTTTATGTAACTAAACCTCATTTATAATGATTTAAATAATGTAATAGGATTATATCAGAATCATAGTCAAATTTTTGATAACATATATGATCATATTAGCATCCGTTTGTAAATAACATTTCATTATTACTCGTTATTCTCGTATTTAATATATCATTTTCTTATGGATGTTTTGATGAATAAGTTATGGTTATCATTTTTAGATCACCATTATAACTTTAAAAAATTTATTTAACATAATATATATAGTATATATTAATTATATAAATTTATATAATAATTCTTTAGTAGATATATAGTAGAATGAATCATATCGCATCATGGAGACGGTAGGTCGTACATACACACGAGCGACGAAATCATTCCCATAATTTTTAAATTGTATGGAAGTGCATGGTTTATATTTTTTTTCCCAAAATGAATATAATGTTATAGTAATAACATATAGTTATTATTTTCATAATTTTCCCTATACCTATATTGTCATGCTGAAAATAGATTACACCCGGAGGTGGGGATGGTAAGCCATACGTACGCACGGGTAGTGATTTTATTTATCTTTGTTAAAAAATGTGGAATGTGGGAGTTTCATAATAATAACTAATAAAATTATATAATTTATACTGGATTTATTATATTATAATGGTAAAAACTCTTGAATACTAAGTAGAAGAATAAATAATTTTAAGGTATCAGTATAGAAGATTACTTCTTCTTCAACGTGCTCCCTCTAGATCTCCTCTTAAAGCAATAGAGTTGGTATTTGGAGAATACCAGAACCTATAGAATGTGAACAAGGGTATTGAGAATGTAAATAAATAAGGTATTTATATTATTTAATGCTCAGGGTTATATGAATAAGTGAGAAAGGATGAGCCCTTTTATAATTAATTTTATGGCACTTTGGGAATCTCTAAAAAACTAAATTATAATTAAATATAAAAAAATCTAAAAAACACAAAAATGTATTAATTTAAAATATTATATGAGTTTAGGTTGTAGTATAATCACCCAGAAAATTTTAAACAAGTTTTTATATCAACATATTCCTTATAATTTTAATTAACACTCAGTTATTTGATTTAATTTTAAACTAAGGTAACAAATATTTCCATATTAAAAGGGTAACACATTTAAATATATGATGTAAATTGGACCATAAATGAATAATTTATAATATTTCTAACCACATATTCATCATTATATATATATTAAAATGTTTTATCATTTTTAAATAATTTCATAATACATTATCTTGATAAAAAATAGAGACAATTTTGAGACTATTCAATCCATTCATTATTAAAAATATGATGATAACTAGATAGATTCAATATTTTTTGATTATATTTATAAGAGGCCAAGGTAAACTAGAATATTAATTGGATATATTAATTATCCCAAATTATATTTATTATAATATTTATAATAACATTTATTTGTTATATCCATTAATAAAATAATTACAACATTTGTTTTGTGTAATTATGTAATATATATAGTTTTGAATAAAAATAAAAAATATAATAATATGATGAATATAAATCCTATATATTTACAAATAATATTTATTTTAGAATATATTTCCATAAAAATTTTAAATTTAAAATGTTAAATTTATTAAAACATGAATGTCACAAATTTAACATCAATTTAAATAAAATATTATATGTGTCATAATCATTTCAATATGGATCAAAATGGTTGATTAATCAACCAATGGAAGATTTTGGTTGAGATGTAATTAACCAATAAGATTTTGGAAAGTGTTTTTGTCTTTTAATGGATACTATTATTCTAATAAAAATTATATTGTTGATTCTTCGTCAATTAAATAATTTCTGCATCATCAATGTATAACCCGAAAGTAATTATTTATTCCCTTTGAATTAAAAATAAATTTAAATGATAATGAAATAAAATTAGATTTAAAATGATTTTTTATAGTAGAATTTATCTTTTTATAAACTTATATTAAAAATTATATAATTATAATAATTTTAGTAAGACATATTCATCTTTTTTTTCAAAATAATATTAATTAAACATAATAATCTCATCCAATTTTTTTCCAAATAATACAATATAGAACCATGGATGATTTTAGTTAAAAAAATACATCCAATGACATTTTTACAAGTGTTAGGGTAGCTATATAATATTATTTTAACCCTTAATTACTAAATTTTTTATTTTACCGTATTAATAAAAATTAACGAAGTTAGATTTCATGACATACAAATATTAAAGAAATATATTTAAATAAATTTGACCTAATGAATCCAAAAAATAAATCCATTTTTCAACTTTATAAAAATATAATTTTTAGTAATTAATATAAAACTAATCTCAATGTTAAAAAAAGAAAACCTGATTTAATCATTAAAACATTAAAAATGATTTAAATGTTTCAACATCTAAATTAAATAAAACATTAATTCCAATTAAATAAATTTTATTTTCTGCTAAAAATAAAAACTATTTATTCTTTAAAACCATTCAATAATATAATTTTACTATATTAATTATATTTAATAAAAAATTTGTTTTCAAATAAAATTTAGTTTATTGATACTATTCATTAAAACATAAAAGTTGTTAGAAAAATTTTAAAAAATTATCCAAAAAAAATTAATATCCCAATTCCCTAGAAAAATTTTATTTTATGATATAAAAATTATTAATTTGTTAATATTTTCATTTAAAATGGTTTCACCATTAAAAGGTGGTGAAATTAACTTTTTGAAAAAAATAATTTCTTTATACATAAAATAATTTTTATTCATACCCTAAGAATAAAATACCTATTGGATGAATATATTATTAAATATATAACATATATTTTACATTAATTTATTTTACTAATTATAAAACACTAAATTTAATAATACAAAAATAAAATATTTTCTGTTATAGTTAATTGTTTTTTATTTTTCCTAAATAATTAGTAGCCAATGAATTCACCATACATTTTAATAAGTTAGTTATATTTATTTCCACTGACATAATGGACAGGATATAATGGTACATTTAGTCTGTGGAATATCATGGTTATTTTTCACACATGATTGCATTCCATGAAAACTTTTAATGTATATAAATTATTTAAACAAAATATTTAATAAAAATATAATGTTTTTATATACAAGCTATTGAATAGTATCTTCTAGGATTATAACCTCAAATGATTTGGTGAAGTATATCTCAGTCATCCCTTTTGTGTATGGTTTATGTGTCCTTATTCAACACCTAGTTTTACAGTCCTGGTCGATATGATTTGGTTGATTCAAATATTCATTACGAACCATTATAATTGATTTGAATAGATAATATCTAAAACACCCAAAAAAATTTACAGTATGTTTCTCCTAAATACTTTTAATTCATTAGATAACCTATTTTTTATATAAAAAATTATTCCCTTTGAAATAACACTTAGATATTTATGAGAATGTCATAACCTAGACATTAAACATAAATTTTCCAATACTAGGTTTTAAATTTCAAAAAAATGATATACACGGTTATGACAGAGGGTGATATTTGGAGTCTGATAGAATAAAATTATTTTGTAGTGAATTTTAACCAACCCTTATGAATAGTAACATACCCTTATAAAGAGTAAACTACCCTTATTAATAGTAATATGACCATTACAAATAGTAAAGTTATCCATGAAGGTATCAATAAAATTTATAAACCTTAAAAATAAAGGTGAATATTTTAAGTGTTGGTATTATTCAATTAAATGATAATTTTAACTAAAAATAAAATTTCTCATATTTATAAAATTATCTTTAAAAAATGGATTTCATTTTTGTATTTTACATGTTTAAAATTATTTAGGGTGAATTTTTGGTAATTTTTAAAAATAATTGAATTTTTGTGAATAGTTAAATTTCATAATTTATGAAATATGCTAAATAAATGACTTTTTGCATCATACATGAGTCATGGATGGTGTAAATAGACATTTATTTAAACCCGCATGAATTTATTATAGTTATTTGTCATGATAATCAAAACTATTTCTTGACATGGAAAAAATAATAAACTAATTATTAAAATTATGCCAAACCCTTATCTCCTCCACTTTATAAAGCACCCCTCACCCCCTCTTTATCTTGCACCACTCAAGATTTTAGCGTTTCCAATGTTATTCCAAATACTCCTTCCAAACCCTCCCACCACATCTATGACCTTATTGTCTCACTAAATGACTCAAAACAAAGGCCTTATGGAGATTCTCAAGGATGAGTACACAAGAGGTGAACCTCTCTTCCAATTTCATTTAACTTACTTTACACATTCATTCTTTTATTTCACTCCCCTAATATCCCCTTATCCAAATTATATGATAATTAAATTACCATACGTGAACTAGAATTTTATTATACTAGTGGATCATTTAATCATCATCTCACTTTTCCTCCTCCTCTTATACTAATAAATGAAAACACTCTCCGAGATGTTTTAATTTATCACATTCATGGATGATAGGTTATCAATTTGTATTACTATGTTCAGTTCTAGTCAAGAAACAAAATTTATGGTTTAACCTTATCATAATTGATTTATTTCAACTTATGTAATTTTATTTTATCCTTACACACTCATAATTTAAAATATCTATACAAAACCAGTACATTATGCACAAAACCTCAAAGTTAATCAAAGAATTTATCATAATCGTTTATCAAATAAGTAATCCTCATGGTATATAATAAAAATAACTATAAGAGAATTTATATCCATTAAATTTCACTAATAATATATATTAACAATTATTTATTTTTAACAACATTTCAAAAAAAATTCCTTTCATAAATACAAGTAAACCAGCTATGAAAACTGAGGGAGAAATTTTTTATTAAACAATAAAATTGAACCTATTCAACCCATAAAAAAGATATCAATGAACCGAATAAGGTTATATTAAACTAATTAATGTTATAAGAGGTTTTATAATTGTTAATTAATTAAGATAAATTTTATTATTCAGATCATTAATATCATTCAAACAACACATTCAGGCATAAGGTAAGGGGTTTCTCATATAACATTTATTTCCTTGAGATTTCAACTGTTCAGCACTTATTTATTATATGTGGTGTATGTACACAACCTTTTGATATATTATATCATGATTCCCTTCTATATTCATGGTATTTAATGATTCAATTTATTATTATTAGCTATATTGATTAAAATTTAGTAAGTGAATCATCTTCTATTTCCATTTCATTGTGATTTACTTAGTACTGTGCACCTGATCATTCTTATGTGGTGTACCTAAATAACATTTGAGAACATATTTTATTCTAAATTGTAAATATATTTTGTATCCATATTCAGTTTTCATGGAAATAATCATTTTCTTAGGGTGTATACTCTTTTATGTATAGTGTCTATTTGGAATGTAATTTTTACAATGGAAATATTGATGAATTTGTATCCTCTACTCTATACAAATATAGATAAGGAATATTGTACTTTTATTAAATATATGTACAAATAATTATTTATAAATTAATTTATTGGAGGGGCCTACTATATCCCCTCTATGCATCGACAGTTATCATGATACAAATCAGTTGGCGACAAACCATTTGGGGTTTTTTCCCAAACTGAATCAGATGAAAATCTACCCATAGACATAAACTGTTTTGATGGTATAGTGGTATTATTTTTCATATACCTGATGTCTAATTAATAATAATTATTTTTTATTCATATTTTGTAATTAGTATCCATGATGTTTTTACCATGAAAAATTCTTTGGATGTTTTTTCGTTCAGAGTTTATTAATGGCGTGTGTTTTTCATTTGTTAACCATTTTATATTGAATATGCCAATTTGATTAGGAATCAATTATTGCTAATTAAATTTTCCTCTATTTTTGACCCTTAATAATAATTTTAGCTCACCCATTTTATTTGTTTACTTTCAATATGTTATGAATAGGACACCATTTATAGTGTTCTCATGGATGCAATTTCTTAGATTTTGTTCTGTATTGTATTTTTTTCCTTTCCCAATGTAATATGAGTTACATATATGTATCTAGTTTCTTCAAGACAACTTAATTGATCATTCCATTGGGATTTATTTATATTTAATCATTCTAATGTAATAAGTAATGTACTGGCTCCGAGCTCTTGTGGTCGGGGCTCTAAAGTTAGTATTAGATCAAGTTTAGTAGAACCATTAGAAACTAGATTTTGCAAACATATATTAGAGGAAATAACCATAAGTTAGAATTTTAAGATATTAGTATAATAAAATCATAAAATTTAGCTAATGTAGGGATTTTTTCGGTCTTCCAGGAAAATACATCCATGTCTCTATACTACAAGTGGACATGGTTTTGGATCAGATGTAATTATGAGTAAAAAATCTGACAATGAGTTTTGTCCTTGACCCAAGTTATCCTGGTACATGAAAATGGGCCTTACTATGCACCTAGATTGAAACTCCTAAGGGATATGCTTAGGATAGTTAATATTTTCTTTAAAACACACTATAAAGGATTTAAAATTAAATATTTACAATGTTTATGATTACAAGATTGGATGTGCATAAATTTTATGATTATCAAATGAGTTTTCTAGTTAGAAATTATGACCTTTGATCTTCTTTAGTGTATTAAATTTTTTAGGGATGAATCCTAATAGAAGAAGATGAATCTATACCTGCTCACAATTTATGGATTTCCCCACTGATCAAGACCACACATTCAGTGTTTGAGAAGATCAGATCTTGTCCATATTGGGAAAACTCACTCAGGACATGTCAAATAACCATGATATACCTATATTGGATCGTTTCATGTTGCTGTAGCCCTCATTTTTTGGGCCCACTAATCTAGCGGTAGTTGAGTAGTGGATCATCTCCCTTGAAAAGATATTTATTGCATTAATAAGTAATTAAAAATAAAAGGTAGTACTGGCAGTATGTTTCTTCAATGGTGATTCTGATCAATGGTGGTCGTTGTTCCAAAATACCATGGACGAAGAAGAAATAGAAGATACAGAATGATAAACTTTTAAGGAAATATTATTCGACAAATATTTCCCATTAGGAACAATGTACTAAAATGAAGGAGAAAATCAGTATCCTTAATAAATGGGAAGAAGAGAGTATTGTGGAGTATGAGGCTACCTTCACAATATTAACCTGGTATACTATAGATTTTGTACGTGATTCACAAGAAAAGATTGATCATTTATTTAAAGCTCTTAAAACAAGTCTTCAAACGATATTGGATTCTCAAATATTTTCAGTATACATTTAAATTATATAATGTTCCATGAAAATAGAGAAATAATTGCCTAGATCAAATTTGTTTAAGGGAAATAATTATATGAAGTGGAATTAAAAATATATGGAAATTGTGACATGCTAGTGAGGAATAAGGTAATGAACTAATTTCCATTATGGGAGAATTTTGGAAAGAATCATCAGGGGAAATTCTTGAAAGGCATGAATGTTTTCTATAACTATGGAGAAAAGGGGTCATTAATATAGTGAATGCAAGTAGAAGAGAAAAGTTAATTATATTCAATGATACAATTATATATACATGGGAAAATTTTTAAATTAGTTTCCGAAGAGATAAGGATACATTCCTAAAAAAAAGCCACAAGAGGAAGGTAAAGCTTATGCAATTACAACTTTGGAAGTTAATGTTCTAAATGATGTGGTGGAAGGTAATTTAATTGTTTCGTTAGACATAGCCGATACATTATTTGATCTTGGATCATTGTATTCATTTATATCTTCCCGTTTTTTCATGAATTTTATACATGTCCTCTTTTATTTAATACTGGAGTTGACATTAAAAACTCTTAGGGGATGTATCATATCAAAAAAAATATGTGATGATTAGTCCCCCTCATGACACATAATTGTTATTTAGTTTCAGACCTTGTTATCATACCCATGATCGAATTTGATAGAATTCTTGGTATGAATTGGCCGCCAATTTATGATGTGAATATCTATTTTAAGAAAAAAAGGAATTTTCAATTTCGGAGAATTATTTATAATCCCTCATCTGTATACCAGAGTCCTCACAATCTAATTATTATCTAGATTTACCCCATTTAGCTATACTGATTGCAATTCATGGGGAGGAAGAGAACATGATATCTATGGATGAGGAAAGAAATCTTCAAATCAAAGACATAACTATTTTTTAAGAATACATTTATGTATTTCCAAATGATTTACCAAGACAACCTCTAGAGTGGAAAGTTGAGTTCTATATTGATTCAATTCCCAATGAAAGACATAGATCAAAGACCCACTATAGAATGGAAATTATGGAATTAGTGTGTCTAAAGAAAAAACTAGAGGAATTTAGTGAAAAAGGATTTATTCGACCGAGTGCTTCTCCATAGAAAGCCCATGTGCTATTTTTCGTGAAGAAATATTTATCCACGAGGATATGAATTTATTATAGGTAAATAAATGTTATTACAATAAATAACAAGTATCCTCAACCATGCATTGATGATTTATTTCATCATCATCTTGGAACCTAATAATTTTCGGATATTGACCATCGATCTGGATATCATAAACTGTGTGTGAGGAAAAAATATATTCCAAAGAAAATATTTAGAACGAGGCCTAGGCATTATGAGTTTACCATAATTACTTTCTGAATAACTAATGCACCATTTTTTCATCCATCTAATGAATTGGGTTTTCAAGGAATATCATGATTAATTTTTTTGTGAGTTTATTAATGATATCCTCGTGTATTCAAAAATGAACAAAGACCATGAGACTCACATGCTAATTTTTCTAAATTCTCTTCGAAGAAATGAAATATGTGGGATTTTTATCAAGTGTGAATTCTTCCTTCAGTTAGTTTATTTTGTTAGACATATCATCTCTAAGGATGGAATGTTAGTTGATCCTATGAAGTCAAAGGAAATCCAAGAATGGCCAATGTCAATGAACAAAACTGAGGTCCCTAGTTTTATTGGCTTAGCAGGTTATTATCGGTGTTTCATTCAAAATATTACCTGACTGAATAACCATCTAACCAAGATCACGTGTGAAGGGGTTAAGTTTGTTTAGTTGAGAGAATGTGCAAAATTATTTGAATAATTGAAAAAAATATTGGTCAATGATCCAATTTTGACTCTTCCCTCAGGAAATGATGGATTTGTGATATAAATTGATGAATTAATGAATGGACTGGGTTGTTTCCTTATAAAAAATGAAAACTTTATTGATTATGCATCAAGGTAGTTGATGATACATGAAAAAAATTACCCAACTCATTATCTTGAGGTAACAGCCATAATATTTTCTCTGAAAATATGGAGACATTATCTCTACTGTGAAAGATGTGAAATATATACTAATCATAAGAGTTTGAGATAAATTTTTACGTATAATGAACTCGACATGAGGAAAATAGGATGGATCAAGTTACTCATATGTTATTCTTTTTCAATACACGGCCACCTAGGAAAGGAAAATAATGTTGAAGATTCAATAAGTAGGAAAGATAATGGACTTCTAACCCAAATCTGGATTGAGAGAGAACCTATATTCATGATCTAATAAATATTTATATGGGAATTGTTTAGGAATATGAAACATATTTCATATTCCAAATTATTTCTAAATATTCTTTACTTGAGATGAACAAAATTTCTAAATCTGTGGATAAAAAACAACAAAAGAAAATTAATTTTGTTATGGATGGAAGATTGATAGACATTGTGTGTGAGGATGGAGTTCTGAAATTTGGGAAGATGTTATGTGGACCATTAGTACCTAAGATAAAAAAGGGAACTATTAGAAAATTCTCATAGCTAAAATTTCACTAAACCCATTGGTATCACTATGATGTATAAATATCTAATGGAATACTTTTGGTGGGATAACAGGAAGTGAGAAATTGTTTACTATGTGTCACGATGTCTAGTTTGTCAACAAGTGAAGGCTGAGAGACAACATCCTAGAGGGATCATCCAACATATACCTATTCATATGTGGACGTGGGATGAAATTATGTTGTATTTTCCATAGGAATACCGATGACACCTAGATGAAATGATGGAATGTGGGATATTGTCGATCATCTTATAAAGTCATCTCATTTTTTTATAAGAGTTGATTTACCACTTGAGCACCTATCAAGAATCTATATTAATTTTTTTTTGAATTCATGGTGCTCTACTATCGATTGTGTCAGATTGAGATACCCAATTTACATCAAATTTTAAGAAATGTCTCTAAGAGGCTTCAGATACTAAGCATTATATTCGTACTTCTTATCACTCCCAAATTGACAGACAGTCTAAAAGGACTATTCAAACACTAGAAGACATGTTGATATTATGCTCAATTTACATTAAAGGTATGTGGGATCAATACATACATTTGGTAGAATTTTACAATAATAATAGTTTCCATTATAGCACTTAAATGGTCCCATAAAAAGAATTATATGGTAAAAGGTGTCGAACTCCAACTTCTTGGGTTGATGTTAGTGAGTGTAAACTTATAGTACCAAAACATATATAAGAGAAAACTAAAAAGGTAAAGAAAATTAAGGACCATATTAGTGAATAACATGGTTGTAAAAATAGTTATACAAACAACTGGAGAAAGGATTTTTAATTTCAAGTGGGAGATCATGTATTTCTAAAAGTATATTTCTGGAAGTATTTTTTATGGTTCATTATGAAAGGAAAACTAATCCCCAGGTACATTGGGTGGTTTGATATTCTGGAAAGTATTAGAGCTATAGCTTACCAGTTACCAATGCCACCAAGTCTCTCTAATTTTTATTATGTATTCGATGTGTCGTTGTTAAAGAAATATAAGCTATACCCAATGCATTTATTCACCTATGAAGAAATAGAGCTGGAACCGAATTTTCATACTCTAACGAGCCTCTCTAGATTCCTGAAACAATGGATAATGTCTTGAGAAATCAGAAAAATCAGCAAGAAAATGTTCATTGGTGAAACCATAAAATTGATGAAGCAATGTGGGAACCTGATAATGTTATGAAGAAGAACCACGCTCATCTTTTTAAAGGGAATTTACATGAGAAATTTTGAGGATGGAATTATAGATGGTGGGAAAAATATAACACCCCAAATATTTAATGGTATGTTTTTCCTAAATACATCGAATTCATTAGATAGCATATATCTCATAAATCATTGAGTATCACTGAAACAAAACATGTATATTTAGAAGAAATTCATAACCAGGCCATTAAACATAAATTTGACACTTCTGTGTTTTGAATTTTGAAAAAAGGACATACAAAATTGTGATCTAGGTGATATTTGTAATCTAATAGAATCAAATTAATTATTGGTGAATTGTATCATACCCTTATAAATATTAACCTACCCTTATGTATATTAATATGACACTCAAAAATGGTATCCTTACTCATTAAGGTATAAATTTATTTATGGCACATTAAAATTAATGGTGAATGTTTTTAGTGTTGGTATTTTTCAATTAAATGATGACTTTAATTAAAAATTAATTTTCATATATTTATAAAATTATTTATGAGAAATGGAGTTTTTTTGAATTATACACAACAAAAAATGGCTAGGGTGAATTTTTGAGATTTTTCTGAAATACATGAATATTTTTTGAATATTAATATTTGATAATTTATTATGTACACTAAATAACTTATTTTACACATAATTCTTGAATCGATGATGATGTAAATGGATATTGGTTCGAACTCACATGAAATTTTTACTATTTTTTGTTAACAATGTTTAATATTATTCTGTGTTGTCTGATAAATAATAATCAAACTATTAAAATAATGAAAACCCATCCTATCCTCCACTATATAAATAACCCCTAACCACTATTACTCCCACACCACTCAAGCTTTGATCCATTTCTATGTTCTTACATATACACATACTAACCCCCCCCCCCCACGTCCAAGACCATTTGGTCTCACCAAAAGGCCAAAAAGAAATTCCTTATAGAGATTCTCAAGGAGGAAAACTCAAGAGGTGATCTTCTCATCATTTTTCTTTTGAATTCTTTGAAAAGATCCATTCCATTGTTTCCCTTTACTCATATCCCCTCATAAAAATCTTATAATAATTCCAATAACATCCAGTTACTAAAATTTTGTTATGATAGTGGAATATTTCATCATCATCTCTCATTTCCCCCTCCTCATATACTAAAAATGAAAACATCATCCGAGATGTGTTAATTTATCACATTCAAGGACGAAGAGTTTCCAATTTTTATTATCATATTCAATTTTGTTCATGAAACCATTTAAATGGTTGAAACATATCATAATATATGTATTTAATCTTAATTATTTTTCTTGAATACATAAACAATAATAATATAAAATTATAATACAAAACCAGTTCATTACACACAAAACGACCAAGTTAATCCAATCATTTATCATTATCTTATATCAAACTACTACTCCTCATGGAATATGACCAAAATTTTTATAAGATAATTTATATCTATAAAATTTTGATAATAATATATATTAAGAATTTTATATTTTTACCCACAATTCATATGAACTTCCATTCATAAATACAAGTAAATCGATCCTAAAAAACAAGGTAGAAAATTGTTCCAAGCAAAATAAAATTGAACCTATTAACCCCATAAAAAATAAAAAATAATGAACCTAATATGGTTATAATAAATCAATTAAATATATATATGGCTCTATAATTATTAATTAATGTACCTAAATTTGATTATTATGGTAATTATGATCAATTGACGAACACATTCGATCATAAGGTTAGGGGTTTTTCATCTCACTTTTATTTCCTTGAGATTTCCATTTTCACCACTTATTTCATATATGTGGTGTATTTATACTTCCATTTGATATGTAATATCATGAATCTATTTATATTCATGGTATTTATTGATTCACTTGATTATTATTAACTCAATTTATTACAACGTTTTAATGGATTTTTCTTCGGTTTCCATTTCATTTTGATTTACTTGGTATCGTGAATCAAATAATTCTTATGTGGTGTACATACTGACCCTTTGAGTTTATTTATCATTTGAAATTGTAACTATATTATATATCCATTTTATTGTTTCAAGGATATGATTATTTTCATAATATTTATACCCTTTTACAAACGGTGTTTATTTTAACAGTTGTTTTAATTAAGGAAATATTGATGAATCTATATTCTCTACTCTATACATATATTGATAAGAATATTGTACATGTATTAAATATTGAGTCCATAATTTTTTATTATGAATTTTCCATTGTACTATGTTTTGAAAATAAATGAAAATTATCTTAAGGAAAATTATTTTTTTCCTAAGGATTATTTTGATAAGGGAAATTTCCATTCACTAAGGAAATTTTTATCCTTACCTATGTTTCTGTTGTTGTTTTTATAGACCCTCTAAATATAACTCATTTTATTCCTATATCTAAAATTCGGTTTAAAATCTAAAACCTCATAATCCTATAAATACTTGGTTATAGAGAATCTTATTTTCAGGATCCGAATTCTCTAAAAATCAGATTCTGAATTCTCTAATATTCAGAATCCAAATTCTATAAAATATAGGTTTCTGAATTATATGTAATTCAGACTCAAAATTATATGAAATTTAGACTCTGAATTCTCAAAAATTCAGTCTTTTAATTCACTGAAATTTAGACTCCAAATTCTCTAAAATTATGACTCTCAATTCTCAGAAATTCAGGTTCCGAATTATCTGAAATTTATTCTCCGAATTCCTCAGAATCCTGACTCCAAATTCCCTAGAATTTGGACTCTGAATTAATTAGAATTTAGAATCCAAATTTCTCTGAATTCAAACTCCTAAATTATTATAATTCAGAATTCGAATTCCTAAAAATTTAGACTTCGAATTACATAGAATCCCGACTCCAAATTCCTTAGAATTCAGAATCCGAATTCATGGGAATTCAGACTCAAGAATCTATATAATTTAAAGTCTGAATGATTTGTAAAACAGAATATGAATATCCATATCATATATACATTGAATTTTTATTTGGTTAGACTCCAAACAATATTTTTCTTAGACTCTGAAAAATTAATTTGGTTAAACAACTTCATTTTATTTACATGTATTATGTAATGATTTAAAACTATCTGTTTATAACTAACCATTGTTTGAGTGACATGTGTACATGTCCCTCTGAGATTCATGAAAAAATATGACCGTTGGAGGAGGGAGACGACCAATGGATAATTGCCTGTAAATAAGAGCTCATTTGAATAAGATCATAAATACCTGTTGATCACTCTATAGATTTCATGCTTTAAAGTGATTTCTAGATAGATATACTATCATTATTTGTACGTAGTAAATATCTTGTTTATCTTGCTTCATGTGACTTAGATTGTTGCTGAGTACAATTGAGGGCTTCTAGGGATAGGAAAAAAATGGTTCTGACTACCATAATGTTTGAGTACTTCCGGGGTTATGAAGACAGAGGTGCCAACTACCTTAAAGATCTAGGTCTTGCGGGGATATCAAGACAGATTCCAATATTCTTATCGAGGGATTACCATGGTGTGGGTAAGATATACTTTCTTGAAAGCATAAACAAAGGGACCATTATCCAAGGTTTTTGGATACCCTACTCTTTGGATTAAAATATTTCATACTTTTTCTTGTTTTATTTCATATTCATTTCTATTTTAATTTTATAAAAGAAGAAATTATAACCTTCTTATACTTTATCATTATTTTATGTAATCTGATAAATATGATTAAATACTCTTTAAGGTTGAATCATTACTTAAGTAAAGTTTCTTTATGTTTCATTTTCATAACCACATATTTGGAACCATATCTCAAGAACCATATTTCTGTATCCTATCATGTTTTTTTATTTGAAATAAAATAGGCTTTGTGAATTTACGTTGTTTAATATTTTTAAACATAGTTTTCTTTACGGTTAATATGAAATTCATTAAACTTACAATTCACCCCCCTATTGTAATTGAGCATCTACATAATTATTTTGATCATACAATTGATATCTGAGAAGGTCTATGAATTACTTATATTCAAATATATGTTTTATTTCTCATGTTTTTATTGTTATAAATTTTTCTTTTCTTAGTTATTTTTATCTTTATTTACACACTTTTATTTTAACAAGATTTTGTGGAAAGACATTCTTTTTAATGATGGAAGGAATGCATGTTGGTTCAATTTAAAAACATAATCCTAATAGACCACCTATATTTGATCTTATGATTATGATTACTAGAGAGATCATGTTAAGAATTTGTTTGTTAATATTGGAGTAGACAATTTTTTCATCCATACTGAAGATTACATGATACTGGACAATGATGTCAAAACCATTACTAGTAAAGAAAAGATAGAATATAAACTAAACTAAATGGTAGAGAATAATCCGTTGTGTTCTAAGACAAGGAAACGATATATTCATATTTCATTGTGTTAAGATCCAAATTTTTCTAGAATAAATTAGAAGTTACACATTTTGATACATCCAAAGTGATTGAAACTAAAAGATCAATGCTTAGATCAGAATATCATAGATTTCAATTTCCTTATGGAGAAATGGATTGTAAAGTGCCACAATGATTTATGACAATTCTTAATATCTTAAAACCTATGGGTGATAAAGGTCTAGATGATTATGCACTTGTGAAAAAGATTATAGATATCATGCCTATTGAGTGGGAATCTAAGAGGACAGCTATTGATGAGAATATGAAAGTATCTGAAATCACTCTTTATGATGTCTTTGGAAATATTTCTCAACATTACACAAGAATATAAAGAGTTTCTGATAAGAATAATAAGAATTGTGAAAATGGAAGTTTAGAATTTACTACTACTAAATTCATGACTCCTAAAAGGGTTACAAGATCCATGTCTAGGAAAGTCAATGTGTTATATGAATCTAGTTAAATTGAAAATTATAAGAATGAGTTAGATAATTGTGCTAGAAGTATGAAAAATATATTTGGGGATAGAGACTTTCTGTATAGATATATGATGTAATAATGAAATGACTAGAAATACTCAGAAGTCAAATTTTATGAATGAAAGAGAGAAGGACATATAAGGCCGGATTGACCTGTTCATAAGAAAAAAGGATCGAAAGGGATACCATTCTAAAATCAATAGAAATAAGTATTACAAGGCTAAAGTTAAAAATGTTTTGAATGCCAACGACACCTGGAGCTCCAGTGGTGGTGACTCTTCAGATGAATCCTCATATAATGAATCTTTTTAATAGAATAATATTTGTCTACTAGCCAAACTACCTATTGAAAGTCATTGTCTAATGGACAAGGTACCCAATACTGAATCTATTAATAATGAATCTTTGAATGAAAATTATAATGATGATAAATACTATGAATAATTAGATGATGAGCCTTACTAAAAAAAGATAACACTTTACCTTCTTATAAATATGTGCCTAGATTTTCTAAAAATACTAAAAAAGAAGACACTAAACTAAATAAAAACATTAAAAGAAAAATTCTGAAATTTTTATTCTAAATAAAAAATATCATATCATTATAATGATCTAGATATGAAAACTTTTGATTTTTAAAATTATTTCTATGAACCTTGAGGATGTTAATTATTAGATGGATAAACTTTATAAAGATCATGAAAATGTAATTTCTATGAAAAATATTTTAGAGACTATATAGAGATCTAAAATAAATGTTTTTAAGGAAACAAATTTGGTTATTAAACTAATGTAAGAAATATTTTCCTTGTTGAAGGGTTTGTCAAACATTACCTATAGTAATGAAAATGTTGACAATATGTATTCTCAAATTCTACCTATAAGGAATCATTCATGATTTGGTTATACTCATTCTGAACTGATTTTTATTAATAACTATTTTTTCCACAAAGTGTTCCATTTTGAAGTAAATGTCAGAGTGGTGGACATTGGGATAAAATTTGTTCTTTAAAAAAATCTAAATCTTTAGGATTTTATAATGTTTATTTTCCATGAAAATGTAGATACCTAAAATCATTCTTTTTAAAATTTCTGGAACCAAGAATGTTTGGATTCTAAAAGTATAACGTTTTTATTTCCAAGAAAATAATAAAAGTAAAAAAACAAAGCATGGTACATGGATAGTGGATTTCCTTGCATAAGAACGGTAATAAAAATTTCATTGAAATGATTAATAAGGAGAAACACTACAAAAAAAAATTGGTTTTAGCGGCATTTTATTATAAAGCACTGCGAAACATTTTTTAACACAACATGCCATTCCCCCACACCCCGACCCTCTTCACCCCTCTTTCCCCGTGACCCAGCCCCCCATTACCCTCGCGACCCCACAACGCCAGCGATCCCGGCCCCCGCGACCTCGGTGACCCCGCAACTCCGGCGACCCCGCGACCCCAGCCCCACGCGATTTCGGCGATCCCACTATCTAAGGTGGTATTGAAGATTTTTCTCCTATAATTCATGTATTATATGAATATGTGGTTGTTCCAATTTAATTCATTACTATGTTTTGTGTTCCTAATTAACAAAATTATATAAGCGCTTAGATTGATGTATGAAACCCTCTAAGGACTTTGTTGGGTCTATTGATGTTTTCGATCTTACCTAGGTCTACCCCTGGGTTATGAAAACCGCTTAAAATTGGAGAAATATTTTTTAAAATGTTGCTATAATATAATTATGAAAGTGAATTGTTAGAGAATTGTAATTTGGTATGTATTCAAGGTTATTGGGAAATTTGAAATATGGAATTAGTATTTTTTTTGAAATGGATAGTTGGATTCTGAAATGGATTAAAATAAGCATTTTTCACTTAAATTTGGCTATAGTTTTCCATGAAGGACAACAACGTTTTGAAAGTTGGTATTTTTTGAAAAGGAGGTGTTGACCTCAATGTTATAGGAAAAAATGGGTTATCTTAATAGATTTCAAATCATGATTTGGATTGAGGGTGTGGTTCCCCATTTTTGAAAATGATTTAATATCCCCTTTTATGGTTGTAAATAGAAATGAAATTATTGGGACATGTTGAGTTTTTAAAAAAGGAAGACACTTTTTTTGAAGGGTGGATTCAAGATTATTTCAATTGATATTTTAAACTGTGTTTTATTCCATCATTTGATTTTAAAGATATGTTGAGAACATATTCATTTAAATGATATATGGGTCAGTGAGATAGAACCCCCGACATTTAGGTTGGCATGTTAACTTTTTTTATTAAATGAAATAAGTGAGAAATGTGTTTTTTGATGACATAACATAATGGGAATTTGATATAATGTTATTTTGTTAAATGGGTTAAGGTATGGAATTGATATTTTTGATAAATGAGTTGCGATTGTAAATGGAATATATGTTATTGGGTTATTCATTATAAATGGAATATAAATATTCTGTTATGGGAATGATCATTGAAGTATATTTATATAATATATTATTTCATTCATGGATGGTAACCTAAAGAAATCATTTGGAAAGATGTTGGTGTGTCAATCCACTATGATAAGAAGAGTTACATTTCACATTTCATTAGCAGTAATCAAATTTTTTAACACTAAATAGTCCTTGATTTTTCCAAACACAATTAGTTTATCTTTAATTATAACTGTAGTTATAAATATAACCCAAGTGAATTCATGAATAACTCTATATAGAGATGTGAAAAATACCTAATAATATTGGTGGAATATACCGGCTTTAAATCCCACCATGAAGATCATACACAAGATTAAATCAATGAAAATCATGTATTTGATCTGAATAATCTAGATAAATTATACTGTAATAATATTCATGTAGAATTCTATACATTTAAATCCTCCTCACTACCACTATCTATGAGGTGTGTTGACACTGATGGTTTGCGGAATAGTTTCCACATTTTGATTAAAAATAAAACAATGATGGATGTATCCAATACAAAAATATGATATATGATATCCATAATTTCCATATGTAGTCAAATGTTACCCCAAACCATATAGGAATTATGTTTCTTATTCATGATATCCTTCAATTATTTATAAAACTACTTCTCAAATGCCAAAAGATAGTTATTTCTTCTCCAATGAATCCCATCCTAATAAAAATATTTGTTCCTATATGTCTCTTAGTTTTCCTAAGTCTTTTATTAAAAACTAGTCTAATAGGACTATTCCATCTGAGCATACAAAACTAGTGGTAGAGTTGATCTTTTTGCACTAACTGCTCATAGAATTTTATGAAAATATTTTTTTAGATTCCCATTCATGGAACACTGTTGTAAATTCTATAGTGGTGATATGAACTAATTAATCATGTTTAAATTCAAGATGCATTATAAAAAACCTGGTCAATTGATGTGATATGGATTATAAGGAACTCATCCCATTGATTTATTTTCTCTTACATTACGATCACAAGACCGAATCTACATATTGTGTTTAAATCCCATGTTGATTCTCCTAGTTTCACATAGGTTAACAATGGTTTCTCCTACACAAATATTCCATCCAAAGTCTCTTCCTCTAACCAACTCATTATTATCAATTACTAGGTGGCATGTAATATAGAACATTAAAAATATTGATAGATCCTTATTTTGGATACCTTAAATAATGATCTATTCATTCAGTCCTTTTCTAGGTGTTGCCTCTCATGATCAGTGAAACAAGTGAGTGAATTATGAAGAATATTTAATCTCTTATACACATACATGTTCAAATTTAACAAATTTTTTTACATTTATTACCCCAATCGTTTTGAAGAAAAATTATTTTACATTACAAGTATACAAATCCTTTCCATGTGAGGAATTGAAACAAAATATCCAAAACAACTATGTCTAATCATTCTAGCATCAGGTACTCAAGAATACTCATTCCAACATTGACGTTTATCTCATCTGGTTTCCCATCAATGTTAAAAAAAACTGGACCTCCTATATGAAAAAACATCTACTTTATTGGGTCTAAAATCCCCTTAAAATGTCAGTGGATTCTATTTTAGGAGTTCTATTAAATGATCTACCTAAATTATGTTCCACATTTATAGGTCCCATAAAAACTTCGACAAAATCATGTTCTACTCTCTGAACAATATCCTAGATTACTTATTGTCCTAGAGCATCTACATTCTTAGTTTCTCTATCTTTTGGAAACATTATTTTTTTCTTCATGAACTATGATTCCAAACAAGTTATTCTTGTGTTAAATTTTGTTATATAATATTATATTTTGATTCTATAAAGGATTTTAAAAGTCAAGGGTTGAAAACTTGGAGATTGGGGAGAAACATGATAGGAATACTATTTAGCATAAATTTTAGTATTGACCTTGTAGTAATTGAGTAATATGGTATTGTTAGCATATTGTTTTTCTTTACCAGAGACACTTCCCTTATCCCAAACACTAGATGGTTCATATCTAACTCAAGGGATCATCTATATTATATTATGTTTTTGTAATCTTACACAATCGTATATATGAATCTCTTTTTCTATTTAGTAGTAACTATGTGTTTTAATTTTTTTTATTATTGTGTAGGCACATTGTGATATACATGGATAAAATCTGGATCACATTACCAAGGAACACACCTCAGTATGTTAAGGGTTTGAATGAGTTTTTAGATTTTTCAATTTCTAATCGATCCATTGAAGGGAGAATAAGATGTTCATGTCCTAAATGTAAATTTAGAACATGGTTGAAGAGAGATGAAGTTTATGATCATTTAATACTGAAGCAGTTCACTGGTAAATATTTGTGTTGGGTTTGGCATGGAGAATTGAACGTTACAAAAAGATTGAGTACTGATGTTAATCAACTGAATGAGGTCCCAAGTTCAACGACAATGGAAAATAAAATGCAAAACCTCATAAATACTGCATTCATCACTGCAAGACACCACTATCAGCATCAAAACATATCAGAACAACTAGAAGAGGGTGCTAAAAATTGAAATGTGTCAAGTGATGTTTTTGAGAAAGTAACTCAAGAAGATCATGATTTTAACATATCATTAGAACCTCCTATTGATTCTATGGAGCCTAATTCAAGAGAAAACCTCACTGAGAAAAATTTGTTTCATGATTTAGTTGATGATGGAAATCAAGAGTTGTATAGTGGGTGTTTGAAATATTCAACACTGTCACTTCTACTGAAGTTGTACCATATGAAATGTCTATGTTGAATTACAAATAAAGAAATTTCCATGATATTGGAATTGATTCGTGATGCATTTCCTGATGCAAAAATCCCAGAATATTTTTATGATATGAAAAAAGTTGTTAACAAGCTTAGTCTAAATTATAAAGAAATACATGTGTGTCTACATGATTGTATGCTTTATTGGGGAGAGGATTCAAGTAGACAAAATTGCATGAAATGTTCTTCTTCTAGATGGATGTCAAAGGTTGGTGTTGGAAGTCTGAATGAACATAATTTCATGGAGAAGAGGAAAAATAATACACCTCCAAAGGTTTTGCATTACTTTTACTTGAAGCCTCGATTGCAAATATTATTCATGTCATCGAAAATCGCCAAACACATGAAGTGGAATTCTGTAGATAAAAAATTATGGGTTAATGAGTCATCCCTGAGATTCCCAATCATAGAAGAAATTTGGTTCATTACATCTAGATTTCTCAGCAGATTCTAGGAATGTTCGATTGGGATTGGCTGCCGATGGATTCAACACATTAGGGAATTTGAGTACCAGTTATAGCATTTGGCCAGTTGTTTTGATCCCTTATAATATGCCTCCATGAATGTGTATTCAATAGACATATTTTATAATTTTGATGATTATTACTAGAAAACAAATGTCTGGAAATGATATTGATGTATACTTGCAGCCTTTAATTGACAAATTGCAGGAGTTATGGAGCAACAGTGCTGAGACATTTGATGTTTCTTCAAAAACAATGTTCAAAATGCGTTCTACTATAATGTGGACCATTAGTGACTTCCTTGGGCTTGGGAATTTATCTGGTAAGAAAGCTTACACAGGTTTGGATTGTCCCATTTGTAACATTGATTTTGAGCCCAAATGACTACCTCACAATAGAAAATGGTGCCTCTTCTACCATCGAAGATTTCTTGATGCATCTCATAGATTTCGGCTGAATAAATCAAAATTTAATGGTTCCATTGATCGTAGACAACCTCCAAAGTTGTCAACTGGTTCTGAAATATTGACATAGCTTGAAAATGTTGAAACAGAATTTGGGAAGGTTCGTCATTTGAATGATAGAAAAAAACAGGTCCGAAGTGCATCGTCAGGTAAAATCAAAACACAAAAATGGATGAAAAAAGTACATTCTTCAAACTCCCATATTGGGAATTTAATTTGATGTGGAAAAATCTTGATATGATGCATATTGAGAATAATATATGTGATAATTTGATTTTCACATTACTTAATGATCATGGAAAGTCGAAGGATCATCTCAATTATCATAAAAACTTACAAGTAATGAACATAAAATGTGATCTCTGGCCAGATGAGAATGAAAAGTTTGATCCATCCATTTTTGCAATGGAAAATAGGGATAAAGATACATTCCTACGAATTTTAATGAATGTGAAGGTATCTAATGGGTATTCGAGTAACATCTTGAGGTGTGTTGACTTTAAGAATCGTAAGTTACATTGATTAAAAAGTCACAATTCACATATGTTGTTATAACAGTTACTACCATTGACATTGTGTAAATTATTACCTGAAAAATTTACTGCTATTGTACTCCAATTATTTACTTTTTCCAGGAAATTATGTGAGAAATATCTACATCCATTCTATCTTGACAGCCTCCAGGAAAGGTTTGTATTGACCATTTGTGCAATGGAGATGATCTTTCCTCCATCATTTTTTACTGTCATGATGCATTTAACTATGCCTTTGGTTGAAGAAGCTAAATTAGGAGGTCTCGTTCATTATCGATGGATGTATTCAATTGAGATGTATTTTATTTATATGTTTTTCATTTATGTAAAAAAAAATTGGCATTTCAATAAATGCATAATATTATTATTTTATTTCACAGATATCTTTGGCATTTGAAAGCATACGTGAGAAATAAAGCTCAACCAGAAGGTGTTATTATTGAATGCTATTTGGATCAGGGGTATCTTACCTTTTGTTCCAGATATTTGGATGATATTAAGATAAGATTTAATTGATTTGGACATGTTGACGACACACCAACTCAATCTCAAATGCATCAGAAATCAAAAATATTTCCTGCTATTAGCCGATCAGTTGGGAGGACCTCAAATGTGACACTGAAAAAATTGGAATTATTACAGGCACATAGATATGTGTTGCTGAATAGTGAAATTGTAGATCCGTTTATTGAAGATTTGAAGATAAAAACAAAGAGATGAATGAGAGGCCGAACAAAAAATGAGAAATATTTAACAAAAGCTGTGAATAAAGAGCTTGTATACTGGTTTGCACAACGTGTAAGTTCATTAATATTACAATAAATATGAATATTATTTTGACACAAACATTTTGTAAATCTATTAAATTATATTTCCATTTTCAAATCATGAATACTGATACTGGAGCAGACTTGTTCGAAGATTTGACGTTTCTTGCTAGAGGTCCTATAAAACATGTTAGAAAGTTCGACGCTTATAATGTGAATGGATTTAGATTTTTTACAGTTGATCGATAAGTGGGTTTGAAAACATAGAATAGTGGTATATTTACATTTTTTGAAGAGGGATACTATGGAAAGCTATATGATATTATTGAATTAAACTACCATGAAATTTTTTCTATTGTTTTATTCAAATAAAAATGGGTCGATATTATCAGAGGTGTTAAAAGATATTCCTTGCAATTTAGTTCTGTGAACTTCTCTCTCTTGATGGATGTTGGTGATCATGAATTGCATGATCCATATATCTTAGCATCACACGAAAAAATGGTATATTATGTGAATGATGTTGTGGATGAAGGGTAGACTGTAGTTGTTCACATAATACAAAGATATCTGTAGGATATGGGTGATGAAGTGGTAGATTTCACCTCTGAATTTGAATTTAGTCAACAATAGGAAGCAGAATTATTTGTTAATCATGATACTGAAAATATTAGTCTAGAAAGGATGAATGAAGTGGATGGAGAAATTGAGCCGGAAACTGACATGATTGAATAGGAAAATGATTGTATGTACAATTAGTTATTCATTAAGCTACCACTTGTTTCATTTCTGTAGTCATTCATTATCATTTTTATATATATTTTTTTCTCTTAGTACTGGGCATCTATTATCATTCTTAATTTTTTTATGCATAATTTATTTGAAATATATATTCTGAACTCAATTTTATTTGATTAAATGACAAGAATTCCAAGGAAAAAGCAGTACACTATTTCATCTAGTTCTGCGATAGATGACAATCCATCTGGCTCCCTCCCCATGACATCTGAGGCACCAGCTGCCTACACCCCTGCACCATCTCCCCTGCACCATCTCTCACACATTCTGTGGGTGTCCCATTTGAGGATGAGTCTTCGACTCCCCCTTCAGATGCCTCAGCAGTGGGGTGATGACATGCCCTTCCAGTTCATCATGGACATACTGGAGTGTCACTGTCATAGGTACAAATTTTAATTAAATAAATTTATTGCATTTTATTTAAACTAATTGTTTTCTCATTGAAGATGAAAAAAATGCAATCGTGAAGAAAAACATAAAAAGTTTAGATGAATGGAATATGAATGGTGAGAAGATAGTCGTGCCATTTTATTCTTATGGGCTCCCTACGGATGAGGTCGTGGGGTTACTTGGCCAGATTCTAGGCCAGCTGGTAGCAGAGCCCATTTCCCTTCCTATTTATTATGTTGATTAGAGACATATGCCTCCATGATGGAAAAATGATGTTTTTTATTCCCAATTATTGGAAATTTTATTACATTATGGTTTAATTGAATGTCATGTTACTAATATGTTCAAAATTAATTTTTGTATACAGATGTTCCTCCACTTTAAAGTTGCTGATGTGATAGCACGGAAGTGGTCTTCAAAAAATATTGGTAAGAAATGGAAAGATTTAAAATGGAGATTGTGGTGTGATGTCAACTATTATTCATTGACCGTGAAAAAAATGTAAGAGAAGCTACCTAGGGGGGAACTAAATGAACAGTGGAATGTTTTTATTGACAATCATCGTGATGAGAAGCGGATGGTATTGAAATATATATTATTATATAATCCTAATTTAATATTTATACATGCATATGAAGAGGATATGACATTGAATAAATTACTGTTAAATTTCATTTTATTTATTTCAAGATCTCTCAAGAATGAATTGATCAAACCGGGCTAAACAACTCTTCCCTCGCACTACGGGCTCAAAAAGATTTTCTAGAAGCCGAACGTCAGTGGTAATCTTTTAATTATTTTAAATATTTATAAGAAAATAATGTCTATTTAATATATTGAATATTTGATTTATATTTTTTTAATGTAGTCACAATGTTTAGGGCACGAAGCATCCTGGACTGAACTGTGGTTGGATGTACACAAAAAATCAGATGGAAGTTTTGTTAATGATCCTGCCAAAGATGTTGGGGTATGAAGTCAATTTTTTATTATAATAACTTATTATCAGTTTTTACTGTTTTAATATATTTTTATATTTTATTTATATGTAATAATTAAAGAACTATGGGATTCCAATACTAGGAAGTCCTACTCAGTCTCCAATGATGACTCAGCTACTAAAGTCCTTGGGAAATAGCATCCTAATAGAGTGTGCAAGATGGGTTTCGGACCCGTACCATCCGAGGTCTTTGGCATGCCACTAGTGATTCCAGTTGCATCTACTCCTTGTTATATTTAGTCCATACCCAAATATTCGCATAGGGAGATTGCTTCTCTAAAAACCACAGTTCAAGATCAAGGGGCTTAGATATCTGCTTTGCAGCAAGCGATGAATGCTATACATCAGCAGATGAGAAGATATGCCCCTGGTGGTAGTCCATCAACGGGTGGTCAGCTGGTAAATCACAAAAAATCAAAATCATTTACTTTTCAAACATTCATTGGTTTTACATTTTAATATAAATATGCAATAATATTTGATTTTCAATACAATGTTCTTATAGGTGACAACAAAAAGTGGATATGGAGGTGGAGAGGGTGACGATGCCTCATCGGACCATGATTAGAGTTGTATTGTTGATGTTTTGAACAAATATGGGAATAGTTGGTTTTTATATGTACCATGTGTGGCACATAGTTTCCACCACACATTTTCATGTCCTAACATTTTCTTGATTTCTCCTGTTTCCTTTTATGTATTTTATTCATTTCTGATGTTTCCTTTTATGTCATGATTTTTCAAGTGTGGTATACATAATTCCAGTTAGGTCTGTGTTTGAATTGGTAGTCTAGATTTTGGATGACTAGGAGTTAAACCCATTTTTATGTGTTGTATAAATTAAAAATGCTTAATATTATAATATGTAATTATAAAATAGAATAATGAATTTATTACATGTTCATACAATAGTTGTTGTCGGAAATTAGTACTGGGGTAATTAGGTACATTTTTCAACTTTAATTAATATATGCATGCCACAATACTGTTACATTTCCATTACATTGGACAGATGTTATAGACACTGTTGGTTGTGGCCCACTGAGTTTTATCTCACACCCTATCCAGGTGTTGTTTGGTACAAAGACTATATTACATGGTTGAAGTTTTTGACAACAGAAATCATACAACTTCAAAAACATGATTTCATTATATTTAGTAGGGATCTTGAGAGAAGAGGACTGAGTTTGAACTTAGAACACATGGGATAGTATTTTGATTTCATTTATACTTTAATGGAATATGTTAGGCCTACTGTATTGTATCCATGTTTTCCAATTTTCAAGTGACATTACAAATTATCATCAGTTTTTGAATGTTATTAAAGTTATTTTAGTTATGGGTACTATTGTATATATATTTTTATTTTGAATTCTATTTACTTATATTTATTCCACTATTTAACTATGTTTACTTTTATACACTGCGCTACACTTTAGTAGTGAAGGCATAATCTCCCCAAGAACACACCATAGTCCCTTGTTTCTAATTGTAAGTCTCTATAGATTAGGGAATTGGGCTTGACGCCTTATGGACCATTGAGATCGGGGTAACCATTAGGTGGCACTCGGGTCTTGGATGTCACAATCACGAAGGATCTCCTTGGCATGTCTGTTCCTTTGGAATCAGTGATTTGGATGCATATATGCATACATGGAAATACATAGGATTGGGAAGTATATGTGAATGTCTTGGGGCCAAGACAATTCCCTGATGATGTTCTACTAAAATATGAATGGAATGTAGTGGAGTAATTTTCATAAAGAGGGAGGTTCTAACATCATAGGTTTTTTTCCAAAGGTACACACAATTGATTATTAGTTTTGATTCCTTCAAAATGACTCATATGTGATTCGTAAACAGTTCAAGGATGTCTCGAGTGCATCCAGGACATGTTTATATCCTATATACATTAAATGGGAAGGAAATAATGGGCCACACCATCTATGTAAACCATGATTCCCATCCTACATAGTTTCCCAGAACTGTGAGGCTGTAGACAGTAGACTAGAGGTGGACACATGGTTTGTATGAAAACATGTGACACCAGGAGATCACCCATGTAACCAATTATAGGTCGTGGAAAGTGTAATTTAGAATGTCATACACACAGTTAGATAAACAATTAACATAATTGGGAGGGTTCACCTCTTATACAAGTGACTACTGTGGAGTTATTGGCCAATTTGGACAACAGTTCAACCAAACTGTTCGTAGTTGTGTTTGAGGACAGATTCCTAAACAACCCATATTATATGATTTTAAACAATTTTTATTCCTAATTATTTATAAAATAGTTTTCTCCTCTCCACTTCATGCATGGACATTCTCCTATATTATCCATAGGTTTTGAGAAATCTTCCTCCACTAGGTTCAGAATCCTTCATCATTAGAATCAATGAAAATTCTTTAGTAATCACTTCCTTCCACTCTAATATATTTCAATGTTCCTATATCAAATGCTGTGAAATTTAGGTTAGAATATATTCAAGTTATTTTTGAGTATTTTGGTAAATCATTCAATATTCAATAATTCTAGGTCCAATCAAGCCTCGATAATGGATGAATAGAGTGATACAACATTGAAGTAGGTGGTTTAGGGCATGAAAATTTGTTTCATCCCAATTTAAATAACTTGTCATTATTATGCTCACCAAACCCTTTTAAAGATGTTAAAATTTGTTTAATAAATAAATTTAAAATGTTCTTTTTGACCATTGTGACATTAATATATGATAAAAATCATTAATTGTTCTCCTTGACATTTGGGCACAACCTTTATTTTTTTTGCAGGGTAGTGGTGCAGTGGAAGCAGTAATTTTTTTTTCTGGTCATCTTTTCGCAGCGGTTTTAACCGCCGTGAATAGTCTATAGGTAAAACTGTATTGGTGGTTAAAACTGCCGCTACACATAACATACTTACGTTTCACGGTGGTTTTAACCGCCACTATAGAGCCGCATCACCCGCCTGTTTACCACAACAGTTCTCTCAACTTTAGCGGTAGTTTTTACAAAACCATGATTTTATTTTATTAGCTGCATTTTTAACCACCGCTAATAAAATAAAATCCTGATTTAGTAAAAACCACCGCTAAAGTGGAAAGAACTGCCTCAAAATGCAGCCGCTACGATGCTTTTTAAAAACCGTCGCGAATAGTGTGTTGATGCAAAATTTAGCAGAGGTTTCTGTAAACCGCCGCAAAAACATGTAGCAGCAGTTTAAACTGCCACTACATGGCGGTTTTATTTTAGTGAAAGGAGGAAATGTAACTTTCAGAGATAATGCTCAGGGAGAAATTAATGGTATAGGTGACATTTTTCTTCTGGAAAAAACATTAATTTCAAATGTTTTATTTGTTAAAGGTCTTAAGAACAACTTCTTTATCATATATAAATTATGTGATGATTGTTACCTTATGGATTTTAGGAATGAAAAATTCTTAGTACACAATTTCAAGGAAGATTTTATACTTTCTTCTAATAGGAAAGAGAATATATACAAACTAAAGATAGAAGATTTTAGGAGCCAAGATATACCATGAATTAGTGCAATGAAAGATAAATCTTGGTTTTGGAGTAAAAATTTAAAACATTATAACCACAGTAACCTATGAAAAATATAATAGAAAATACATGTCAAGGATCTATCAGAGCTTAAATTTGATTTATCAAAAAGTTATGATCCTTGTAAATTTGGAAAGCAACATAAATCATGTTTTAAATAAATTGGTTAGTTCTAAACTTCTAATTCATGACAGTTAGTTCATATGGATGTTTTCGGTCCAACACAAACATGAATCATTGGAGTCAAATATTATGTATGTGTCTTAGTTGATGATTAAACTAGATTTATGTGGGTATATTATCTAGAAAAAAAGTCTGAAGATTTGTTTATTTAAATATCATTCGAGACCATGTTATGAATGAGAAAACACATCTATTGATAACTATTCATAGTGATCATGGAGAGGAGTTTCAAAATTATATTTTTGAATCTTTTTTGTAGTAAAAAAAGAATTACATACCACTTGTTATCTCCAAATACTCCTCAACCCAATGGTGTTATTAAATGAAGAAATTTAATTATTAAATGGATTACTAAAACCATGTTGAGTTAATATTCTATAGCCAAACACTTTAGGGATAAAGAATTAAGTACTACTTGTTATACTATATATAAAGTTTTGATTAGTCACTTTCTTTGGATGTGTATTAAAAAACTTATGTTGATAAATATGTATTACCAAACCCAAATAAGTTTTTTCTTAAGAATCTTCCCTATGATAGTATCATTGTTGATATAAATTAACTGGTGATGACTAGATGTTCCATAATAACTGAATTAGAACATCTAGAATTCCATTTCCAATTAGAAACTAAAATAAAATATGAAGCTTTAGGTGATGAGGATTGGATTAAAGCCATGCAAGATGAGATAAATGAATTTGAAAGGAATAAATTTTAAACCATGGTTGAAAGACCTATGCAAAAATCTTTAATTAGAGTCAAATGGGTTTTCAAAAATAATTTTGATGAAAATGAAATCATTGTGAGAAATAATGCTAGATTAGTTTCTTATAGGCTATAATCAACAAGAAGGAATAAACTATGAAGAAACCTATGATCCAATTGCTAGAATTGAATCTATTGGTATTTCACATTATTTTGTAACATTCTTTAATTTCAATCTTTACCAAATAAATTTAAAATGTGATTTCCTTAATGGATATGTTAAATAGGATATTATTTTAAAACATACATCAGGTTTTTAAGACACAAAACATCTTGAAATTCTTTTCGAACATACCAAAGCATTATATTGATATAAACAAGACCATAGAGCCTAGTATGATAGAATTACCTGATTTTTGTTACAAAACAATTATGTTAAGAGAAATACCGATCCAACCCTTTTTATAAAGAATGATAAAAAATGTTTTTATTGATAAAATTTATGTTGATTAAATTATATTTTATTAATCTAAGAAATATTTTACTGACTTTCTTTCAAATCTAATGAAATCTAAGATTGAAATGAGTATGATGGATGAGTCATAAAATTTCTTTGGTTTTAAAATTTCTCAAAAACTAGAATAATTTTTTATATCTCAATATAAGTATATTAAATATATTATTAAAAAGTATGGATTTGACAACACTACGTGTATAATTACATTCATTGGTTCCTAAAATTCACTTGATCTTGATGTAGCTGGGAAACCAATAGATCAGGAATCATTTAGAGGCATGATAGAAAGTCTACTATACTAAACACCTAGACATTCAGTCTTAATGTTTTTAGTATTCTTATGAGAATGATATCAATCCAATCTTAAGGAATCTAATTTGAATACAGTGAAAATATTTTTTTCTCTATTTAATGGGAACTATGGATTTTAGACTCTTATATACTTTTGGAAATGATTTTGTTGTTAAGTTTTTTTTCGAATGCTACCTTTTATAGATGTAGAATGGATAGGAAAAGTACATTTGGAATGTGTCATTTTTTAATTGATTTAAAAGTTTCTTGGTAATGAAAAAAGAAACATTTAGTAGCACTTTCCACTACTGATGTTGAATATGTCGCAGATGGAAGTTTTAGTTCTCATGTGTTTTGGATGCAACACACACTCATACACTATGGCATGAGTTTTACCAAAACAGAGATATTGTGTGATAACACTAGTCCCATTTCCCAAAGTAAATACCATGCACATCACTCTTGTGCATAACTCAATGATATTAGGAATCAAATTCTTAAGGATCACAAACTAAAAGGAGACATCATTCATCAATTTATCATAATGAATTATCAACCGGCTGAAATTTTCATAAAATTTTTATTCTCTGATAGATTCGAATATATTAATCATAATTTAGGAATGATTTCTGTGAGGTAATATTCTATATTAACTTTTTTTTTGAAACTTATCTATTTAGAGTAAAACATTTCTTATCATAGTCGGTATATTTTCCTTATAGTCAATTTTTTTGTGTTCAATTTATTGGTAATCAAAATTTTTTTGTAGTAGAAATTTTTGAAATAAAAGTTTTCGTAATAAAATTTATTTTGTAATCAAAATTTTTTTGTAGCCTAAAAATTATCAATTTTTCTAAAATTTATTATTTAATAAAATTTTATGTAATATATTTTTCTTATTTACTAAATTTTACAGATTTAAAAGTTTTTCCTTCCTTAATAAAATTTTATAGAATCTAAAGTTCCTCAAGAAGAATTTTCCTCATTAATGACAATTTTCCAAGAAATTCGGATGTAATATTTTCTTTATTAAATTTTTGTAATAAACATTTAACATGTTGGAATTTTGAAATTGTTTAAGAAAATTGTTCAGATTAATTTTTCCTTAAATATACATTTTTTTCTTAAAAACCTCAAAAGATCAGATCCTATCAAAATCCTTCTTCGTCTTTTATCTCAACTGTCTGATTAAGAAAATATTATTTTAACCATTCGATCTTTTTGGGAATATGAACTATCACATAAAATTATTATATAAAGACCCATCGATGGTTTTCCAACATCGGTTATAAAGCATTGGCGTGTTTAAACTCCGCTGCTCTACATAAGGCATGTTATGAATTTCTTTATTTTCCTCAATTCTGAATGTCATTGGAAGCTTCTCCTTAGAAACAAATTTCATATGTTAATTTTTTTTGAATGATAGATCTATACAAAAAGGTTATTAGATCAAAAGTTCTTTGATAATTTTGATTCTATTATTTGGAAAAATATCAAGTTGAATGGATGGGAGAGCTTATATGTTTCCAAACCGAAGGAAAAATATTCAGTTTTTTCGGAGCTGCTGGAAGAATTCCATGAATCTGTACGTTTATTTAATGATGGAGGAAGAGAATATTTTTCATTTAAAAGTTATTGAAAAACCTATTCTATTTTTTTGTAAGGATTAATACTTAATTGGAATTTCGTATGAGGGTGAAGCTGAGTTTTGTAACCACAAGCTACTGGATGTATCAGGATCGTTTGATAAAGAGAAGGCATTTGAGTTCCTTGGTATGAAATAATTGAAGACTACAATGATTTTTCATCTCTCTACAAATTTCCATATTCTTAAGTTATGGGTTCAGGTTTTTCACGTTATGAGAAAAAGAGAAAATGAATCCTTAAAGAACAGTGATATCTACATTTTGGATTTTCTGGTGAACCTTTGGAAAATTAATTTATTGAAGAATGTCTTGATTACCATCAATAATATCCAGAACAGGACTTCGAAAATGAAAATCATCATGTATTCAGTTATTCATTCCGTGATCATAGTTACTTGTCTAGAATCATTCAAAACCACTTATATTTATATGATCTGGAATTTCAAGGATATGTTGTTGAGTGATGATCCCTTGAGAAAAATGAAATTTGGTTTCTCTAGTGAATATGAAGAATTATATGATTTATTTGAGTCTAAAATTGAGGCTTTAATAATGATACCGTTAGTGGATAAGTCTTCGAATAATGGAGGGACAAAGAGAAAGCCGAAATAACTAGATGTGAAAGAAAAAACGTATGAATTTTAAGAAACCCAAACCACTCCTCAAAACCATGGAAGAAAAAGACTTATCTGGATGAAGTAGTTTCCAAGTGGAGAGAAGATAATAAAAATATGAAGGAAGGGGCGCCTAATTTTTCTTGGACCCTATTGAAGAAAACGAATTAAAGATTTAGGCTACTAAAGAGAATGATAAGTAGGAAAAGCTAAAGAAGAAAAAGAATAAGATGTTGGAGGCTAAAATACTTAAAGACACTCTCAAAGACACTGAGAAAACCTCTAAACAATCCTAGGTACCAAAATCATTTCACCAATAATCACATCTATTGACTCCAGGAATGAAAATGGTGATTCTGGAACTATAAGATAAAAAATATATTAGGAAGAGGAAGTCGATGAAGAAGAAGAGGATGGTAGTGATGATACAGATGATATGATAGGAAAAGTGGAAGAATATATTGAGAAAGAGAGTTCTAAATTTTTTTTAATCTGAACTTCTTAGAATGAATCTACATAAATTCATTCACATCGAACAGAGTATAAGGTGTAGAAAAAAGTGAATAAACCATTTGGGGATGAAAGAAACAATCATGATTTTTTAAACCAAAAGATCTAGTACCAAATGGTGGAAAATAAAATGTTGAGGTAGATAAGATAGTTCAATTATCATATACTGAACATGAATCACAAAATGAAGCAATGTAACTCGTTAACCCCAGTTACCAAGAGTTAGTGAATTATTACATAAAATTAGCATGATACAAGGAATCATGTCCCAAAATACCTATTAGTTTAGTAGGATTTGAAGTACTATATACATACATAACTTTTACATCACATCATGAAATAAATTAAAAGAACATTGTGTCTCCTTTGAAAACTATTATATCAATTAGCCTATTTCTGCATATTAATCGCAATATACTTCCTCACATCTTGGGAAACATAAAACATAAGAAAGTGGTGAGCTCAGATGCTCAGTATGGATAAAAATATAGCATAAACTATCATAAATAAGAAAAAAAAGTTAAGGCAATTTATATAACTAAATCAGAATCCTTTTAAACATAAAAATAACCATAATATGGAAATGATAAATCAAATAATTTTACATACTTATTAACATGGATATTCTACTAGTCTAATAATCACATGTTATATCAATAGCAATTTCATAATGATGTAATGCATAATGTTACACATTATAACCACATAGTCAAGGACTCATTCCAAAACTGCATATAATATTTTTTCAAGGTCTTGTTCTAAGAAACTAGTTTTTCTCATGATACATATTGATGCATAAAGGAGTTATAGCGGGCTCCACCGATCACTTACTAAGTCCAATGCATTCCTCATATAAAAAGGTGGAAATATAACATACACATTCAAGTTGAAACTAGAATAATAAATGTTAATACTTTATCAATAAACCATGAATGGAATCAAAATAATACATCCACAGTCAAACATATCATAAAACCTTCAATACAATATGGAAGATTGTATCATAATAAATCAACATCAAACAAGTGTAAAATCAACGAAAAGATGTTAACATAGATGAAATCAAAAATATTTGATAGAAATATATATTTCTATTTTGAAATAAAAAAAGTCACATATTTATAAAAGAAAAAAACTACTATTGAAAATTTTCTCATAAGATTGTAAGGGAAGCTTCAAAGGTGTTATAACTGAGAAAAATAGCTTCCCTTGATGTATAAGTTAAAAACATTTTTACCTTAATTGTTAGAAAAGGGCATAATGTGCCTTTTTTGGAAAGCGATGGAAATATTCCTTCCAAACAATTTTATAAAAATTCAAAAGTGGTTATAAATTACTTTAACCCATAGTCTAGTAAATAGTAAAAATGTTTTGAAATACATTTTTAAGAAATAGGGATGTGGATGAAAAAGAGGTCCCAGTAGATACTCACATATAAACAATCTCAGATAATGAATAGATTTTATAATTAACCCTTAACATGTAATGTTCCTTGATCATGGGTATGTTAACATCATGTATATTAGTTAAATAATTGTTATTAAATTATACCAGAACCACATACATAAATATGATATCATATATGATCTTCAAATATTTCTTTATTTTTATTATTTCAATAGTATAATTTTTTTTGGGTTTTAAATGATTCATTTTAGTCAATTTATTTTGTTATGTAAGTCATGTTTGTAATTGATAGGATGTATTTGACTAATATCCGGGATGATATTATGTTCTTAAAAATTATTTTTATTCAAAAAATTAAAAATATTCTTGAATGGTTAGGATGGGGAATGAATCTCATCATGTTAGTGGAGACCATAATCCATACATACACATGAGAAATAATACAAGTCTTTTGATGATAAAATCGTATGTAATTGGATGATATATCATATATAAATAATCATTAACAAATTATATTAATTATTTACATCAATTATAATCATTATTATACCCATCGAAATAATGAAGTGTTGAATAACATAATACACTACGACGCGGAGACGGTAAGTCGTACATATTCAGATATGGTGACTTTGTTAATAATATGATGGATAAAATAACGAATATGGTTGTACAATATATATAATAACATCAAATTATTTAAAATGTACTGGATTTATTATTTTGGTATGGAAACAACCATGAAATGTGAAGTGGAAGAAGAAAATGAACATTGAAAGAGGTGATGAAATTATTAGATCTTGTTCGGGTACTTCCTTTTGGTTTGATCAAATGGGATCCATAGGTTAGATTACGAAAAAATTAACAACTATAGGCTAATGTGAGGGTATTTGGGAGAATACATGATCAGGGGCTAGCTGAGCCAAATTGCTTTTTAGGTGTCATTTTGAGAGAAGGTGAAGTAACCTTTTATAAGAGTGGTGAGGGTCATTTTTGGATAACCTTAAAATATTATTTTATTATACAATTTTATTATGTTCATAATGGCTCCAAATGAATTTATTTCGAAACATTAGTGGTTATAGGTCGAATTAATCTCAAATAATAGGTTTTATAGATGTTTAGGCTACCATATTAACATTATCGTTTAGAATTTCCTCTTGGTTAAATAGTTTAACATTTACCTTGTCTCCTTGTATTTTTATATTATATGGTTAATAAATTTAATATAAAATTCCAAGAGAACCACAAAAGGGTCATTAATGACATATATAATATTATATAAGTACTTTCATGGATACTTATATTTTTAGGACTATTATATAATTTAATAATATAGTATTTGTTTTAAAAACTCATTTATGTCAATTTTCAAACAATCTAGTATTTGGTTTTTCTAAATGGCATCACAACATGATTACTTTGAAAAACATAAATTGAATCAACCCAAACATGTCAAATTAACCTAAAAAATTCATGTATGGAATAAAAATATTCAAATTATATTTATTTTAATATTAATAATATCATTTATTTGATTCTTTCTTAATATGGAAAATACTGCATCATTATTGTGTCATAAATAATTATATTTATTTTATGACTAAAAAAAATTAGATATCATGATGTATGAAATATTTTTATCTTTAAAGGAATAATTATAGTCGAAGATATCAATTATATGACCCCATTTAAAAAAATGTTTTACTAAAAGAAACATGCTTATGTTATTTTTGTCTTTACATTAAATTATTTTATGTAAAATGTCATTATCACTCCCAAGTGGTTCTATGGGGTCCCAAAATAGACCCAAGGATGATCATGGTTGAGAATGTATCAGAAAATAGGGATATTACATGGGTTAGGTTAATTATAATATTATTTTTTACCTTTAATTACCCTATTTACTTTTAACCGTGGAAAGTAAAAGTCAAAAGTTTCTATTCACCAAAAGTTATTTTCATCTTATTGATCCAAAATCTGCTATCTGATTTCAACCATGTCTCTCAAATGTTTGAAATTTAATTCACATAAGAATTAAAATTACATTTTATGTAAATTTGCAAATGTGCCTTGAAGGTGGGTAAATGACGGTAAAAATTTATATAAAATGTTATATGTCTACTATTATTATTAAATTATTACAATGAATTACATTAAACATATATAGGTATTATGTATCTATTTTCACATAAAATAAATTTAAATAAAATAAATAATTATTTAAATAAAAAGACAGTTTTAAACAATAATGCAGTGCTTTTCACTATTCATCAAAAATTGAATGTTTTCAGAAAAATACCAAAAATTCTCCCTAAGATAATTTTGATATTCCGAATCCCAAAATTATGTCCATTATGAAAAATAAAATATATAATATTGCAAGAAGTGGTCATTACTATTCATAACGAATTGTTTGATTGGTCGTGGTGTGTTAGAACTCGAAGTTGCGTACATCACAAGCTATTATATTATTCAAAGAGAAGCATATTGTGGAAGCTTGGGGTGATACAAGTATATATTATTCAGAGGGATGATAGAAAAAAATGGGTGTTGGTTGATACATCAAGGAAATCTGTGGTGGCAATGAAAGATATTGGTTTTTCGTCAGAGAGAAAACCAGAAGATATAGTGAAAGAATCCTCACCAACCAAAGAATCTGATTCAGAATTGTAATCTATGGGACATAACTATGTTGTAAAATCGTCCAAGAAGTTGGTAGATACCATTAATTTGTTTCTGAGTATAGACTCGAGGTGATAGATTCTTCAGCACTCGAATAATTAGAAATCATATATTTTTACATGTGTATGGATAAGTTCATCAGTCTTGAGGTCTATTTCAAATCTTTCTTCATTGGGTATAAAGTTCAAAAGAGGGCATGTAAGGAAATTAAAAATTGGACATGGATGACAATATAAGAGCTGATATTCTTTGATTTCTTTCAAGATAATGTGAAGGACACATTTGAAAGCAAAAATGACAAGATTAAAGACATCACTATAAGTTTTGATGAGAAGCTTAATCTTGAACAAACAGTTCGAAAGAAAGAAGTTAATGACCTCAATGGGAATCTTAATTCAGTTGCTATGAATTTGAATAGGTAAAGGGATCTCATAATAGAGTTCGAGGAAATGTTCAGAAACCATGAATAGTTTTTGAAGACTCATGAAGAAATCCTTAAGGCTCAGGAATAAAAAACCAATGTTCTGGAGAAGAAAATTGAGGATCATGAAAAGATGATCAAGCACTTTGAAGAATATCACAATGAGCATAAGAATTAGAAAACCATCATGAAGAAGATAATGATGAAGGAGAAAGAAGGATTATTTTTCCCAATCTGATATTTTATTGTATTTTTTTCGTGTATAAATTCATTCCATCGTAATGATTTTTTTGTCCCTTATGTGTATTGTTATATAGTACTAATATTTCATGAACCATTTTTTCCATTCCCTTTATTCCTTTTGGAAAATCACAAAGGGGGATAAAAGAATGATAAAGAGAATACTACATAATGAATATATTTCTCAATGAAATGGAGTGTTTTATCTAGGATGATTTCCTTATGCAAGAAAAACCAAAATCCTTTTAAGGAAGTCAAGAATACTATCACTATTGATTTCAAATCATAAGGAGGAGTTAGTCTTATTCACCATGATCCATATGTAAAGGGAGATAAATTTTTCTTTTATATTGATAAAGAAAAATTCTATGTCCTTATATTATTTTTCATAAGGATGTTTGTGCTTCCCAAAAGTGGAAGATTATTGAGTCAATAAGGTTTCCTTATGACTTTTCCATTACGCTATGTTTTAAAAAACAAAAAGTTTTTATCTTAAGTCAAATTGTATTTCCCTAAGGATTATTTGTATAAAGAAACATTTCACTTATTTACCGAAATATTTATCTTTACTTATGTTTTCATTGTTCATTTTATAGTCTCTATAACTATTACTAATATTATTCATAAGTCTAAAATTCAGTTTCACATCAAATACCTTGGAATCGTATAAATCCTAGGTTATAGAGTATTTTGTTTTTAGGATCTGAATTTTCTAAAATTCAAGCACTAAATTATCTGAAATTCAAACTCTAAATTCTCTAAAATCTAGGTTCAAAATTCATAAAAAATCCAAACACTATTGTAAAATAGGGCAATACCCACGGTTTTGAAAAAAAACCATGGGTATAGGGATAGTATGTGAACCTATACCCAGAGTTTTCCAAAACCACGGGTATTGGCCACATATACTGACAGTTGTGCTAAAAACGGTGGCTATTGTATTTTTTTAAGACCTATGCCCACATTTTTGGAGAAAACCATGGGTATAGGGTATTTTCTGAAGACCTATAATGATGGTTCTTCAAAACCATAGGTATTGCGTTTTTTTTAAGACATATACCCATGGTTCTCCAGAACCATGGGTATAGCTTTCCCGCATTATGGTGGGGAAAAAACATTATGCGGGACATGAAATAAGTTTGGTAGGAAGACATTTTTTCACGGATCCTATTAATATATATAAGAAAATGAATGTATATATATCAAATAAAAATGTTAGCTTGGATGGTAACTTTGTGAAAAGCGGCATTGAGGCACATTGTGAGACGACCGTTCGAATCCTCATGGCCGTGTTTTTTGAATTTAAATAACTTTTATATTAATATATATACGTAGATATATGCATGAATAAGAGATTAAATAACATATTATTTGGTCCGTCCTGGGGTGTGGGCATGAGGTCCAGCCGAAGGCGCGGGTTCAAAACCCCTAGGCCACGTTTTTTGAATAAATGACGTGGATTATATTAATATATATCCACATATATATGTATATATAACATATAAAAATCATAGATCGGTTGGTCTGATGGTGCGGCGCGGCTGCGAGGCGCCGCTGGAGGTGTAGTTTTGAAACCCCCCGGTTGCATGATTTTTAAATTTTAATACCCCATCGTTTGAAAACCGCGGGGTCTATTTTGTGCCATGCTAGAACGTGGTGTGCCATATTTTACTTCCCTATATCCACGGTTCTCCAAAACTGTGGGTATAGGATGAGACTCCTATACCGACAAATTTCCAACCCACAGTTCCCAAAACCGTGGGTATAGGCTATACCCACAGTTTTGGGGGCTATACCCTCGGTATCGAACCATGAGTATAAGAAATTTTTCCAGTGGTGAAAACCCAAATTCTCTATAATTCAGCCTCCGAATTCTCTGAAATATATACTCTGAATTTTCTGAAATTTAGACTTCGAATTCTCTGAAATTCACCCTCTGAATTCTCTAAAATTTAGGTTAAAATTTTCTGATGTTCCGACTCTCAATTCCTCAAAATTGAGACTCTAAATTCCCCCAAATTCATATTACAAATTCCTCAGAATTCAGAATTTGAATTACTCAGAATTCAGACTCTAATTTCCTCATAATTATGACTCTAAATTCCTTAAAATTCAGGTTCTGTATTCCTTGAATTTCATACTCATAAATATGTTGGATTCAGATTCCAAATTATTTGTAAAACATAACTTGAATATACGTATCTTATATATTCTAAAAGTTTATTTGATTAGACTAAAAACATTATTTTTCCAGGACTCAAAAAAATAAATTTGGTTAGAAAACTTCATTTTTCATACACGTATTAAAAAACAATGTCATACAATCTATTTATAACTAACCATTGATTGAGAGGAACATGTACTAGTCCCTCCAAGATTCTAGGAAAAATATGACCATTAGAGGAGGGAGCTGACTATTAGAGAAGTGCCTATAAATAAGATCTCATTTGAATGATCACATACATATATGTTGATCACTATAGAGATTACATTCTATAAATTGATTTCTGGAGACATAGTCTCTCATGCTTTGTGCATACTGAATATCTTGTTCAGCCTGCTTCATGCGATATTGATTGTTACAGAGTATAATCAATGGAATCCAGGGATAAGAAGACAGAGGATATGACAACCATAATGTTCAAGGACTTGTGGGTATAAGAAGACCGAGGTGTCAACTACAATAAATATTGTGGGCTTATGGGGATATGAAGATAGGTCTCAATATTCCTATTGAGGGATTACCCTAGGGTGGGTAAGATAGAACTTCTTTAAAGTATAAATCAAGGTAACATTATCCTAGGTTGTTGGATTCTCTACTCTTTGGATTAAAATATTTCACACTTGTTACTTATTTTGATTCATGTTTATTTTCACTATAATTTGACAAAAGAATAAAGTATAAACTTCTTATACTTTCTCATTCTTATATGTACTCTGATAAATAATATTCTATACACATTAAGGTAGAATATTTACCTATGTAAACTTTCCTCATGTTTCATTTCTAGAAAAACATTTCTAGAACCCTATTTCTGGATCCATATTTCTAGAACCATATTTTCGAAACATAGAATGATTGTTTAGTTTAACTAAAAAAGGTTATATGAATTTAATTTGATTATCTTTGTAAAAAAATTTTTTCCTTATGGTTAAAATTAAATGTTTTTAATCTTACAATTCACCCCACTCTTGTAATTGAGCATCTAAAACATTAATTCAATCCTATGTTAAATCTACATATAAAGAATGATTTGGACTTGTATTGATGGGTATGGACCTCTATAGCCCCTTGTTTCATTGATAGGTATCTTGAGACATATTACTTGGTGAAGAAACATTCATTTTTGTTTTAAAAAAAGAATCACATGGGTATCTACCCACACAATTAAACCATTTTTGTGGTATAGTGGTATCATGTTCCAGATACATGCTATTCAATTGATAAGAATCATCTTTATTCATTTTCATTTATTAATATCCCTATGGTTTTCACAGAGAAAAATTCTATGGATTCCATTTCATTGATATTTTATTAAGGGAATGAGTTTTTTATTTTCTCACTATTCCATACTGACAATGCCAATATGATTATGATTCAATAATTTTTTATTCAGGATTCCAGTATGTGATACCATTAATGAAAATTTGAGCTCACTCATATCATTTTTCTACCTTTAACGAGTTATGAAAAAGAGGTCATTTATTGAGTTCTCATTGAAGTATTTTATTAGTTTTTGTTCTATATTGTATTTTTTTACCTTTCCCAATGTAATATGAGTTACATGTATGTATCTAGTTTCATCAAGACTACTAAATAGATCGTTCCTTCAATATTTCATTGCTTTTAATCAAGAAAATACAAAATGTAAGGCACCATCTATGGCCTTCTGGGTTCGGGGTGTAACGATTTCAATGAATGGATTTTACTACACCTAATTTGTATTAAAAGGAAAATAGGTGTCAATATTTAGACATCATATAAATTATTTTACTGAATATTTGTTATTACACGGTTATTTTTTTTGCGTATTCAATTTTTATTTGGTTTTGGTCCATTGGTTGATGTAAGTATAATTATGTTAAAAATTATTTTCTTTTGGAAAATGATGTGATTATTTTAACCATATAGGATTATTACAAGTTTTAATGATATTTTACTTATTCCTAATTAGTTATCCGGATATGTGATTAAAAACCTACATTATAGGAAACACTATTAATCACCATGGATGAGTCGAATTGAGCTCTCTGAGAGCTTGGGATGTAGAGTCCATGGAGTAAAGGAAGATCAATTACATTTATTTCATTAATTTAGAAAGAGAACTCTTAGGTAATTTCTGAATGGAATGAGTACAATTTTTTTATGTCCAAAAGAGGGGAATAAATCACCATATATTCGATAAAAACTGACCAGTTCAATGGAAGAATATGAGATTCAACCCATGTCACCTTATATAGATGAATGTAATATATATGGGAAATATTGGAATTATCCCAGACAATTCCACAATCCAAGGGTTAACTCCAATACCATGGAAGGTCATTTGATATACCAATTGTTCAAGTGTAAGGATTTATGATTTTAAGTATTGGGATTTAATAATTATATATTAGAATTATTATGTAAATTATATTTTGGATATAAGAGTCTTGATATACATAAGGATTTTTTCATGTAAGATTTTAATTATAGATTTCAAAAAATATTTTTAATGGTAATGATAACAATGAAACGTTTTTTAGTGTAATGGTGATAATGTTTAGTTGGGATAATAAGAAGATTGATATTAAAATGGTAAAGTATTTTTAACCAAGAAATTGGTTAGTGGTTTTATGATAAATTAATTTAGGCCATCTTTGATGAGTTTTAGAGAATTTTTTGATATTTTGAAATAATATATAATTTTATTAGAAGAATAAGAATTGTATAATTTTTTAAAGCACAAATGTTTTTGTTCGTGGTTATCTTAATTGTGATAGATACCATTATGTGTATATATTTTTATGTTTCATCATAATTTTTAAATCATGTGTACCCCATTTAAGGTATTAATTGATGCGATTTTGAGGTGATTTTAAATTTTTGTTAGGTTTTAGTAAGAATAAGGTATTTATGTTTAAATAATATATTCGGTTAGTATATGATTTTATGTTTTTTAATTATGGTATATTGAAAAGTGGGGTTTATAAAATATTTATGGTTACAAAGTGATTCATTGATAATTTTATATAATTATATATATTTATGTCCAAGGTAAGGATTATCATTTAGGATAGAATCTAAATTTGACACTTGTTTTTTTCTCTGAAAATTACATTAAGATAATGTAGTTATTTATCAAGGAGATTAGTGAAATTTTTAGGGGTACGTTATTTGGTCTAAGAATACAAAAAAAAATTGTTTTAACCTATTTTCAATCAAGAATGGTTATTTGAAAAAAATAATTCTATATATTTTAGAATGTATATTGAATTGTTTGTGATCCCATTTGAGGTTTAAAAAGTCATCATTTAATATGTTATTAATTTTAATTTGTATTTAATTATATTAATTTTTTATAAAATACATGTTGAACTTACGGTTTAATAGTTGAAACATTTAAATCAACATTCTCCTTTTTTTATAAGGTTGTTTATCTATATTTTATAATATATATCCTTGGGGTAACTATTTAATTTTATGTTTATATTTAAAGAGAGATGGGATTTTATTTCTTTCATTTTTTGGAATATCAGATCCATTAGAAGATGCTTTTAGTTCTTCAGCTAATAAAAGTGTTTCAAGAATAAAATTCATTTGGAGAAAAAAGATGAGAATGTGGAAGAAATTGAGAAAATTATAATTATTATATGAGTATTTTCCATATATTATCACTCTAGATGGTACATGAATTTATTGAATCTGTGAAATATATCTAGAATTTTTTCTTCTAATTTTAAAATAAATGGAGGTATCGATGGTCTTTTTGACAGAAAATTGGGTTATGTTTTTTTGTGGTCAGTATCATTATCATGATTGTTCAATTTTTTTGGACAATGATATATATAACTATATATCATTATATAGAAACTCCATTTTCTTACATTTTCACTTCAAATAAATTATATCCTATTTAGAAACATAATTGTGTGTTACGTTACACGACCTTCATATTTATATTTTCCCTTTCTTCATGAAGATGATTTATGAACCCTATTTATGTTGATAGATTTTAAAAAATGTTATTTTCAAATACCAATCTATTTTTTAATGAGGCCAAATTAAAATTATTATGACCCAATTTATTTATAGGGGATTATGTGACACCCTTATATTATAAAAAGAAAAATATATTAAATATTTAATACAATACACAACATTATGCTTAAACTAATCAAGAAATACTATAATAATATAAACACTACAACCAGGCCATTGAATTACAAGTTATAAATAGGAATGACTATATTATAAAATATATATAATAGTCATATTCAATAAAAATATATTGAATAATTGTTTATAAATAAGGATCCAATATTTAGTAAATAAATTTTATTCATCTAATATATTTTTTCTTCCAAAACTGTATCTAGTTCATTGTGTGATAAAATATTATAACTAATTATTGGAATTTAAATAAATTTTATTATATAAAATGGGTATCATTTGTTACATGAGAATTTCAAAAATATGAAATAGTGAATTGTTTGTATTTATATGGAAAGAAATATTTCACACTAAAAAATGAAAAGATATTTATTTTCATTGAAAATGGATTTCATATTCCAATGAAGTAAAAACATCCATTTTGTGTTAAAATGGTTTCAATGTAACATTAATATTGTTTTATTACTAATACATTAGAATCAATGTCATGATAGAATTTAATATATTAATATTTTTTTATATAAAGAGGAATTTCACTTAAAAAATTACTTTTGTTGCTTTTTTTATTTTAATCATAAAATAATTTGATTCACATTAAAAAATTTAAAATTAGATTCGATTTTTGGAATTTGGTTTTCATAATTTCATAAAAAAGTTCCTTTGTTTTTTTTTCATTAGGATTTTTATCCAATGAACAAAATTATCACCATGATATGGGTAAATAATGAAATTAGGGTCACAAGTAATATATTATGAAGAAAATGACCCTAACACTTTCACATATTCTTTTTATTTAGTGGATTTCAACCATGTCAATCCAAATATTAAAAATAAGGAAATTTGGTGCCATAACTCTATAATATTGACCTCTATAATATTTATGTAAAAGACAATGTTAAAAAATTCACATTATTGGTTTTAATATCTAAAATATATTTCCAACCTGGTTAGAAGGAATATTCATATAAAATTGGTTATTTGAAATACATGTTAAATTAGTATGATGATAGTTTTATAATTTTATGTTATGATATTATTACCATAAATTCGTAAGCAGTACGAAAACTATATTTATTTAATAAATTGAAAAACTATATAAATGATTCAAAAAATATTTAATGTAGTAGAATTTCAATTAATTATTAACATACATCAATTTTATAGATAAAAATAACCTTTTTTCGAATATTTGAATGAATTATATTCCAATTACTAGGATGGAATAATTTTTTAAATCTCAAATTTAATTAATATTTCCAAATATGACATTAATTAAATTTTAAAATAACAAATTTTTAATTAAATAAATTAAAATAAAAAATTATTATCTTATATCTTGATATTTTTTTATGGTTTTAAATATCAAAAATAGTAAATTAATTATAAAATTTTCACTTTATAGTATCTATATTGACCCCAAAATAGTAAATGAACTTCTTATCATTGTAATCCCCCAAAGGTTTAACATATGGTAAAAAAAACATAATAGTAAAAAAATTATCAAAATGTGTCAAATTATTATTAGATTATATTATTTAGATTTATATCCATATTTTCCTTTAATTATATCAATTTATATCCATTTTTAGTTTCCAATATTTTTATATTAATTTATGAATTAAAAACTCCATGATGTCCCCTATCAATATTATAAAATGAAAATCAACTGCACTTTCCATCACAATTAATAAACCTTTTACATAGTTTAATAAAATCCATAATTACTATATAATGTCCATTTCTATATTATATAGTAAATAAAATCAGAATAATATCAACTTTAAAGGACTTAATGTCTAAAGAATAGGTGGTTGTCCTATGATGAGGTATATCTTTTAATGGAATGTTTTAGTATTATTCCTTCTTCCTCCACCTTTCAATCCACATAAAAATTTCTAAAATATAACACCCATATAATTAACACACATATATGTTTTTTATGTTAACTAAAAAACAAATATAGAAATATTCTTTGATCAAATGGGAAACAAAATATTTAATAGTGTAAATTTGACCTCCACATCCTGAATTAAAGTATGTATTTTTTTCATCAAATCATCCCCCAACTAGTAATAATTATGTATTTAATGTTTATATGATTATACTAAAATATTTATAATTGTTAAAAGGTAAAAAAAATTCTACTTTATTTCTCATGCAACCTTTAAAAATAATAATTTTGTTTCTGCATACGTGTGGACATCCACCCCTAAAAAGTTATGTGATTGGTTTTCCATTTCTGCATCACATGGATGTTATAATTATTTTTCGTTAAAGAAATAATAAGATATTTCTGATATAATGATAATATATTAGTGATAAAAATCTACAGACGTTCTTTTTCCTCACGATCATTGAAAAATGGATGCATTAATAATGCATACCTATGGCTTATCATCTATCCGTTTTAAGCATAGTTAATTTTTTTAAAAAAAAATCATTATTGGTTTTAAATATTAAATTTATGAATAAAAATTATAATTATTTAATCATTATTAGTCTATATTTTATGTATAAATTACCAATTTAAACATAGATAATATATTAAATACATTTTCGATGTATGAACTGAATAACATCAAAATGTATAATATAAAAAAATATGATTTAAAAAGTAAATATAACCTGATAATAAAAATAAATTTAATTATAAAAACGAAAATTTTCTTAATAATGAAAATAAATAAAATAAATTTACTATTTGGGATGATAAAGAATGCATGTGATGATTTAAACCAATAGTAAGGAAATTTATCACAATTTTCTAGAAATGTATCTTATTTTATTATTATGAACAAAAAATTATTTTATAGATTTTAAATATTTGAACATTTCCATGTTATGTCATGAATCCCTTATATGAAAAGGTATTTTAAGTTACAATTTTTGTTATTTCATCCTAATATATTTTACTTGAAAACTTGTATGGGTTTTCTCTTTTCACATTTTTTTTGTGAGATATATTATATTTTCACATCTTGATTCTTTTATTTTTTATATATACTACCATATTGATAAGATATTTCATTATTTAATTCATACGAATAGAATTTAATGTATCATTTTAATTTATTTACTTCATAGTAGTTGGGATTCAAAATCACCAGTATAATGGATATTTTTTCACAATCTCGTCATTATTCATCATTATTTATGTTTAAGTCTCTATTGGTGAAAATGTTAGATCTTTTTATAATAAACCTCATATTTTTTATTCTCCTCTATTTATATATCGATATAATTTATTTTCATTTAATTTACCTCGTTTTTTCACTCAAAATAATGAAATAATGTTTTTAAGGATAATTGAATTTCTTTTCAACTCAATCAAGAATGTTTTTCTCCCATGTCCATATTTTTTTTGAATTATTTTAATTATTGTTTTAACAATTAAATAATTATATAATGAATAATAATTTAATAAATATTGAAATTTTAAAAAATGGTTTAAGAAGAATAATATTTTCATTTTCCATATCAGATAATTTTTTTTGCTATAACAGAAAATGTGAAAGGAATCATTATTTTAAGGTAGTTAACATGAAAGAAATTTCCCACTGTTATGAACACTAAATTATTCAATGATCTCTTTAAAATTATACATGATTAATTTATTCTTAGTAGTTTATAATGTTTTTACTACTAAATTTGAATTTCCAAGTAGAAAGGGGGTTCTCCTATTGATTTTTTGATGATATTTTTATGCTAATTCTATTCATTAATGGAAACCCCCTTATTTTACTTATACAACACTAGGATATGATATAATGATACCATATTTATTCTTTCTTATAATGATTTATGATCTGTCGACTTTGTTATGTTTTTTAATTCTTAATTCTATTTATTAATATATTGAATGTTTATTATTGGCCAGGAATGTTGACGAAGTTTTATTACTCATTCATATAATGAACTCATTGGACAATGTAATTGGGGAAAGAGGTCATTTATTTCACTCCAATGCATTATTAGGTCTAATGATACAAAATAGATTGGGTATTTTGATGATCTACAACAAATTTATATAATATGTCATGGAATGAGGCTTTGATAAAATATTTATGATGTTATACATTATTAATTTAATCATTAAGATATTAGTTATACATTTACATTTGATTATTTTAGTACTCATTATATCCATGGATAAGTTTCAATATCATGTGATTATTTATATGGTATCATTTGATAAAAATTTATTCATTCCATACTATTATTCATGATCATGGTATTGATTAAATTGAAAGTGTTCTAATTTATATACATTAACATAGTGATTATGTTTTTACTCAATCTATGTTTTGTTTTATATAACTATTCCAAATAATCTTAGCTCAAAAATATTTTTCTTTCGTTTTTCAATTATATATAGAAGGCATTACTGAATGAGCTCATGGATATAGAATAATTACTATAAAAATATTTTAAATATAAAATTACAATATAAATTGGATGGAATGTATACATATTATTCTCTGGGACTATAAAAATATATTAAACATTGGGTGAATATATTTAGGATCATGTGAATATTTAATAATATTCCTACTAGCTATGAGTTACTAGTTTCAAGTCTATTTCAATTGAGGATCACTATTATTACCATCATTAGGGAACAATATTAACATCCATGTGGAAGAATTATAGTTGGTTGGTATAGGTGAAATTACTTAATGACATATTCATATACCCACTAGCTTTCATGTGCTTCTCATCGGTCATAAAAAATAGACATCTATAGACAATGAACCTATAGTATTTTCATTATATAGAAAGTGTATTTCTGTGTCTAGTTAGTGGATTTGATCTATAAGAGTCAAAAAATATTACATCTATCTCATTGAGGTATTTAAATTGCTCATTAAATTCATTTATTATCACAGTACTCCTCCAACAACTTTGATGGATTTAAATTTTACATCCTTATAGGCTTGAATATCATCAACAAACACTCATGAAAACTACTTCCCATTTAGAAATTCATGACTGATCCACAACATGGTATTACAGGAGTTCCCCATGAAAATATCCTTTTTTAAAGATTTCTAAGATTAAATTAATTTAACTAATTTTATTTTATCTTTTATATTTAGTAATATTCTCTCTTGATATAATTATTAAAGACCCTTCCTCTACCTTATCACTCCCTGTTCATATTATTTTATGTCATTGAGAGATATATAAGTTCTTTGTGATGGGTTTTTAAAATAAAACATTAATTTCTTAATCAAATTCTTTAGTTTCTCACCCATATTAATATTAGGGTTCATGGTTCGTTGATTCTGTTAAAATTAGTGTAATTACTTTTTTCTAATATTTATCCTTAATTGAAATAGTTTATTTTCTTATTTTTGGGTCTTAGATTCCATTAAAAGAAAGGGATAAATTTAACCATCTCAATCCTATTTAAATGGATGAGATTTATGGGATCATCCTTGTGATTTTGTTGAAATAGATTAATAAAATGTGAAAATTAACTTTCCATAATTTATTTTGGACTATTCTAAATGTTTTTATTCCAATATTCTCCCTTTACATTGATTGTTTTATTATTAAAATCACTTATTTATGATAAATGTTTTTATTTTATAGAATCTCTCTTTAAATTGAATCGACCAATATATTTCCATTTTATAACTAACCTACACAAGTTATCATAATTTTAATTTGTGTTTTTTCGCAAAATGTCTTACATTTCTAAAATTTATATTACATCTAAAAATATAATCATATTCCAATTTTTGATCTTATTTTATTGGAATATTTTTCGAATACCCATGGTTTACCAAAATATTTTTTATGCATCAACCACATTAGTTTGATTGTACATGCAACATTAATTAAATGAAAAATTTAAAAACCCCTCATAATAATATTGGTTTTGGTATATATAATACTTGTATGTGTAGTTATATTTGTACAACCAAGAATGATAAAGTATTATCACTGAATGATATTACTTTTTTTAATAAGATTGTAATTCTATGAACACCATGATTTATGGTCTTAACCAAAATTTGATTAATAATATAACTACATGAAAAACTACACATGAAATTATGAAACACTTAGATGTTTCTCATGATAGAATGAATAGATTTAATGAAACAATACTTGAGATGTGTAAAAATTATTTTTAATGTGTTTATATGTATAATAAATAATATATTAATAACTATTTTACACACTCCACTAAAATGTGAAATAGAATCATTTATGATGGTGATAATTTTTATAGAAATTCTATCCAAAAACCCTTTTAGGTTTTACTTAGAAATTTGGAAGATGATTTAACAACAGTCTATTATGAGAAGTACATAAAGAACATATTGTTTGATGACATAATCATATCGATCATGAGCTAAGTGATTATAGTAAAGTTACAAGATTATAAGGAATCCAAATAAATCAAGAAAATTATATAATCATATTCAAATTATTTAATTGAAAGTGATATTATTGTTTTTAAATATATCATATATCCATGAAGATTAAAAAATTATTTATAATAAATAAATCTTAGCAATGTTCCAAAAATGATGATGAATAATTTGAATAATAAGTCATGTTCTCCAGCTAAAAAAAATAATTGTTATATAATTCAAAATTAACCACTTATGGAAACTAATAATTAAGGGAAAATGAATAAAAGAGGTAAATCTTTTAATATTTTAACTTTGTGTGAACGAGAAGATTCTCAATCCTTAAATGAGTCATGAAATGACAGTTCAAACTGTCTCATGAAACAATTAAAGGGTATTATCAAAATAAAAAAACTAATCTTCTTATTCCACCATAAATTAATCATCTTCCCCATATTATCCCAATAACCTAGTCTATGATGAAATATAATATTCATAAGATAAAATTGATGGAGGCATTTTCGAACTAACATCAATTTCTAAATAAAAAAATTATAACTAAAATTGTAAGAACATATTTTTATATTGGTATAGTTCTTTTTAATTTCAACTAAATGATCTTGTTTATGTTATTTCCCTTAGACCCTAAAGTTGAAATATGTTTCAATTGTATTTTCTTATATGAAGTGATAATGGGGTGGTGTTGTTCAGCTACAGGACAATTACACATTAGGTATTTAGAATACATGATGTGTACTAATTACATGATATGTAATGTGCCAGGAACATAATTTTATGTCGTGTAATGGGTATTACCCAGAGGAATGACCCCTATCCTTACACTATGTGTATGTCATATACCCATCATGAAAATTCTTGAGAATATTTTTTAAAAAATATGAGGCATGGCCTCTTTTTTCTGGAAAAATACATCACATCTTTATCTCTACCTCTCTCTATGTCGCAGTAGTACACCAAGGTTCCCTAACTTTGGTTCTAATACCATTCCTCCATTCAGATTATATTTATCTTGTTGGATGTGTGTTGTTAATCTCTTCACTCCTTGGGGTCCATTTTTTATTTCTCTTTGTATCTTTTTCTCTATTTGGTGCTGGCCCATATGCCCTATTTCAGAAAATTGATCAGTTATTTGTATCACTTTATATCTATGATAAAGTAGTTTTTAAGACTATATGGTGAAATACTATATTAAAAAATACCATGTACTCATGCCAATTTCATCATATGTCACCTGTTTAATTAATATTTCATTATTTTAGTCGATGGTACTGTGTTCTATAACCCATGTCATATAAGTCATTTATCATTTGTGGATACGTCCACAATACTGACCCCCCACCAATGTTGGGTGATTTAAAAATATATGTTTATAGTGGTAAGTCATGTTTTTATAAGCCACCATTTAGTTGTTCTTTGGATTAACCTTATAAATGGTAAGAATATAATAATATAATGACAATAAAATTGTAATTATTAGACATGATTTTCACTTTACCCACCCATGGTAAGTTCTCCATCTTGAATAATCAATTTTAAATGGAATTGGAAATTATGTTATATATATATATATAAATTGTCCTATTTGAATTAAAATCAATGTTTGTTTGTATGAAGTATCACCCATTCCCACTTACTATGGAAGGTATCAGAATGAAGAAAGTGAAATTATTATGACCATAATAATTTAAATAATTGTTTCATGACCCATCGTGATTTCACAATAAAGAAAGGATTGTTTTAAACAAGATGAAATCAATAAAAGTTATAGTTAATCATATGTTCGTAATTATAAAATTAATAATTGTAAATTTACAAATTACATATGGCCTTTACATCATTAATGGAGTGTCCAGACTCGATTTAGCTTTTAGATCCTTAAGATAATTCTTTCAGAACTTGTGGATGCCATTATGATTCTGGGATGTATGTTTCCTTGGTTGAGACCCACCTAGGAACCTGATCCTCTCTATCATTATATTTTTAATAGGACGTTATAGGATCTCTATGTTACTATTGTTGGATGCATTAGATAACCTCATTGAATTTAGTGTGGCTTCCATGATCACATGGTACCTTAGTTAAAATCATGGACTTCTCACTTATTGTCCAATTTTAACATGGATTTCTTCCTTATTCTTGGTTAGATAAAGCTATTTTAAAATTATTTGGATGAATCTCCTAGGATTTCACACTATCCCCTATATCCAGGTTACTATTTCTATTGAGTTAGGGACCATTGAAGTATAGTTTCCCTTGGTAATTAAAATAGAACTTATTCATCATTATTATCATCAGGTTTCCTTATTATATATTAGGACCATAACTATTACTATCATGAGGGGATGTCAGTGATGGTTTTACCTTTGATGAATTAATTATACAAATCCGAAGTTAATTAATTAGTGAATTGTTTATATGTTTTGACACCAGAAAAGCACTGTGGTCGTTACTTGGGTATTTACATTATTGTACATATTTAATTTTATATATCCAGGATTTCACACTATTCAAGTATATATTACACCAAAATGATGTTATAGACATCGTTTATGGTGGCCAACTATGATTTATCTGACACCAAATCTTGGAATAATTAGTTTTGTAGAATAATATATTTATGCATGTGTTTAAAAAGGGAATAGTACCACTTCATACAATTGATTTCATAGGATGGAGATGGTAGAAAATGACTGAGCTACTACTCAGGATACTGGGGTTGTTTTTTCATTACTTTATTATATATTTATATAGATTGTATTTATTTATTCTCTATTCCATTTTTTACATACATATATGACTTGACATTTGTCATCATAAGATTTTGTATATTATATTATTTGTTTAGTTATTTTTTATTTCTCCATCCTTGTTCTGCTTGGATGTTTACCAATATTTCATACACACTTTACATGTTCACATATATTATCATTTTTGATGTACTCTAGATATGATGCTTTAATCTCTACATGGATACACCCTAGGCCCTCACAGCAAGTCAGCAACCTCTTGAATTCTGGAAAATAAGCTTGAGTCCATGTGGACAACTTTCCTCATGGAAGTTCAAAGTGAAATCTAGGTTCAATATGTCACAAAGTGGTATTAAGGGCTTAAATTACTTCTTTAATATTTGGAGACAATAGATATATGAATATGAATGTCTTGGAAGTTGGTTATAACTAGTTCATGGGTGTAGTTGACCCATGATCGGGGAAAATGCTGATTTTTTAGAATTATAATTGGGATTCTTCTTTTTCTTATTATAGTTGTTATTATTTATCTATTATGTGAAACAAAATTTTTGTTGAGGTTATTATTATTATTATTCTGATTGAGGATCTTATTTCATTTTTAGCCCGATGATATGAGGTAATGGCTCATTTTTACATTCATTATTATAGGAAAAAACAATTCAAATGTTATGCATATTTCCATGGCATATAGGTTCATTTCACTTATTGGATTGATTGATATGCCTATGATTATTTAGTGATCCTTATTTGTTTATAAATATATACATGTGATAAAATTTGGTTCTTATATAGTTACATATAGTATAAATTCATGATTGGTTATGGGTCCTCATGGGTTGGAATAGGTAATTTTTCATGTCGGGATATTAAATTAAATTCAAATGGTTGACATTTACAGTGATATGGTGTATGGGCCCAGATTCCATGGGAATGAAGATCCATTTTGAATAAACTACAATATATGTTTTATGAAAATGAAAAATGTAAAAATAGAATCTTTATATATTAAATTAATTGGTTTCTTGTAAATATAGAGGCAATATGCTATTGAAATTTTATCTACTATAACCCATGTAACCTACACAGGATCAATTACCAATACATGTCCATATAAATAGGTCATCGAGGTAGTATACCATGGGTAGTGAACCCTTTCCTTACAATCATATTCTTTTTCAATTGATATAAATCTTCACAAATATTTTTCTAAGGTGTTTCATTCAAATTTGAAGACATATTAATCCATGATGTCCTCATTTCTTTCACCTGTTGGGTGGAGAAGTCCATTCACTAAACGTGGTTCTCCAGATCATTCAACTATGATGGTTGATCAGACTCATGTGTTCTAGTAGCATCATGCTCCTACATTCTCAGGGGATGGTGGACCATAGGGTTCTGAGAACGGTATAGAGCTTACATATTTCATTAGTGATAATCTAGAGGCACATAAGAATTTGAGGGTCAATCTTTCCAATGACATTCTACATGATTCATCCAAACATTGGTGGGATGTTATTACCTAGCTTGGTCACCATCATGGTATAATATTGGACGATTCCAAGAATATCTTCGATGAGTACATATTTTCCCGAAAACATAGAGATTACCAAGCCATATATTTCATAAATATTGTGTAGGGGGAAGGTCATTTATGGACTATTTGGTTCGTATTACTAATTTATGTCACTTTGTAGTGCTTCTAGAAAGTGATGACCTTTTTCAGGATAAACAGTATGAGGATGGGATTTACTATGCCATCCACACACAGGTAAATTTCGTTTTCCAAGATACATTTTCAAAATAATAAGGTGGTCTCTTATCAAGCGGTGTAATGTAAAAGACATTGATAGTACTGGGCATAGAGGATAAGTGTTGAGGAATAAAGATAGTTATTCGAATAGAAGAAAGAGATCCAACATTGTTTTTTAGGGAAGTGTCTTCCACAATACCTATACGTGTAGCCTTATGGTGTTCCATTAGTTTGGGAAATAGGGTAGCCTAATGCCACATTGTGATGGAGACCCATTGGAGTTCTAGGCCTGCATCCATATGGGGAACCTCTAAAGATTCATTTAGACATTTCCCTCAGCTTCTTTTGGAAGAGGATCTTTACTAGTTCTAGATTCCATGGAAGGTTGTTTTACGCCATGCCTGATGGAGAGCAGGAGTATCACTGTAAGTATTTGGAAAGACAGAAGACTTGGAATAGTAGTAAGACTTCATATTTCAACCATCATCAATAGATATTTCTATATCATGGTATTATTTCTATTTAATAGGTTTGTGGATCAGGTTGGTTGCAAATAATTACAATGGATACTAGAGAATAATGTCGTAGGACTGTTTATATTACATTGTAATATTTTAGTAGCCTCCACTCTAGTATCATCATTAATTTATACAGGTGTATCACACTCCTTCATCTATTAATCTATCGTGGAAGGCCTTAGTCAATAAATACAATATTATTGTAGTGTAATGATCGTGGATATACCATTTGGAGTAGAGTTATAGGTAATACTATAATGTATGTTCTATCCACTTGAGGTAGGAAGTTACCCTTTCATATGAGACCTATTTTTTCATATAATTATAGGAATATATGTCATTATTTGGATGGATTGGTCAGATATGTATCACATCGTTATAGAATGTTATCACCCCAGGGTGTCTTTTGCATTAATAGTGGGTAGTAGTTATCTACACAAGCATGAGTGGGACGTATTGGATTATAGATATTGACGAGTACATCCTGGTCTAGGTGGAGTGACTTCCCATATTTCTATTCTCTTCATAGAGGTTCATAGTTTGAGTTTTAATGAATATCTTCCAGAAGTATATCATTTCAGGGAAGTCATTACTGACTATTTCCCTTGGTTAACATTTATGATCGAGGTATATTTTAACATTGAACTCATTATAGGATCATCTCAAATTTCCATGCCTCATTATATGATTTCACATACTGAGCTCCATCTTCTAATGTACTGGTTAAAGGATATAGAGGCCAAATGATTTATTCATCCTAGATCATATTCTTGGTATTCTTTCATTATTTTCTCTATGAAAAAAATGTCTCCCTCCGTTTATTCATAGAATACAGAAATATGATCCATCTGATGGACATGAACTGGTGTCCACTTCCATTTATTGAATATATATTTGACCAGATCTGAGGTGATTTTTTGTTTTCTAGGATCGAATAGATATTGGGCTATCATAATGTGAGATTCAAGTCATCAAACATACCTCATACATCTTTTTTAGTTGGTATGTTCTGTATGGGATTATCATTATGATATTCAATTTAACAAACACTCATACAGTTTTCATAAATCTGATGAATGCGATGTTCTACCCCTATCAAAATTCCTCTAAAAATGTATTTGTGTGTCATATCTTGGTGTATTCCCACACACATAGCGACTATACTAAAAACATTTTCATCATTCTGAGTACTTTGATAGAGAATCATCATTATTCCATGATTTCTCTATAAAAATTTATTGATTAAGAATTATCACTTCATGGATCGTATTACCTCATAGTTATGAGTATCTATTTACCCATAGAAGGCTAGTGTTATTGTTTCATGGGACCATCAAAAGAAATTGTTTTATATAAAAATTTTCTTAGAGATGGATGGATATTATAGGCTTTTCATAAAGAACATATAACACCATGATACACCTATTATAGATATTACAATGTAGGTTGTTAATTCATTTGGTCATAAGTGTGTGAGAAAACCTTTTTGAAGATACATGAAAGGCTTGTCTCAGTGCCTATACTGCATCTTCTAATGCCAGAAATGTGCTATATATTGTTATATTATGCATCATGTGTTGTCTTAGGAGCAGTGATAATGTTGTGTGTCAGATTTGTGGCATAATGTTGTCGATAGTTAATTCCCCATCCGAGAAATTACCCAATGCACGAACATGATCTAGGATCATTTTTTCATACCTTTATTTCTAGGTATACAATCTGATGTGTGAGCTCTTTGTTGTGTATTCAGAACACATGAGCCTCAGTATTACGTGTACCTCAACATATAGGGATGGTTCAAATATTTTAAGTACTTTTATTTTGATCTTGCATATATTCCATTAAAAGGAAATGTAGTTACAGGTGCACTAAACAATAAAACTCAACCACATTACATGGAAGAATCTAGTGATGAATAGAAATTGGTTACCCACATGTATGAGTTGTATGTTGAGTTTCACGATAATCATGAGTAGCCTTATCTGTAAGATTTTATAGTTCCACCATCCTTCATTGAGAAGGTGGAGAGTTATAAATTTATAGATCCAAATGGATTGGTTCTCAATGTTAATATTATAGGAGATGACCCGCCTTCAAATTTGTCTATGGATAGAGAATACATCTTCCATATACATAGACTTGTATGGGTTCTAATGATTTGAGTGAAGTGTTGAAGTGAAAGTCACGCGTGTCTTAGTTGGAAGTTCATAAAGGAATATAAAAAACATATAGAGATGTGCAACACCAGTATTGGTGTTATGGTATGAAGCATTAGATAGTATGATTTTTCACATGGTTTTCCACCTGTCAACTCGTGATGATAGAGAACCAAATCCCTACATGATTTTGACAACTGCTTTCGATATTGTAATAGAAATGGGAATAGCCCCCTTGGACATTTAATTCATCTTACCATGTTCTACTCGAGGTAGAAACACAATATGGTATCTCATTTAAAGGATAATGAATGTATCCCATTTCATTCCCCTATGTGATTATTTCTATAATGATGTGTTTGGAAGACTCTCTGTCCATGGGATCATACAACTACACATTTTTAGACATACTATTGTTTCAGAGAGGGATTATCTTTTCATATAATAGTTCTGGAAGGGGTTGAAAAGAGATATGGATACACAGGTGTTTTTAAGCATGGTCATTCACCATTAAACTAATGTAAAATCAAAATAGATGATATAGGTATTATAGTACAATATATGAAAAGGTGTCTTTGATTTTTGTGGTTCATGGTTGAAACATATCCTTCTTATCATCTTTGACTATAATAATATATTTCAATCTTCAATTATGATTATCATTTTGGGGACACATAAAGTTGGCCATGTCGTTCCCTCATGTGTTGTATATATACAATAAAGGATTCCTTAATAGGTTATCTTCTTAGGAAGGAGGCGTTAGAGTAAGTTCATGCAATTAGGAAGAGTATGAATACTACTTAGTCTATATTGAAATATTATCTTCATCACCGTAGAACACCTACAGAGTTTTGGGTCAAGGATAATGTTATCTGGTTGGTATCACCCATGCCATGGCATAAATGGATGCACAAGGGAATATGCCACCTTGTTATGTAGGTTCGTTTGAGATCATGGAGAATTCAGGAATATATCAAATTTATTTTTACATCCTACGATTCACCATGGCATGAGTGATGTCCTCCATGTTTCACAACAGCCCTAGTATCATTACGAATCATCTCCTACAGTAGATCATGAAGAAGTTGAGCTAGATGTTGATGCAACGATTGTGGAGTATTTTATATTCATCTTCGAATAGATAATAAAGACTTTTAAGGTATGGTCTATCCCATTAGTATATGTTCAATCGATTTAAAACCATTAGTCGAAGAGACCAGATATCGGGAGGCCGACGTATGTGCCTAGTTGCCAAAGTTGTCCGAAATTGATTCATCAAAAATGGATGGTGAACTTAGGGACATGTTCCTTTAATAAAAAAAATAATTTAACTACCACAATTTTCTTCAGGTGTGGATCCTTTTAATTTCATATTAACTCTATTAATTACATTCTTTTTCATAGACCCTAAAGCTCAACCACATGTTGATTGATTTTTTTGAAGAAGGGAGCAGGGGGCATTGTAGGTTTTTTGAAGTCTATTTAAAAATTGTTTAATTGAAATATACATCACGTATCTATTAAAAAATGTTTAATGGGATGGGAAGAACCTTTCACGTCATGTAAATTTGTTTAACCTAGTGAAAATAACACATGTTTTATCTGATGTGTAAGGTATTTACAAGGAATTTATAGGCCATTGTAGTTTATTAAAATTAGAGACATTACCTCTATTTTTTTCATATAAAACCTAACCTTTCTCTATCATTATCAACCTCTTGATGTAGATCTCAATGAGACCTAAGTTAGGTTCTTCTATCGCTCTTCAATCTAGACACTATTTCTATATATGATTCTCATGTTTTTAGTGTTCTTGTAATCCCTTCACTATTATGGATTTTTTTTTCATTTCTCTTAGGTTATTTTTCTTTATTTTGGTGTCAGATAATATTCCCTATATATAGTGAATTGATCTGTTGTTCATACATCATTGAATCCTAGATAAATAGACACTAATATTGGAAGAGGATAGTCATTCTAGTATGTGTAAGATGGGATATAACTCATCCCTTCTGTTTTTTTCAATTTTTAAATTATTTTTCATGAGTAATGATTTAATGATGAATCACCTAATTTATAAATACTCCTTGATTAGAGTCATTATAGCCTTTTTAATACCCATTCCATATTTTCCATTTATCATATGTGGTTATGTTCATAATGATGACATCCCAATATAAGTTGATTTACAAATATTATTTTTTACTATCATGCCATGTTTGTTTGACCTACTATTCAGGGAGAGAATTTCCTTGATTATATTAATAGTAACCCTTACATTAATGGATGCATATTTAATTTGATCGGTTATCCTTCAATGTCACATGACCTAGAAAAAATAAGTGCATCAAATTGATTAATAAAAAGTAAATTTATTTTAATGGAAGGTTGTATATATATAGTTTGAAAAAATTATTTAAAATAAATATTTTGTCACATGTTGTAGCACCCCATGCCACTTATGATATATAGTAGTAGAATGAACCATGTAAAAAATTATAACCATAATGAGTTAAAAAAAATTTCACTCCCCTCATGCATGACACACCATTGAAAGGAAATTCTTGATCCATGTGAACAAAATAAATGAAATGGTGAATTAGAAGACATCAATTAATAAATGAACTACTGTAGGGTTCCTAACTACATATGGAACTTGAAATAAATATAGGAGTGGTCTGAATCATGTTACATTTCGTATTCATGATGTAATGCCTTTTGAATTAGTGGACAATATTCTATTACAAGGATGCATGTTTCGGTGGTTGAGAGGCACCTTAGAACCCGATCCATGCCTGTTATTGGATGCCCAGTATGACAACATAATATATATCTGTTACTGTTACTAGATTAATTGTACACACACCAAGGATCCAACATGGATTCTATGGAGATGAGGTGTCTTTGTAATATCATTGGGCCTAGACATTTCTAATTTTATTTAAACATGGATGTATTCATTGGACACAGTTAGATCAAAATATTGTGGATTTACTTGGAAGGTTCACACATTATTACATTATTACACCTATATCTAGGATGCATTTACTACTGAGTTGGTTACCCTTTGGGGTCCATGATTACTTGGTTTTTATTTTTGATATTCTTTATTATTAATATCATCTTGTTTTATTCATATATTATAGATCCATTATTAATACTATAAAAAGTAAATGTATGTTATAGTATTAACACAAATGAAATACCTGTATAAACAAGAAATTAATTAATTAATGAACTAGAAATATGTTCAGACATAGATAAAGGATGAAATAGGTAATTGTTTATTTATGATATTGTACTACTTTTCATTTACATATGTATGATTTAAAACTGTTTTAGTTTGTATTACATGGACATGATTTTAGAGAATCTTTTCATGGTGGATAGATATGATTTATCTCACACCTTATTGGGTCTCTATTAGTACATGGGAACAATATATTTACGTAATAGGAGAAAAATGAAAGTGTACTACTTCTGACAATTGATTGCATAGGATGGAGCAAGTTGAAGAGGACTGAGCGGGATCTCAAGATGGTGGGGATATTTTTTATTCATTTTTTTATTATTTTCTATATCATGTATTACTTGGAATACTATACCATGTTTTACAGACTTATATAACATGGCTTATGTCATCATCATCTGTATTATATTTGATCAACTATCAAGTTAATGTTTATTTCTCAAGTGTGCTTCAACTATGCTATTTTCATATATTTCATCCTCTATTTACCTATTCTCCTTTTCCATACACTATGATTAACTCTAGTGATGAGGGAATATTATACCTATAGACACACCCTAGGCCCTTGCTGCTAGTCCGTTACATGTGGTATTCATGGAGATTCCCTTGATTCCATGTGGAGAACTGGGTGCGATCCACTTCTATGTGGCATTGGGGTCTGAGATGTCAAAAAATCAATAACATTAATAAAATAATGAAATCCTACTCAAAAAAATATGAATTTTTATCTAAATTAAATGATTAACTAAACAATAATGAGTTATATTTAACTATTCATAATATCAAAAAATCAAATACAAAATTCACTAAAGGTGAACAAACAATAAATTAAATGTTTGGTTTTGAACAACATTTAAAAATTGTTGTGGTCTTGGTTTTTTTAATATTTATACATATTCTAATAAGAATAATGATATGAAAAAGTGTGCTCAATATTGATTTTTAGTCCCTGTTATAAATGTAATAATATAATCTATAGATTTTTTAAAAACAATGATTGACATGATAGAGAAAAAATATTAATATTTTATTTAAAAAATCTTCTAAAATTAAATTCAAAAGAAAATGTGGTACCAAAATCCCTCCCAACTATCATTTTCTTTCTCATAATATGGTTAAGAAAAACAAAATCATTTTATTTTTTAAGATATATATACATAGAATAAATCTTAAAATGAAACATGTTACATTGATTGTGGATGATCTCAACACATGTGTGGTCCCCCCCCCCAATTTAATAAATTGAAAATAATTATATAAGACATGACTTTATATATCTATCAAATATGAAAAAAAAAATTCATAGTTACAATCAATTAGAATTATTCATTGGTTATAAAATAATTTTTTTATGCATTAAAAAACATTTCTAGTCATTATCCAATTTTGGAATAATTTTACTGAAATATATTTTTAAAATTATTGTGTAAAATTTTTTAATTTCAAAACAAACATATTGTTTACCATTTTAATTTTCCAAATTTTATATTATTTATTTAAACTCTCCTCCCTCACAATATTTTAAATATTTAATCATTTGAGATAGTGATTCTGGGATTTGGAATAAATTTTTGTGTTTTTGTATCACAAATACACTTTCTAAGATTAACTAACTACATCAAGTTTGAGAATTAACAAAATTTAATTTCAAATACATTGTAGTTTTAAAAATGATAAAAATATTAATAAATTTAATTATTTTAATCTAAAATAAGTACTGTCAACCTCAAAATACATTAATCAGGTCCACCTTGATTATTTTAAATGAACTCATGTTGATAGTATTAGCGGAAAGTAATTCAAATTTATTATTGATGATTATACAAGATTCATTGGGATATCTTTTCACATAAATAAATTAGGATTAAATAGTATTTATAATATTTAACAATATGTTAAAAAAATGGAAAGAAATCATTTATTTTCAATGTTATCATGGTGGAGAGTTTTATGAAAAAGTTATTGATGAAATTTGTGTTTCCAAATGTAATAATTATACTATTTCAATCTAACGCCCTAACACTAGAATACGAGATCTAGTGAATTTTGTTATAAAATTGGAATTATTTAGAGGAATAAAATCAAAAAGGACAATTAATTTTAGCAGTTTTTTTAAAATTAGATTACACACAACAAACCCTTATTAAATTGGGAAATAAATTATAAAACATAAAACATAATTAATTTAAATTAATGGAATAATTGAAACTACATTTAATGAATTATTAAACATATTCTATAATAATAAATAAATTTTAGGTTGAGATCAAATTAATAGTAAGGGTATCTAAAATGGAATAAATAATTAATTAATGAGCCTAATCCTCATTAAAAGGTAAATAATGCATCAAAAAATTTCATAAAAATATCTTGTTAGGGAATAATAAATTGGACATGATAGATAATTGAAACTCATTAAATTTAATCAATAAACTAATAATAAAAATTAATCCATAGATATGATAATGAAAAAAATCAAATGATTAATAATAATAAAATAATCACCGATAATTTCAATTCCTAATTATTAGATGGCATGTTTCCTAGGAACATGATACAATTACCATTAATCATTATTCTCAAGAGAGTTTAAACTAAAACAATTTGGTCAATTAATTTGTCTCATGAGACTACCAATGCATGGAGGGAATTTAATTATCTAATCCTTTGACAATATAGTAAATTTACAAATAATTTCCCACACATCTAATAATTGATTTAATTAATTAGAAACATGATCACTTATCTCTATTCAATAAAAGATTCATAATTATCAATAAATCCACAGTGAATAAAATAAATATTAAATAAAACACCAAATATAAAAATGGTATATAATTTAAAAACTAATAATATCCATTTCATGAGAATATGGATATTTAGTTTATTATAAAACAGATTAAAAAAATAAGAGATTTTTTCAAGAGAACGTTAACAATAACACAAAAGTGACATTGAAATGTAAACTTTTACCACATTGTAATATTGAATTAAAAACCCTTTGGATGGTATTATTCAATATATAAAGTTAAAAAACATTAATATAAAAGTATTCATGATATAGTAAACAAAATTTTCTAGTATAAACAGAAAACAAAATAATTAAGTGGTGACTATAACATTAATCTCCAGAATAAAAATCCCTTACCAGTTGTTTCCTTTATGATGAAATTATATTAACATCATATATATGTGTTTTAAACCAGTTAATAACTTATATCAGAATCATAATAATATTAATGATATCATATATTTATTTTTTAATATATTATTAACCATTTGATAAAAATGTTTCATTATTTCCACTACTTTGGATATTAATTGAATAGTTTTTCAATTATGTATTGAATTTTTTACATGTTGTCCTTCATATGATGATTATAAATTAAAATTATCATGAATTTAAATAATGATGTAATTTTCATATACATCTAGTATCTATGTATTTATAATATTCCATAATATTTGGGTATAATAAATGAAATGCACCGTTCAAGGAGATGATATGCCATACATAAGCATGAACTCAACTTCCATTTATGTTTTAATATATAAGATAATTTAAAGTAATTAATATATGTATATTATATTTAAATTATTATATTTATTTCAGATAAATAAATTATGATGATTAAAACTGTCCATTATGAATTATACGTAATGTGTGAATGAATCACATTACTTTGAAGAGGTTGTAGTCCACACATTCACAAATGATGTTATTGTATTTACAAAAAATGGATAGAATTAAAGAATTTTTTTAATATAAATTAATTACTTTTTAATAACTCTTAAATATAATATATATAATATATATATGGTGTCCATAATAATTCCCAACCATGATAGGTGGTAATGGAAATATGAATAACATCATTTTACATGGTGATAGTTTTCTGTACACGCAAACGATTTGTTCATTACCCATTTGATGAACTGTCTGTATTTTTTGGTCCAAAAATTTACATAAAATAACCCCATTATATTAAAGATATTATTTTTATTATATAATCTGGATATAATGTAAAATTAATATACTGTATATGGAAACACATTAAAAATTTCATGCTGATAAGTGTTACCTTTTATTCATGTATCTGCTTTTAGTTTTCACCAATAGGATTATTGGTTGGATTGATGAAAAAATTGATGCCACTAAAGTGATCTTAGGTATTTTGGGAGATTATTTTTTATATGGCTTATGATAAGATGTTAATAAGTTCTGTTAATAATTGGTAGGGTGAGTTCCATTTTTGAGTGGAGGAGGCGGAACAATCTTGTAAATTTTTGAAATAAGAAACACACCAACGTTTTTCCCTTGTAAAATGGATCCAAAAATGGAAAAACTAGTGAAATTAGAGTATATGTTATAAATATTTACATCCAATATATTTTGGTTAAGTTTATAGGTCATTTTTTATCTTGTATTTAAGGTTTATTGAATTTTTAATATATTTTTTGTCTTAATCACTGTACTGAATTTTAATAACATTAAAAAAAATTTGTTGGTAAAACAATATATTAAACATATTAATAATTAAAGATTATTATTATTCCATTTATGTAATCCATTTTCAAAATTACAATCACATATGTTTCATGAATTTATTTAAATTAAATCCTACAGACTAGACGACAAAGCTGGTTTTTAATGTTAAAATGTTCAAAAGTATGCTATGTTTTTATAATCAATATGAGAGTAGAATTGATTATAATAACCTAAATTAGACTAATTTATGTATTATTGATATAATATGACTTTAAAAACAACTTAAAATATATTTTATCCTATAACTAAATAAAAATAAGAACCAGTTTTCAAATAAAATCCAATATATGTTTTTTATTCATTAGAAAATGAAACATTACAACAAAAAATACAAGGACTTAACCATAAGGTAATTTTATAAATTATCGTCAATAAATGATGTCTATTTTTACAAATAATAATTTAAAAATTTATATTTAATATAGGTTCACCATTAAAAGGATTTAAAACTTCTTATTTAAAAATAATCATTTCATGTGTCAAATTAGTTTGTTTATATATTATGGTTATAAAATATATTGAATGAATGTAAAAATATATTTCAGGATAAATAACATATAAATTTAACATATAAATTCTCTAAGAGTTTTATAATTTAATGACCTGTGAAAAAAGTTACTAAATTGTTTTTTTATACCAATTGTTTCATGAAATGCAAACTAACTCTATATTTCATATTTCCGAAGTTTTCAACAAAATATGGTTCATTATAAATGGAAAAAATTATAATGTAATAGAGAGAAAAATTCTCCCCTCATAATAAATTTAATTCTTGAAATTTTAGAGGAACTACCTTTTAAAATGATGTGGGTGGATCTCCAACATAGAATCATTTGATTCCCATGTTCCATATTCCATTTTGTGATTTATCGAGAGTAACATTACCGAAGGAGTCGTCATATTCATCAATAATTTCTCTCTAAAATCAATAATGTGGATGGGTTCATCATATAATTAAATTCCAAGTTCCAATTCAATTTCATCAGATATGAGAACATGTGTTTTTATAATAATGTACCTCCATAGAATATATATATAGGACACATCGTATAATTTTGATAGATTTTAAGGCATTTTCGAATGATAAGAAACAACTTCAAATCATTTAATAATTTACAAGGGTCTGATGTACATGGGAATTGGTTTCCTCTTCTTACCAAATTGAATAATACCATTACCCGGAGATACGTTAATGAAAACATTAACTCACACATGGAAATCTAAATATTTACAGTTATTATACTTTAAATATTTTTCCTACATTGAGCCACTTTAATATGATCCAGAATAGACTTTATCTTTTTCATCATCTCTTAAAAAATTTCTATGTCTATGAGTTTCTATTCACCAACATCATCCAAACAAATTGTAGTGTGAAATTACTTTCCATATATATTCTTCATATGGCGTAATTTTAATACTAGAATGTAAACTATTATTATTGAAAAATTCTACCAAAGGTATGTATTGATGCCATATACCTTGAATTTCTGGTCTAAATGAACTCAATATATCTTCCATTTAATGAAATTATCTTTCACTCAATCTATCGGTATACGAATGGTTGGCAGTGCTCAAACAACTCTCACTATTAAGAGCCTCCTAAAGATTTTTCAACATTTTAGAGGTAATTCTAGGATCTCAATCATAAAAAAATGATAGATTTGAACCATGAAGTATTTAATATTAATTAATATATATCCTCTCAAGAAAATAAAGTATTAGGTCTTCTCTTATAGAATAAAAATGACGAGATTTAGTTACAAAATAAAAAATAACCTATATTGCAACATTCTTTTTTTGGGTATTTGGTAGTCTCATGAAATATTCCATAGTAATTTCCTCTAACATCCAAATATAAATATTAATAGGTTACAAAAATCCTTTAGTATCCTTCCTCGCATCATTCACTTTTTGAAAATCCAAATATACGATCACAAAATCAATAATTTCTTATTCCATGTTATCTGAAAAAAAATATTACTTCATGTTCTTATACACATTTATTCTAATAGGATGTATTTAGAAAATTGATCTTTGTGCATAAACAAAAAAATTAATTTGTAGGTATGGTATATGTAGAACATATATAATCTTGATAATTTTAATTCACCATATTCAAAAATAATTTCTACTAATTTTTCTTCATTCACAGTTTTTTATTTTACTCCAAAATTTATCATTATCAAATTGAGAATTATTATTATTTTCTATTAAATGTAATTTTTTCAATATTTTCAATAAAATTGACGTGTCCCCTTAATTAAAATTTCCCACATCCATCATTTCAGTATTCATGAACATAGTATCCCTCTTATTCCTTTTTGAGTTATTAATCTATGATCTTTCATAATCAAGGAATCAACTACCCTATTTTATTTCCTTGAGTGGTAGTGTATTGAGAAATAATAATCATTTTGTAGATCTAGACTTATAAATTATATCATGTTGATCTATTTCTAGGAAAATATGTATTTTAGGATTATATGATAGATTTATATATATCATATTTTATCCATATCGATAATGTGTATATATTTTAAAAGTGAAGATTACAACTACTATCTCAAGATGGTGGGTTGGATAGTTCTATGTAAGACCATTAAATTTCCCCAATTCATAATAAATAACATTATCATTTTTCATTAGGAAACATCTAGGTCCTTTGTCTGATGAGTCACAAAATATGATAATCCATTTAATTCTAGATGGAAGAGTCAAAATCAATGCATTGAATAATATTACATTTAGTTTATCAAAGAATTTTTCACATTACATTATCCCAAAAAATATCCCCATTATGTGTAATATGGGTTAGTGGGTTGGAAAATGGGGAAGAATTCTAAATGAACTACTATTTGTATCCTATGAAACCAATGAAACTATGTGCATAAATTGTGTTTTTTGGTGTTGACCATTCTCTAACATCCTTTTTTAGGAAATATCAACTGGTAATTCATCCTTAGAGACAATATGTCAATGAAATGAAACATCATGAATCTAAAAAACAATTTTATTAATTTTCCAAATTACTCTTCACCTATAAGATTCATAGGGATGACTTGTATGTGATTATCATGTTCCTCCTAGATAACAGAATACCCCAAAAATCTATTCAATGAATAATAGAAAAAAATTCCCATGATATTCCTTGAATAATATGATCATTAGGTATAAAAAAAGTGGTCATTGTATTAGTAAATCTAAATGAAATTACTATAAACATGTTATTTCGAAATCTAGTTAAAAAATATATATTTGGAATGTCATCCTTTTTTACTCGCAATTTGTGATTCCATTAACAAAGATCACTCTTTGAAAAATATTGGGCTCCATGAATTTTATCAAAAAAGTCATTGATGTGAGGTAGAGGATACTATTTCATTATTATTGAAGCATTAATTTCCCTATATTAAATTTTTATCATCGTCAATCCCTCATTATTCTTAAAGAAGTGGACATGGGATCCTAATTGGGAAACAATAGTGTTAATAAATCCATTATTTCCCAAATCGACTAGTTGTTTGTTCAACTCCATTTATTCTAAAATGGTAATTTAAAGGGAGTGTTTTATATATTTTTTACATTGGGGATTTTATAAATGGAATTATCAACTTTATGTTATAGGGGATGTCCATGTAATTAGTCATGAAATACATCAATGTATTCCTATAAAATATGTACATCCTCAATTTCATGATTACCTTCTTACATAAATGATGTATTCTTCTATTCTACCCCATAAATGTAATTCAATATAGTTACTAGGGGTGGATTGAGATAATAATTTTCTAACGAAGTTTTTTTATAAGGATAAGGGACTATACATCTCCCTTAAAAATCATAATTTCATTGCCATTTCAATAAATATTTGCATCATATTTTTAGACCCACTCTATATTAAGGATTATATTAATGTAATCCTTATGTATGATAACAATGTTAGTATTTAAATCATGTTTATGTTTCCTAATTTGATATTCATGACACAACTTTGTTACAATGAATCATACCATAGAAGTATCGACAATAAAGTATCATATTAAATAAAAATTTAAATTCCAAATGTTCTTAGAAAACTAGTTAGATAAAAAAAGTGTGATGATAGCGAATAAAATAGAGAACAATCTAAATTTAAATATAGCATTAATGCACCACATCATTTGGAAAATATAACTCTATTGTAGTGATAACATAATCTTGTCCATTTCAACATGGCCACTTTTTTTTGTATGTTCCCTTGCTGCTTTGGGAATTAATTGTTGTAGTTCTATGTATCCCTATATGTGAAACAATGAATAACATTATTTTCCTTATTACCCGAAAATAATATAATATTATGACCCTTTAATTAAAACTTTTAATAAAATCTCATCAACTTAAACAATTTACAAGAGTTATTATTCCCATAGTTCTCACATGGTGAAAATTGATTCATTCCCTTATTCTTAATTGACGCATTTCCTTTTACATGGTGTTTATATGTCCAATTCTTTTCTTCAATTTAATTAAATATATAGGATATTGAGAATTTCCTCTATGTTTTCATGTAACAAAATATTATTTCTTTATATTATGAAAAGGTTTGAGAAAATAGTATATTCTATGATTTTTCATAAAACCGTCATGTAAGTTGTCAATTTTGAATTTGGTGTTGTATATATATTCCATAGCATACCTGGATGACATGGTAAAGTTTTCTTTATAATATGCAATATTCGGATCTATATTTTTCTTTAATCAATGTAACTTTGACTTCATCTCAATTTTTTTATCAAGAGGGATGATTTTATTGTGTAATATGTCCTTTAAAGATCTATATTTCAGGATTTATATTTATTCTTAATCTTTAGTATTTTGTATTAGAGGACATAATCCATCAACCTTGTGTTTTATAGAGTATAATGCAAGTATAATCATTTTTATTTCACTGCATCTGTAGGATATAAAAAACATATCATGAGACTTAATATATTACTCTGCTACAATTGTATTAGTAGTCCCACTAAATGATAGAGGATTATGTCGCATAAAGTCATCATGAATAGGAGATCATCTCTATTGAATAAGGTTCTCCATTTACGAAAGGTTATGTTCCATAACCTAAATCAGCAACCCTAATTTATCCACAATATTCTCAGTTTGAATACCATATATGTCAACTATTTTAGTAGGGTCACCTATAAATTTTCCATGAGTATTAATACCATTTTCATTCTTTTATCCATTTATAAAAAATAGAACAAACTGATTGACTTCATGAATTTATAAAGTTTTCATAACTCATAATATGGGATTAAACATAACATAAATTGAAAATATTATTCATAGTTAATGTATTAATTATAATATTTTCTATTAAGGGATATAACCTTCATTAAATCGTTTATTTTTATTTTTAATGAAAAAATAAATTATATTAAGAATATCTCCAAGGATTTTCAAACTAGGTGCGTAGTATGGCTCATTATTGTGTAGCAGGTTAGGCCTAAGTTAGGCATGCTAAATCTTTTCATACTTGTTACTTCTAGATAAATCTATCCCAGAAAGAAGTTAACACAAAGTATCCAAGAATAAAAAATATTTATATTAAGATCCACATAATCCTTACCTTACCAATATACATTTACATTATTATATAATTATTCTCAATGATTATAATAGGGATATGTTCCTTAATCTATATTTTATACATTTGCTTTCTATGGTCACTAATAAATATCTTTTTATACTAAATATAATCCCAAAAAAAAAGATCAAAATCTTTTTCATTACATTATTTAAAATTACATGATTGTAAGGAATAAAATTATGAATGACTGATCAATTTTGTGGCTTTGGAAACCACATTATAAACAAGATACTCATATTACATTGGGAAATAAAAAATAATCTTAATACATAATAAAATGAAATGAAATGAGTCCTTGAAATATCATTAAAATAATTCATCTTCATATCATAGGATAAGGAAAAAAATAAGTGAGATCTCAAATACTGAGTAATGGTATAAAAGGTAATAAATATTGAATCAATGAAAATAATCATCATGGAAAGGTAAATAAATGGTAACACATTTCAAAAAAATATATTAATATGTAATAATAAATATGGTAAATTGTATACCGAAAACTAATTCCATTAAATCAATAAAATGAAAATGAAAATGAATACATAGATATGTTAAAGAAAAAATATCATGGATAATAATGATAAATTAATTCCTAATATAGAAAATTAATAATTATTATATGTAATGTTTCCTAGTATAATGATACATCTATTTTCATTATTCTCCAGACATTTTAAACTACTCAGATTTGGGAAACAAATTCATCTCGTGATACAACTGATGCATCAAGGGGATATAATTAAGAAGTCTTGAACCCATATAGTTCATTTCCAAATCATTCCACATATAAATAACAATACATTTAATCAATGAACAACATGACTTATCAAATATATATAATGAATAAAAGATAATGATTTATCAATAATCCCTAGCTATTCATATAACCGTCAAAGTGAAAACTATATGTAAAAATGAAATATTGGATAGGAAATAGAAATATTCATTTCATGCGAATATAGATTTTTAATGTACAATAAAATGATCACTAGGAAGTGATTATTACATAGGAATGTTAATAGTCACAAAATATTGTTATATTGAAATGATAAATTTTAACAATTGGTTATATTCAATAAAAAAATCATTTTATGATGTAATTCAAAGTAAAATACTAAAATCCATGAATATAAAATATTTTCTGATATAATATATCAATAGGGTTAGTATATAAACCCCCAAATAGAAGAAATTGGTGAATATGACATTTAACTCAATGATGTGAAAAAGTGTGATGAAAATCCCCTACCTTGTATTTCTGTGAGGCTAAAAATACATTATCATCCTATATACAGGTCTTAAACGTAATAATAAATTATACCAGAACCATAATAAAATTAAAAATATCATATATTAACTTCTTATTCTTCTTTTATTAACCATTTATTAATAGTTTTTCCTAATTTTCTCTATTTTATGTGTTAATTGTCTACCCTTTCAAGTATATTTTGAATTGTGACATATTACTGTTCCTACATCGATCAATTTTTCATCTTCTCCATAATGTAAAATGACATTAAATTAAAAAATATATATATATTAATAATGTATTCATAATAATCCATTATATTTGGAGATATGAAATTAAATGTACAGTTCATTTAGAGGGTAGGTCGTACGTACAAAAAAATGTTACATCTATTTTTTGACATATTTTGTTGAATGAAAAGTAAATGATATATATTTATATTTTATTTATAGATTAATATTTAGTTTATATATATCACCTATGTTAATTTATACCATTCTCTATTCATTTCATGTAATGTTGGAACATTTCACATCGCTTGGAGTAGTCAGTTGTCCACATGTCCCCAAACGATGTTAACATATTTACAGGAAATGGATACCACTAAGGTAAGTTTTATATGAAAATTATAAAAGTATGAATGAAAAATAAATATCTCATATATTATATATAAATACTATTCCCATCCTAATTCTCACCAATAAATGGTGAGGAAGTAAAAATGAATGACATCACTTTGCGAAGAAGTAGTTCTTCGTACACACTAACAGTCTGTTCGTTAAAAATTTGATTGAAGTGCATATAGTTGTAGGATAAAAACGTGACATATATATATATGCATACTGGTGATACTTATATCCTTATATAATCATTAAATAAGGTGAAATAAAGGTATAAGATAAGGGAAAATGTAAAAAATGTATGTTGAGGAAAGTTACCTCTTTTTCAGTTAACTTCTTTTCATTTGCAGCAAAGGGATTCAAGGATAGATTTATTCCCAAGGTAGTGCCTGTAGGGTAAGGGGAGGAATTTTGGTATATTATTTTGATATAGTTTGGGAGAGGCAAAGTGCTTGAGTGGTGTAAATAAGTTGGAGGGTTGAGTTCCTTTATATAGTGGAGGATGATTGGCATTCTTGTTAAATTTTTAAAAGGGAATTCCACCCACATTTTTCACAAGGAAATTGGATCTAATAGTTTTCCAAATTAGATCATATAGATTATATTTTTGGAATATATAGATTCAATGAATTTTGGGAATTTTTCTTGTCATTTTTCCCCTTAATGTTATGTTTTCATCCCCTCTTAGGATATTTTCTTTTAGTCCTTATAAATAAATTTATTCACATTCACTATTTTTTTAAAAAAAAACTATGATCATCTTATTATAAATTTTAAATTATAATTACTCTAAATATGGAATCAAATTTTATGAATTCGAATAATATAATTGGAATAAAAAATTTATATCTAATCTAGAAGATAGGACAATGATCCTGGTTTTTAGTGTCAAAATATTCATAAGATTGATCTGTTTTAATATTAAAAATAAAATTGGAAATTATTATGACGAAATAAATTAATATAATATATTTATTATTGATATAATTACACTTTAAGAAAAAATTAAAATGTATTTTATTCTTCTAAATAAATTATTTGAAGAAGCGATTTTCAATTAAAATTTATTATTTTGATTCAATTCATAAAAAATTAAAATTCACTGAAAAATAAAAGAAATTTTCTCTTACATAATTTTGAAAATAATAATTAAAAAGTAATGTTTATTTTTTAATATAAAATTTATTAATTTTAAAATTTATATTTAAAAATAGTTCCCCATTTATGGGTGGGAAAACTGCTTCTTTATAAATATATATTTTAATGTAAATTTATTTTTTTCGTATCATAATGTTATCTAATGTATTGATTGAATGTAAAAATATTTAATTGGATATAAAAAATTTACTATATAAATTTATAAATAGTGTTATAATTTAATTTAATATTCAAATAATGATTAAATAGTGTTTTTTAATTCGGGTGTCACAGGAATTCCAAACTAACTCAATATTGGGTGTTTTGAAAGATATCAAAAAAATTAAATTTATTATAAAAAGAAAATATAGGAATATATTAGTATTTTATATTCCCCTCAATTAACACAAAAACAAAATAGGGATATTTAATGAAAGAATCAAACTCTTCAATAAATCTCATGAGTCCTCCTGAAGTATTTAAAACACCCATAATATGTAGATGATGATGTTAATACTACTTATTACGTCATAAATTGTTATCTTTTTAGACCCCTGATAAAAATAAAAATTCTCATATTTAGATTAATAACACATCAATAGTTTTATTTTTCTGTGTTTTCGATCTAAATTCTATATTCTTATCACTAAAGAAAACCAAGAATTGTTTTTTTAAAACCGTCGATGGAATCCTGCTTGTGTAAAAAATTCATGTAAATCCTTCAAAAAATTTACATAAAAAAATACAACAAATAATATATTCATGTAAATTTTTTAAAAAATATTATAGAAAATTAATCTCAATTTCCAATCTTGGATAATTATAAACCATTGGCATTGAATGATCCACCATATGAGAAATATCCTATCAGTATTATTTCCCCTTTAAGTCCATTGCCTAAATCATCAAAAAAAATCTAAAGAGCATGCCTTAAAAAATAATGATATATTTTTTAATGTTGTTAATTGAAGATGGGGTATTGTTTTCAATTTTTTTGAGACTAATTCTTTGAGTACATTTTTATATCCTAAAAACCATGTTCATTTCATTAATAATAAAAATATGGATTTTCATATTCAATTATAGCCAAACCAACTACATTTGAATAATTTTTGAATTCTTTTCAAAAGAGTAAAAATTCAAACCATTATTTTTTAAAATGGGAAATTATAAATAAATATGATGATAATTGTATAATAACATGTATTAAATAAATAATCATTGAAAAATAGTATAATCATGAAAAAACATTGATTATTGGGAATAATTTTCTCATATTTATTGGATAGTATCGATTATAGTCCTGTTATCATTCACCACCAATATTAATTTCAAACCATTACAAATAAATTTCAAAAGTGTTTCATAAAATAGTATTTCTTTAAAAATTAATTTTGATGGATAAACACAACATTTTGAAAATATAAAATTTGTAAATATTATTCCTGGGTTATTGAAGGATATATATTGTTTAAAAAAAGTCCCTTAGGTTATTTATGAATTTTAAAAATTGTTTTTTAATTAATGTTAAATTGAGATAAATAGATTCTATATTATTTCTAAAATTAAATTTCAAATTAAATTTTAATAATTCAAATTTAACATAATGATGGATTTTTTATCCAAAAATGATTCTCTTTGTAATGAATTATCAAATAAAATGAGAATAGAATTTGAAGTGGGTTATACAGATGAGTTAAAATTCATTAATTTTTATGAAATCTCATTAAAGAAATGTTAGCACATCTATAAGACATATATGTTCTATTATCTATTATATATAATATATAATGTGCATTTTCCTACCACGTTCCCACACTATAGCTATTCTCTATACATGGAATCATCTTGGTTTTTTCAGATTTCCTAACACTATCGATTCCTATTTTATCTATAATACGTAATCTTTCTCCATCACATGTACCTCCTCCACCCACTTCACCTCGATCTTCTCCTACGTCTATGAATTCCCCTAAAACTATGCCTATATATCCTTTGTGTTAACCTTATCCACATTCATCTCCTCCACTTCCTTGGTCTATACCTCTACCTCTACCATGGTATACTCCACTATATTAGACTTTCTCTACACCTATGTCTTTGTTTTCCCTTTGTCCACCTAAAAATATTCATATACCTTGGTATATATCTCCTCCTCATCCTCTAACTACACATCTACATCCACCTCAAAATATTTAACACCTCAATACACTTTTACTTTAACCACATCTCCTCCAAATATTCCTCCAACTTTTTTCTATCCCAATTTAACTATGCTTTCATCTATCTATAATCTCATATATCCCTAAACCTAGTATTCAAATCCCATAAACCTCCATCATTGCTACTACAGTTCGGTATCCTTGAATCAGCATATAATTTTTCATGTCTGGTAGGGATTCATTGTAAATATATCCACAACCTCCATGTATGAATTAAGATTCAATATCCCCACATTTGGTAGGGTTTAATTTTTTCACTCTTCCACATTTTATGATACCTCACTTGTAAATATTACCTAATAAAGTTTTTTCTATATTTCTGACCACCTAAACATCCCCCACCATATTGGTTTTATTTCAATTTTCCATATAATGTATATTACTTCCATTCATAACGTCTTCAGTGGATTATTTTTTATATGTAAATTTTTAAATGATATTTTATCCTCTTTATTTATTGATCATTTTCCCCATTATTTATCATTACCCAAGTAATTAAAATTTCAAGATATTATAAAATTCATTTAGGTATTTTATTTTCTGTTATCACACATATTTTTATATAATTTCATTATTTCCCAAATAAGAATTTTCAAGAATTATATCCCACCACTAAACAAAAAGGTATGTTTTTTAACTCCATTAATTTATTAGATTTTGAGTGACTATATAATTTATGATGTTATTTTCTCAAAAGTAACTTCATGCTATATATTAATTTACATTCAATTCTTATCTCCCTATTTATTTTAAGTTTTATCTTTCTGCATTATCTTTTTATTTTAGATACTATATTATAGTTATTTCCCTCTATTCATATTATATATCATTTCATTTTATATTTTTAGTCTTTAATTTTATTTATATTAATTTATTAGATTTGTTTTCAATATAAATTACCAAAATAATTTCTATGTTTTATTATGCATTTTTAGTATGAATATTTTTAATGATCGTAGAATTAAATTAAATTATATTTTATTTCATAATAAATTTTAATGAAATTTAATAAAATTTATATGTATTTTATCATAAACCCTAAATATTAAATAGGTTATTTAATGTAATTAGACTACTCCATATAGAATGTATTTATTTTCTTAAATAAGTTCATTATAAAATGATATCCCACTACTATACATTGAGGTATGTTCTTTAATTGAATTATTTTTTGGTTTATTATTGATTGTAAAAGCCTTACAGTTATCAGTAATCTCTTAAAACGTAATTCTTTCTGAATACCTTTTTATTTAAATTTTTTCTCTATTATTTCATTTGGAGTTTTAGTCTTCAATTATTTATTTATATTTTTATTACTCCATGAAAATGATTTTCCATTTTATAAATTCTATCCCTTTTTATTTTATATTTTTAGTCTTTAATTATTTTATATTCAAATTTTGGATGTGTTTTCAAGATTCATTAACTATTAATTTCCATGTTTTGTATTCATTTTTTCTATTCATATTCTATTTTAACATTATATTTAATGAAATTTTATTTTAATTCACATTTAGTTTCAGTGATATTATAATACACATATTTTTGTCTCTCAAAATCAATATGAAATAAGTATGATTTTATTGGATGTAATATAACATAGGTTTGTTCAATAATGATATCTCACTCTAATAAATTGAGTTATGTACATGAATTCCTTGAATTTAATAGTAATTTAGTTATTGAAAAAGTGATATTGGTACATGTATGTTCTTTAAAACTACTTCCTTATATATACCTATTTATTTTCATTTTCTCTCTTCCCCTTAATTTTACGTTTTAATCTTCATTTTATTCTATCTTTTTTTGTTACTCAATGAAAATTATTTCTCATTTAGTTTGTAGTCACTCATTTCATTTTATATTTTTTTTATTTAATATGTATATAAAAATTAATGGATTTATTTACAGTATGTATTACTAGAGGCATTTCCATGTTTTGAATTCATTTTATGCATTTATATTATTTATGATGTTCAAATATAATGAATTTACTTTTTTAGATCTTATTATAAATCATCGACTATGTTGTCTTGTTAATGAAATAAAATTTCATTATTTATTTTATTTCTATCTAATATTAATTCGATTCATTGTTCTACCACTAAAAATGTTATGATTTCAATTCTTATTTTTAGATTACATATGTTTTATTTAAGAATTTAGTCAATGTTTTTTTTATTTTTTATTTGTATGATAATGTTATGAAAATACTCAGTACACTATTCTTAAATAAACTTACATTTAAATTTATTTTTATAAATATTATAATATTGTTATATCTATATTCCTTTTTAGAAAATCCATTTTGTTGAATAAATTTGATAATAAAACGATAATATAAATAAGTATGCATATTTTTTTCAAAAATTGTTCTTTTTTTAAATGTAAATTTATAGTGATTTTTTTATTTTATCTTTTCTATGATATTGTTATTCAATATAGAGTGTACATCAATCGATGGAATTCAACAATAATCGGACTCATGGTCCAAAACATCTAGTATCACCATATATGAAAATATCCTTTTCTAGTAGAAATTTCTTAACTAAAACAATTTATTTTTTTTTCAATTTTTAGTGATTTCATTTTAGTGGGATTTTTTATTTTTCCTACAAAATCAAATACTTACGTTCTTATTTAGCTATTAAAACCATAAATACATTATCATTTGTTTAAAGTTATTGAGAAATTTCAATGTAAAAAATATATTCCATACGTAATTTTTCTTTTGATATCCAAACGCATTTGATATGGACATATTTTATCGATATTACATTGAAATATATTCCTGTCACACCTTAACAATGTAGTCATAAATGGCTTCTAATAAAAATTCATTTTTATGGGAATCTTCCCAAACAAAGGATTCTAAAAATTACCACTAATGTTAGTATTGCCACATGTTTGGCCTTAAAAAAATTAAATATTCAAATAAATGATACAAAATTACTATAGGACAATATATGAATGTTTTAAATAATGAAAAAAATATTATAATAGTGTTACAAAGTCATTTCTTATTCTCATACTCACCACAATTCTTCAACTATGGAAAACATAATAGATAATGCTCACCACATAAATCCAATGCCAAATATTGATGGTTACATGCAATCCAGACCACGCATAACATTTTTAGATGTTCTAATTAATAGTCCCCTACATTTATATTAGGTTATGACTGTAATGTTTTTCATTACCCTAATTAATTAATAAACTCTATATTCAAAATAACAACAGATGTTCAAAATAATTCTCCATATAAACATTATAAATTATTAACAATTTATCATTAGAATATATCTCTTAAAACTACATCCAATACAAGATAGATATTATTCATGAAGGATTTGAGGTTATAATTTAAATTATATAGGAAAAAAGAATGAAACATTTACATGTATCGTCATTATTTTTTAGAAATTCCAAAAATTATCAATACTAAAATGTTATATTACAATATTCCATTAATGTATGTATTGACATTATAGGTTCATATTATACTCATGTTTCCTTAAATTATAAAAATTAACCTTTGTTAATGACATAACCCCTACATCCATTTGTGTTAGTATGACATGAAGTACAATTTTACTCCATCTCAATAATTTTTATCATAATAGTAAAATTGTTATTTTTTATTATGCTAATCAAATAACATCCATTTCTTTATTATTAGAGTACCTAATAAACATATCTTACCCACGTACAGTTGCACTGTTGATTATGGATCGTCTAAAATCAATGTGATAATTGAGTCAATAGACGTTGTTATTATAACATTAATGCGGTTACAAAATTGTTTTTATCATTATACATTAAAAAACATTCATATTACTCTAACATACGTTTTTTATAGTATCACCTTATAAAAAAAGATGAAAAATGATCCAAAAATTGATTATGATAATTTTATTTTCCCATGTGAAAATAATATGGTTAATGTATATATAAATTCATTATTTATATTTTTTTAATTGATTATAATAACACGTTTTTAATATTATTTTATAAATAAGTGAAATGTGATAAAAATTTATTTAAATGATAAAAATAAAAATACATACAATTGGGTATACATTAGGTGAAAATATAGGTATATCATAATCAAGTACTTTTTTCTCCCTGTGTTAGTTAGTTTTTTATACATTAACTTTCATACTCTAAAAATAAAAATCTATAAGAGAATAAATTAAAACTGGTGACAATAGAAATTATTTCATGTTCTACTATGGTATGTTTTGGTATAATGAAATTGTAAAATGATAAAAATAAGGATATTTTCTATGGTTTTAATTGTGTTTTTCAATTACAAAAATTAAATAGTGTGATTTTGATACCCCACCCGATTACCTGATATAAATTATTATTTACGTTAAGGAAAACAATGTGGGAAAATTTTTGAATCTTATCCACTAATACAATAGAGTTTTTTTCTTTTACATCAATGGGTGTATTAATAGATAATTTGGTGAATACATAAGAAAATCCTTTTTATAGATAAATTGATAAAACTATCACCGTATTGGATGTTTATATTCAACTTCTACCCCCCGTTATGATTTTGACACTTCAACTAAAGAAGAAAATAGAACATGATCTACGAGGTATATTATATATATATATCATATTTATTAAATGAAAAATTATTTGTTTTTTTCAGTCAATTTACATTAATCTTTTTTTCTAAATATCTAATAAAAAGGTTATGGAAACCTCCCATAATCTTGTCAGTGTGGAAAATCTATAGTCTATGTTTGATGAATGAAATTAGTTAATTCATAAATATTTAATTAAAAAGTATTTATTAAATATTAATTTTGTCCTAGATTTGATGCTAGGTATTATTAGATGTAGGGAATTAGATTCACATACATACAACTTTCCAAAATCATCAGAAACAACTATTGTAATAGTTAGTGATATTGAAGATGTTAATGAGGATGGAGATATAATCATACATATATGATAAGGTGAATTGAAAAATATATATGAACTTCATCCGATATATATTCCATTGTAATATCCCATTATATATTCCAGTGGCCATGATTCATATTCTCACAATGTTTACCACACATCGTATTTAGTAATAATAATTGTCCAAAAGATAACAAAAAGGGTGTACAATTAATACCATATTGAATTAAGACTAAATAATAATTTTTTAATACATTTACAATGACTCTTAATGTATTTTTTAGTCGATGTGTATTAAATGGTTAAATAAAGAATAATTTTTTTTTGCATTTTATTTAATAAAAAACAATTTAGTGTTTAGTAATATAGTGGTTTTCCGAAAGTGTATATAAGAGGGGAGCATAATGGTACACTATGTGGAATATAAATTATTTTTAATTCATCATTCACTGGTGGACCATGATATAATATAAAAATTTCTAAATATTCAATTGAAATTTGTAACTGGGGTGGCTATCCAGATTTGTTCCTCACTTTCACAGGAAACCTATATTGGACTGGTATTGTATGACTTCAAAAAATTCAGAACTTACATACTAGAGATTATCCCCAAAAATATTATAAAGAGTTTAAAATTTCAATTGTAAATATTTAATAAAATATATAAAATAAAATACTCTTTTTTGGAAATCATCAATCATGTGCCATTAATATATTTGAATTCATTTTTATATATCATAGTATCTATTTTTATAAATAATTTAATTGATCATAGTCTAATTCATTATGAAGTTGTATTCACCATTGAATTTAAGAAATGTGGATTCCCTAATATCCATATACTTTTATTCTTTTAACCTAAATATACCACTTCAATAGGAAATTATATGAATCAAATACTTTCTTCTAAAATACCATACAAAAGACAGAATCCAATTTTATATAATTGTGTAAAACACATCATGATTCATGGACCTTATGGTCTATAAAACACACAATAACCCTTCAAGAAAAAAATTAGGTGTTTAATATTTAATCAAATATGGTTTCTTAAAAAAATTTGTTTAGAAAATTATGGATATTCTATATAAAAAAATGATATTTTTGTTAGAAAATATCATAAATGGTATTTAACTAGAAAATGTTATGTTGTCCTTTATAATAAAAAGACATTAAATAAATACCATACTCACCTAAACATTGAAATATGTGACCAATCACATTAAATAAATTATGTGTTTAAATAATTAAAAAATGGGAATACCTAAGTCACAAATGAACTGTGGAACAAAAAATATAGAAGAAGGTCAAAATAGGTAGATGTGATAAAAATTTATTATGACTATCCATATATTTCACCATTTGAAGTTGTTTGGGTAATATTTGGTTATGAAAACCATTCCAGGTTTCCCATAATTGACACCCAATAAATAAATTTTAACAACAAACAAATGATATCTTATTCTGATGGATCCAATTAGGATGATTTTTTGTCCAGAACAAAATTCTCACAAAATATATTCACCACATAGTTTAAATAGATCACAATTACCCTTAAGCACTATCTCTTATGTATGATTAATTTTATTCCATATTTTTTTACAATAGTGGAGAATATATGTGTTATCTATGAATGATAGGATTTTATAATGATATATTTCATTATGTTCCTCTCAAAATTGTAGAGCTATATTATCATAGAATATTTCTCACTAAAGTTAGAGGTCTAACCTTATTTTATGATATCATATCTATAAATAAAACCATCCATAACACTTTCTTTGTATCCTGATTCTCATTGAAATTAATTAGTGATGATTCAGAATAAATTGAGGCTATTACTGAAGATTCAATTTGGGAAATGGGGAATTATTTTTGAATGTATATTTAATTTTCCTTTCCCAAACACAATTTCATGAACTAAAGATTTATATAGTTCCACCTTCAAACTATTTCCTAATGATATTGAATATATACAATGTACCATGTTATAATGTCATCATATATGAATTATGTGTTATAATGTTCCATTTTATTTTTTATATGTATTTCTTAGGACCTAACATTAAATAAAATAATGAAAAATGTTTATATTTTCATATTAATCTCATTTATTCATTAATTTAGTTCATTCTTAAAAGAAGTTACAACTATATACTACACAACATATAATTATATAACGGTATTCATATTCATTATTTCATGTAGTTTCGTAAATGTTTCTAGCTATTTTTATATATTCAAAATTTATGTTTCCCTCTGATATAATCAACATAAAATTATTTTTACATTTTCAATAAAATTTCAAAATTATATATATAATTTATCTAACACTATAAAAAATATACGTATAAAATAATTCAATTTACAAATAATTATCATTAAACATAAATTGACAAAAATTAAATAACCCATTTCTTAATGAAAAAATAATGCATACATATGCATCCATGTATTCTTCCAATTATCCTCTTAGATTATAAAATAAATTCTGCTATTGTAAATATACATTTAACAAAATTGAGTGGTATTCTCAATAATAAATATTAATATATAATATTTATTCTAGTAAATATTCAACATCTATATTGTTTTGAATATTAAATTAAAAAATTATTAGTAAATATATTTGTCTAAATATAATATTTCATTTTTATATATGGAAAATCCATTGATTTCTCCCCACAGTCGCATGAAAACTGCCATATACCCATGGTATTATAAACTATATTCCCAAGGATACATGATATAATGACCTAGTATTAACATATATATAAATTAATTCACTATTTCAGAGTACATGTGACATTATACAAATAGATGGGGAAAGACTGTATTAGTCTAGTGCCTTTAGAAACATGAAAATGTATACACAATTATATGATTTGACTATATTTTATCCCACTAGGTTCTTCATGACTTGAAAACATCTTAGACAGATCAAAAATAATTCATTTAATCAAAACCTAGCGGTGGAAACCCAGAAATGGGGGAGCCTAGATGCTCAATATTTTTAAACAAGGGAGAAATGTAAGAATAAACATTAGAATAGGGGTATGATAATGTGATCGTAATATAAGAAGATCATTCCATATAGATTCTAATATAATATACATGAATAACGGAATAAATCTTGATAGTTGATACAACATGAATCATAATGATATATATTACAGAATCCAAAAAAGCATAACATAGAAATTATACATTCTATTTTTGAAGACATAGAAGCCTATTATATTATTTCTATAGTGGTCAAGGAATATCTTTGATGACCATATTTATAGTATGGGATCAATCTTCATAACTTCATTTTTGTAATGGTTCACACCTATTTCTATATTTGTAGGCAAGGTTCACTCATAAGACAATCTTAGTATTATGAGTTTAATCCTCGTACCATCGTGGTAGTCATGGTTGACTCCCATGGCCATCTTAGCAGTAATGGTTCACTCCTAATTTGATCCTAGTGTAACTCATGATATATAAATCCTTACCTAATGAATTTTAAGGAGATAGAGGTCCCACCCATCTCATAAATAAATCATTCAAACCAATGACACAAAATCATATATAATCCTATCATAACCCATGAAATTTAACTGATATCATGAGCATGTAATCATCATATTACTTATGGAATATTTTAAAGGCTTCATAATCATTTTGTTAAAGGAATAACTCATGAAAATAAGAATGTTTAAAAATAATATAAACCATGAAGGAGAAATAGATTTCATAAAAATCATTTCTTCAATACATAAACCATTCATATACTGAATATGAATGGACCATTTGGATCATTCCATAGAAAGGAATGAGTAACATCAACAAATGTTTCTCATAGATGGAATATAATGATCAAATATCGTTCAAAAAATTCTTAAGAAAAAAATGATTTATTCTTTGAGAATATTTTTATAAGTCATACAATCCTTTGGAAAACATTTTCATCATAAATAAATTGAAAACATAGAATGAAGTCATGCAATCATATTTAATTTTTTTCTATTAAATCTTATAAAACAATCTTGAAAACCTTTTTGAATAAAAATTACCTTGAAAATATATAAAACATAGTTTAAAAAATTCTAAAAAAACCATTCAAAATAACCTACAAATTTATAAAGAATGAATAAATGTTTATATAAAACCATTTATTTTAAAATAGAATTGAAAACATACAATTAAAAAATTGAAGACATTTTCAAAAACATTTTATTAAAATCACATTGAAAACTTCTATGGCATCAAAGACATCTGGAAACAAAATTATCTATATATAAAATTGAAAACCCATAAATAAATAATTAAAAATAGTTAAGAAATCAAAATCCATTTACACTGAAATTAATCTTCAATATTCATTTGAAAAAAATTGAAGATTTTTTTGACAAAATGGGTTTTAAATTAAATATATTTTCAATGGAAGAGATTAATATCGTAATATTTTTATTAATAACATTTAATTAATTATACAAACTACAAAAGAATGTAAAAATGGTACCAATACATGGAGGTATCATGAATAAATAGAGTATATGGAAACTCATGAGTATTATTGAATGATAGAACAAAATATTTAATTAGTTGTATCAAAAACATAAAAAGTCTCGATAAATGAAGATATTTTTTTACCAAACACATTACGCATGTTAAATTTAGATCATACACTCCATGTAACTAAATTAAATTACATAAATCATAAAATATCATGAAAATAAATCGATTCTGATATAAAATATCTATTGTATGTATATAATCAGCAAATATTAATTTCTATGCATACCAAAACATAAGTCTCAAAGAAAAGAGGGTGAGAAAAAAATGTCTTACCAATTTATTGACTTTTGAAACATAAACCCCATGAAAAAAAACAGAATATTTGATATTTTAATACACATAAATTTATGAATGGAAATCGTAGAATAAATTAATGTGGAATATATATACCAGAAAAACGAAAACATTGGTTATCATGGGATGTATCTCAGGGATATAAAAAGTGAGTTGAAATTCCTTTACTTTGTGTTTGAAATATCATAATACTTGTTAAAACCTAATATATTATATTTATAATATTATTATACAACTATATATGAACCATATTATTCATTATAATTACATATATGGTTTTATTGTGACATTATATTACATTCTTGTTAAAAATTACATGCTATGGTTACCCTTCAATTGATATTATCTTTGTTTTTCACAAATGTCATAATTTATTATTGTTGGAGTTGGTCCCCTAGAACCAAGATAAATTTAATATATGATAACATGTATTAATTTTATTGAATATTAATAAACTATTAATCACATAAAAATTGTTTTCTGTATGATATAGTTTTTGATAATGTTATAAGAGTAACTGTTGCACTAAAATGTCACTGTAGTTCACGTCTATGATGAGAACCTAGAAGTTGTATGAAACCATTCTTGAATATATTTTATATATCCATATAATATTATATGAGGGACACAAATGATACAGGATATCAATGGGTGGATAGTCATTGGACTTGGATGTGCCTTCTCATGGTGTATGCCAATGGTAATATCTAGTTGGATATAATGAGAATGAGACCTACCAATAAAAATCCACATTTCATTATATCGTATGATATTCATAATTTAGTACATGTGTATTTATATTAATACTTTATTAATATTATTAATTAATATTATGTGTTGTGTACATTTATGTATTGATGAAAACGAGGACTACAAAGGTTTGTAGTGAGGCTGGATACGTTGGGTGTGTCATGAGTTATATTGAAATAATGAGTAATGCGAGAAAGGATTTTCCCAATTTTTTTAAAGTGACATGCTATCTAATGGCCTTGTAAAGATATTTTATAACCTAAATAAATCCATGTCCATGGTGTGCGACAAGTAAGTTCATTTTCCAATGAAATTGAATAAAGAGACATCAAGTACATTCGTTGATGGAACCAGCAAGCAAACTGCTGGATTAGAGATATTGAGATAAAGGGATTATATTACATAGTATGCATCCTTATGAGGAAACATGTCATTGAGGCATTAAATTTTTTTCTATGTGTACTTTTTCATTTTATAGATGCTATCCATGTACTTTAGGCTACTTCACCCAATGCCACCAAGAAAGAATCCAATAGATTTATACTCTAAGTGTATAAAAAATTTCATTTAAATAATATATTATTATTTATTATTTAACATGTTGAATAATAATTATTCCCATACATCATTTCATAATTATTCATGTTTTATTTATTGAATATATTCTAACACCACTTATCTGATAGAATATAATGAGATCAGAATAGGTATTTTCATTTTAGTGAATACAATATTTTTTTATATATTATTGAATAATAAAGTGATATTTATTAACTAAAAAAACAATCTTTATACATGGCCTGATAAATATTGTGGAGTGGTGGAGTGAGTACAAATTTCTTGTTGGAAAATAATAAATATTGAATATAATTTGATTAAATAATATCTAATTTTAATTCACAAGTTAATCTCATGTAAATATATAATAATATTTTTATTATTATTTGACATGGGATTATTTCTATTATTAAATACATATTTTGGGGAACATCTATGATTTTTTATTTTAATCATATAGATATATAAAACAAATTATGTTATTTTCTATAAAAAATCAATTCATTTGTTTGTTTTGTCCATAATGAAATTGGAGAATACACTCAAGCCCTTGAGATATCTCTTCTAGAAGATTGATCCAAAGAACAAAGAGAATGATTATGCCACTAGATCAAGGAGAATTCTTTTAAGTAAATTCTCATAGCGATCAAATGAGGATGACACAAGCACAATGATCTACCATTCTAGCACATGGAGATTCTTTTAGTGACTTCTTGATATTCATGGAACACATTTGGATCCCCTCTAGATAGAAATTGTACCTGATTCCTACAATGTACCGATAATACATCACATATATTTTAGAAAATCCATCAACGTCGAAATAATTCCCTCATGGTAATCTTATTTAATAAAATTCATTATATACTATATGAAATGATCGTCTCTCTATGTTTCTAGTGTGGTTAATTTTTTTTATCTTCATTGATCTAATTCCATTGAACATGGTGTTTATCGTTGTGTAGATTTATTATTGATCATTTAATATAACAAAATCAATTTTTGGAACCACCCATTCCACTGTTTGGTCATACCCAAAATTTACATGTGTTATTAGAGCAGTCACATGAATAACTAAATTTATTTAAACATCATTTTTTATTTACACATTTTATATTCATTTTTAAATTGGTTTTTAATATATATTTTGATCTTAATCATGATATATACTGTTTCATTCATATTTTCTCATAGATAGAATCAATATGATTAATTTTACTAATAATAATTAATCAAAGATATCATTTAGAGGTGCAATGGAGAATAGTGGGAAATCATAACAGTACATGTCATGTACCCATAGTTACACACAATGTATTTATGTTCATTGTATCTAGAATTAAATTGGAATGAATTCATTCATATAAAATGCTGAAACAAGGTGTAGTTATATCCTCACACATCATGTTAACCACGAAATATTGGATCACAATCATCCAGAGTATATGCTTTTTATCCCATGTACACGACATGTGTCCCATTGAGTCAAACAAGTCCAAGTATTTCAATACACAACTTACCTGATTGGTGATTGGGTAAATCAGAGATCACACGACATGTATCCCATATGACTTTTTTGTACTCTAATTTTCCAACTTTCTATTTACACACAATGTCCCTAGGTGTACACCTTAGATAGATGGTGAGAGATTTACAAGACATGTATCACGCCAGTAAATTCCATGTACTTATACCAAATAATGTAGATTTACATTTTTATTATATTATTTAGATATTGAGATATGTTCTTGCATTTGTTCAATATGTTGATTGGACAGTCTATGTGAAGGGTTTGAATATTTATATCTAAATTTTTAAGTAATATCTTCTTAATGTCAATATCTGAATATAATGTATGAGTTGTATTATAGTTGTTACTCTATGTGAATTAGAGAATTACATGTGACTAAAATATAATGTAATTAGAGTTATTAATATTTTGATAATACGCATCATTAATGTACACTATAAGTCACGAATTATATATGTCACAAAAGGTAAAAAAATATATGATTATAATTAAAGTTGTCCATAATTGGATGGGTATTCACTGTGTTCCCCCTAAGAAACATTTATGAACATTTTTAGTTTTAAATAAATATATTTTAAAAAATTATAATGGATTTTAATATCAACAAAATTTAAATATTAATTATGATAAAATAATTGAATAATTAAAGATAATAATTAATTGATTAGATGAAAATTAATTTTAAATAAGTAAGATTATAATTGGAAGCCAGTGTTTTTTAATTTTTAATTTTTTTCATGCATGTGGATGATCATGAGAATAGAAAAAACCATTGTATATGATTGGTGTCATTTTATTTATTATTAAATTAAGTTTTTGGGCATTATGCCTTATCTACTCTTATTGTTTAGGGAATTCATGCCCCTAGATTCTTTTATAAAAAAAACTTTTCCCTCACCTATGATTCTGTAGAATAATATGTAATAGAAGTATCTCCAAAGCAAGTTGAGTGGGACCGTGTTATGATCCAAAAAAACGCAATCTGAAGAGATATAAAGGTGGATGAGTGGATAGCTATTAGATGAACTGTACCTGGTTTATGGTGTTTTTACCCTTGTTAAAATGTTATTTTTATCATCTTCTTGAAAAAATAACCATTAATAAATCTCATGATCAAACAAATTCATTATTTTATTTATATCACGTTTCATGGTTATTTTATTATAGATGATTTTTTATCACAAAAAAAATTAATTAACGAGAATGCAAAATAGAACTAAAATAAAATGGGTTATTCATAAATATTATATAATACATGGATAATCACATATGTAAACCCACTTTATATTAACGAACATGTGATAAGGACAATAATTCAAAATTTATAGATAAAAGGATAATATGAATTAATAATATATATTAACATTGTATATCCTTCCAATACTTCTATTAAAATCAAACCATTGTTCAAAGTAATTAACCATCTAATATTGGGGTACATTTATGTATTTGGAAATTCTAACTAGATGTTTTGGGTTGAAAAAATATAGTTCACATAATGGGTTGTCTCAAAAAGAAATACTTATTGTAACTAATGGGAAAATCTTGTGGTAATTAAATTTAAGGATTCTAGGAATGGGGAGACTACTCGGTGGATTAATTACCTATAGTTTAATGTTATTTTTTATTTGAAATTCTAACCTAAATCCATTAATTTTTCTTGACCACACAAATTTTCGTTAATGAGAATGGTAATTTGGATCATTTATACTATGATATACAAGAAAATTGATATTTTGATGCCAATAATGAGGAATATAGTGTTTCAATATAATAGTGGGATAAAATAAATATATTATTTATTTATTTGTCTAAAAGTTTTCAGATAAATACCTAAAATTATGATTATCTTATATGTAGAAATATAAATAAAAATTACACCAAACAAATTATTTTTCTCTATACATGATAATGAAAAAATTCTCACTAGCACAAATTTCCATGAACAACAAAGAATCCTATGTGACATCCATTCCATGAATGTAAAATCTTATGTGCATAAAAAACCTTTTCCTAAAGATCCTGGTACTAATTCTTGTGACAAAGAGCTATCTATCAATCTGAAACATATGAATTTTGCTAAAAATGTTCAATTTTTCCTGACATAATCAATATGATTAATTTTACTGATAATAAATAATCAATGATATCATTCAGAGGTGCAATATTGTATAGTGGAAAATCATAACAGTACATGTCATGTAACCATAGTTACACATTGTGTAGTTATGTTAATTGTATCCATAATTAATTTGGAAGAACACATTCATATGAAATGATGAAGCAAGGTGTAGTTATATCCTCACACATCATGTCAACCACGAAATATTGGATTGAAATCATCCAGAGTATATGCTTTTTATCCCATGTACATGACATGTGTCCCATTGAGTCAATGAAGTCCATGTATTTCAATACCTAACTTACCTGATTGGTGATCGGGTAAATCAAAGATCACACGACATGTATCCCATATGACTTTTTATGTACTCTAATTTTCCAACTTACTATTTACACACAATGTCCCTAGGTGTACACCTTGGATAGATGGTGAGATATTTACATGCCCTGTATCACGCTAGTAAATTCCATGTACTTATACCAAATGAATTAGATTTACATATCTTATTATATTATTTAAATATTGAGATATATTCGTGCATTGGTTCATAATGTTGATTGGACACGCTATGTGAAAGGTTTGAATATTTATATCTAAATTTTTAATTAATATATTCCTAATGTTAAGATCTGAATATAATGTTTGAGTTGTATTATAGTTGTTACTCTATGTGAATTAAAGAATAACATGTGACTAAAATATAATGTAATTAGAGATATTAATATTTTGATAATACACTTCAATAAAGTACACTATAAGTCACGTATTATATATGTCACAAAAGGTAAAACAATATATGATTATAATTCATGTTGTCCATATTTAGATGGGTATTCACTGTGTTTCCCCTAAGAACCATTTATGAACATAGTAAATATTAAATAAATTTATTTTAAAAAAATTTAATGGATGTTAAAATCAATGAAATTTAAATATTAATTATGATAAAATAATTAATTAATTAATTATAATAATTAATTTATTAGAGGAAAATTAATTTTAAATATGTAAGATTATTAATTGCTAGATAGTTTTTTTGAATTTGTAATTTTTTTCATGCATGTGGATGATCATGAGAATAGATAAAAACATTGTATATGATTGGTGTCATTTTATTTATTATTAAATTAAATTTTTGGCCATTATGCCTTATCTACTCTTATTTTGTAGGGAATTCATGCCCTTGGATTATTTTATAAAAAAACTTTTCCCACGCATGTGAGTCAGTTAAATAATATTTAATGGAAGGATCTCTAAAGAAAGTGGAGTGGGACCGTGTTATGATCCAAAAAACCCAATCCGAAGAGATACATAGGTGGATGAGTGAAAGCTATTAGATGAACCGTAATTGGTTTATGGTGTTTTTACCCTTGTTAAAATGTTATTTTTATCAACTTCTTGATAAAATAACTATTAAAAAATCTCATGATCAAACAAATTCATTATTTTATTTCTATCACATTTCATGGTTATTTTATTATAGATTATTTTTTCACCACAAAAATAATTAATTAACGAGAATGAAATATAGAACTAAAATAAAATGGGTAATTCATAAATATTATGTAATACATGGATAATCACATATGTAAACCCACTTAATATTAATGAACATGTGATAAGGATAATAATTGGAAATTTATAGATAAAATAATAAAATGAATTAATAATATATATTAACATTTTATATCCTTCCAATACTTCTATTAATATCAAACCATAGTTCAAAGTGATTAACCATCTAATTTTGTGGTACTTTTATGTATTTGGGAATTCTAACTAGATGTTTTGGGTTGACAATATATAGTTCACATAATGGGTTGTCTGAGAAAATAAATACTTATTGTAACTAAGAGAAAAATATTGTGGAAATTAAATTTAAGGATTCTAGGACTGGGGAGACTACTCGGTGGATTAATTAATTATGATTTAATGTTGTTTTTAATTTGAAATTCCATCCTAGATCCATTAATTTTTCTTCACCACACAAATTTTATTTAATGAGAAATGGAATTTGGATCATTTCTACTATGATATACAAAAAAATGGATATTTTGATGCCAATAATGAGGGATATAGTGTTTCAATATAATAGTGGGATAAAAATAAATATATTACTTATTTATTTTTCTAAAAATATTCATATAAATACATAAAATTATGATTATCGTATATGTAGAAATATAAATAAAAATTACACCAAACAAATTATTGTGCTCTATACATGATAAGGAAAAAATTCTCACCATCACAAATTTCCATGAACAACAAAGAATCCTATGTGACATCCATTCCATGAACGTAAAATCATATGTTCATAAAGAACATTTTCCTAAAGATCCTGGTAATTTTCATGTGAAAAAGAGCTATCTATCAATGTGAAAAATATGATTTCTTCGAAAAATGTTCAATGTTTCATGATATCAACAATGTCTCATGATATTTTGAATCAACATGGAGATATGCATTCCTATAGCATTATTTCTCATAATTGGGTTCTTGTCAGGAGAAGGCGACACAAGATAGTTATGAGATCTCCAATAATTTGATTAAAAATACTCTTGGAGAGTTTGAACGTGATGGGACTCATGTATTAAACATAACTAGCTACATTGAATTCTTAGATATCTTGGGGATTATATTCCGAGATGTCTTTTGTACAGAAATCATACATTCCTCACATCCCAAGACCTTTGTGAGTTTCATTTTTTATTACAATATGAGAAATAATGAGAAGTGACTTTTGTAACATCATATTATTATTTTTCATATGGATAAGAACACCAAGAGTGATAAATGTGCATTCCATATAGTGAATATTAAAAGGAATAACAACAGAAAATTGAGAATTACTTATTTATAGTCTAAATCTACATAGAATTTTCCTTCAAACATGAAGAGGATCTAGAGGTTGGGAAATGTAAAGGAGGATATATGTTTTTCATGTGGAAAGCCATGCCACTAGAAGAATAACTACACCCAGAAGTAGTGGGAAGATAAAGGTTAATTTTTTATCAAGTATAATTTTTTGGTATCAACAAATTGGGTATTAGATATATATTTTGGGGCTCAAATCTCTATAAAAATTCAATAACAAAATAGATTATGAAATATTTCTAAAAGAATCGTATATCAGAGATCTGGTAATTGTGTAAGGCTCGCTACTCAGGCCATTAATTTCCACAAACATTCATTGTGATGGAGAATTATTTTTATTTTGAAATATTTTAATTATATTCCTACAGTTATAGGGGATATAATTTCTATATCAATCTTATATGCAAACGGGTTTATTTTCATGTTTTCAAATAAAATTTGATTTGTTTGAAAGGAAAACATATGTTATGGTATAGAGAATTTAAATAATGGTACTTTGAATTAAATTATGGATATAAAGTGTTATAAATTGATAACGAATCAATTTAACATGACTCATATAAACCCTATCTTTGGTACACCATCTTCGTCAGGTAAAGTAGAATCATTTAATTAAGCTCTATCAAGATGGTTATTTAGGCTCGTCTGAGATATAACCACATTATAGATGTTATTATTCATTTTTAAAAGGTAATATACCTATGTTCCCTTTTTATGAGAGATTTAATGCATGTTTAAAAAAAAATTACCAAAACACTATTTGATGGCAGTGCGAATGGACCATTTCACATTGAAGATTGGTCCACAATGATGTGTGTAGACCATTTCTAGAATAATCTTGAATTGGATAATCATACTTTATAATCTTTACATATGACTTAAGTAAATATGTATATCTGTACATGTTGAGGTATAGTTATGGGTCCATTAATATATTACTATAATTCGATAATGAAGTAAAGAATCATCTTGGTGTAAAGATAAATAAGATCTAATCAGATCAAAGTGGTGAATATATTTATCATGAGTTCATCAAATTTCTATGGGATTTTGAGATTCTATCTGAACATACTATAACCTATACACCCCAGTGTAATGGTGTTAGTGAATAGAGGAATCATATCATGTTATAAATGATATGGTCGATGATGAGTCATGTAGATCTTCCATTATACTTTTGGGGATATGTATTACAAATGGAAACATAGACATTAAAATTAGTTCCCACTAATACATAAAATGGAACTCCCATCACATTATGGAGTGGAAGGAAACACATTTGGTCACATACAAATGTATGCAGATGGGTGACATTTTTAAGTCCTTATCAGTTGACAAACTTTCTCCCTAAAGAACACAGTGTATCTTTATAGTGTAACATAAATAAACCTAGGCATACTACCTATACAACCCCTCACAAAATAATTATATTGTTATTAGAAAATATGTATTCTTTGAGAGCGAGAATATCTGAAAAAAATAGTGGGTCCACGATTGATATCGATGATGTTGATGACCAAGATATACAAGAGTGGGAGCATGAATCGATTATATAGGTCCCCATGGAAGAATTTGTTCTTAAAACAAAATTATTGTGTAGGAGAATAAGATATATAAAATAACCAGATATATATGGTTTTATAGTCACCAAATAAGGTGAGTCACTATTGATATACAATGATGAACCCTTATATTATAAATAAAAAGTAGGGAGATCCAAATCCACAAGATGGAAAAAATAAATGAATTCTAAAATAGATTCAATGTATCTGAACCATGTTTGTGCAATGGTTGATGTTTCAGTTTATGAAATTATCATTGGGTGAAATTGGTTATTCAGGAGAATACTGGAAATGGAAGGAATTTCAAATTCATATAAAGTGAGGATAGTGGATGAAGGGTTTAAGAAACATCAAGGAAATAACTACGATGATCCCTTTTCACTAGTTTCCATGTTTAAATGAATTTTATTTATACATTCTTTAGAAGAATACAATGACTACATGATTGGGAACATGGATGTAAAAACTATTTTCCATAATGGGAACCTTGAAGATGATGTCTATATGACACAACTAGAAGGGTTTGTGACTCCACATGATGAAAAAAAGTATTTTCAAGGTTCATAGATCCATTTATGTATTAAATATAATATAAAAGTCATGGAACATTTGATTCGATTAATCTAAAAAAATTGGTTTCACTAAGAATGATTGTGAGATGTTTTTTTCAAGATTTTTAGAAGAAATGCAGTAATTATCCTAGTAGTGTATGTTGATGAAATATTACTAACTAGAATTGACTTACATGTCTTTCATTATATTATGTAATGGTTAAACAAATGTTTCTCAATGAAAGACTTAGGTCAAAGAACCTATATTAAAATGATCAAGAACAATCCAGATAGACCCAAAAGGTTTCATGGACTATGTCAAAGTACATATATTGACTAGATACTAATGAAATTTAGTATGAATGTATCCATGAGTGAATTGGTTCTTGTGTCCCATTGTTCACATATTTATAAGAAAATGTTTCCCCAGAAACAACAAGAGATAGTGACAATGAGTAAGATTCCATATTCATCAGCAATATGGTTAATCTTGTATTCCTTGTTATGCACAACACATAATATTTCCTATGCATTATGTATGGTAGGAAGTTATCAATAATATCATGTAGAACAAAATTAGACTACTATTAAGGATATCCTTATGTATTTGAAAATAGATAAGGATATGTACCTAATGTATGGAGGAGATGAGGAGTTAGACATATAGGGATATGCTAATTCTAGTTCTCAGATATATCAAAATGATATCACGTGACATTCCGGATATTTTATCTATCACAATAGATGAGTTATGATTTGTAAGAGTTCAATGGATCCTCTTGTCACTGATTGTACAATGGAGTCTGAGTATATAGTATCTTTTGATGCGATTAATGAATATTTTTTTATTTGAAACGTTATCGAAGATCTTGATGTTGTACATAGTTGTAAAGATCCCATCACATTATATTGGGATAATACTGCCATTGTGGCTCTTGAAAATGAGCCAAGGGTACACCAAAAACTATTGAATATTCTCCGTATGTATCACCTCTTTAGGTATTTTCATCAAGGTGGTGATGTTTTTGTAAAATGAGTAGCCAATGGAGATAACGTGGTGCACCCCTTTACAAATGGACTATATCAGTATAAGCATGTATATCATTTGAGAGATAAAATATTTAAGGTTTTTAGCTACTCACTCTACTGTAATCTAGAGTCTGTTGGAGCTTCTTCCCTAGAAACAAATTATTTGTTCTATATGATAACAAATATTCATTGATTTTAATATTAATAAAATACTTATGACATCATGATTTTTATTCTACATGATATTGTATGCGATAATGTACTAATAGTTCTTTTCACAATATATAGTCATTGAATTTTTCCAAATATGATGTGGACTCAAAAGTGACATGACTCTATTCAGGAATATTTGTTTTGTATCAGGATGATATCAATTAACGGATAGAAATGGTACATTCTATTATGAGTAGAGACTCATAAGAATTTTAGGCATACTCTTATGGTGTCATACCCTCGTAATATCCAGAAGGATATGATGAGAATGAGTCCTGCCAGTAAGAAGTCCGTATTTTTATTTTTCATTGGATATTCCAAACTATGAAAATTTGTATTAATCTTTAAATGTTAATATTATTACTAATAAATATTATGAGACTCATACTATGATGTATTGATATAAAACATGACAACCTATGTTTGTAGAGATATAAGATATATTGGGTGTGAGATGAGTTATATTGAATTAATGAATAATGTTCGAAAATATTTATCCCCTATATTTTGATGGATGTTAATATATCTAGGAATTTTATGGATATAATATAACCAAAATAAATCCATGGCCATGGTGTTTTATAAGAAAGTACATTTTCCATGAAATTAAAGAAAGAGATATCATGTACTTTGGTATATGGAATCATTATGCAACATTCGTGATTATAGATATTATGATAATGTTATCATATTACGTAGTAAGCATCTATATGATATATCATGTCATTTTTTAATTAACATATTTATCTATTGGTTCCATGGCATGTTTATTGACACTAAACATATACTTTAGGTTCCTTCACCTATTTCTATAGAAAAATAGGCCTAGAGAGTCACACAATATGTGTCTCTAGAATCTCATTAAAATAATATACTTTTTTTATTATTTATTTAGTTAATTAAATTTTATTCCCATATGTAGTATAAAAATTATTCATGTTTTATTGATCATATGATTTTTATCAATAGTTATTCAAGAGAATATAATGTAATAAGGATATTTAATAAGTATCTATTTTATATTCAAATAATTTAATAATTAATTAATTATTTGATAATAATGCATTGATATTTATTTAATAAATAAATAGTCATTAGATAGGCCCCAAAAAATATTTTGGACGAATGGAAGACCAAGTTCAAATAGTCCATATATAAAATAATAGATACTGAATATTATTTGATTAAAATATATTTATTTTTAATTCACAAGTTCATTCTATATCAAGAAATAATAATTTTATTTATATTTTACATGGGGTTTCTACTAGGAATATAAAAAATATTTACGGGAACTTGTGTAATTATTTTATTCTAACCCTAGAAATATATAATCCAAGTTATGTTATTTTCTAAAAAAAGTAAAATTAATTTATTTGTTTTTTCAACAATGCAATTAGAAAATTCCATCAACCAATTGAGATAACTATTCTCCAAAATCTCCCACAATAATGGAGTGAAATAATCCTCCATCATATCATGGAGAACGCTTTTAAATTAATTATTGTAGTGATCAAAGACGGACGACAGAAGCATAATAATCTTCTAGGATAGAAATTAGAGATACTATTTTTGATGTCTATAGATTCATTGAACATGTTTAGATCACTTCTACAGGGAATATGCACTTTATTTTTACAATTAAATGAGGAAGCATCATAGATCTATTACCAAATCCATCAATAAAGTAATAATTCTATCTAGTAATTATAATTTAATTTAATTAATTATAAATAATATGTGATGATCACCTCTTACTATGGTTCCAAAGTTAATCAAATTTTATGTATTATATGATTCATTAATGTTGAACATGTATATTTTGATCATGTAGATCACTGAATGATCATTGAACCTAAAAAACATTGTTGGGCACCACCCATCGTATGGTCCATTGTGCTAGAAACCTAAAGTTATATCATAGGTCCTTATATTTATATCATAATTTCGAAAAAATAAATGATATGAATATCATTATTATTCTTTATATGTGTATTAAAACAATCAATCTAACACAGATGTATGAAATGGAATAAAACATTTATAGAGATGTGTTGGCGTATGTATGAATGAATTTTGTTTCCATATTACAGTCTTATTGAAATAAATAAAGTAAACAAAAAAATTTATATTATTATTATTGAATCATTATTATATCCTAGATATCATCTATGTTCCCTAATCCCATCATTAATACATTTCATTTAGAGTCTGAGTAAATCACATCCCTTTGAGGAGACGGTAGTCCACACTTCCACAAAAGATGTTATTGACTTTAAAAAAGATGGAATGAATAATGAAATGTGTTATAAAACAATAAAAGATTCCTAAAGAAATAATAAATTTAAAAAATATCATATATAAATATTTTGTCTATCATAATTCCAAAACATGATAGATGGTAATCAAAAAACTAACAATCATCATTTCATGTGGCAGTAGTTCGCCATACACATAAACAATAAGTTTGTTACTAATTAGATGGATGTGTCTAGAAGTGTTGGATGAAAACATATCAGAACCACGTATCAGTATATTGAGGGTACTGTGATAGTTGTATATACATGGAAAAAGGATAGTTGAGTGGTTGGATAATGGATATAAATGTAAAGAGCTCAAGGAAAGATTTTACATCTTCTTTGGGAAAATCCTTTTGGTTTTCACCAATGGGCTTCCATGGATGGCTTTCTACCGAAAGGGACGATTCATGAGGAATGGGTATTTGAAGAATTTTATTGGGTAAATCATGTCTGAACATGATTTTTTTGAGAGGTGTGAAGAAGCGGGAGGAGTGGAAGCCTTTTTATTGTGGAGGGGAGGGGCACTCTTGTAAATAGAAAAAGGTGTACAATAATGGGAGGCATAACATATCTAATGTTCCTCTAAGATGGAAAAATAGTGGATTAAAGGTGAATAATTTTTTAAAATAATCTATGTCACAATAATATAATTACATTTGTATAATATTTTTATTAAAATCTATGTTTCATCAATTTTTATATTTTGGTTTTTATTAATGTATATAGTATTCTAACATAATAATTTTAAAAATAACTATTAAATTAATGTGATATTTATTATAAAAAAATTCAAACATAATTATAATTAATATTTATTCTTTACAAATTAAAAATACCGGGTGTATTGACTATTAAAGTTAAAACAAGCCCATGTAGCGTGAAAAATACATCTTAATCAGGACAATGATAACAATGTTTTTTACTATCAATAAATAAATATGTTATTGATAATAGATGAACTTGTAAGTTATTAGACCATATTTTATATTTATTCATTCATAAAAATATCATAGAATAATGTATTATTTTTATTCATTTTATACCATTTAATTAATTATCATTTATTGTAAAATAACAATGTTGACAATTTTGAACATAATTATTTAAATTTATTTTAATAAATATTAAAACAATATTTGTCACAACCCCCACCCACCAAAGATGCCCCTCCTGAGATGGCAATGGTGAAAGGGAGATAATGACCCCCGAGTCCCGCCTCCAGTAGGCCCCGGGTTGGCGAGTAGCACCAAAGGTATGAGTTTTAACAAATATGGGAGGCATTACCCTTCTTATTTTTAAGGATCAGGAAATAGGAGAAGTCAACCTGCAAAAAGGAAAAATAACAAGTGTATAGAAATAAACCCAAACCATTCCCACATACATGTTTAAACAATTTTATAACAAGGTACAAGTACAAGAAAGCTCAAAAGTACAATACTAAAAGAAAACAAGAGAACATCAACTACAACAACTCTAACTATCTGACTAGTAGGGTCCCACACGGCCCTGGTAGTCCTCCTAGAAACCTGAAAGTAAACTTAGGGTGAGAATACAAGCATACTCAGTAGGGAAACCTAAGGCTCTCGTGCACAAGTGAGAAGACATCCTAATGTCCCATGAGAACAACAGAAGAAACCTAACAAGGAAAACTATCCATCCAATCTCACCAGCCACACTCACCAAAACACAATCACATCAGATAGTAGTAGTATAAGAACAAGAGTATTGGGTACCCTGCACCATTTCCCAATAGTTAGCTGAACGTCCTGACACTGTCACACTCTCCCCACCCGCACACACCTGGGCCTCACAACCACGTATCCTGCCCGCACACACCTGGGCCTCACAACCACACATCACGCCCGCACACACCTGGGCCTTACCACCACATATCTCACCCGCACACACCTTGGCCTCACAACCACAACCACATCCCCGTCTAAAGACACCTGGGCCTCATCCCGAAGATTCTTGGGAATAGTAACAGAACTCTCACCCGAAGACACCTAGGCCTGAAATCGAAACCTACCTGAAGAGTCTTAGGTGTAAGGTCTCCTCAATCCATTATAGCATATAAGCCTGCTCGAAGAGTCTTGGGCCTAATAACCCCATTCAAAACCAACCCGAAGAGTCTTGGGTGTATGGTCATCTCAATCCATCACAGCCTAGGGGAGAAGGAGTAGGAAGGAGCTAGTAACTATGGGAAAACACCCTCTCCCATGAAATGGGAGTGTTCGGCACTATGTGCTCAACATGGGTGTGGTGAGATAAAACAGAAAAGATATAGATATATATATATAGCAACCACTCAGCCCAACCTATGGCTTCTAAAAAGAGAAACTGAGCACGTGCCTCGACACTACTACCACAAAGCATGCATTCAACAAACAACCCCAACCCCATTCAGGTTTTCACATTTTAGCAGAAATTAGATTATTTAGTTCCTTAACTACTGGGAAACTATCCACAACCAACTACTTCAAACATTCATAAAACATATCCCTTACATCCACAAGGAAAGTAAGGAAAACACAGCAACACGACAAGTCCCTTCTTATTAACCAACCAACCCATTTATTATTATTTCTGTTTTATTACCAAGCCCCATCATTCTTCCACATTTATTATTTATTAAAAAAACCCATAGTCCTCTGACATTTAAACCCATCCCTAGAGCTCCGCTTCCAACCACCATAACCACCCCACACAACCAAGTCAACCGCAGCCCCACTGCTCACCCAATCCACAACAACCCACAAAACACCTCCAACACATGCCACGTTACCAAGCCAACACTCACATGTTCATTATTTCATTTTGGTTCAACCGGGTTGATCACACAAGGGTTCCAGATTTTCATTTAAACAACCAACTTTATGGTATTAACCAATTTCCAAATTCCATGAATTTCCCATTTACAAAAACGGTCTAGAAGATAGTGCAACATTTAATTTCACAAGCAAATGCCCCCAACGACTGTGATTTTCAGTAGGCATAATCATTTTCATTTCACAACATAAAAATCACAGGATATAAAAGGTAATGGAACGACAATCACAAACATCCCATCCCCATTATGTAACGAGTTATTATCTTTATTTAACGGTTCAACCATTTCTCATGAAAACAAAAAGGATACCCACCCCGCATGATGCACAAATTAGAGAGACGAAGGTAAAATCCATACCTCAACACTTTCTGGTCACAACGCTCCTCCGGATCAACTTTAGAAGACGTCCGTCGGTGTCCTGGAAAAACTTTTTTGGGTGGAAAAAGGATAGGAGAAGACAAATGAAAGACAACGGATCCTAGCTCGGATGTTCCTCCTCATCGTTACGATCCCATGGCCGCTGACGAATCGTAAATCGGATCTTGGACGAAAAAGTTATGGAAGAAAGAGCCTTCGAGTCTCTTAAAAGAGCTCTACTCAGAGGAGAGGGGAGGAGAGGTGTGAGTTGAAAGGAGGAGGAGACCCGTCCTTTTATATGCTTGAAAAGAAAAGTACACGGCGTGTACTTATGGTACCTGGCGTGTACTTGGCCATTTTCACACGCTCTCCATGCGGCCTCCAACGTGGCTCTGCGGCCGTTGGCTGGTCAACACACGGTTTGAAGGTAACGCATACGCAGGGAAGGACTACATGGCGTGTAGATTGGACACACGGCATGTACCCATTTATTGCACACGGCAAGGACACGACTCCAACGCGGCACGCAACCGACGACTGGTCAACACTCGGTAACGCGTACGCGGGGATGGACTACACGACGTGTAGATTCGACACACGGAGTGTACCTATTTTCTTCATGCGGCAAAAGAGGTCTGGGCCATTACATCAGATACCTCTTAAAACATTCTCGTCCCTGAGAATTCAAAAACCAACCCAGAGGAACCCAACAAGATACCTCTTAGGGTTCTCGTTATAACAAGAACCCAACCAACAACCCTAATCATATGTGTTATGAATTCCTTCTCCTATGTCAATATATTATCCACTTTAGGCGACACTGACTCACCCACAGGGGTCTAATTGCATCCCCATTAATGTGTATCTATTAAGAATTGGGTCTTGCCACTTTCATGCATTAGGATTTTTCAACTCTCACTAACCCCATCACCACACAACCAACACACTGCCCGAACACATGGGTTTGGGAAATTTTTTCACCTATGTCGAGATATTATCTGCTTTAGGCGGCACTGACTCGCCCGAACGGGTTCAATCGCATCCACATTAATGCGTCTCGATTAAGGGTCAGGTTTCTCCCCATTCCCACGCATCTGGACATGGTACCCATTACCAGGGAACAAGAAAACAAAAGGTCTCACAACTGATAAGCCAAATATTCCATATATCAAAGGTACAGAGTACAACATCAACACAAAACTCAGAAGAACAAGGGAAAACACAAGTTAAAACAACTCCGGGTACTGAGCGTGCATCTGGGTCTCCCGCTCCCAAGTGATCTCCTTGAGGCCGCCATGCATCCACAACACACAAACCAAGGGAATGGTTCGTCCACATAGAACCTTCTCTTTACGATCCTCGATTATGACTGGTCGTTCCTCGAAGGTCGCATCATATCCAATATCCAACTCTCCCTAGTCGATAACGTGAGTGTCATTGTGTAAGTACAGACGAAGCTGGGAGACGTGGAAGATGTCATGAACTTTCTCCAACTGAGGTGGAAGGGCCAGCTGATATGCCACCTCGCCAACTCGCCTCAGCACCTCAAAAGGTCCGATGAACCTAGGTGAGAGATTGCTCTCTTTCCCAAACCTCCGCTTCCCCCGTCGAGGGGAATCCTTCAAGAACACATGGTCTCCCACCTCGAACTCCAATGGCCTCCTCGGACGATCAACATAAGATTTCTGTCGGTCCTGAGACGCCTTCATCCTCTCACGTAAATGCTGGAGTTTCTCCGTGGTGCTCTGCACTACCTATGGCCCAAGAGCACCTGTCTCACCAACCTCTGCCCAGCAAATTTCTGAATTACAAGGCCTTCCATTTAAAGCCTCAAATGGTGACATGCCAATAGTAGAGTGGAATCTGTTGTTGTAGGAAAACTCTACTAACGGAAAGTTTCGTACCCATGATCCTCCGAAATCCAGAACACATGCTCGTAGCATGTCCTATAATGTCTGGATAGTCCGCTCTGTCTACCCGTCGGTCTGGGGGTGGAAAGAAGTTCTAAGGCATAGTTGGGTGCCAAAAGCATGATGTAACCCCCTCCAGACTCGTGAGGTAAACCGGGTATCCCGGTCTGAGACGATAGTCCTCGTAACTCCATGAAAACGCACTACCTCGTCTATGTACCTCTGTGCTAAGGTACTCACCGGGCCTGACTCCTTGATTTCTAAGAAGTGAGCCGATTTCTTCAGACGATCCACCACTACCCAGATAGCATCATAACCACCCTGAGCTCTGGGTAGTCCTGTGACGAATTCCATCGAGATTTCATCCCACATCCACTTGGGGACATCTAAAGGATGAAACAAACCACCAGGAACACGGTGTTCAGCCTTCACTTGCTGACACACTAGAAATTTAGCCAAAAACTCTGCCACTGCCCGTTTCACCCCGTCCACCAAAACTGATCCCTCAGGCCACGGTACATTTTTGAAACTCTTGGATGTACCGCTAAGGCTATGCTATGGAACTCACGGAGAACTCCCTCACGCATCGCCTCTAGGACAAACAACCTTCCACGGAAAAGCATCTGATGTTAGCTGTCCTCTGACCAGCCCTCTGGAGAATTCCCCTGATCGACATGATCCCGCATCACCTCTGCCTCGGAATCCCCCCACTGAGGCTCTTCCTCCTGCTGCAAAAAGGAGGACCGCATCGTCATCTGGAACAAACAACCTCTAACACCTTATTCCCTTGCATCTAAGTGCAGGGAAACCAACTCTCCCATCGCCTTCCAAGCATCAGCGGATTCTCGAACCACTTACTTATGTGACTTCCTACTCAGGGCATCAGCCACAACGTTTCCCTTACCTTTAGTGTAAGATATATCGAAGTCATTGTCTTGGAGAAACTCGACCCATCTCTGCTGCCGTATGTTCAGGTCACACTGGGAGAAGATATAATGCATGCTCTTGTGATATGAGAAGACCACAAAGCGCTCCCCAAAGAGGTAATGTCGCCAAAACTTCAATGCGAACACTACTGCTGCAACCTCTAGGTCATGGGTGGAATAGTTACTCTCGTGAGGGCGCAACTTCCTAGACCCATAACAAATCACGCCCTTCTTTGGCATCATCACGCACCCCAGACCAAGGCCAGAAGCATTACAACACACTTCATACAATAACCCTTCCTCTGGAAACATGAGTACGAGAGCACTGACCAACATCTCCTTTAGGTAGTCAAAAGATTTCTGGCACTGCTCGCTCCATAGGAAGACCTGGTTCTTTCTAGTCAAAGCTCTCAATGGAGAAGAAACTCGAGAGAAGTCTGAAACGAACCTCCGATAGTAACCTGATAACCCTAGGAAACTACGAACTTCTGCCACGCTCTTGGGTGCTGCCCACGATACAAATGCCTCCACCTTCGACGGGTCCACCGATACTCCATGCTGAGACACCACGTGCCCAAGGAAGTGTAATTCTTGTGTCAAGAACATACACTTCGACAATTTCCCATAAAGCTGGTGGTGTCGAAGGACTTCCAAGACTGCCCTGAGATGCTCAACGTGCTCCACCTCTGATCTTGAGTAGATGAGGATGTCATCGATAAACACAACGATGAACCGGTCCAAAAACACTCGGAAGACATAGTTCATAAGTCCCATGAACACAGCTGGTGCATTCGTAACTCCAAACGACATCACTACAAACTCGAAGTGCCCATACCTGCACCTGAAAGCCGTCTTCGAGATGTCACTGTCCTTCAACCTCAACAAATTATATCCTGATCAAAGATCAATCTTAGAAAACCAACATGCTCCCCTCAGCTGGTCGAAGAGATCATCTATCCTTGGAAGGGGGTAACGGTTCTTGATCGTTACCTGGTTCAGCCTTCGGTAGTCTATGAATAGCCTGAGACCACCATCTACCTTCTTTACGAACAAAACTGGAGCACCCCAAGGCAACACACTGGGTCGAACAAAACCCTTCTCCATCATATTGTCAGTCTGAATCCGCAACTCCCACAACTCCGAAGGTTCCATTCGATAAGGGGCTATCGAAATCGGTCGGGCACCAGGTTGTAAGTCTATCCCGAACTCAACGTCGCGTCAGGGGGGTAGAGTCACAACCTCCTCAGGAAAAACATCGAGGAACTCCCCAACAACCTCAGGGACATCTATCATCTCTTTATCAGCTGGAACCACTGATAACCCGCCCAACAAGGAAAGGAGAGGCTCCACACACCGGCTTCCCGCTTGACATCTCCTCTCGCCAACAAAAGATACGCGCTGCCCATCTACGTCGGAGAACACGACTCTTCTCTGGAAGCAGTTGATAAAGACACTAACAGAAAACAACCAGTCGATGCCTAGGATGACATCGTATGGCTGCATCTATAACAGAAGAAGGTCTCCACTAGATTTATGTGGTCCCAACGTCAGCCCACATCCCTGGAAAACACAAGATACACTGGTCTGGCCCCCAACTAGTGTACTCAATACCAGTGGTATGGAAAGTCTCTCTACATATAGTCCCAAAACATGGTCTAGACTAGGTGCAACAAAAGAGTGTGAGGCTCCCAAATCAAACAAAGCAGAAACAATAGTGCTGAACAAACAAATCGTACCTCGCACCACCTCTGGTCCTGCTGGAGCTACAAACTCTGCTGCGTGCAACTGTCCATGCCCAGCTCCTCTGCCTCTCGGATGTCATTCACTTCCCCGACCACACCCTGGCCAAGGTCCCTAAGGAGCACCCTGAGGTCGGCCTCCTCCTACAAAGTCTACCCTCAGAGGAGCGTGGTCCTACTGCTGCTGGAAGGGCCTCACCGGCAACTGGTGCTGCTGTGGTAGGCACTGAACCTGCCCACCTCCACTGTACGGATTTCGGGTCGGGCACCGACTATGAATGTGCCCGAAACCTCCACAAGAAAAACACCGCAGTCCTGGGCTCGTGGAAAAGGGACGAGGACCCGATGATCTGAACTGGAACTGCTGGGGCCTCCTCCCCTATAGCCTGAACCTAGAAGGTCCTGTCGTAGGAGACCTGCTGCTGACTGCCTTCCCCTTCGACGAACCTAGCTGAAACACCTCACATGGTGCACCTCCCAGCGAGTGCATCCTCTCTACGACCTCTGCCTTCTACTGCACTGCCAATTACGTCGGATGGGTGAAGGGGGTGACATCATACTGGAGAGAAGGACGAAGCGCCTCCTCCAAACATCTCGCCCGAGACTCCTCATCCGGAAAGAGATCCGGAGAAAAGCGCAGGAGATCATTGAACTTGATCCCCAACTCTCGTACCGACATACTCCCTTGTTAAAGGGAGAGTAACTCCTGCAGCTTCTCCGCCTTGATCATGGTAAAAATGAATTCCTCTCGGAATTCCTTCTCAAATTCAGCCCATGGAACCTCTGCCTCTGTCCTCTCTCTGAGGTAGAGCGTCCACCACTGTCACACCGCACCTCTCAGCTGAATGACTGCTAGGGGAACCCAGTACTCCCTCGGAGCACAGATCAAGGTGAAAGCGATCACTAGCTCCTCAAGCCACCCCTCCGTCTCCGTATCCGAAGTACTACCCTCGTACTTCTTGAGGGTCTGCTGCTGGAAGGAACGGAGAGTCTTCTGCCACTGGCTATCTTCCTTCTCTCGGTCAATCCTCAACTAATAGACCACCTAAATCTGCTGGGCCTCGGATGTCTGATCCACCTGGGGACGACGTCCAAGTTCCATAGCTTTACGGTAAACAAGGATCTCCTAAGCCCAAGTAGTAAGGGATAACTGAAGGTTTTATTTATCATTTTATTTCAATTTCTTTCCCAGAACACCCAAATCACGTAAAACACAATCATGATGATGCATGTACCTTACCTAGGGTCTCTAACCTGCAATCAATGTAGACTCACTTGGTCGTTCGGTAGGCTTAGAGTCCTTGCATCGGATCACGGGGGGCCATAGAATCCTTTGTCCTAGCAAGTATTCCCTGACCTATGTCACGCACCAATGTTAACTAACACTGTTGCTATACCATCCCACAAATCCTCACTGTGCCTAACTCCAGACTCCATCCTAGCTCTCAAACATCACCTCTGATACCATTCTGTTATGACCCCCTCCCACCAAATATGCCCCTCTTGAGCTGGCAATGGTGAAAGGGAGAGAATGACCCCTGAGTCCCACCTCCAGTAGGCCCCTGGTTGGTGACTAGCACCAAGGGTATGAGTTTTCAAAAATATGGTAGGCATTACCCTTTTTATTTTTATGGATCGGGAAATAGGACAAGTCAACCTCCAAAAAGGAAAAAGAACAAGTGTATAGAAATAAACCCAAACCATTCCCACATGCATGTTTAAACAATTTTATAACAAGGTACAAGCACAAGAAAGCTCAAAAGTACAATACCAAAAGAAAACAAGAGAACAACAACTGCAAAAACTCCAACTGTCTGACTAGTAGGGTCCCGCACGGCCCTGTTAGTCCTCCTGGAAACCTGAAAGTAAACGTAGGTTGAGCAAACATGTATACTCAGTAGGGAAACATAATGCACTCGTGCACAAGTGGGAAGACATCCTAATGTCCCATGAGAACAACAGAAGAAACCTAACAAGGAAAAATATCCACCCAATATCACCAGCCACCCTCACCAAAACACAATCACAACAGATAGTTGTAATATAAGAACAAGAGTATTGGGTACCCTCCACCATTTCCCAATAGTTAGCTGAACGTCCGGACACTGTGACACTCTCCCCGCCCGCACAGACCTGGGCCTCACATCCAAGTATCCCGACTGCACACACCTGGGCCTCACAACCACACATCCCGCCCGCACACACCTGGGACTCACCACCACGTATCCCTCCCGCACACACCTGGGCCTCACTACCACAACCACATCCCCACCCGAAGACACATGGGCCTCATCCTGAAGATTCTTGGGAATAGTAACAGAACTCTCGCCCGAAGACACCTGGGCCTGAAATCGAAACCTACCTGAAGAGTCTTAGGTGTAAGGTCGCCTCAAGCCATTATAGCCTATAAGCCTGCCCAAAGAGTCTTGGGCCTAATCACCCCAATCTAAGCCTACTCGAATAGTCATGGGTGTAAGGTCACCTTAAGTCATCACAGCCTAGGGGAGAAGGAGCGGGAGGAGCTAGTAACTATGGGAAAACACCCTCTCCCATGAAATGGGAGTGTTCGGCACTATGTGCTCAACATGGGTGTGGTTCGATAAAACACAAAAGATACAGATATATATATATATATAGAAACCACTTAGCCCAACCTATGGCTTTTACAAAGAGAAAATGAGCACGTGCCTCGACAATGCTAACACGAAGCATGCATTCAACAAACAACTGCAACCCCATTCAGGTTTTCACATTTCAAAAGAAATTAGCTTATTTAGTTCCTTAACTACTGGGCAACTATCCACAACCAACTACTTCAAACGTTTGTAAAATATATCCCTTCCATCTACAAATCATGTTAGGAAAACACAACAACATGGAAAGTCCCTTATTATTAACCAACGAACCCATTTATTATTATTTCCATTTTATTACCAAGCCCCATCATTCTTCCACATTTATTATTTATTAAACACAACCCATAGTCTACTCACATTTAAACCCATCCCTGCAACCCCGCTGCCAACCACCATTACCAAACCACACAACCAAGTCAACCGCAACCCCGCTGCTCACCCAATCCACAACAACCCACAAAACACTTCCAACACATGCCATGTTACCAAGCCAACAGTCACATGTTCATTATTCCATTTTGGTTCAACCGGGGTGATCACACAAGGGTTCCATATTTTCATTTAAACAGTCAACTTTACATGATTAACCAATTTCCACATTCCATGAAGTTTCCATTTACAAAAACGGTCTAGAAGATAGGGAAACATTTAATTGCGCAAGAAAAGGCCCCCAACGACCGTGATTTTCAGTAGGCATAAGCCTATTAATTTCACAACATAAAAATCACAGGATATAAAAGGTAAAGGAACGAAAATCACAAACTTCCCATCCCCATTATATAACCATTTATTATCTTTATTTAAAGGTTCAACCATTTCTCATGAAAACAAAAAGGATACCCACCCCACATGATGCACAAATTAGAGAGACGAAGGTAAAATCCCTACCTCAACAGGTTGTGGTCACAACGCTCCTCCGGATCAACTTTAGAAGACGTCCGTCTGTGTCTTGGAAAACCTTCCTTGGGTGGAAAACAGATAGGATAAGCCGAAGGAAATACAACGGATCCAAGATCGGAAGTTCTGCCTCGTCGTTATGATCCTGTGGCCGCTGACAGATCGTAAATCGGAGCTCTTTTATGAAAGTTATGGACGAAAGAGCCTTCGAGTCTCATTAGAGAGCTCCGCTCAGAAGAGAGGGGAGGAGAGGTGTTAGTTGAAAGGAGGAGGGGACTCCTCCTTTTATAGGCATGAAAAGCAAAATTTCACGGCGTGTATTTATGGTACACGGCATGTACTTGGCCGTTTTCGCACGGTCTCCTTGCGGCCTCCAACGTGGCTCCGCGGCCGTTGGCTGGTCAACATACGGTTTGAAGGTAACGCATACGCGGGGAAGGACTATACGGCGTGTAGATTGGACACACGGCGTGGACCCATTTATTGCACACGACAAGGACACGTCTCCAACACAGCACACAACCGATGACTGGTCAACACACGGTAACGCGTACGCGGGGAAGGACTACACGGCGTGTAGATTGGACACACGGTGTGTACCTATTTTCTTCATGCGTCAAAGACACTGCCATCCACACAGGGTATACCTGACAAGAGTGTACACGGCGTGTACTCAAACTACACGACGTGTAGTTTCAAAATTCTGGAAAGTGTGGGAAAAGTCCATTTTACCCTCCAAAACACTTCGTGGCCTTCTTTTTGACAAAGGAATGGGCCAGAGAGGTCCGAGCCATTACAATATTGGAATTAAAATTTGTTATGTTAGCATATTTTTAAAATGATATATTCATCAAATAAATAAATAATGATAAGAATTAAACAAATTTACCTAAATTTTAATATTTATTGAATCATTTATTTTAGTAAATTATTATCTAAATAATAACTACATTTATGTTTCATAAGAAATTTATGTATATAAATTATATCTATAATAAATGATGACTAATTGAGATATAAATAACTCATTTAATTTTAAAAAATTTATGTATAATTTAAAATATATTGTTTTTTTTCATATCTCAATGTTTTATGAATGTTAAAGGCGAGGAAATTTCCCTTTTTGTCTTTCTTCTTTACTTAACTATGAAATATAGACCATTCTTGAATAGAATCCAACTAAATCATAAAACTCAAACCATTAATTAATATAGTATATATATGGGACATCTATGGAAATTGGGAATGTGTATAGGTCATTTTTTCCAATATAATTAAGGTTTTGTACCTATTGAATCATAATATTACCTTAATAATTGTGATTATTTTTAATCACATTTACAAATATTTTTGGTCAATATAAAATTAAACATATTAGAATAAAATTATCATACCAATTAAAACTATATATGTTCATATTTACAAATTAAAATCACATAAGTGGCTAGATTAAGTTTGACGCAATTCTACAGACATGATAATGAAGTGGGGGTTTAATGTAAAAACGTTCAAAAGTAAAATAAGTTTTTATAATCAATTACAATATATGAAAAAATATAATAACCTACATTTGATTTATAATTGTATACTATATCTATATTTACATTAAAACGCAAATTAAAATATAAATTAATATTAATTATTATTTAATTTAAAAGTGAGTTTATAAATAAAATACAATATTATCACTATTCATATAATAATGAAATTTTTTATAAAAATACAAAAAAATTCACCAGAAGATAATTAATAAATTCTGCATTCATAAATTAAATTTAATTTGACAATAAAATCTTTTAATTGTCTCAAAAATTAATTTAAACATATGTACTCAATTAAAATGTGGTAAAACTCGGAAATTCATGTAACACATATGAATATAGTATTTTTTGTACCACAATACAATCTAAGTGATCCATGAAATAAGCTATCAATTTCGTATTTAATATAATAAAAAAACATATTTCATTTATATCTCTGTATATAAGACTATATATTTTCTTGTATGAAATATAAAATATTATATTAATTCAAAAAAATATCAAAAAATATCATAGTGTTACACATGAAATATAATTTAATAATAAAATCATATTGACTGATGTTTTTGAAATAAACCATTGAAATTAACTCAAGTGGAATATTTTCATTCTGAAAAAAGTTCAAAAATTCATATTCAGAGTTATAAATGGTATGGTAAAACTAAAATATATTAATATGTTTAAAATAACGAATTTATTTTTAAAAATTTAACTAAATATATTTATCATGTATCTATACCATTTGAATCACTCTAAAATTATTTTATCACCCTTTACTTGATATAAAATATTTGTAGAAAATATATATATATTTTGATATGTAACATTATTTGGATAACATAAATTCATCTCACAAATAACCAACTTCAAAAATATGCATTACTAGATGTTGGAATCAAGATTTTATCATAAGGATGAACAGAGAAAAATTATCTTCCTATAGATATAAAATATTAAAATACTAAATTAATAGTAAATATATTGGTTTCATCAATGAAAAATTATAATAATTAGAGCCTTTACAAATATGATACTGTTATATGTAGAAATTTTTCCATTAAATAAGAATAATTTCTAACCACAATTTATAATGCATCAAATACACTAACCGGATGTTTTTTATGCATACATTAATATGGCGGAACATGTAGAATTTTTTATTGATCCAATAATGTCAAAACATTTTTTGGAAGGACATATTGTACATGTTGTAGAATTAATTAGTATAGCGTCTTTGATGAAGTTCCCAGTGGATTGGGAATGTAAACATAGAGGGGTGGTGGTGAATGATCGTAAAATAGTTTCTTACCCATTTTCATTTCTTTTTTATATACCCCATTTAATTTTAACCTTTTCACTTATTAATTTGAATTCATATTCCTTGTTTAGAAACACAAATATACCACATAAATGATATAAAGTAAATGAATCACAAAACACAATATTTTGAAAAGGACCTCTCCTGATGTGGGTGACTATATCCTTGTTGGGTTTAGGAAAATCTAAGACAATGATAATCCAATAAGAATGAATCACCAATTACCAGTGGTTCGTACAAGAATCATCATGAATACATTGTCGGTAGGTATGATCCTTTTCAATAATTATACTATCCTTCCACCAATTATCATCATACTATAATCCCACCAGTGATTCAAATATAAAACAATAAACACAATTACTAAGATCACAAGAGCATGAAGTTGTTACTAAAAAAGAAAACAGATCACCCATTCAAGCAACTGAGAATAAATAGATTATGAACATTCTTAATTGAACATAATCACTATAAATACCACTGAATATAATCCAAAAAACTATTTTCATGTCTGATATATATATTATCCCAAACTATAGAAGATAAATCTTCCAATTCAAATCACTCTAATAAAATAATGAACAGCTGATCATTCCTCAAAAATCTATAATTTGTATTTAATTTTGCACTGAAAAATATCACATGAGATCAACTCAAATATTAAAAAAATCAATATCATTTTTTCCTAATTCATGTAGTTCATGTTTTCATCATTCAAATATTTAATTCATGAAATTATATACAATATTTATGTATCTTATTTTTGAAATAGTTAACAAACAACACTATGTATACTTTTGATCATCTTTATAAAAGTACACAATGCTAACCAATTTTCATTCTACATATTGGGTCATGTGTATATAAATAATATATTGTGGAAGAACTAATACATCCTCACTATATTTTTACTACAAGTATAAATTTCACATTGGCTCTTATACTTATTCATGTATGATTATGTATACATGCATTATATTTTTTTCTTCCTAGTATGTGCTACAGATTTGTGCAACAGATTTTATTTCATTATTTGTTCACGTACGTCATCTATGTAAACACAACCGCATGCATACAATGTTGTGTGTATGATAAAAAATTTCAACTACTCTATGATCAATATCATTCCAATATGCAATAAATAATGAATTTACATATCACTATCTTCATTCATGTAAAAAAGTATTCCTAGAATAATTATATAGATAAATATATTTCAAAAGAATGCACGGATTCATTGTTGTTTCATAGAAAATTATTTAATACAATATACTACAAATTTTTTAATCCCTTCATTTTAGTAGGAGACGATACAAGATCTCTGTGTTTCACACAAAAAAGGATATATGAATTCAATTATCTTATTCTTCCTCAATGGTTTTTTGGATTCATATTTTTTGAGAAATAGGAATTTGTGATAATCACAACTTGTTTACTCATAGGATTATTTGTGTAAGCATAAGCTTCAAAGATCATTATCCTCACTAAACACTCATTTTTTATCTCTGATTTCCCCTTAAGATCTTATAGATACTCTGGGATGATAGGTAAAATGAATTCAATAACTGAACTGATCTTCAGGTTCTAATATTAAATGTTCACTCTCTCAATACCATCAATAATCATGGGGAACAATTTGTTTTTGAAAAATTACTTTTTTCCTTCAAGTTTCATACCGTGAAACATCACCATCACTGAAAATATATTTTATTTTATTTTTTTCCCCATTTATTATATTAATTTCAAAAATGATAACAAATATACATGATATTTGATCATGTTGGCATTATTATAATGATAAAACAATGATTGGGGGAATTGGATCAAGCTTTAGATGACGTCTCCATGGACATCCTTGGGTCTATAACCAATAAGACATTCGATATATGGAACCGTCATCACCTACATGCACATGATCTCATTCTCCATCTTTGAAACACCATCATTGTTTTCATCATCGCCTCTGATTTATTCATCTTTGCCACCTCTTCTCATGTGTTACCACAAATGCAGAATCCCATTCCCGGTTCTCTTTTGGTGGCTACATCTTTTTCTTCCCTCATTTAAAAACATGCTACTGCATCCTATTATATAGACACCGAGACCATATATCTAATTAATGCTATCAACATTCATTATTCCATCAATTAATATTGGGAATATCTATAGATTTATATTGGGATAAAATCCTCCATTAATGTTGAGAGACTCCCTCTATTAATACATTCCTCTTTCCTCATATTTTAAATTTTAAATTAAAAATCCCAAAAATCTGCACATTGATTTAAAATTTAAAAAATCCAGATTCATCTCCACTATTCAGGTCAATTTGATCGCTGACTCCACCATGGCATGAATGTCACCCAATGAGTGAAAGACACCACATGACACCTATGAACAAGTAGAATTTCGATATTCCCGCAACATTGTGGACATCGCCGTCATTTTCCGATAACATCAAAATCCTTGATAAGTTGCTCCACTAGATGATTTCCACTAGATTCTTCAATAGAGTACTTCATCCTCCCACTGATACCACTGTTGGGGCTCGGAGCCTAGTGCCGCAGTAGATGTCATTGCAGAAAACACAGAAGAGAAGAGAAGATTCACCCGAAGGCCCATTATCACCCAAATTCATTTTATCACCCGAAGGAATTTTACATATCACCCGAAGGATTTTTAATAACACACCTGAAGGCCATTTACAATGAAACACCAACACCCATGAAGATGAGAAGATTCAACTGAAGGACTTTTATCACCTGAAGGCATTTGATCACCTGAAGGAATTTTACACAACATAGAAATCATTTTTAACAACACACCTGAAGGCCTTTTACAATGCAACACTGACACCCATGAATGTACCATTTTTTTGTACCACTGATCATCACAACTGGGACATGCTGCATGATCTTGACAACCATAAGGACTTTTGATACATGGAACTATCATCATCTATGCGCACAATCTTTCATTCGATGTCGTTGATATTCCATCATAATTTTCGTCATCACCTATGCCTTATTCGTCTCCATCACCTCTTCACATGAGTTACTGCAAACACAGAAACACCATCCTGATTCTCTCTTGGCAGCTACATATTTTCCATCCTCATTCCAAAACATGCTTCCACATCCTCTTACAAAGTCACACAACCCATATATCTAATTAACATGGTCAACATTCATTATTCCATTAATTAATATTGGGAACAACACTTCATTAATGATGGGAGAAAATCCTCCCTTAATGTGATGAATATTTCTATATTAATAATTTTTTCTATCCTCATAATTTAAATTTTAAATCAAAAAATACTAAAAATATCCACCTTGATTTAAAATTCAAATACTCCACATTCATCTACACCATTTGGCTTAATTAGATCATCAACTCCACCAGGATATGAATGTCACCCAATAAATGAAACTCGCCACATGAAACCTACAGCCAAGAAGACTTTCAATATTCCTACAACAACGCTGATACTGCCATCATTTTCAGATAACATCCATGACCTTAATAAAGTGCTCCACCAGATTTTTTCTACCATGTTCTGCAATTGATAACTTCAACCTCCCTCTAAAACAACTATTGGGGCTCGGAGCCTGATGTCGCAGCAGAAGTCATTGTATAAACCACACAAGAGAATAAATGATTCACCTGAAGGCCCTATATCACCTAAAGGCATTTTCTCACTAGAAAAAATTTTACACATCACCCGAAGGATTTTTAACTACACACTTGAATGCCTTTTACAACGCAACACGGACACCCCTGAAGTTGATAATATTCTCCCAAAGTCCTTTTATCACCCAAAGGAATTTTATCAACCATATAAATTTAACACATCACCCAAAGAATTTCTAACAACACACCCAAAAGGCTTTTACAATGCAACACCGACACCCTTGAACGTACCATTTTTGTTGTACCGCCAATCATCACAATTGGGACATGCCCCTTGATCTCCAAAACCAAGAAAAATTTTGATACATGGAACCATCATTATCTATGCGCACACACTTTCATTTAAAATCGTTGACGCGCCATTATCATTAGATCTATCTCCTTTTAAATATTCGTCTTCATTACCTCTTCACATGAGTTAATTCAAACGCAGAAACCCATTCCCAGTTCTCTCTTGGTAGCTACATCTTTTCCATCATTCATTACAAAAAATTCAACTACATCCTCTTATATAGACACACATCCAATATATTTAATTAACATAGTCAATATAAATTATTCTATCAATTAATATTGGGAATAAATCTTCATTACTATTGGTAAAAAATCCCCCATTAATGTTGAGAAAATAACTCCATTTATAATTTCATCTCTCCTAATAATTTAAATTTTAATTCCAAAATTCCCACAAAGAAATGATTTAGGAATGAAAACCATGGAAATACCTACCAAAACCTCATGTGATTGGAATTAAACTTCAACGGGAGGAAGAATGATGCCCTGCTCACTAATCACACACCCTAAATCCAAAGGAAACCTAATATACACATTAACCTTAACATTTAGTGTTCGGGAAAAAAGAAACCCCATATTAAAACCCTAGAAGGAGAGTGAGGGTAATATAATAGTGAAAAAGAACTAACCAAGAGGAACCTCTTAAGAGAGGAGCGGCTGCCTGGAAAAGTGTAAGAGGGGAGGATGCATTTTGTAGAGTGTAAGGTGAAGAGTTTTTTCTGAGGGAAAATCAAGGGGATATGGGGTAAGGGGAAAGTTGGGGTGTATGGGAGATAAAAAGAGTAATTAATTCACAGGGATAATGGTGGTTCATGCTAGGTAAAGTAAAAAAATGCATGGTTGGAGAGAGGTATGAGTGGATAGAGGGATAAAAAAAATAAGTGAGGAGAGAGGGGTGTACATGATAGACAATTGGGATATGGGCGAATGGAGGGGTGATGCGTAAGGGAAAAGTGAATGTGGGGAGGTGTGATAGGAGAGAGGGAATAAAAAAAATATAAATGAATTAATGGTATAATGATGGGTGTTTCATGAGGGATAAATTAAAGTGGAGATTTGTGATTGGACAGAGGGAGGTGTGCGTGATGCTGATAATGGGGGTGTGCGTGATGGGTAAAAAGGAAAAAGAGGGAGATGAACACCCTAAAAAAAATAAGTACAATAATAAATAAATAATAAAAAATGGTGTTGATAATAATAAGAATAATAACAATTGAAATAATAAAAATAATAACAAATTTTAAATGAAATAATTTATAATAATATTAAAAATTATATAATCATTACAACACCTTTAATTTCCTAAAACATAATAATATTAGTATTGAAAATAAAATAGTAATAATGATAAATCATAATTTTATTCATTTTATTTTAAATAATAAAATAATAATAATAACCGAGTACTAATTATATTTATATTTATTTTAATGATAATAATATCATTAACAATTTTAATTAAAAAAATATTTTTATCTATGAAATAATGTTATTATTATTATGTCTCAAACATTTATTTTATTTTATTCTCATTATTTTTGATTATTTAATGTAATGGGTAATTGAAAAGACATTTGGGATGATCACATGGTTACTAGAAACTCTGTGGTGGTCGTGCACCAGTCCGAGACCCACCAAAACTTCAAATATCAAAAAACTTAAACATGCACTCAACCCTCACTATGAAGAAGCGAACTGAAGCCAATAAATAATAAAATAAAATAATTTTAAGGATCAGGGTGGGGAAATACCTCTATAATTATCATTCATATAATCATTATTCAAATACTCACTATCAAAATTTCTAAATTTCTTATAACACCAACAATATCAAACAATTATTTTACCATTATTTTATTCGGCAACATAGCTAGATTTAAAATCTTGTTGATTTTGGATAGTAATATTGTTCATATGAGATATTTTTGTGGTATCAGAATTCACATTCATATGCACATATACATTGGATGATATGATGAATTTATCATCAGTCTTCTTGAAACATGATTGACCCGAATTATTTTTGGAACCTGTACTTCTAGGTGGTATAGTATTAATAAAAGAACATTAGAACATGAGTTACCAGTTATAATGAAATTTTAATAGAATTATTTTTAGGTAATATCAAACTATTCTTCCACTTTAGCGAGTCTTTTCAGAAGTACAACTATTTTTAGAATTACAGTTGCTGGTTAATCTAATTTAAAAATTTTGTGACGATTAACCTTGAATTTTTTTAAAAAAATCTGAACAGTAACTCCAACTAAGAAAATTTTAGATTTATAGAGTTATTCTGGTCATTAGGTAATTTCACATTATCTTTACATTATTTTTTGGAGTCTTAAATTGAGTTACCTTCAAATTTCTCATATTCGATTGAATTTCAAGACACATCATTTTTAGAATATTTTTCTCAAATTTAAAAGTGTTTATTTTTTCTTCCCATTCAATCTTCATTTTATAAACATGATCATCATGAATTTTATTTTCCTCCAGTAAAGAATTATTGAACACTTTAATTATTATTTTTACATATCCTCTTATTGGGATTATTTAACATTTATATTGACCTTTATTAAAATTTTCCAATTCCTGTATTACATATGTATAATCTTATTTAGTCACATCATCTCACTAAGAGTCTATTTTTATTCTTCTCTAACTAATTTGATTCTTCTATTACAACCGAGGGTCATTAATACTCATGGTATCTTAATTATATTCTCTAATTGAGTGAATCATCTCTGTAAAGAACATCTTTAATACTTCTTTATCAAAATAATTTCATTGTAATTGTTCTTCTACATAGGAGGAATGCTCATTGTAATGTGATTTACATTCTTATTTGGAATGAACAATTTATGACATATGTTTACACCTTTGGAAATTCTAATCCAAGGCTTTCTCGGTATAATCATATTCCTTTTCCATTTTATGAATTTTTACCATATATTCCAATGATAAAAGAAAATATGTAAGTGTTAACACCAGTAGGAACATTATTCAGTTATTTTATGATTTCAAAATAAAAAACACAACATGATTCAATAAATTGATCTTTATCACTGCTTGAATATTACTCATCAAAAGGATCATCGTCAACTAATTTAATAGATACTACTGATAGAATACCCCTCTGACTACATCAACATTATGATGTATCACCATTCTTCATTAAAATATATTTTTGGATTTCTTTCCTCTATCCTCTATCAGTTCATAATGGTTTTTTAATAAGCCTCCTTTTATGAAATAACAGAGATAGAAACTGAATTGTTAATCTCATTAAACTTTTTAAATTACTCAAATTCAAATCTTCACATCATAAATGTATTTCAAAAACAATAGGTACAATAATATATATCAAATCACTGGTGTAACCAATGATCTAATAAAAACTGAAGATCATAGTGCATCATGTAGGTATAGTGAGAGGGGGGTAATTTAGTGTATAATAGTTCTCACTAGTCTTCTTTTTCTTTTATTTTACCACTCTAAATTTTAACCTATGCACTATCTATAGTTGTAAGAACTCGGGTTTTGATACTATGAGACTTTGAAATTTTTTTGATGTTATTCCAGAGCATGGTGTTCAGACAACGTGTGATTCCGAGCCCCGGTGTTTCCTGAATTAAATTTTAAGTGCGTTCGCACTAGACACACCTAATAAACAGAAATATTCACAAAAGGGTGCTCGGATTGGAAAACTGGGGACATCATTGAGTCTGCAGTGTGTCATTTACCCTAGGAGGGGTGTAACATTCGCGGACGCGACCCTTCTATGGAAAATGACACCAGCGGAATATTCGTAATTTTGTGGACTCATGCATAAACATTATAACATCTGAACGGAGGCTCAGATTAAAATTATGAGACCACTATTGTGCTCAGAACAAGTATTTAACCCTAGGAGAGGCTTAGCCTTGACCCTATCGAGAGTTCGGGTACGGGCCTACTAGTGGGTGTTTAATTATTAATTAATTTTTTTTAATTAATTTTCCCTACTTAAACAAATCCACCCCCTACTTCTTCCCCCTTATAATCTACCTAGTGGAAGCTCTCCCAAAAAAGGATCCAACTTCATCAAGCTCCTCTCCCCACCTCTCAAAGGTGGTTACGGCTTCAGTGGATTGTTTGTGAAGCGACGGGCTACGCCTTGCGAGGTAGGATTGTTGCGCATTCATTTTAAATTTCTGAAACTTCTTCAAACTCAAATTATAGAATCAAAATGCTCTTTAATTGTGAAGTGAGGTCAACAAATGTGTAGGGGTTGATCTGAGATTCCCAAAACTCTTTTTGGATTGAAAATCCGAGTCCCGGGGCATCCGAGGTGGCCCTGAGTAGTTTTTCGTCCATAACACTGATTTTTTTGCGGTTCTAAGGCGGTCCGGCGGGTGAAGACTGCGGCGTGGGCTCCCCAGGCAGCGGAGCAGCTCCCAGGGGGTGGTGTGGCTCCTCGGAGGTCAGCATGAGGGAGCTGGATGGCGACCCGGTTCCTCAGAAGTCTAGGTGGCATGGGGCGGTGTGCGATGGTCGGCTTCGCCTGTCAGCGTGTGGCGTGAGACCGGGGTTGTCGCAACCTCGGGAGCAAACTGAGACCCTCGAAATGCGGGACCCATGGAGGAAAGCCGGACAGGCTCATGCCGGACTGTTTGAAGCAGAATGACCCATGTGGTTAACTGCGGGCTATGGTGGACCGGGCGGCAGAGCCATGGACCACCGGTCTAAAGGGGTGGACCGGCCGAACCGGTCTCGCCCACCCCGTCTCCGTCTGTTGGCGTTAAAACGCCTCTAACATGCAAACCAAGTGTCAAATTTTCTTTCCATCTGCGGCGACGCAATCCTATTATTGAGAAGACATTTTTAGATTGTTTTGGGTATTTTTAATTTCAGATACGGGAGCTCGGGTGCGTGAAACGCTCGTTAAGTGTTACTTAGTGCCTCAGCAGGATTCTTCTTTCAGATGGCGCAAGCACATCCAGAGTCCGTTTTAGGCGCCGTCAGCGGTGTTGTGACCATTTCTTCAAGAAGAAGTATTCTATGGTGGTTTCATACATTGAAGCTAAAGTTGATGCATGGGCCCCATTGGCCGTCTTTTAATATTTGATCGGCGTATTGCGACTTTTTCATCAGACGTCCGTTCGGGGTGAATGAATAATTGATTTGGCATGATTTCCCGAGAGCATCATGATGGCGCAGTTTGCTCGAAATTTTTTGAGATCGAGGTGTGAGCATCATGAGACGTCGTATGGTCATAAGGTGGTGTTGAATAACTTCTTCATTGGGAGTCCGCTTTAATTGAGTAAATAGTCTATCTCGAGTGTTTTTCCGTGAGGATTGCAACGGTGTAATCTGTTTGGGCATGTGGAGCCTCATTAAAGATCTCATTAAATGTGGAAACATGAAAGGGATTTGTTCGAAGGTTCATTTTAAACACTCCGAACCAACGCATGGTAGCAATGTTAGTGACACATAGTGATGACACGTGCAGTGTAGAGTTATCAGACCAGTTCCGGGTATACCCTCCAGCGGGGCTGGGTAGTGGGTTACCCACCAGTGTATAAGGTTTTAACCTCTACTGGGTCTAGGGAGTGGGTTACCTGTTGACCTTAGGGTTTACCCTCTAGTAGGACTGGGTAGTGGGTTACCCATTATCCTTAGGGTTTACCCTCTAGTAGGACTGGGCAGTGGGTTACCCGATGACCTTTTAGGGTTTACCCTTCAGCTGGGCTTGAAAGTGGGCTACCCGATGACTTCTTTCAGACTCATCCCTTTCTATGAGGCTAGTCAGTGACTTTTTTCCCTGATCACCAGAGCAGGACCCTTGGTTGTACGGTTTAGCGATGAGATAACATTGACGTCTGGGAATGTTGGGCATCAACGATCGATATCCATTGAACTGTTGGAGATTTTTCCTGGGCTAAGCATGCAGATAGATATTCCCTTACACGCTCGTTTGGGTTTCTTGTTGAGCATATATATATACACCCAAATTTTGTTCCCAATCCTTGGGTTCAGTTACTCTCCTTATTGGAGGGGCGAAGATGTGTGGGGTATGCCACGTGCTTTTCATGTCTAACACTTCTTGGTTTGGACGAGTCTACATCCATTGTTTTGTTGGGTTTAGCTGCACTCTCTCTATTGTAATCATACACACTTCTTTGTTTTGTTTACTACTCACTGTTTTAGTGCCTCCTTTTTTGCTCCCTCAAGCTTTCGTGGAATCCTACTGAGTATCTTTATACTCACCCATGCTTGGGCTTTGCCTGCACTTTGTGTGCCCTTTCAAACAACGAACAGGTTGATAGAGACTATGGATAAGCGTAGAGGACACAGGATCTTGGACTGCGTTCAGTGGTCGTACTAGGACTATTAGGTGTGAGACTCTCCTGCTATTTAGTTTCGTTTACCTGTTGTCGGGTTGTGGAACCTTTCTGGTTGGGGTCGTGTTTTTCACATTACTTGTTGTATTTAGAAGTTGATGCATGACTATGGTTGGGTTATAGTTGTTTGTACTTTGGTTTCATTTTTTACTCTGCACTTCTTCATTGAGTGAGATGTGTGTATGTGTACAGGTACTTAGGAAAACGCCTCCCTGATATTGTTATGCCTTTGGTGCTCGTTTCCAGCCCCTAGCTTATAGAGGTGGCCTTGGGGTAATTGCGGATCGAGACCGTTAGGGTCAGGTCGTGACAAAGTGGTATCATAGGATGGTTCATTCCTAGGGGTGTTGTTCAGACATCCCTAAAAATGAATTGGTTGGGATTCAGGGAAATAGTGTCATGTGTCTCGAGAGCGGCTCTCAGGCTAAGGAGTTCAGTGATGGTACAGGCGGCCGATGTATCCATTCACTGGGACACTGATAACCCGCTTGTCGACTCGACACACTGAGACACTTGTTGCAGGTAACATTGGAACATGCATCCGGTATGATTGAGTCTTTGACTGTCCTTGTTGAGTCATCTCCCCTTTGTGATTACTGTAATATATATATATATGCTCATCTGATCATGGTAATACTTGATTATTTTCAAGATGCGTCCACGACAGCATCCGGCTAGGTTACCCCCTCCAATTCGTGACAACGACTTGTCGAGTGATGAAGCATGAGTTCAGAGACCCTCACATGATTCCTTTCCACCCAGTGGTTCAGATGTATCCCTCCATCTAAAGAGTGGAGGTTAGTACTAGCAGCACAGGCTGAGGTTTAGCACAGGATGAGTGCGCTCCGAGACTTCCAGCGTCACCAGCTGCAGATGTTCCACGGGGACCCGGATCCCCAGGCAGTGCAAGACTAGCTAAAGTACGTGGATCGAATTTTCATGTTTGTATGGACACTAGCTGACCAGATGGTATCCCTAGTTTCCATCCTTTTCCTCAGGATGGTCGTGCGTTGGTGGGGGTTGGTTACGCAGACCCATGACGAGTCATCTCTCACGTGGGATAGCTTCCAGCAGCTCTTCTGGGAGGAGTACTCCCCATCTTTTTTATTCTCCGTTCGGATTCAAGAGCTTCTAGACTATAGCAGGGGGTATGACTATGGCACAGTACTCAGCCCGGTTTACCGATCTAACAAGCTACTCTCAAGATATGATCTGCGATAGTTACTTCTCGGTGCGGATGTTTGACTAGGGTCTTCATAGGGAGATCTGTGATAGTGTAATACCCCTATTCATCCCTACTTATGTCGGGGTGCTACAGTGGGAGCTCGTAACAGAGATATTCTTGAGGAGGGACGCCAGCTGGCAGTGCCTAGGTGTGGCCGCTTCAGAGTAGATCCTTCAGTAACAATTAGGCGGCAGAGAGCATAGCCTCAGTCGAGGAGACCCTTTCATGACCAGACTCAGGGGAAAGCTCATACACCATAGTGGAACCGTATAGTATCACGGTAGTCAGGAGAGATTCGGTTCTATGCTTGTGACAGACAGTGTCACCTATCACGGGACTGCCCGACCAAGCGTACCGAGCAACCGTGGCGGGTAGTGGGCACCCCGCAGCAGCAGAGGCAGTGTCGTGACTAGGGATCTCCCATGCCAGAACAGGGTGGTCCTTAGGGAGATGGCACAGGCAGAGCAGTCGGACCTAGAGATAAGGGATGGTATTTCGATGTCCTTCTACCGGCACCACTGGGCAGCCGAAGCCAGGCTCAGGGAGTTAGCGGTAGGGGCCTCAGGCAGCTTCAGGCTATGGGTGTTTGTGACCCCCCAACACATGATATGGTCTATGGTACGCTATGTGTTTACTCTACTCTTCGGTACTAGTAGACACAAGCTCCAAAAACTCTTTTATATCGCTGATTTTGGTACGGTAGTTGGAGCTCCCAGTAGAGGCACTGACACCTAATCTTAGCCTTGGGGATCCTCTGGGATGTGGCTCGTTAGTGAACATTGTTTGCAGACAGTGATAACTATGGTTTGGAGGAGAGAGTTTCACGTGGGACCTACTGGTCATCATAGTGGAACCTTACGATTTCATCCAAGGCATGGATTGGATTTCTATGGTTCACTCCCATATTGACTATCGGTATAGACTAGTCAGATGTCTACATTCTTATTGGACGAGGTTCACCATCATCGGTGAACAAGACCTCGTGGTAGAGCAGACAGGTACTCTGAGCAGGATACCAGAGCCTTTTTCTCACCAGTTGGGAAGCATGGATCTCATAGCATCAAAAGCTACAGGCACCCGGATCCCTACTGTTTTAGAGGACTATATGAACTTTTTTCCTGAGGATGTACCGGGACTACCTCTTAGGTGAAAGATGGAGTTCTGCATTGACTTTCAGTCGAGGACTTCCACGATATCATGTGCATCTTATCAGATGGAACCCGCAAATCTTAAAGAGATACGACTTTAGTTGAATGACCTTCATGATAAGGGATTCGTCAGGCCCAGTGTGTCCCCCTGGGCAGCTCTGGTTTTGTTTGTGAAGAAGACAGATGGGAGCTTATAGCTTTGTTTGGATTATCATCGCCTGAATCAGGCCACGATAAAGAACATGTACCTTTTGCTGAGGATTGATGACTTCTTCGATCAGTTGATAGGTGCGAAGTTCTTCACTAAGATTGATCTTCGATCTGGCTACCACCAGTTGTGGGTTTGTGAGGCTGATATCCCAAAGTTGGATTTTTTTATTGTCGTTATGGGCATTACGAGTTTTTGGTGATACCCTTTAGTGTGATGAATTCCCGTCCCATCTTCATTGCTTTGATGAACATATTTTCCAACCGTACATGGACCAGTTTGAGTTCATATTTATTGATGACATACTCATCTACTATGTGACAGAGGAGGAGCATGCAGAGAATTTTAAGATGGTCCTAGACTTACTTCAGGAGCACCAGCTATATGGGAATATCTCAAAGTGTAAATTCTAGATTCATGAGGTTCACTTTCTGGGGCATGTCATTTCAGAATAAGGTTTAGTCGTATATCCCACAAAGATAGAGGTGGTGCTTGTTGGGATCCATCCAAGAATGCATCCAAGGTGCGGAACTTCCTTGGCTTTCCAGGGTACTACAAGAGGTTCATAGATGACTTCTCCAGGATTATTGCCCCTATGACCGCATTGACGCAGAAGGGATTACTATTCGCCTGGACTAATCAGTTCCAGAAGGCCTTCGAGGAGTTGAGGTAGAGGCTGACTAGTGCTCCAATGTTGAGGCTTCCAGAGAAGGGTGTTGATTTTGTGGTATACTGAAACACTTCAGGAGTTGTGCTCGGGTGAGTGTTGATGCAGCAGCAGGCAGTGATTGCATATGGGTCAAGGCAGTTGAGGCCCCTTAAGCAGAATTATGCGACTCATGATTTGGAGCTGGCAGTGGTGGTCTTCGCCTTGAGGTTGTTGAGACACTACCTTCTGGGTTATCATTTTGTGGTCTACTTAGACCACTAGATTCTCTAGTACATCTTCACACAAAGGGATCTGAATATGAGCCAAAGGGGCTGGATGGAGATTCTACAGGACTATGATTTCGAGATAGTCTACACTCTAGAGAAGGGAAATGTAGTAGCAGATGCCCTTAGCAGGAAGTCTCATGCTCATCTAGTGCGGGAAGATTCAGAGCAGTTGGCTTCCCTACATCGGACCTTGGTGGAGCAGGAGGGTATGGCTTTTTTGTAGTAGATGATGCTAACTTCTTCACTTTTCGAGCATGTGAGAGAGTCCCTCCTAGGGGATATCAATAGTGAGGTACTGCGTGATCAAATATCCACGTGCGAAGGACCTGATTGGTATTCTGAAGGAGCGAATCACGAGATACTATTCCATTGGAAAGCTGTAGTACCAGTGGAGATGCGGGAATTCCACACATCTCCCTTGACTATACATCCAAGTGTGTGGAAGATGTAAAGAGACCCCCAATGGTAGTTTTCATGGTCTGGCATAAATCTAAGCGTAGCTGAGTTCGTTTTGCAGTGTCTTGCCTATAAGCAGGTGAAGTCAGAGCATTTGGTTCTGGCAGGGTTGTTGCAACCCATTGATATCCTGGAGTGGAAGTGGGATGGTGTATCTATGGACATAATCATGGGGATTCTGTGCACATCTAAGGGCCATGATTCCATTTGGGTGATAGTGGACCAACTCTCGAAGTTGGCTCACGTCCTTTACATTAGGGAGCAGGGCTCTTTGGAAAGTCTAGGGAAGTTGTACATTCGGAAGATCATCTTCCTCAATGGAGTACCCTCGACGATCATCTTTGATAGTGATGCACGGTTTATGTCGTGATTTTGGCGAGGACTGTAGGAGGAATTCAGACTCAGCTTTTGATGAGTACGTCTTTTCACCCCCAGACGGACAGGCATAAGGAGTGCACAATCCTGGTGTTGGAGGATATGCTCAGGACGTGCAAGTTAGACTTTGTCCTAATCTTGGAGGATGACCTACCCTTGGTGGAGTTCGCATAGAAAAACAGTTACCACTCTTCTATCGTCATGGAACCTTTTGAGGCCCTGTATCTGAGACACTTTATAAAAGGCCCCGGCCTTAAACCTTACTTAATATTGAATTAAATGAATAATTCACGTTGAGGATCTTTTCAGGTTTAGAGTTTTAGAGAATTAGAACATAACTATTACATCTCAAAAGATTACAAAGTAGTCACTTCTACTAAGTTTCCATAATAAAAAAAAACTCTTAAAAGAAACATGTCTAGTTCCATGTACTATATAGCAAGACATTCCCTTGATCCCATCATTGACCTTATTCCACATTAAGTCCTGTGAAAAACATTTCAAAAAAAACTTGGGGTGAGCATAAAAAGCTCAGTAAGGGATACACAAAGAATGAAAACTGTTAGTTTTTCAAAATCAAGTAAACCATGTATACTCTATCAAAGTAATACCTTCACCTTCATGATGTAGTAAAAAAAACTCTTCACTGAACAAAGTATCATTTCTTACCTTTTTGTAACCAAAGGATTACCATAAAACCCATAAAAAGAACACATAACATATATAAAGGTAACTTGGGACATAAACATACTTAAGTGGAATAACCATACGGTCGACTTCCACACATATCAATTAATGGAATAGCCATACAGCCAATTTCCATACATACTTAATGGAATAGCCATACGGCCGACTTCCATACCCAATGCATTGGAGGTTATAACGTAACCACCCGTCCTGGTATTCACGGCACGACCCGTCATATGGTTTATAACGTAACCACCCGTTAAAATGTCCAAGTACCAGTATAAAATCATAAAACATAAAACCAATATAAAGGAATGATAACATTTCCACATCACAATATATCATAATATAATCCTTTATCAAAACCATTTTCAATACCAAAATACATAAAAGAGTATATGGTATTTATTTTATTTTAAAAACATTACGGCTTGTTGAGGAAGCCAAAGACCAAATAATACTCGCGGCTGCGGAAAAGGTCGTTGTCACCGCGTACGTTAAAAAAACATTCATTTTTGTCTTTTATTAAAACGCTTCGCAGAAAAAGATTCCATTTGTATAAAAGTAAAAGTCAAAGGGGTTTATACACCGTATAAAAGAAAGTTGTGTATAAAACGAAATATGCCTCAATGAAAGGAGATTGAGACGAAGTCCCTTACAAAGATCGTTTTTTTTAAATAAAATAGATCTATTATTTGTATTCTTTATAATTACACATAATTAAAGTACAAATACAAGATAGGACATAATAATATCATGACATAATTTTAAAGTAAGAGATTAACCCAAAGAATGGAAATTGGGTTAAGAAGTTCCCTTACCTCGGGTCCGACTTGACTCGATCGTTCTTTAACGTCCTAAATAATAAACTTGAGTTAATTTATACTTGATTAAGAACCTTGTTAAAGTTCATTACTCTTTTTATATCACTTATTTCCATGTTATAAACATTATGTAACCATTTAATTTAATAATGTTTGTTTTGTCAATATTTGGTTCTTAAGTCGAAAGTGGACTTCTTACAATTACATTTTGTTCGTGTGGTCAAAGGTTCTTTATATCCAGAATGAAATTCCTGATATGGATATCATATATATCATATATATCCAGCATATACATGTATTTATAATATTACATAATCATTTAGAGGTATGAAATGAATTGCACCGTTCATGGAGACGGTAAGCCGTACGTACGCATGAACGCTACTTTCATTTCTTTGTCATATTAATGGAATTAAAACTAAATGAGAGGTATGTATATTTTAATTCTAGAATTATATTCATCATTTAGATATATCACTAATTATATATATCCATTATATACATGTACTTTTAATAGTACATTAAATTTGGGGATAAGAAATGAAATGCACCGTTCATGGAGACGGTAAGTCGTACGTACGCATGAACGCTACTTTAATTTCTATCTCATACTTTAATGGAAAGAAATAGTAATTATATAGAGGTATATTATAATTCCAGTATAACGTCATATATAATAACTTTAAATCCATCCTTTACACGTCCCACATATGACATTAACGAATCACATCACTTTGAGGGGGCGGTAGTCCGCACTTCCTTAAATGAAGATATCGTGTTTACCCATAATGGAAACAATAAAGGTATGCCCAAAATGAAAAATACAGAATCTTAAAGAAAAAATAAACATATTATATATCATATATAAAAATAGTGACATCATAATGGCCACCTTTGAAGGTGTTAAATGAGTATTGAACAATCATCGTTTCGGGAGGCAGAATTTCGCCATCCACAGAAACCGTATGTTCTTTAACCATTTGATGTAGTTGTGTGAGATTGTAGCTCGAATAAATCTTATAACAACATCCTAGTATATTGAAGATACTGGTGTTGTTTCAAAAGAAGTAAATAAAAAGAGTTTAGAGGGTTGGAGAAGCAAAATAAAACAAATGAACAAGAGATAATGAATTATCTTTAAAAGTGTAACTACTTTTGATTTGAGCCTAAAGGCTTCCTTTGAAAGTATTCTGCCCAAAGGGAATACTCTAGGATGAGGAGAAAGATGTGGAGAGAGTAATTGGGCAGGGGTTGGCCGAGCCAAAGGCTTGAGGAGTGTGTGGAAGGTGGTAGAGGTGGGGGCCTTTTATAAGAGGAGAGGAGGGGCACTTTTGGAATGTAAAGAAATATTACTTTATTTGAAAATGTGTTTCGGTTTTAAAAGGTCCCACATTGAAATAATTCGTGGATAAGGGGATAATATTTCTAAATCCACCCATTCAATAAGTTTTTTACATTGTAGTTCATAGATTTTACATTATCTTTCCATTTTATTTAAATCGTCAAATAATGATGTCATCGCTGCATCATTATTATGTCATAAATAATTTAATTTATTTAATGTCTAAAAATTATAAAAATAAATACTATGATGTAGGAAATCTTTTTATATTTACAATGACTATTTATAATCAAAAATATGATCTTTATAACCCCATATAATAATTGTATTCGTAAAACATCTCTTGTTTGTGTCATTTTTACTTTAACATTTAATAAAAAGTTATTTATGTCATTTCCCAACCAAAGTGTCTCCATGGGGTCCCCAAGTTGACCCATGGCTTGTCTTGGTCGGCCATGACACAACCAATAAGGTTGGGACATGTGTCTAGGTCATTTCATGTTATTAAAGTATTATTTTTACCTTAAACTACACTAATTACCACTAATCGCGATTAAGAACTTAATAAGTTACTATTCACCAAAAAATTATTATAATCTCATTGAACCGCATTTTACTTCTTAATGACAAACATGTATGTCGGATTTTTTGAAATTCAAAACACAATGATGAAAAAATTCCATTTAAATGGAAAAATCAGTTTTTATAAGTACTACTTAGTGGTTTCACTATTCTTCACAAATTGATGTTTTTCAGAAAATTACCAAAAATTCACCCTAAGATATATTTGATATTACGAATTCAAAAATGAAGTCTATTTTACAAAATTCAAAACATATAAGTCACATTAATTAATTTAATAATTTATTCCCGCTGTCAGAGCAAATAGCGTGTTTTTATGAAACAATAAGTATCAAAAGATTGACACTAGTTTAAGTCCGATTTCAAAGTGAAATTAATTCCAACGACCACTATTGGATTTAATGGTAAAAATATTTTCTAATTTAACTTTAAAACCAATTCAAAAGATAATCTAATCATATAAATAAATTAGATTAAAAAGAGGTTTTGAATTAAAATATAACATTTTACACTATTCATTAAAAAAATGAACTTTATCAGAAAGGCACCAAAAATTTACACAACGTAAATTTTTATGTCCTGATTCTAAAGAAGAGTTATATTTGGTCCAACAGAATTTATAAGATCGATCAAAACTATATTTAATGACGGTTCTCCGTCAAAAGTTGATAAGTGGACCTTTCGTGAAATTTAGGGTACAAATGCCTAAAATTGAACTCTTTCCGTATTTTAAGCCTTTATCTTTTATTGGGTAAATGTAAAAACATTTAAAAACATATATAATCATATTTTATTTATTTCTATCCATTCCCGCCAGTACAACGGCTACACGTTATCTAACATTTAAAATAATATTATTTTATTACTTGTGTGCAACGTAAGTTTTAAAAGAAACTCATCGTTGCGTACCGAGTACGCTATCGAACGTAGAAACCCCTTTTAATTAAAATTAATATTTAATTCGTAAATATTAATAAATATGAAAATTATTTATTCTTTAATTACCTGGGATGTTACATCCTTCCCCCCTTTTTGGAATTGCGTCCTCGCAATTTTATTCACTTATCAAAATAAGTGGGGGTATTTATCCCTCATAGCATTTTCAGATTCCCACGTTGCCTCTTCAATCACATGGTTTTTCCACAAAACCTTTACCTGATGAATCACCTTATTCCGTAACACCTACTCCCTGTGGTCAAGAATCTGGACCGGTTGTTCCTCCTAAGATAGGTTCTCTTCCAGTTGAACTACCTCTGGACTCAAAACATGAGATGGATCTGGCATATACTTCCTCAACATTGAAACATGAAAAAAAATTTGTACCTGAGATAAACTCGGAGGTAAAGACAGTCGGTATGCAACTGATCCAACTCTCTCCAGAATTTCATATGGTCCAATAAACCTTGGACTCACCTTTCCTTTCTTACCAAATCGCAGCACACTTTTCCATGGTGATACTTTGAGAAAAACATGATCACCTACCTCGAAAGATAGATCCTTCCTCCAGTTATCCGCATAACTCTTCTGCATGCTCTGAGCTGTTCTCATGTGCTTCTGAATCAACTGAACTTTTTCTGCCATCTCTTCTACCAATTCTGGTCCCATCAGCTTCTTTTCACCCACTTCATCCCAAAATGCTGGAGTTCGACACCGCTTCCCATATAATTCCTTAAATGGTGCCATCTGTATACTGGAATGAAAAATGTTATTATAAGAAAACTCAACCAAAGAAAGTTGTTGGTCCCAACTTCCCTGATAATTCATAGAACAAGCTCGTAGCATATCCTCCAATGTATGGATTGTTCGTTCTGACAACCCATCTTATTGAGGATGAAAAGCTGTACTAAAATTTAATTCTGTACCCAACGACTTCTGAAGGCCTTTCCAAAAGATAGATGTGAACCTGGGATCACGATCAGATACAATGGAGAGAGGAACTCCATGTAACCTGACTATCTCTTTAAGATACAAACGGGAAAGTTGATCTAGAGAGAAAGTATCTCGTATAGAAAGGAAATGAGCAGATTTGGTCAAGCGATCAAAAATAACCCAGATTGCATTATTACCTCAAGATGTCCTTGGTAATACCACAACAAAGTCCATGGATATGTTTTCCCATTTCCACTTTGGCACTGGTAAAGGCTGATGCATCCCTTTCGGTAACTGCCACTCTGCTTTAACCTGTTGACATGTCAAAAACTTCACAGTAAAATCAGCAATATCTCTTTTCATTCCATCCCACCAGTAATACTCCCGCAGATCTCTGTACATCTTAGTACTGCCAGGATGAACTGAAAACAGGGAACTATGATCCTCACATAACAACTCATTCTTCAACTGTGAATCACAAGGCACACATAACCTCTTCCCAAACCTCAAAACACAAACTTATCCAAGAACTCATGGAAAATTTTATTCATTAGGTCCATGAATACAGCAGGTGCATTGGTTAACCCAAAAGGCATAACTACAAATTCATAATGGCCATATCTAGTATGGAACGCAGTCTTCGGAACGTCTGCTTCTTTTACTTTCATCTTATGGTACCCCGACCTCAAGTCAATCTTCGAAAAATACTGAGCTCCCTGGAGCTGATACCACTTCATTCGATGGACCAACATCTGCTGAAGTTGTTGCAAAGTATTTCACCACCCCTTTCTGCTTGTAGTCTGGCTGCATTCCCCCAGTTGAGTTCTTCGTTGGACACTCGTTTGCATAATCACCCATTTCATTACACTTAAAACATCTTACCATTGGCATTTCATATCCTTCTTGATCATCTTCCTTACAGTTACGAGCAATATGACCAGACTTACCACACCGAAAACACTTAACAGACTTGGATAAACATTTTCCAGGATGCATTTTACCACACTTATCACATGATGGATATTTGGTTTTCTTACCTCCTTGCTTCTTTGATGAATTCTTCCCCTTTGCCTGCCAACTAGACTTCTTATTCTGTTGTTTTTCATAGAACACCTGATCATCGGCAAACTCCATTTCCACCTTCTCCGCACATCGAACGAGTTTTTCATAACTTTTGAACTCACGAGAAGCTAAATCCCTTCGATACTTTGGCTTTAAACCTGAGTAAAAATGTTTTATTTTACTATCAAGATCTCGTATGAAGTTTGGAGCATACCTTTCCAATCGAGTGAACTTTTCTTCATAAGCAGCCACTGAATCATCCTCCTGCCTCAATTCTAGGAACTGTTTTTCCATCCTAAGACGAACCACCTTAGGAAAATATTTCTCAAGAAACATACCTTTGAATTCGTCCCAGTGAAGATCCTCAATCTCATCACTATCCCTTATATTTTTCACCATCGACCACCACTGATCAGCTTCACCTTCAAAACGGTAAACAACAAGACTAACCTTTTGATGTTATGAACACCCCATGACATCAAAAATCTTCTCCAGTGCTTTAATCCACCCTTCAGCTTGCACAGGGTCAGATGATCCTCTGAATGATGGGGGATGTTGCCTCATGAAATGTTCCACCACTGACATGTTCCTCTGCGGTTGATCTGGCTGATCTCGTGCATGGATACCACCACCATTTATAGCCTGAGTCAACTATTCCATCACTGCAATAAACTGTTCAGTTCCGATTCTGACCATCTCAGGTTTCTGATTTGGAAGGTTATCTTTCTCCTGATGTCGTCCCAACAGAGTTGCTTTGTTTCCTCTGCAGAAAGCCATTCTGAACACAAAAATATCTTAGGCGAAGCAACATGGTAATCCGTAAATGCTATATCATTTCAATCATATTATAATTTAACACTTTTCTAACTCCTAAAGTTGTCTAAACCGACCTTTGATACCAACTATAAGGCCCCGGCCTTAAACCTTACTTAATATTGAATTAAATGAATAATTCACGTTGAGGATATTTTCAGGTTTAGAGTTTTAGAGAATTAGAACATAACTATTACATCTCAAAAGATTACAAAGTAGTCACTTCTACTAAGTTTCCATAATAAAAAGAACTCTTAAAAGAAACATGTATAGTTCCATGTTCTATATAGCATGACATTCCCTTGATCCCATCCTTGACCTTATTCCACATTAAGTCCTGTGAAAAACATTTCAAAAAAAACTTGGGGTGAGCATAAAAAGCTCAGTAAGGGATACACAAAGAATGAAAACTGTTAGTTTTTCAAAATCAAGTAAACCATGTATACTCTATCAAAGTAATACCTTCACCTTCATGAAGTAGTAAAAAAAAACTCTTCACTGAATAAAGTATCATTACTTACCTTTTTGTAACCAAAGGATTACCATAAAACCCATAAAAAGAACACATAACATATATAAAGGTAACTTGGGACATAAACATACTTAAGTGGAATAACCATATGGTCGACTTCCACACATACCAATTAATGGAATAGCCATACGGCCAATTTCCATACATACTTAATGGAATAGCCATACGGCCGACTTCCATACCCAATGCATTGGAGGTTATAACGTAACCACCCATCCTGGTATTCACGGCACCACCCGTCATATGGTTTATAACGTAACCACCCGTTAAAATGTCTAAGTACCAGTATAAAATCATAAAACATAAAACCAATATAAAGGAATGATAAAATTTCCACATCACAATATATCATAATAGAATCCTTTATCGAAACCATTTTCAATACCAAAATACATAAAAGAGTATATGGTATTTATTTTATTTTAAAAACATTACGGCTTGTTGAGGAAGCCAAAGACCAAATAATACTCGCGGCGGCGGAAAAGGTCGTTGTCACCACGTCCGTTAAAAAAACATTCCTTTTTGTCGTTTAGTAAAATGCTTCGTAGAAAAAGATTCCTTTTGTATAAAAGTAAACGTCAAAGGGGTTTATACACCGTATAAAAGAATGTTGTGTATAAAACGAAATATGCCTCAATGAAAGGAGTTTGAGACGAAGTCCCTTACAAAGATAATTTTTTTTAAATAAAATAGATCTAATATTTGTATTCACTATAATTAAACATAATGAAATTACAAATACAAGATAGGACATAGTAATATCATGACGTAATTTTAAAGTAGGAGATTAACCCAAAGAATGGAAATTGGGTTAAGAAGATCCCTTACCTCGGGTCCGACTTGACTCGATCGTTCTTTAACATCCTGAATAATAAACTTGAGTTAATTTATACTTGATTAAGAACCTTTTTAATGTTCATTATTCTTTTTATATCACTTATTTCCATGTTATAAACATTATGTAACCATTTAATTTAATAATGTTTGTTTTGTCAATATTTGGTTCTTAAGTCGAAAGTGGACTTCTTACAATTACATGTTGTTCGTGTGGTGAAAGGTTCTTTATATCCAGAATGAAATTCCTGATTTGGATATCATATATATCATATATATCCAGAATATACATGTATTTATAATATTACATAATCATTTAGAGGTAATAAATGAAATGCACCGTTCATGGAGACGGTAAGCCGTACGTACGCATGAACGCTACTTTCATTTCTTTGTCATATTAATGGAATTAAAACTAAATGAGAGGTATGTATATTTTAATTCTATAATTATATTCATCATTTATATATATCATTAATTATATATATCCATTATATACATGTACTTTTAATAGTAAATTACATTTGGGGATAAGAAATGAAATGCACCGTTGATGGAGACGGTAAGCCGTACGTACGCATGAACACTAATTTCATTTCTATCTCATACTTTAATGGAAAGAAATAATAATTATATAGAGTTATATTATAATTCCAGTATAACATCATATATAATAACTTTAAATTCATCCTTTACACGTCCCACATATGGCATTAACGAATCACATCACTTTGAGGGGGCGGTAGTCCGCACTTCCTTAAATGAAGATATTGTGTTTACCCATAATGGAAACCATAAAGGTATGCCCAAAATGAAAAATAAAAAAGCTTAAAGAAAAAATAAACATATTATATATCATATATAAAAATAGTGACATCATAATGGCCACCTTTGAAGGTGTTAAATGAGAATTGAACAATCATCGTTTCGGGAGGCAGAATTTCGCCATCCACGGAAACCGTATGTTCTTTAACCATTTGATGTAGTTGTGTGAGAGTGTAGCTTGAATAAATCTTATAACAACATCCTAGTATATTGAAGATACTGGTGTTTTTACCAAAGATTTAAATAAAAAGAGTTTAGAGGGTTGGAGAAGCAAAATAAAACAAATGAACAAGAGAGAATGAATTACCTTTAAAAGTGTAACTACTTTTGATTTGAGCCTAAAGTATTAATTTGAAAGGATTCTTCCCAAAGGGAATCCTCTAGGATGAGGAGAGGTATGTGGAGAGAGTAATTGGGCAGGGGTTGGCCGAGCCAAAGGCTTGAGGAGTGTGTGTAAGGTGGTAGAGGTGGGGGCCTTTTATAATATGAGAGGAGGGGCACTTTTGGAAAGTAAAGAATTATTACTTTATTTGAAAATGTGTTTCGTTTTTAAAAGGACCCACATTGAAATAATTCGTGGATAAGGTGATAAGCTTTCGAAATCCACCCATCCAATAAGTTTTGTACATGTGTAGTTCATATATTTTACATTATCTTTCCATTTTATTTAAATCGTCAAATAATGATGTCATCGCTGCATCATTATTATGTCATAAATAATTTAATTTATTTAATGTCTAAAAATTATAAAAAAAATACTATGATGTAGGAAATCTTTTTATCTTTCCAATTAATATTTATAATCAAAAATCTGATCTTTATAACCCCATGTAAAAATTTTATTTGTAAAACATCTCTTGTTTGTGTCATTTTTACTTTAACATTTAATAAAAAGTTATCTATGTCATTTCCCAACCAAAGTGTCTCCATGGGGTCCCCAAGTTGACCCATGGCTTGTCTTGGTCTTCCATGACACAACCAATAAGGTTGGGACATGTGTCTAGGTCATTTCATATTATTAAAGCATTATTTTTACCTTAAACTACACTAATTATCACTAATCGCGATTAAGAACTTAATAAGTTACTATTCACCAAAAAATTATTATAATCTCATTGAACCGCATTTTATTTCTTAATGACAACCATGTATGTTGGTTTTTTTTAAATTCAAAACACAATGATGGAAAAATTCCATTTAAACGGAATAATCAGTTTTTATAAGTACTACTTAGTGGTTTCACTATTCATCAAAAATTGATGTTTTTCAGAAAATTACCAAAAATTCACCCTAAGATATATTTGATATTACGAATTCAAAAATGAATTATATTTTAAAAATTTTAAAACATATAAGTCACATTAGATATTTTAATAATTTATTCCCGTTGTCAGAGCAAATACCATGTTTTTATAAAACAATAAGTATCAAAAGATTGACACTAGTTTAAGTCCGATTTCAAAGTGAAATTAATTCCAACGACCACTATTGGATTTAATGGTAAAATTATTTTCTAATTTAACTTTAAAACCAATTCAAAAGATAATCTAATCATATAAATAAATTAGATTAAAAAGAGGTTTTGAATTAAAATACAACATTTTACACTATTCATTAAAAAAATGAACTTTATCAGAAAGGTACCAAAAATTTACACAAAGTAAATTTTGATGTCCGGATTCTAAAGAAGAGTTATATTTGGTCCAATAGAATTTATAAGATCGATCAAAACTATATTTAATGACTGTTCTCTGTCAAAAGGTGATAAGTGGACCTTTCGTGAAAATTAGGGTATAAATGCCTAAAATTGAACTCTTTCTGTATTTTAATACTTTATCTTTTATTGGGTAAATGTAAAAACATTTAAAAACATATATAATCATATTTTAGTTATTTCTATCCATTCCCTCCAGTACAACGGCTACTCGTTAACTAACATTTAAAATAATATTATTTTATTACTTGTGTGCAACGTAAGTTTTAAAAGAAACTCATCATTGCGTACCGAGTACGCTATCGCACGTAGAACCCCCTTTTAATTAAAATTAATATTTAATTCGTAAATATTAATAAATATGAAAATTATTTATTCTTTAATTACCTAGGATGTTACACTTTAGGTCACCGTTGTGCTGGACGGAGGTTGGGGAGACCTCCCTCTTGGACCCAGAGTTGGTGCGGGCAATGACAGAGAAGGTGTAGGTCATTCATGAGCGGATGAGGATGGCTCAGAGCAGAAAAAAGTCATACGCAGACCATTGTCGCATGCCTTTGGAGTTCAAGGAGGGGGACCATGTATTTTTTAGGGTCTCCCCATGGCATGTAACATGGAGGTTTGGCCTAGGAGGCAAGCTATCCCCAAGGTTCATTGGGAGCTTTTAGATTGTGTGCAGGGTTGGTGGGGTTTTCAAACATCTTTCTCTACCCCCACTACTAGAGAGGGTGCATGGCATCTTCCATGTGTCGCAGCTGAGGAAATACGTGCACGACCCCACGCACGTTATCGACTGGGAAGATATGGACATTGAAGATAGAGCCATATTTATGGGGCACCAGGTGGTGATTGAGGACCAACAGGAGTAGACTTTTCCTTGACGGACCATTCCATTGGTTTGTGTGGTTTGGTGGCACGGGAGGGTGTAAGAGAGCACCTAGGAATGGGAGAGCTAGATGCAGGCTTAGTATCCCATGTTGTTTATGTAATTTTGTTTTTCAAAGATGAAAATCATGAAGGTGGGAAATGTGTAAGAACCTGGGTTTTGAGATTGTGAGCCATTAAAATTTTGTTAATGTTATTCCAGAGCAGGGAATTCCGACTACGTGTGATTCCGAGCCCCGGTTTGGCCAGAATTAAATTTTAAGTGCATTCAAACGAGACACACCAAATAAACAGAATAAGTCTTAAAAGTTTTCTCGAATGGGAAAATCGAGGGCACCATTGAGTCTGGAGCATGCCTTTTACCCTAGGTGGGTGTTACTTTCATGGGTGTGGCCCTTCTGTGGAAAGCACCACCAGGTGTGTTTTCGTAATTTAGAGGCTTGGGGCATAAAATTTATAACTTCTGAATGGAGGATGGGCTGAAAATTCTGAGAAAACCTTTGTGCTCAGAACATGGATTTTACCCTAGGAGCAGCTTGACCTTGACCCCATCGAGAGTTCGGGTACGAGCCCACTGGTGGGTGTTTAAGTATTAATTAATTTTCCCTACATAATCACATCCACCACCTCCATCTTCCCCCTCAAAATCCCTCTGGTGGAAGTTATCCCATTAAAGGATCCACCTTCATCAATATCCTCCTTCTACCTCTCCATGGTGGTTGCGGCTTCGGTGGATCGTTTCTAAAGCGGCGAGCTACACACTACGATGTAGGATCGTTGTGATTTCTTTTGAAATTTCTACAAATTATTTGAACTCAAATTATAGCATTGAAACGTTGTTTAATTTTCAAGCTAGTGAAATAGATGCGTAGGGTTTGATACGATCTTCCCAACTCTCTTGTCATATAGGAAATTCAAGTCCCAGGGCATCCGGGGTGGCCCTGGGAATTTTTCTGGCCAAAACACTTGTTTTCAGGCGATTCTAGGGCCGTCCGGTGGGCGACGCTGGTGGAGCAGGCTACCCAGGAGGTGGTGCAGATACCAGGTAGTTGTGTGACTCCTCGGTGGTTGGCGTGGTCGAGTATGATGGAGTCCCGGCACCTCAGGGGTCCAGCCAGTGCGGTGCGGGGTGTGTCGGCCGCCTTCGCCAGTCGGTGTGCGGGCTGAGAGCGGGGTCATCGCAACCTTGGGAGCAAGCCGAGACCCACGAAACGTGGGTCCCTTGGGGGAAAAGACGGACCGGCTCATGCCGGTCTATGTGAAGTAGTGCGGCCCGCATGATAAACCATGGGCTGCGGTGGTCTGGGCTGTACGGTCGGCCGAGCCACAAACATCCGATCTAAAGGGGTGGACCAGCCGAACCGGTCCGGCCCACCCCGTCTCCATCCATTGGCGTTAAAATGTCTCAAACATGAAAAACAGGTGTTGTATTCACATTTCATCTATAGAGAAATGATCCTCGTATCGTGGTGGAGGTTTTGAAATGGTCTCATGGATATTTAATTTCTGATACTGGAGCTCAGTGGCGCGACACGCTTGTTAAGTGTTACTTAGCACCACACCGGGATTTTTCTTTCAGATGTCGCGAGCACATACAATGTCCATTTTAGGAACCGTCAACAGAATTTTTACCCTAGTTTCATGAAGAAGTAGTCTAGGGTGGTTTCAGACATTGAAAACGGAGTTGAGGCCTGGACCCCACAGGCTGTCTTTTAAGCTGTGTGCAGCGTATTGCGACTTTTTCTTTAGACGTCCATTCAGGGTGAATGAATAAATTATTTGGCATGTTTTTTCGAGAGCATCACGATGGCATAGTTTGCCTGACCTTTTTCGAGACTGAGGTGTGGGAATCACGATACGTCGTATGGGAATAAAGTGGTCTTGAATAACTTTTCCGTGGGGTGACCGCTTCAAGAAAGTAAATAGTCTATCTCACGTGTTTTTTCTCGAGGATTACAATGGTGTAATCTGTTTGGGTGTGCAGACCCTCATATGAGATCTCATTAATTGTTGAATCATGGAAGGGGATTGGTCAGAGGTTCCTTTGATGCACTCCGAACCAATACACGGTAGCGATGTTAGTGACACCTAGTGATGGAATGGTAAGTGCGGAGTTATCAGACCACTTCCGGGTTTACCTTCCAGCAGGGCTGGGTAGTGCGTTACCAACCAGAATATTAGGGTTTACCCCCCATCAGGGCTGGGCAGTGAGTTACCCATTAACATTAGTGATTACCCTCCAGCGGGGCTGGGTAGTGATTTACCCATTAACCTTATAGTTTACCCTCTAGCAGTGTTGGGCAGTGGGTTGCCCGACGACCTCTTAGGGTTTACCTTCCAGTTGGGCTAGGAAATGGGTTACCTGATGACTTCTTTCAGACTCATCCCATTCTATGAGGCCGGTCAGTGCATTTTCTCTGTGATTAACGAATCGGGACCCTTGGTTGAACTATTTAGCATTGAGACAGTTTTGACGTGCGGGACTATTGGGCATCAGTGTAGATATCCTTGGAACTGTTGGAAACTTTTCCTGGGCTGATCTTGGAGATAGAGATTCCCTTACACACTCATTCGGGTTTCTTGTTGAGGATATATTTATATACACCCTACTTTTTTTCCCATTCCTTGGCTTTAGTTACTCTCCTACTAGGAGGGGCAAATAGGTGAGGGGTATGCCACGTGCTTTCCATGTCTAGATCCTCTTTGTTTGGAAAAGTCAACTTCCTTTTTTTGGGATGATTTGAACTCTATCTATTGTACTCATACACTTTTCCTTGTTCTGTCTACTACTCACTGTTTTTGTACCTCTTTTATTTCGCACTCGAGCTTTCAGGGAATCCTACAGAGTATCTTTATACTCACCCCTACTTGGGTTTTGTCCACACTTGGTGTGCCCTTACAGATGGAGGATAGGTTGATCGAGACTACTGAGGACCGTAGAGGACACAAGAACTTGGGATGCGTTCAGTGGTCGTAGTAGGTGTTTCAGGTTTGATACTCTCCAGCTGTTTACTTTCGTTTACCTATTGCCGGGTTGTGGCAATTTCTAGATGGGCATGTGTTTTGCACTTTACTTGTTCTATTTAAGAGGTTGATACATGATTTTGGTTGGGTTATAGTACTTTTTTACATTGGTTTCCTTTTTTACTCTGAACTTCTGCATTGAGTGGGTTTTTTGTGCACATGTACTTAAGAAAAGGCCTCCCTGAGATTTTTACGCATTTGGTGCTTGTCGCCAGCCTCTAGCCTATAGAGGCGGGCTTGGGGTAGTTGCGGCTCGAGACCTGTAGGGTCGGGTCGTGACAATATGGAATGAATCTTCCCTGTTTGCAAACAAAAATATACAACATGAAAAAAAATGAATCAAAACCCATAGAATTTTTACAATTTTCATCACCGATGTGGTTGAATATATCCTTGTTATGTTCATGAATATTCCTGACATTGATTATTCAGTAAGAATAAATCACCAATTACAGGTGGGTTGGTCAGGTGTCATCCTAAAACTATTATTGGTAGGTTTGATCATTTTTTTAAATTATACTTTTTCCCACATATGTTTTTATACTAGAATCCTGCTATTATTTAACACATACAACACTAAACACAATTTCTATGATCACAATAACATCAAGAAATCACTACAACACAAAAAGTAATATTCCACTTTGAGCCACATAGAACAAACTGATTCTTTACATTCCAACAATATCATAAACACTATTACATCCTCATAATATAAAAAACAATACATTCTAGTCAATGTAGTTGGGGTTTGGCTTAGTGGTAAGCACCCCGTAATCATACATGAAAAATGGGTGTTCAAAACCCATGGGGTGTATGGCACTGTAGCGTACTGAAGCTGTGACGGAACTGTAGCAACGACGGACATTGTAGTAGTGGAAGGCACTATAGGGTCGGTAGGTCACTGTATCAGTGGCAGTCGCTGTGCGATACTGTAGTAGTTCTATTCACAGAATGATTTTTGGGCCAAAAATTTGGGCCTACGGGCCATGTAATGGGGTAAATGCCCACTAGGCCTTTGGGGTATGTAATGAGTCTCCCACTACCCAGTTTAAAGAGTTGTTTTCATTACTTTAATAATAAATGACGCTTCATCCCCAACCATTAAAAAAATCCATTCTAGTCAACTTAGTATACTCTCATAAATTTTATAAGATATTACATACAATTCATCTCCCAATAATAATACAATGAACAACTATATATTCCTCAATGAACTAAATGTTTTCTTCTTTGCATCACTGAAAAATGTCACCACGGGTCAACTACAATATGATTAACATCAACATCGTTTCTTCATCATGCATTAGATTCTTGTTATCTTGATATGAAAATATTTAATGCATGTAATTATATATGTTATTTATGTATCTTCTATGTAAAAAAATAAATTAAAAACATAGTGTGTACTTTTTATCATCTTTATACATGTACACAATGCTAATAATATTTAATTTTATGTGTTATGTCATGTTCATGTAAAAAATTTATTATCAAATCACTCCAAATGAATAACATTATTTTTAATTCACGTGTAACCTTCACACTACTTCTTATACTTATGTAAGCATAAATACATATACATGAATTGTGTTTTGGTGGTTCCTAGTGTGTGATAAACCTTTATGCAACTGATTTGATTTATTTATTTATTAAATTACTTCTTCCAAGTACACAGGACCAGATGGATGGTTCATCTTAGTGCATGTATTATAAACACTTTCAATTATTTGATGCTCAAGTTCATTCACATTTTTGTTGGGGCGTAGTGGATGTGTGTGGTACCTCAAATAGAAAAAATGAGAAGCAAATGGAGGAAACACAATGATTTAACATGGTTCGGCTTTGAAGCCTACATCCATTGGAGAAACATGTGGATCTTCTCAATTCAATCTCTCTGAATCTCATCGGAGGAACACACAATTACACCACCAAAATTACACATACATAGATCTTCTATTTATAAAGAAAATATATTCTGCAATGTCAAGGTTTGGTGAATCAACCCTTGAAATTTCTCCCACTGGATGCAGTCCATGAAGCTGCTGTGTCAGTAAGGTTGGCTTCCAACCAAGGGAGAAGTCTCCTGCCGACAATGGAGACTCCCAAATAGAGAGTGGCCCCCACAAATCTCCATCTCATGACCAATTTGGGGTTGAAACTTGCCCTAATGTCTCCATTAAGGTGTTGAAAACATCATCAGTAGACCGAACATGATTGTTCACACCAAATGACATGGAACATCGACCATCTTCACTCAATCTTGGGCTGACTACAGTCTCCATCAAATGATACAACCTTAGAGACTCCTTCCCAGTAAACATTGCTTCATCCCCATGTGAGAATTACATCACTCCACCTACTATTGAAATCATGACCCCTTTCTCATCGAGCTTACTCAATGATATCAATTTTTGTCTCATCCTCTGAACGAATTGCACATTAGCCAGTTTACAAACTCCTCCATCAGGTGTCTTCAGTTTCATCGTCCCGACTCCTCGAACCTCGTATGTTGACCCATCACCAAGTCTCACAGAGTCTTTCAATTTCTGAAAAGTATCAAATGTACCTCTCGTTGTACATATGTGTGCTGAGCTCCCTGAATCTATAACCCATCTGTCTTCTTTTAGATTTTGAGCCCGCTCGTTCTTCCTTCTCAAAAAATGACATTCCTGCTTCATGTGCCCGAATTTTTTACAGTAATGAAACTACATTTCTCCCTATTAAACTCTACCATATGAGTTCATGCTTCCCGTTGTCACACAGATTTCATCATCTACTGATAATCATATGATGTTCACATCCTCCTCTTCAAATTTCTTCTTCCCAGAAACATACCTTTTTCGCTCTCAAAATCACTTTTATAGTGTCCCTTCTTCTCGCACTAGAAACATGTGATTTCTCAAGGATCATGCCCCCTAAATTTTTTACACCATTCTTTACCTCCTGAATTCTGATTTTGGCTCCTCCCACACTGATAATCTAGCATTTCCATGATTTGGTCGCTTGAATGCCACATGGGTCTCCAAAATGCCTCCGATTCTTGAAGCAATGCCATCACCTCGTCCAGCATCAATGTCTCCTTCCCCACGAGAAATGCAGTCACAATCCCATCAAATGAGCATGGTAGGGATGATAAAATAAAAAACACATTATCTTCCTCTCCAACTTTCCAACTGAGGCCCAATAACTATGTCAGGATCTTTTTGAATTCGTTGGTGTGATCCAATAAATTTGTCACCTCATCCATTCACAACTTGTACAATTTCTTTTTCATGAACAACTTGTTATTCAGTGACTTAGTCATATACCATTTCTACCACTTCTCAAAGATCTCCTTCGGTGATGACTCATCCAACACTGAGTACTTTACCTCATTCTCTATACATAGCTGAATTGTGATGATGACCCACATCTCGAGTTATTCGCAATCATCGGTACTAGTTGTATTGGGCATTTATCCGATCAACGGTCTGATCATGCCCTACTACACCAAAATATCCTTCACTGTTCTTTTCGACAAGCCGAAATTATTTTGACCATCGAACTTCCCAATATCAAATCCTGGTAGTGCTCTACCACCCGTCATCATCATTGTCGCAAAACGCAATCACCACTGTTGATGTATAATCCTTCTTAAACCACCTGATATGTTGTGAATTTTGAAAATGTAACTGCCTCGATGCATCTAGAATGGTCGATATAGTCAGAATCGACTCCTGGATCACTGAAATCGGACACCAATTGACCGAGATATGGTCAGAACAACGTCAACAGTCCAGATCGCTCACTGACGTGGTGCTGACGTGGCACGCTAGAGGTCTTGCCGGAATCTCACCGGAATTCTCGCCAGAGGCATGAACAGTACCGCCTTCTCCGGCACGGGGGTACTGTTCACCCGTGGGTTTGAACAAACATTGACCGAGCCTACCGGGCTCGTTTCAACTCCATTATCTTTGTCGTTTGTGCCATTGGAATCGTCTCGCTATCCTCCTCCCGAATCTAGCCTCAGAAAAAAAAATCGACCACTTTCACTTTTCTGGCCACCAGAAAACACATCGTCGCCTCGCGTGTTCACCTCCGTTTGCTCGGATCCCCCTCTAAAACCACTTTTTGGGGTTCAGCGGAGGTGCGTGGCACCTCAAAGACACAAAATAAGAAGCAAACGGAGAAAACACACTGATTTAACGTGGTTCAGATTTGAAGCCTATGTCCATGGGAGAAACAGGAGGATCTTCTCTATTCACTCTCTTCCAATCTCATTAGAGGAACACACAAATACACCACCACAATGACACACACATAGTACTTCTATTTATAAAGAAAACAGATTCTGTAATGTCATGTGTTGGTGCATCAACCCTTGAAATTTCTCCCGTTGGCTGCTGTCCATGAAGCTACTGTGCCGGCAAGGATAGCTTCCAACCAAGGAAGAAGTCTCCGGCCGATAAAGGAGACTCCAAAGTAGGCTGTGGCCCCACAATATTCAATGAAAAATGAATGCACTTATAACTTATTTGTGTGTGTAATGCATTCTTGATGGAAGAGATATATAGATAAATCCATCATAGAAGAATTCATTGGTCCTTTGGTGTTTTTAACAAAAATGTGTAATACACTTCATTGAAGATGCTTCGATCCATTTTCACTAGTAAGAGAAGATACATATTATTTTTATTTTATACAAACTAGGATATATGAATGAATCTATATCACACTTCTGGAATTATTTTTTGAACCATTTTCTTCACAAAACAAATAACTGTGAAAAGAAAAGGTTGTCACCTTGAATGGTTCTTCACATAAACTTAAGATTAAAGGATCATTCTCTTCGTGAAAAAATCAATTTTAGATCTTATGACTATCCCTTAATCTCCCCCAGAAATTCTCAAATGAGAGTTAAAAAACATATAAAATTGAAAATGGAATAGGGTTTTTAGAGGCAATATCCATTGTGTTATACCTTCATGAATCATGGAGATCCATTCATTTTTTATTATGTTCTCACTACCTTCATGTTACGTACAACGAAACATCACCGTCACCAGATTTATATTTTCTTTCATTAAAGTTTTCCCTATATTTTATCTTCTTTTTAAATATGGAAGTAAATATTCATATAATTTATGTCATGTTTAAGTTCATTGAATGATAAAAAAATGATCATACGACTTAGATGGAGATTCATATGACATCACCATAGGGTAACTGGCGTACAGTACTCTCGGGGCGTGGCACTCTAGTGATGTCGATGAAACTTGATCATCCAAGAAGCCCAGATAAAACGATCATCAAAGTGGACGACTACAGATTTTTTGTGAACAACCGTAAATAAGTATGTGAATTGGATGAATTTTTACAAAAAAACAATGTCGATATTTTTTGATACAACCCCAATTGTACACAATAAATAAATTGATGATTTGGAACATGATTAATCATAATAGAGTTGGGAGGCCATTTAATTTGGGAGACCATGTAATCATAAGTTAAATATAACCGAAACTCATTCCAAAAAACATGATTTCATAACCAAAGTAAATATGACTCATTTGGACATAAGGTGGTCATTTAATAATCTATAGAGACAATATTATTTAAAAAATTCAATTTAAATTGATATTAAAAAAAATCATGGATAATATCTGCATTTTATTTGCATATACGTACAAAGGCCTATTGTTTTTGATGGTCAACTATATGTAGCAATATCCAGGATAACAAACAATAGTGGTTTGAGAATACCGATATGAGACAATGATAAAAAACCATTGAGGTTTACAACTGATATTGTTTACAAATAAATATTCCAAAAAAATACATTATGTACAACTCATTTTAAATAATCCATTTTATGAAAATTAAATCCTTAAAGTGATATTTATTTTTCTCAACGTTTTAAACTATGATGTTATTTATACAATTTTTCTAAATTTCCTCACTGAAGTAGTTACTTGAAAATGGCTGATTCAACAACTCAATATGGAGAAATTTCCATTTAATATGATGAATTCATGAATATTGAAGTATTCATCATTATGATGTGGTTCACAATGTCATCAAAATTCCCAGAATAAATTTTTTTCATTAATATTCTCCTTGTTGATTCAAATGTGAGATATACTTTCGATGATCTACTTACTAGTAGTTTAAAATATCATATGGATTCATAATATCATATATATGTTGATCGATATCAATGATATATCATATTACATGTTACATATCAGATGTGACATGTTTCATAGATTGACAAATAATAAATAATATCATATGTATTCAATAATCATACTAATAGACTACAAGAAAAATTAGAGTTGTAATATGTAAGAAAACCCATATAAATATATGTGTGATTTATATTAATGTTTTTTATTCTAATATATATTTCTTAAATTCAATGTTTTTTCTATTGTGATAATGTGCTCATATAATGTTCTGACAAATGTTAATGTTTATAAACATGTTATGTCTATAGTTATATATATTCATTAATTAAATATAATATTTTTCAACTATTAAAATATGTAACTTGCTTAATATATTTTATTTTCCTCCAACTGCTATAATATATATCATTTTTCATAAGCTTATTGGTGAATATACATTTATATATTACATCTAAATAGGGATATATATTAAATTCAATGTTTTATCTTCTCTGTCAAATTTTCTCTATAGAGAACATGAAATGACAATGTGTTTATATAGAATTCATAGAATCTCATAGGATACATTGAATATTAGTGGATCAATTGTATTGAAATATCATTAATAGTGTCTCACTAAATAAGTTTACTCCCAATGAAATGTATTGGAATATATTACAATGTGTTCTACAAATCATTGAACAATACATGAATATATTGTATTCAATGAAATATAATTATGACATCACTATAGACAATGTAATATTAATTAAAATGTACAAATCATAATAACTGTTTTTACGTACAATTCAATTTTTAGTTTCAACATATAAAATTCTATGCTATACTCAGTTTACTTTCAGTTTTGTAATTATTGAAAATATTTTACTCAATGTATTTTATTGAATAAATGTTTTATTCCAACGTATATTAAATGAAATTTAATACCACTATCTGCATTTTTATTTTAAATTATGAGTTCTATTAAATTTTTAAGGAATCAACTATCCAAGAATAAATCGGTTTTTGTTAACTTATAAAAATTTAAAATTTATTCTATAAGAGGGTTCTGTTATATAATACAAAATAATAAGATTATTGAAAATAATGAGATTTTTTATAAATATATAAAGAGTGATAAATCATTTATAAATATATCCCTTATCTAAAACATTTTGATATGAAACTACCCCATTTCAGACTTAGTTTCATTCCTTTGGAATACATCTAAAAAAACAGGGTGCTTGAGAAAAGTTTCATAGGTAAATTTTAATTTAGCATAATTTTTTTTAAAATCTATATAAATCTAAATTTTTTAATTTAAACATTCGCAAATGATCATGCTATATTAGACACCATCTGAAAGGTATAATCATTAACATAATATCCTTGCATGGGGAAAAAAGAGAATGAAAATATCATTGATTAATGATGAGTAATTATAAATATAAATTTCAAATCCTTATAATGCCGAGCATTTTATAATTAAAATTATATAACATTTTTAATTAAATGATTTAGAGGAATAACTATCAATTGAAGTTTGGGGGATGAATTTGGTGAACTATCTAATAGACTTATTAGAGATCAAACTGAACCAATAAATATTTTTTCCTTTACAGAGGCCCTTGAAAAGATACTTACTAGTATGTTCATTCAATATACATTAAATATTTTATTTCATATTCCCAAAAAACAATGGTCATGTTTACTCATTAAATATAATTCCACGCTATTTAGACACTATCATGATTACATCAAGATCAAATGAAAAAAATGAGTATGCTCAATCATTAAATTCTTATAGTGATTTTCATTAGAAACAAGCTATCATTATATGTACTAGTCAAAAATTAGAACATTTTTTTATTATTTTTGAATCATTTGTATCATAACATATAATGATGAATTATCACTAATTTGTTTCTCTAGAAACATTGTTTAATTTTAAATATATATTAATATATGAAACATCTCTATTAAATTACATTATTAATCTGCTACTATTTTTCATACATATATAATTCTACTTAAAATTATTAAAATTAGTGATTTTTTCCATTTTGAAAATAGTATAACATAAAAAACTCATTATCATTATGAAAACACTATAAAACGTTGAATACATGATAAAAAGTTTTTATATATGTTATCTTTTATCTAGTAGGTTATTCTAGATTATTTGTATGAATGAAAAAATTTCAAAAATAAGTTTGTGCACAAAAGTTAGTTAATTAATTTTATTGGTTTAAATAAAATTCATACGAGATTCATTAAAAATTTTGTTCAAAAATTGTACACATTAATGAAGACTTTCAAAAATTATAGGTTACAAAGTAAAAAACAGTGTGTAGAGTGAAATTGATTCTTACTAAAACTGGTATTTTAAAAAATGAAATTATTGTATAAAAAAGGTTTATTTTATGATTAGTATCATTTGGAGTAATAAATGTTATGTGTAACCTCAATAAACTATTCTAAGATAATTTACCTATATTCCATTTGACCAACATGTATTCCAATATAGAGTTGTTCTTAACAATGTTGATTTTTCATAATTAAATATATGAAATGGAAAATGACCATTATAAAAAATACCTTCAATGTTCTCTTTAATATAGATAATACAGAACAAGTCAGTTATTTCAAGTAATCTTCAAATGAAATGAAATTACATTATTAACATCTGTTTCAATAAACATGTACAATCAATTTTGAGACTTGGCTTCAAATATCACTATATTATAGGATGTTCCATATGATGAAACCTCCTGATAATCCATTTCAAGTTACACATCAATGTCATATTGATACCTAATTTTATGAAATATTTAATTTGTTGTTGTATTGATTTTTTTATGGAAAAAATATTTTACTTAACAATATTTTTACACATTTTATTGGAATACCTTCACATTTTATATAGAACCTAGATAGTTGAAATATAAATTTTAATGCTTGAAATTAAATTACTAAAATTACAATCTATTCAACTAATAATATGATTATAGATTATGAACCTTTATAGAGTGATAATATTTAAAATTGAGTCTATGATAAAAGTATATATAAAAAATCACGAATATTATATAGAAATATATTGATATATATGATACTATTTTTCTATCATCATCTATAAATTTCTTTACAGATGAAGTAGTATTTAAAGGTAATAATTATATACTATCACTGTATTGAAAAAATAATAGTTGTTTAGTCTCTGATATTTGAAACCAAGATATGTTTTAAACTAGAAAATTTGTAGGAGGTAAAATCTACAATCATTGAAAACAAAACTAGATAAAGGAAGATTATAATCATGTAGACATAGTTACTTTATTATTTTCCTTTATCAACATCTCGTCTTCTCATGGGTTGATTACTTAATATAGAATATATTATTTAATTTTTGGGCCAAAAAACCTATGATACACACTTCCAGTGACCAAAAATTATTATAGAACCCCTTTTACATTCCATGGACAATTAAGAAAGGATACACACTCCTACCAACAGATTGGTTAATTAATTTAATCATAAAAAATACAACGTTCACTAAAATGTATGATCATTATCATAAATAGATTGTGTATGGTAAATATATAGACACCACTATGACTGTTTAAATAGAAATTAATCTTTGGGAAAAAATTTATAGTTGGATTAGGGAATATGATAATGATTCTTAACATATAATGAGGAATAAAGTAATGTGGAAATTGTTTATAGGGATCCTGAATTTTTGGAAGATGTTGATTGTGTGGGATCAAATTCAATATAGAACAATATTTTGGATAAATTATATAATATTGGGTGAAATAAAAATGAATATCCCCTGTATTTTTTGGGTGGGTTAAACCCTCCCTAACCAAGGAAATTAACATATTATAAATAGTATTTTTGCTTGGAAAGGATAGTTGTCACATGTTGGGACTATAGATATCATCTGTTTTTTTATTTGGGAAAAATATATTAATTTTGGAATAAAAATATATTATTGTTGTTCTTCTTATTGATCATATGTTATAAAAATTCAATTAAGTGAATATTAGTATAGTTTAAGTGGTGGTGTTAATAGAGAACAAGTATTATCATAAATGGATATTAAATCAATTTAGATAAAAATTCCTGATATTAAATAAAGTACATTCATGAAGACCATAAAAACTTAGTATCACTAGAAACATATTAAAAAAATATAACTTAGTTAATGATAAACAATTTTTCCCACAAAGATCATCATCTTATTTCTTTTCATAAAACCTTGATTCAAAATAATAGAAAAGGAAACATATTAAAGGGTGAGAACAAATGCTCAATATGGGTAAATATTCTAGATATGTATGAATAGAATGGTTATAATTGTCTGAGAACATGAGAATAACATTTTAAGATAATTTCCTGGAAATAAGAGAGTATATACATTAATAATCACATAAATATTGGCAGTTCAAAAGACATGAATCATAAGTTTAATAAAACATTATAAATCAGTCATTAACTATAAGAACATATCATATATGTATGTAACCATCATAAATATATAAATACATTCCATTTTCATGTATAACAACCAATACCATCAATATGGGGGATTAGGACACACCTATTTCCCATAGTGGAACAGGACACACTGATTTCCCATTGTGGATGAGAACACAACTCATTCCCATAGTGGATTAGGACAAACATGTTTCAAATTTTATATAATGATCTTTAACATTTTCCCACCATTATCTCACAAGATATAAATCATTATTCGACACACTGGAGGGAGATATATGTCCCCCTCATCTCATAATGAAATTATCAATTCATGTTCCATAAGGAATTAATCTTTTCATGACCCAGAAAATGATATGGGATTCATAAAAATTAAATCAATACCCATTAAATAAATTTATAATCAAATAAATTTTATAATTAACATAACATCTGGAAACAATATAGGTTTTACAATCATTTAATCCTAAAATAACTTTTAAAAGGAAGCGAGTTTCATAAGAATTTTTCTTGGTGTAAACCGTTGAAGAGAAAAATGTTTCCTAAACACAAATCCATAAAACACTGAACTTTAATAGAAATAATATAAAATTAATTATTAGTTCATTTTCCAAGTGAATAATAATTTGTAACCGAGGATATCATCTTAGATGAAGAATAATATAGATAGACCATTAAGAACACTATTTTTTAAAATGAAATATTAAAACTTATATCATTTTCAATATCTCATTCCTAGAAACCACATTATAAACATATAAAGGAATCATGAACAAATATTTTAAATCCTTTCTCAAGGAATATATCATATATGCTTTGAAATTTTTTTTATAACATAAAACAATTTGAAAACAATTTTTCATGAAATTAAAATTCAAAACATATAATGATGACGGAAAATATGTTGAATAAATTTTTCATTGATAATAATTTTAAAACATAAAATTGAAATTTTGAAATAATATAAATCCAATAATTTGTAAACAAAATTTAAAACACATAAAAAGGAATCATTGACATAAATTTAAAACACTTAATTTTTTTTTAAAAAAAACCCTCTATTCATTAGAAAAAACATTTTATTTTCAATAGATATCCAACAATATCGGTACAAATCTTATTTAAATAAAATATATTCATAAACACACTATAGATGAATAAAGGATGTGCCTTTAATCATAGAAAGTAGGTCTATATATATTGAACATTCTTTTTTCAGCTTAAAACATTTGGAAAAGTGACTTGATCGGAATAAAACACGAAAATTACATTTAAAACAATTTCTTAAAAAGGTAAAACATGGTTGAATTTTTATTAACAATATAGTATAATATTAAAACATTTTTAGAAAACATTTTTTTGAATGAACATTGACTTCTGAATGATATATAAAGTAATGTAGGATTTTCATATAATCATTTAATTAATTATAATACAAATAAAATAGTGTAAAATGGTACTAAAGATAGTATATATCCCTGATAACAACATTAAAAGAAAAATAATGAGTTTTGATGAGATCTTAATGATGAAATTTCATAAATGGAATCATAATCAAAATCAATACTGATAAATGATGGTATTATAGCAACGAACTGTTACCAGTTTTTCTACTTTGAATCATAATACCCTTGAAAGAAAAAAAATCACATGATTCTTATAATATCATTTAAATAATTATATTCAATATATGACATGTAAATGGGTATTATATACACATTATTGTAAAATATAGAGGCCAAGAATGACATGTATCTTCAAGAAGGTGATTTGACCCAAAATTATTTTACCAATTTGGTAACATTTAACATTAAATAAGATGAAAAATATCATTAAATAGAAATTTAAATACAATTTTTTTTTATTATAATAAGCATATAATAAATTAAAGATAATTATATATAATTCACAATATAAATGTGTTGTGAATAAGATATAAGTCATACAGAAATTAAAGTGAGATGAGAAAACCTGTACTAATTGTGTAACTTTATAATTTTGATCACCATGGAATAATAACATAAATTAAATCATTTTACATCATTATATAATTTATATTAATTATATAAATTTTCATAGGGATGTATATACAGTATATAAAATAATAAAGTGGGGAATATGGCATGTAACTCATGAGAACAAAAAGTGAGATGAAATTCTCTTACCTCTAGCCTTGAATTTTTTTGTAAACTTAAAACCTCATGTATAATAAATATATGTTCATTATAAATGTACCATAGAAAAATAATTTTATATATAATAACATATATTATTACATTAAGTCTTTCAATTACATGTTTATTAACAACTCCATGTTAATGTTACTTTGCGGGTAATATCGGTAATTTCACCTATATGTTTTGCCTTGTAATTCTTGATCCTATTACATAGATCATTATATAAATATTTATAGAGTGTATAAAAATAAGTATATATTATATATATTCACTCGATTAGTATTTATAATAAACTATACAATTTATAAATATGATATGGAAAATATAGTTCATTGAGACGGTATGTCGTGCGTACACATGAGCGCGGTTTCCATTTCATTTTTGAATTGAGGGAACTAAATTAATTGACCAATATGAATATATATATTTATATATATATGATAATTACATTAGATTTATTATTTCATATATATCATATAATCTCACTAAACCCATACTTAATACATTCTGCATAATGTGTGAATGAATAAAATAAGTTTGAGGAGGCGATAATCCACGCGTCTACAAATAAATCTGTCATAATTGAAAAAAATGGAAATCATAAAGATATTTTTTTAAAATAAATACTTAATCCTAAATAAATAATATATATTATATATGTAATATATAATATAATATTTCCACAATATTTTCCGACCATGAGAGTTGGTAATGGAAAAACGAACAATATTTTTTCGTGAGCGGTAGTTCATCACACGCGAGAACATTAAGTTCGTTACCCACGACATAAAATTTTGGGTATATTTAGGGTGATAACATAGATTAAAAACATATTATTATGTTACATAACAATGGAATAAGAATAATTTAGGTTTTGGAGAATGAATATAAAATAATGGAGCTTGAGGCAGGATGTTGCCTCTTATTTGGGCATATGCTTTTGGTTTGCACCATAGAGCTACCTTGGAAAGATTTTATACCAAATGTGATATTATAGGATATTTTTAGGGATAAATGGATATTATTAGATAAAATTATGTTCTATAAAATGGACTTGATAGGTTTTAATATGTGAGTGGGGTGGGTGCCTTTTTATAGTGGAAGAGGAGTCGCATCATAGTAAATGTTTAAAAATGAATTTCCACCCATGCTATACCCAAATTATGTAGATCTAATAATATTAATAATTATATAAAAGGTATTATATGGTATAAATATATCCATAAAATAGATGTTGGATAATTTTATATGTTTTTTTGGCCCTTAAGTATAAGTTTTAGTCCTTTGTTAAGCAATGTTTCTTTTAAATAACAGTAATTAATTTTAATTACATTCACTTATAATTCTGGTTGAATAATAATTTGAATTATGTATTTGTAATAAATTATTCATATTAAAAATATATAATCCAATTTTCCAAATTCCAATTAGTGTATTGGAAGAAGATAATATAAATTTAATCCCACAGATGGGATGACAAAGTTTCTTTTTAAGTAACAGTGCAAAAAAGATTGTTATGTTTTTATATCCAATTTCAATTTGAAATAAATTGGGTTAAATTATTTATGATATATATAATTATACATTAAAACCAAATTAAAATATAATTTATATATATCTATAAATTAAATGAAAAACATGTTTTGAATTAAAATATACAGTTTTTCACTATTCGTTAAAAATTAAACATCTCAGAAAAATTAAAAAGAATTTTCAAAAAGTAAGTTTTATTATTAATATTATTAAATTATGTATATTTAATCATATAAAAATTATAAAATTGTCAGAAATCAGATTTATTATGGGTTCATGGATAAAAGGCTGGAAAATTACCTTTTATAAAAACACATCTTTTTATTCATTAAATTGAATTTATTATTATATTATGTCATAAAAACATATTAGATGAGTGTGAGAAATATTTATTGAATATATATATTATTTAAAACATTAATCAAAAGTTTTTTGATTTATTTATTGAGATAAATGTATGTTGGTAGAATGAGAAAGATTTTTCCTAGAAAACAAAATTCTTTATTTTCAAATAGTTGTTACATTAACTTCTACTAATAGATAACCAATTAAATCATTTCATGACATTAAAAAATCATATTTTCTCAATTATGTTATTATTATTCATATAAAACATCCAAAAAGTTATGTGGAATCTATAATAATATTTTTATAATTATATTAATAGTATATTTTAGTTTTTTAAAACTTGGCCTCGCATGTTATACAAGCTATTGAAATAACTCATCATTGTGTGTAACATAATAAAAAAATATTATTCAATGTACCCAATATAATTTTTTTAGCTTTAGAATAACCTAGAGATGAGAGAAATGTCATGTCAAAATTAATGGTTTCATATAAAAAATTCTATATAAAATGATGTGTTAAATGAATAAATGTATCAAAAATATTAAATTATTAATAAAAAGTAAATAAAAAAATCATGAGGTGTTAAATTATTCTAACATAAAAATTAAGTTCACCCTCAAAATTATTATTGTTTATCAATGTATTAAAAATTTATAGTTTTATTCCAAGAAACACACATCATAAAAATGAATACTAAAAGTTATTTTAAAAAGAGTAAAGTTAGAGACATAATAGTTTCCCAATGTAACAAGTAACAATGTTTACACATAGGAAAACAATGTTTGGAATTGAGAGCATGTATATGGAAGAGAAATATAAATATTAAGTTCTAATGGAGAGTGATAGAGAACATGGTTATGAGAAATTTGTTGAACACAAATCCATAACCCAAAGAGGCTTGAAAAATGTACTTGGAATCATAAAACATTATGATAACATGAAAATTTTTTATTTCAAAACATTTTTTCAAATGTTGAAGAATATTATTAACAAGCTATACATACCATATTTTTGTATAATCTTAACCTTTGTTGTTCCTTGATCAGTATCAACATAATCTCTTCTTCTAATAAATTAAGGAAAAATTTCATTCTTAAAGCGTTAGTAGACCAGGAGTTCCATAAATATAATTATAATTCAATCCATATTTATTTTTTTAGAATCATGGTATAATTTTTAGAACACTTCATCACATATCAATAAATCCTCATATGGTGTAAGAATACATTAATCTCACAAACATCATATGATGTTTAACTTAATACACCCATTAAATTGTTAACCATTCAACCCTTTTTGAGGATGAAAACCCAAAACATTAGAATGATGGACATTAAATTAGTTTAACCTCGACCCCACATATATGATAATGTAGATGTTGGTTGCCACATTCCAAACATTTGAATTACCTTATAGTATATTCTCTTGAAAAATGGTATTAAGATGAATTACCATAAATCCTTTTCAAAAACATGCATGCTCTCTTATTCCGAATATTAAATGATGTATTCCTTAAATACATGAGATTGTAAACATTATACATGATATCACACACCACATTTTCAATAAATAATACTTTAGTTATGATGTGATAAATATTTTTCAATTTACTTCATCCAAATCATCACCTCTCTACCCATATAAAATAAAATTTTATTGTCCTTGAGAACATTTAAGGGTTACCTTACCATAATGTATCCTCACCATTAAATTAATTTTCCACTTCTTTAGCATAATTTAACACATTATTGAAAATAATTAAATAAAAACTATGAAAATAAATACATATATAATTTATAATTCATATTTCAAAATATTTGAATACCAAAACATATACACTTTAATCATCAAATAGTATTTGTAAAGAATTAATGATTTTTCATTAGCATATTCCTTAATACCCATTTCCGTGAATATAAAATATGAACAATATAATAAGTTTAATTAACATAGAAATAATCATGCTTCATAGATTTAATATAAATAATACTAGATGAACATCTAATGCCTTTAATATTTTATTTGTAGTATCCTTATCCTCAGTAGTATATACAATACTCAAACAAACTTCCATATTATATTCATTAAATTTCCACATAGTAGATACATTTTTATAAGTCTATAACTTTCTACACATGAAACAATAAATTTTTACCCAATTCCTTGTTATTCTTACTATCGATTAAGATCATAAATCATAGTGTAAGAAACACATATCCTAGTAAAAACCACATAATCAAGAATATAATGAGAAAAAAAGGTTTGAAAACAAGATAATACCATTTAAAGATCATACCTTAAAAATCAATTATCATGTACATTATTCATGGCCTAAATATTAAATTTTCATATGACATGAATCCTAAAGGTGATAAATTCTCACAAATCAATAATGAACCATAATCTCATGTCATATAAGAGTGTAAATATTATAAATATTGAAAACCATTTCATTGGTTATGGTTAATTACTATGACCATCAACATAGAATATAAGGACACACCTATTTCCAATAGTGGATGATGATGCACATTTTTCCCATTATTGATCCTGATGCTACATTTTCCCATTATAGTTCAGGACACACCAATTTACCATATTGGATGAGGACACCCCTGTTTCCCATTGTGGACCAAGCATTTAGACTTTTTTCCAATGAATATCTTATCATTAAATATTATTATTCAATAAATTAGAGAGAGATATAGGTCTCACACACCTCATAATGAAATCTTATATATGTGTTCAGTATAAAATTTAACCCATCGTTACTATAAAAAGAGTCTGGTTTTATAAATCTCATATCATAAATTATGAAATGAAACTAGTTCCAAATAAATTTAATTATTCCATAAGCTATTGAAACTAGAAAAGTCTCACAATCATTTCATCCTAAAATAACTTGTAAATGGAATCCGGTTTCATAATAATTAATTTTCGTATAACCCATTAAGGATAAACATGTTTCATAAACATCAACCAATAAAAACAGAGACCATGAAGACAAATAATATGAATTTCATCCTTGTGTCATATCCCTATTAATGAATAAATTATATCTAAGGATTTAATTATATATTGAGAAAGATTTTTAAATATCACATGAAACTAAAATTTTATTTTAAAATCACTTATTAAAACATATAATTTCATGAATAGTCTGAGGTACCCTGGTAACCCAATAATTATGCCAGTCCTGACATAACTTGAATGGTGTTCCTTATCCCCATAGGTAGGTGAATAGTGGCCATAATTAATCAAAATTAATGTAGGAAGAATATTATACTGATTATATGGAATTAAAGGAAACAAGAAAATATGAATATAAAAGTAGACACCACATGGAGTAATGTACCAAAAGAAAAACAAGCATAAACAAGCCCAATGTACTGCAATGAACATTCCAAAATAGGAAAACTATCTATGTCCACAGAAGGTTGTCAATCACCGAGTCCAAATATCAACATATATAAAAACCTAAAAAAAAATCACTTTTCCATTTCTATATCCTAGAATGAGGGAATCTACTTGCACCCAAAGGAACAAGTACAACATGAGCTAAAATTCCCACTAGGGTCTCACAATGGATTCCATAATATATTCCAATATTAAATTATTCAAATAGATCATTCTATTTAAAATAAGATGGTTTCAAATTTCTTAAGAATAATTATAATAATTCATGATTATAATTTCAAATTATGAAAATAATTTATACAAAATAATCACATTTCTATTGATGAAAATATTTCAAAAATAGTGGTTCATTTCACAGTGGGCTTAAATAAATAATTTATATAAAATTGTTTATATAAATCATAAGGAACACAACATTTTTTATATAAATTGAATATATTAATTTGAAAAAAACTATTAAACATGGTCATATGAATTATAATGTATAATATTTCCAGGAAATAATGGCTCTATACTCATGGTTACACGATAATATGTACATACGTCCCTTTGAACAAAACCTAACGTGGAAGCCTTACCAATGCCAATGGGATGTGGAATGCTATATCTATATGTTGGAATGCTGTAAATGATATAGATATATCCAAGTAAATAAATAACTACTTAAGGGGTCCATATTAACTAGTTACAAAGAATGATGGGAAAAAAATTCTGGAAGTTTTAAAATAAAATTAATCTCATTCCCCATTTCAAATATGCCAAATTTCCATTTAAAAGCCCGATAGTTTTTTAAAAAAATCATTCCATTTCACAAAGATAAAACACTATGGTTTATATGAAGATCAGTTTTAATCTATTATAACAAAAAAAATGAAAAACATTCAAAATTAAATCCCATAACTCACTTTCAATATTAAATACAACAATTTAATTTTCAAAAAAATATATCAATTTCACAATAAACAAATAATTCAATAGAATTTGTGGTTCTCAAAATTTTCTATTAAAATTTATTTCCATAGTTAAATTAAAATATTAATTAAAATAATTTCCATGAAATCCAAAATTTTCATCATGAAATATTAATTTCTAAAATTTCTATAAACACAAAAAAATCAATGGAATTTGGGGTTCTCTAATTTCATGCCTAAACCCATTTTAAAACCCTAATTCAATGTAATTTTGATGTTCCAAAAAATACACTAAATATAATTCAATTAAAATCAAGAAATTTTATGTTGTTCAAAAAAATAAAATTGAGTAAATCAATTCATAGTTAACAATAATAAGGAATCATGATGGAAACCCCTACATTGGTTTCAACGAAACTTTTAATTCCAAACCTTAATCGAGACTTTTCAATGAAGAATTAAAATCACATAATATAGGAAATGAGGATAAAAAATTGGATTAGGATAACAAAATAGAGGTTATTAGATACACAATTCATCATGGGGATCCATTAAACCCTAGGGAGGAGAAGAGAGGTCATGGGAGAACTAGAAAAAGGTGAGGAAACTGACTAGGAGAACATTGAAGGGAGTTTAACTAGATTATAATCAATTTTGGGAGGTATTTGAGTAGCTAAGAAATATTTTTAGGAGATCTAAGGAATATGGAAAACACTTATGGCTTATCCAGATCCATTGAAGATGTGAATCGAGGTTATATAATTTTTAATCAACAATCAGATTATTTGAAAACACATATACAAGGTTTCATAAGAAGAGAAACATGGTTAGAACGGACAAAGCAGATGAGACATGCACTTATTTAAAATCGGATTTACGATTTCAATTAATTTTGAAGACAGTCTGAATAACCATGATCTAGCATTGAATAACCAGATTGTCTTGGTTTTTAGGTTTTGGCATGTGAGGAAACACGGTTAGGGAAAATTGAGTGAAAAATGTGAATCAAAATAGAAATTTCCATTTTTTCCAAATTTCACCACAAAAAAACCTTAAAGGAATCAAAACCAAAGAATGATTAAAAATAGGGTTTTAGTAATACCTATGAATATTTAAAGGATGTTACAAATAAAATTATCAAACATTTTCTTGAAACAACTTTGAAAAATATCTAATGTAAACCTAAAAAACCAAATTAAACTATTTCCTGAGGAAAATAACCTTTACACATTGGAAAACACATTAGAAAACATAAAAAAAAAATTAAAATATTTTTCATTGAAAATTAAAATGAAAACATATAAATAATCATAAAAGCATTTTGAATCCCTATTTCATTAAAGATAACTAGAAAAAATATAATAGATAATTTTAAATCAATTAAATAATTTTCTTTGAAAACATCCTTTATAAATCAAATAAAAGAATCTTTGAAATTAATTGAAATTAGTTTTTAAACATAAAAAAAAATTTAATAACATTTTCATTGAAATCCATTTTAAATTCATAGAATTTCTGTAATTTTGAATTTTTTTAAAAAAATTAACCTCATAATCATAAAAAATTAGAATCAAGGAAATGAAAGTCATGGAAGTTTGATTTCCCGTACATACCTTATAGTAGATTTTCACTATAGAACATTTATAAAAGTTCCTTGATTGGAAAACAAAATAATGATTACTTTTATTACCATTTATATAAATTTCCAACATGGATAAAATTTCATTTATGAAAAATTTTATAATATTAAATTTATTAAAAAACATTTTCAGAAAACATCTTTTTAAAAGAAGCCATATTTTCGACAAAAAGAACAATTAAAGTTAAATGTTTATTAAATAATTTACTTAATTGTCATAAGTACAAAAGAGATTAAAAATTGTAATAAAATATGAATCCATCATGGATAATAAATGGAGAATGGAATTTTTGTGTTTTCTTAACATATAGATCATAATATTTCTTCAATGGAAGAATAATAATAAAAAATACTAATAAACGATTAGATTATAATAATAAACTGTGACCACATCGAAAGATATAGGTGTGTAACATCACATGTATCCAAAAGAAAAAAATTGAGGCACAATTACTTTAACAATATGGTATCTTTTGAACTAGAAACCCCATGAAATAAATTTCATCAAATGGATAAGTAAAAAACCAATTATTTATATACTACTAGAATATATTCATGTTAATTATATACACCACATAAAAGAAATGGGATGTTAATAATGAATCATTTGTATAGAAATAAATGTGATACGAGAAAAAACTTAATACTTGAGTTACTATTGAATCATGATAACCATAAATTTATTACATCAAATATATTTTAATATCATTAAATAAATTAAATTACTGATATAAAATTTCATAGTTATATCGATAAACCATTCAAAAGAAATAAGTGACTTATATGTCATGAATCTCATATGAATACAAATTGAGATGAAATTACCATACCATAAGTATTGACATTCATCGTACATGATCAATCATTTTTTATAATAAATATAAGTTTCTTATAAATCAAGCACAGAAAAATTTTATTTTATCTAATACCATATATTATTTTGTTATGACTTTGTGTTACTCAATTATTTACAACTCATGGTTAATGTTACATTTTGGGTAATACCCGCTTTTTTTATATGTTATGGTTTTTTACATTTGATCCTATCAAATAGATCATGATTTTCATTTTTAATGAATGTTAAAAATGAAAAAAAATTCATATATATTTATTATATATGTTTTTATAATAATCTATAAAATATATAAATATGAAATTTAATAAACCATTCATAGAGATGGTAGGTTGTACGTACGCATGAATGTTATTTCCGTTTTACTATCTTATAGAATAAAATAATGTTAATTAAATATATATAATATCATTTTAGTAAAAAAAATTATTTAATATTTTTTTATAATCTCTCTAAAACCTTCTATAATACATTTAATGAAAAGTTCGAACGAATCACACTGCTTTGAGGAGGGGGGTATTCCACACATCCATATACAAAGTTATTGTATTTACTCATTATAAAAAAAATGAAAGTATTTTCATATAGTAATTACATAAATATAAATAAATAATAAATATCCTATATGTCATATATAAACATATCTTTTTTCATAATGTTGTATAATGTGAGGTGGTAATGGAAAAACAAACAATATCGTTTTGTGAGGTAGTAGTTCACCATACATAAAAACTGTAAGGACATTACCCATTATATGGATGCTTGTGTAAGTGTAGGTAAAAAATTTACAATAAAAATGTATCATTATATTTTTCATATTTACGTAATATTATAATAATAGATTAAAAATAATTGAGGTGTTGGATAATGAAAATAAAATAATGGGGCTTGAGGAAGGATGTGGCCTCTTATTTCAGTTAATCACTTTGGTTTCCACAACTAGGATTTCTACGATAAATTTATGACCCATGGGAGGCATATAAGTTGAATTTTTGTATGTTGGGACAATATTTGAGCATATTTAGGGTGACAAAATGTTCTTGAGAGTTTTGAATATGTTGGATCGGTGAGAATCATTATATAGTAAAGGAAGAGTAACATTCTTGTAAATTTTTTAAAAGGGAATTCCAATGATGATCTTCTATAGTAATATGCCTCTAATAATAGTCCCAATTTTTGAAAAGTGAGTATAGGGTCAAAATCTGGCCACAAAATGGACTTTTCAAATGTTTATAGGTAATTTTGGACCTTAGGATTTTGGTTTAGTCCTTTGTTATTCTAATTTTATTTCAATTGAGTATAGTTAATTTTTATTACATTAACTAATTTTTTTTTGGAAATTTTTTTTTTGAAATTATTAATTTTATTAATTATGATGATTCCAAATATCCAATCCTTTTTTTTAAATTATGATTAAATAATTTGAAAAAATTAATTTAAATTTAATTGTATAAATAGGATGAAAATGTAGGTCTTTGATGTAACAATGTTCAAATGTTTTCTAAGTATTTATGTAAAATTTCATTGTGAAATTGGATAAAATGAGAAACATTGGGGTAAGTGATGTATAATTGATCTTAATATAGGTTAAAACCAAATTAAAATAATAATTTATCTATAAGAATATATTATATGAAAAATTAGTTTTGAATTAAGAATCTCTATTTTTAACAATTCATCAAAAAACGAACCTTATCAGAAAAATAAAAAAATTATCAAAGTAAATTTTGATATTCTACTTTAAATAATAAAGATTATTTTTTAAAATAATATTATAAATTATTCAGAAATCCTATTTAATGTGGGGTCTCCTTTAAATGGGTTAAAATTACCTTTTTTTAAGATTACAACTTTTTATTCATAAAATTGAATTTATTATTATTTTATACCTTTAAAATCTATTAGATGAGGATCAAAAATATTTATTGAATATAAATTTTATTAAAGACATTAATAAAAAGGATTTTGTTTAATTTATTTAGATAAAATTTTGTTTTTACATAGAAATAGGGATTTCTCTGAAAACTAATATCTTTATTTTCAAATAGTTCATACATTTACATCTAATAATTGGTAGATTAAGGATTCATTTTATATACATATGTAAATAATATTTTCATGATTTAGTTACTATTATTCCTGAAATCCTTTAAAAAATCTTTTTGGGATATATAATAATATTTTAATATTAATATCAATTTTATATTCTTTTGGTAAAAATAAACCCTTCATGTTATGCAAGATATCAAAGGAACACAATATTTTGTGAAACACTATCCTAGAATATTGTTGTGTGTACCACAAGTTAATCGAAGTTTTTCATGTTGCTCAATATAGCTTGGTTTTGTGTATAATTCATCCCAAATTTTATGCATTCATATAACGAAATCTATATTCAGTGTTGTGTGAAAGGAAAAAAATATTAAACTGATAAAAATTATTCAAAAATAATAATTCAAAAAATCTCATTGTGTTAAAGAGATACTTGGAGATGAAATCGAATAACAGAGATAAATTTTGGAGTTTTATAATCTAATAGAAATATAATCACAAGGTTATTTAATTCCTTGCACTCTTAAGAGAGTCTATGTCAAATTAATCAACATTTAAATAAGAATAACTAGGGATTTTAATGGGTTTTAATGATTTAATTATGACATGAATGTATAATATAGGATGAAATTTTTTTTAGATGATTAAGGGAATATTGATCGAAAATATTATTGGGTTATAGGAGATGAGATCATGAATCAAATGATTTTGTGGAATATTAAATCAATCGTCAATACAATTAGTTCCTTGATAGACTTATATATGGTTTTTGGAAACAATGGAAAATCATGACCCAACCCCACATGTTATCACTACTACCCGTACCTCATTACACCATCAGTTTCTATCCCACTTCTCTCATAATCGACCATAGTTCTATTCTTCTATCCTGTCATCATACCTAAAAAACAATATTTCTAATTTATCATCATTGAATCCTCTCCATATTATGCATCTCCACTAATATCACCCCTTCTTCCACCCCATTCAACTCATTCTTCTTGTAGTTCTTCTCATATACAAAATCCAAATCCCATTCCAACAATTTTCATCCACCCTTTTTTTAACATTAACTAACCCCTCTAGATACCTGATGCTCATTTCCCTCTACACTCTATTTACTTTCATTTCTACCTTTATATTTCATTCCACACCTCAATATCATGATTCCCAAATAACATAACTCCAATTTTTGAACCTTCCACTTCTTCCACCTATTATAATATTTTCATTATGATCTTAAAATAAATTTTTTTCTCTTTACTCCATAACACCACAATGATAGTTTTCCTTTGATTATCTTGGTGGTTATGAAAAATTATTTAGTGATAAAAATAAATTTTTCTATTGCATCATACAAGTTATTTATCATGAAATGTTTGAATGGACCACTGCAAATCAGTCATCGTCAAAGTATAGTCACCCTATAATCTTTCATCATATATTTTTAAATTATATAAATTAATTTTTTTCATTAATTACATTCCTTACACTTTCACAGGAGTCTCAATATATTTTTTTCCTTACTATAACATTTTTTGTATCTTCAAATTTTCCCTAAATTTGTTTCCTATGAATTCGATATTTTCAACTAATTTATTCTATTCAATTTTTTCTGTAAGGTAATCCACTTATAATATCATTATAAACATCAAAAAATCGCTTTAAGGGATATAATACTTCTTTACCCATTATATAAATATTAAAGATCATCAAAATATTTACATTTACCTGCGTTTTCTATAGGAAAACTGCATGCTCTCCAATTTGGATGCAGTTACAATACAAACCATTTTAATTTTTCATCAATGATTCAACCACACCCTTTAATTTTATTGTTGCTTCAACTTTACTTTTTTAATTTTAAAATTTTTTCATTATAATATGGATGACCTAAACATATTATAAAAGGAATAAGATATTTAGAAATGAAAATACTATTTTCAACAATCCTTGTTACAAGATGTTCGAGATTTTTTAAATTTGAGATTCAATCCAAATTTCCTGGGTTAGTTTTCTAACTACAGGTCACACCATCATATAGATCATCAGGATTTAACTAAGGGACCATTAACCAAGTCGTCTTATAATATACGTTGTTATTATAAATGTATGTAAATCAATTTTTTTTATATTTTAAATAAATCATAGATTTAAATAATTATCATAGAAAACAATACATTCAATGTGGTGTTTTCTACCATTGAAGCACACTGACAGACTAGGATGTACTAATTTCGGTACCACTATGCAATTTGTGAATTGAAATATGGATTTTGTCTCTATATTATTCCATATTAAATGTATAAAATTTTTAATGTAATAAAATTTAAGTTGAACATATACTTTTATAATAAAATTACATGAAATTATATAAAATATTGCCTGCAAATCATTTTTCCCCATTTTCAAAAATCTGCTTTAAGGGAACCGGGAAACCTTACATACCACCACAAAGTTCAAAAACCACCCCCCTAAAATAGGGTTACATAGCATACAAGAAATAACAGGCCACATTCAAATTTGAAAAAATCAAACTAAAAAAATGAAAACTCAGAACACAGGAAAAACAAGCCGCCCGAGAAACCCAAAACGCGTAAAGTCACATCATTATCGCTGCCATCAAAACTTCACCAACTTAAGAGACTCGTCACAGTCACCACCTTCACATCATCTCATCACCATCATCCCTGCATTGCCGACGCCATCAACACATTCCCGGTGCCATCAACGTACAATGCCATCCATGTATTGTCGTCGAAAAACGACCAGAGAATCACACCGCACCATCCATCATGGAAAAACAACTCACCGCCGTCACTCCACCATCCAGATGTCGAATAACCACAACCAAAATTAAGACCATCCCGACCGACCTGAAGACGGAGAAGAAGCCATCACGAGACACCCCCTGAGACGTCGTAAGCCAATCAAACTCACATCCCAAAACACCTTAAAAGCCACCACACATATCCAACTAGGATAATAGATGTGTAAACTTGGAGAAAGAGAAGAGAAAGAATCAGATTCAGGCGTCAACAGATAGCTTGCCGTCATGGCCACTCAACGCCGACGGCCGCCACCTCATTCAACTGAACATCACCAAAACCAGAAACGTCGGTTGAACACTTCAACAAACAAACATCAGAAGGCCCGAGATAACATAGGAGGATAAAAATAAAACAAACCTCCTCCACTGGATGAGGAAGAAACTTCAAACGAGAACCCATCTTCACTAGAGATAGCCGACTCAGGCCGTGCCGGGACACCGTCGACCTCCAAACCTCATAACCCAAAACCCCTATGTAACCGCCACTCCAGATCCACCTTGGAGAGTCACAGAGGAATGAGGGGTCAGAGAATTGGCTTGAGCAATCAAGGGCTTCGACAACACACCCTTTTTCAGAACCACCGACTGCCATATTAAAGGTTGTCAAAAACAAAAGGCATGTCAGCAGCCACCCAAGCTCCATAGATCACTAGAAAAACACCCCATTGAAGACCAACATGAAAGTCCCGTCTTCGCCATGGAAACACCCACAGGGACCACAACGGACAACCGATGCAAACACCCATGTAGAGGCCGTAATCTTCAGTCGTAGAGAATGGATCTCGGCCGTTGGGTCATCACTGTGCTGCCAGAAGAAACCATATCCCACGAAGGGGGAGTGAGGAAAAAAGAAGGCCAACCTCGATGAAAAATGATGATATAGCTGAGTCCGCAAAGGTTCATAACTTCACCGTGAAATAGAAACCGCCCCAAACCACTGATCCAGTGCCAAAGATGATCGCCGATCTCACCCGAGTTGAAAGAGAGGCAGGCGGTGATGCGGAAAAACCGTAGAGGATGCGCACCCCTTACCGGCCCATCAACCCCATCCTCACATGGATCTATTATATAAAATATTGATTTATATGAATTATCATGTGAAAATTTTGAAAAATTATCTTATATTAATTTTTAAATTTTATTCCCACTTTTTACATAACATTATATTTTTATGGACAATTTGGGAATCAATTTGATCATATAGTAGATGAAGAAACAACTATATGTAGTAGAGATAGTTCCACATCAGATGATCTTAAAAATAAATACAATGAATCAAAATGATGAATGAAAATAATGATTAAATATACCTATAAATATTAAATAACTATAATATACAATTTTTTTTCTTTATGTTATATAAATATATTTTTATATATTCATTTGTTTTATTCCCTTTCAAAATTTCATGCATCTGAATGTTTTACCACGTTTAAATTACAAGTGTATGCATTTGAATTTATAATTAATTTATTATGTCGTTCAGATGAGTTGGTTGGGTTATTTGTCACAAATGAACTACGAATGAGTTCTTTCATATAGAAAGTTATTGATATTATCCCACCCATTATTATTTCTTGTATGATAATGTTTAATGAATCTTATAAATAATTTTAAGAATATATTTATTGATATATGATTATGATTATTACTTACCCAACCATGGCTCATACTAACATTATGATTAGTGTTTTTCTATAATAATTTTATCACGTAAAACCTATATAATCACATTTAAAATATTAAAAAATTATATTACATGTTATTAAAGTCTCTATAAATCATTTTCTATTATATAAAAAATTAATATTTTTATACTATTTTATGTGTTCTCAATTCTAATTTCAGGAGGTGGTAACTATATAGGATATGTAAAATTTGGAACAGTTGCCTTCTTAGAATTTAAATGATTTATTTTTATACTAAAAATTTATTTAGTTTTCTATGGTTGAAGTGGAATATATAACCATATGAATCCGTTACACCGAAGTAATATATATGAATCCAAATCTCAAAGATTTCGGGATAACATATATCTATTGTTTTCTTAAATTTTATTTTTATTAGCATATTTACCTCTAAATATCTCATTCAACATGGTCATAAAACAAAAATTGATATTTGATATAACTTTTTGAGAGAGCACATTCAAAACTTATGTTTAGTTTAAGAATAATTTGTCACATATCATCAATTATATTTATATTGAAAAAACCAACGCAAATAGGTAATTATAATTTAATTAATAGTGTTTTGGGAATAGAATGTGAGTAATTCATTTTTTTCTCTCATAATGTTTGTTTCCACAACATAGAAAAAAAAAATCAACGCCCAGTTATTATGATCAATTTGATTACATAATATTTTATTTCATATTTTTTTAAAAAAATCCTATATATGTATTTCTCATAATCACAATGTGGATTAATGTTTTATTATAATGTAGGAATGTTATAGTACATAGGGAGAGATTTTATAAATATATATATACATTAGTATAAAAAAGGATAAAAATATATATTTTATAGAAGAGTGTTTTATAATGAATTGAAGGATCATTTTTCCACTGGATGACATGTTTCCTTGGAAATGGAATGTCTAGTTTTTTATTACATTATCATAATTCCTTAAAATTCATTACAAATATATTATATTTTTTTAATCGTTCATTTGTGTTTATAATCATCACAAATACTATATTTTTAAACATCTAATGTGTTTTATTATCAAATTAAATTATATTTTGTCTATGATTTTAGATTTTACTGTATTTAGGTTATAATATTAGGCACCATCTATTTTAACTAATAGACCAAACAAAGTAATCTAAATGGGAAAATTGGTTCAATTTAAGGATCGCCAATAAGAATCAATACTGAATTCTCCATGGAAAACAATGGACCAATATGTAGTGGTGATAAAACCCTCTCCAGAACACTGAAGAATATTGGCTAGTTCATGGAGCTAACCGGCTAGTTGATGAAGTTTGATAATTCCCAGTAACATAATAAATTTTTAATAGAAAGGTGGAGTTATTAGAAGACTACCCTATTCGATGATATAGAGTAGTAAAATAGAATTAATTATAGACATTTAATGACTTGGAATTTCTCTGTAGGGGCTTCTATCAACCAAATACAACTGTAGCACCAATGTACGATATAGATAGCTATATTAAGATGGTTTGAACTCATTAATGAAAATATTTCAAAACCAATTTTCTCAAATGATTCAGGATCGATCGATGATATCCTTTTTTGACAAATATGAAAAAAATCATTTTTTCAAAGGAAAACTTGCATCTATTGATTTAATAAAATTTTATTTTTCCTTTTATCTTTTATTCATCTTTAAATAATTTTTAATCAATAAAGGCTCATATTTTATATTATATCTTTCTAACCCTCTATCTTTAATATTTTTTTAAATAATGTAGTTTTTTTATGTTCATTATAATATTTTTGTGGAAAAACAAATATTATTTTTAATTATTATTTAGGTGATCACTCCCTTTAAAGAGAGGTTTCGTAGTTAACATTATCTATTAAAATAATGGGTTATATATATTTTTATTGGTATTTTAAAATACATGTAATTATTTTATTTTTTGGGGTTATTTGATTCTATAAGAAATCAAAAAATTATTTATTCTTTTTGTTCTTATTTTTCATTAAAAACATGATTGAAATATAACCCTCTAAAGCTAATTATTGGGTAGGAGTCATAGGGGATCATTTTTGACATAAATTTACACTACAGTGACATAAATTTAGTTTTTTTACTATTAAATAGATTACATTGTTTATAATATAAATTATTTTTTATCATCATTTTAATTTTTTTAATGGAAATTCACCCTTCTCATCCCATCATATCATTAACCTATATGTACATATTATATAATCTATCCAATTATTTTGATCAATTATAATACACCTATATAGATGATTATGAAATAGACTCATTTAACAATTATGATGACCATTGAATGAATGAACATTCAAATAAATGACTGTGATGTACAGATCGGTTAATTTAAAGATTAATTAGTAAAGCTTTTGGAATATTGTGTTGATAATAATGATGAATCAACATATGTAATGGCTAAAATGCATAATTTTCTATTGTAGATGATTATTTATTTCGCTATATTATTAAAATTTTATAGTTGAAACATCCAGACATGAAAATATTTCTTAGTTTTTAATAATAACATTTAGACTATAAAACTAACATATTGGAGAAAATTAAATTTCATTTTAAAATATTAACTCTTTGATTGATATGATAAATATCAATTTAAAAAGTCATTATTTAAAGGATGAAATGAATTGAGTCTACAACAAAAAGTGTTATTAGGATAAAAATCATATCATAATTATAAAATATCGAATTATTATTTTAGAAATACTTTTTAGTGAATATTTCAATGAATGTATATTAAATAGTTAAGATATATTTATTAAAAAACAATTGATGAAACAAATATTTTTTTTAAATTACCTTATTGAGTATTTAAATTATAATGGTGTTGAAAATATCACATTAATGGAAAATTATATAATAATTTGGATTTTATATAATTTAATGAGAAGATAGTATCTATATTTCATATTAGTTCTCATAAAGACAAAGAGGAAATAAATTTTAGAGAATATCTATGGGTAAATAAAAATTGTATGTATTTTACAATGGATTTTTCATTCAAAAAATAGGAAAATATATTTCCCATTGAACGGTGAAATATTTTAGTGTACCTGATTGATATTGAAGTATCATTTGATGATTTTTTAGATAAAACATTATATATTACATAAGATTTTTTATCATGAATTATATATGGTGATAGTTCAACTTATGCAGTTGTAATTTGCTGATTTTTTAAGTTATAAAATAAATATCGGTTTATTTTTGTATATATTTATTTTATATAATTTTTGTAAATCATAAACATCATTGATCTTGAAAAACTATAGGAATAAATTTTCATCATATGTATTAATTTGGAGATGATATTTCCCCCATCATTTTTATCTATGAGGATTCGAAAACAATCAATTTATCCAAGGAAGTTATTATTAGAGGTATCATATATTATGAATTGATATATCCCATTGGGAGTTATTATTATCAAATGTTTTTATCATTAAAAATAAAAAAAATTATAACTAAATATATAAATATATATATGTTTTATTCTAAAATGTTCCTCTTTTATTAAGTGTCATTTTTAATAATATATTTTGTGGGAAACCACTATCATTTATAGGGGTATATATAAGTACAGCTAAATGGATAATGTTTTTTTTTTAAATTGTGTTCAATGTATTGGGATAACAATAAAACCTTCTTCAATTGAATTTTACGTGATTATTATAACACAAGTATTTTAAATCATATATTAAATTTGTAAACATTACATTTTAAGGCCAATAGTTTTGGAAAGTGTAATTTATATTAGTTAAACAAATTGTGTCAATCAAATATCATAGATATGTAATACTAAATACTAATGTAATGGGTTTTACATTGATTAAATATGTATTATATGTTTACGATACTGAAGGAAATTCTCATAGAAATGGATGAAGAGGGATTGAAACGTATATGCCAAAAAATATAGAATAAAATATTTTGTGATAATTTTTTTATCAAAATACCATGAATCAAAAGAACTATTTTTTGGGGAATCTGTTACTTCCAATAGTGATGGAAATGTATCATATATAGGCTCTCTAGATTCATCAGTATGTGATGAAGAGGTTGTGGTAGTACACTATTTTTCTTCAAAATCATACCTAGATAAATGTATTTATGCCGGATTCAAGTCCTCACAGAATTGAGATTACATGGGGATTAATATCATGCAATGTTAGAAAAATTAAAAACAACCCAAACAAATTTAGACATGATTCGATTATAATATTTTTGGATATTGAGAGAATGACGTGGATAGTTTGAAGAGACCAAAGAAGGAATAATTATATGAAAATATAATTCTACATTTATATGATTATTTTGTTAAAATAATTTACAAAGAATACTTAAGGATATGTGCTAATTATAAAACAATTGTACGAAGACCTAAGAGGAAGATACCATACCATCCCAAATTCTCTAAAATTATAAAAATGATAATGGATAATTTTTATAAATAATTATATGTAGAGTATATAAAATATTGAAATAGATCCATTAACATTTTTATTAATGATTATGTTAATTTGGGGAATCTCAAACTACCTCAGGGAATTTAATGTAATTCTTATTTGTGGACAAATTCCCATGATAATTTTACGATTGTGAAACGTGACGTTAAAAATTTATATTATTATTATAATTTAAAATATATCAAATTTATTTCCACTATCATTAATGAGTACGTTAGTGTAATCATTATAACTCATATCATGATGTTTTTATTAAAAGATCATTGAAAATGAATGTGTTAGACATTGAGAATACTTGATTTCACATTTTCCTCATTTTCCTTAATTATGGAGGTTTATTCGATTAATTCTCTAATCTATAATTCATTTTAATCATGAAAGTGATTTTTTTTTAAAATTGTCAGATTTATGGATGATTATTCTAATATGAGTGGTTTCATTGTTTTAATATTTGAGATTGACATTTTTTTAAAATTATAGTGGAATATTACCAATGTTCATAGAGTTAGGACACAATATTATTATGATTTACATAAACAATTTAAATTATAATGGAAAATTTGTAGTTGTGTCCTTCAAATTCATGTTGCTAAATTTTTACATGGTAATAAATAATTAATGAGTATAACTTGTACAAGTTAATGTATGTTTTTTATTTATATCAATGAATGTTGTAAACATTATCCATATATTATGGATTAAAAAACTATAATGGTACGTTATGCGGATAAAAAAGTAAATTATGTTTCGAGTGTTGTTGTTCATGTCATGCATATATACTTTAATTATATATGTGATAAGGATGAAAAATTGTTTTGTGAGAGGTAACCTAAAAAACAAAAGGAAAATTGATCTATCACTCCATGAAAATATAAAAAAAATGTTTCATGAAATGGGGGATGAAGTTGACGAAATCATTTTATTGAAGGAGGATGGAAATAATATAGATAATTGGGAATTAATTGATTATATGTTTATTTCCGTCCATTAACTATTTCAATATTTATTGATTTAAAATACTTAAATGAAATTAATAAATATACCACAATTAAAAAAATATCTTTTCTTATTTGTATAATAATATGTTCATAAATAAGATATATATATACACAATAATATGATGTAAGAGATTTATATATATGTGTACCTTAATATGATGCATATATTTTTCAAGAATGTTACACATGAATATGATATCTATATATATATATGTATATATTATCTATCCTATATGGTTATTAATTTGTTACATTCTCTTAGGAATTTATTAAATGCTATGCATTAAATACCTTGAAAATAATAAATTATTTATATCCCAACATTTTGAAACACATATGATGTGACATATAAGCTGACTTAGAATTCATCAACACAATAGGATGAGTTCTAATGTGATTTACTTTGTTTAGGAGAATCTAATAAAATATATTTCTCCAGAGACTCTATTTCAATCATTCTCCAAGGCAATAACACCCCTTCAGATATCAGGTTTCCTCATGATAAAAATGTAGCTCTATTAGACATTTTGTACCCTAGGAGGTAGGGATTTTTATTCCCTTTTCCTCATGATAAAACTCATAAATAGTCCACAAAACAATGATACCGACTCTTATTCTCAGGTATTGCATGCATACTATTTTATAGTATTATTTACATAATAATTCATGGGAAATATCCTTTATTTTTGGGTGTCATATAAATGAAAATAATCTTTATATGATTATTTGAAATCCATCGACGACATATGCAAAATGTACATCATGTTTTTTTTTCATTTTTTGATAAATTGATTCAAATGATAAATGAAGAAAAAAATGTTTTTTAAAACTAAAAGAATATTTAATACCCATAAAATAACTTCATAAGGGAAAATTTTAATTACACCTACTATGGTGATCTATGTAAATTTAGTACACTTACATAGAGGGTAGGTGTTATGGTTACTATACTATTAATATTACAGAAATGGGTATCCTAAAAGAAGTGCCATACATATCAGTGTTGTGTAATGGAAAATATGGATTAATCTTATGGAAACAAAATGAGATACCCTTTTACAAAAGGTATGTGTAAATTTGTCCTCTCTATTACTTTTATGTAAATGAATTGTTTAATTTTAGTAAACTTATGAAAATGGTTTTACATTACTACCATCATCAAATAACCCTTATATGTAATGGTACAAGATTCACTATATAGTAGTCTTTGGTGTCTACCTTTATGAAGAATATTGAATATTTTGCAAACCATTTTGAAAATGTGTTGTCTAATGATAATACCTTAATGAATGGGAAAAGGTAATCACCATATTACCTTTACATGGTGTATTAAAAATTGATATGTATAAAGTAACTTTTTTATTATCATTACATAGGCCTACCCTTATCAATCGGATAAGTGTATGGTTAAAGGGGTGATACCCTTATACATAATAACATTTATATGTAAGGGTAACCATAAATGCCAATTAAATTTTTAAATATTAAATTCATTTTACTATTTATAAAATTCTTATAAATCAAAATAAATTGTATTTTTATATTTTTATATTTATATAATTTTTAAAAATTAATTAATTAAAAATGGTTTAAAATAAAATCAATAATTGTTTATGAATAATTTTCCCAAAATATTAAATGTAAATATTTTAAAATACATTCTGACAAATTAAATTGAATTATTTATGATCTAAAAATAATAGTTTATTTAGATATCATTATAGATTATTTATAATGTGTTTATAAATTATAGAATTTATGATATTTGGATAATATATAAGGTATATATAATGGAAAATGGATTTTAAATTGTTTATAATTTATTCCATATCATATAAAATCTAATTAAAATAAAATAATAAGTGTTTCATATTGAAATGAATATAATTTTTTATATAAATTATAAATTATAAAATATTCATAATTATATCTTATAAAAAATATAGTTCATTAATTTCGCATTTTTTCAAAAATAAATATTTTTTCATTCATTTATTATTTTCATTGATATTAATTTTTATTAAAATATTTATGAAATATGAAAATAGGGAATGCACATTAATTCTAACAACCCCGACCCAAGTAACCCAAAGTTAATGTTTTACATTATTACATTAGTATAATATACAATGAATCACATATTTATGGACTTGATAGTTTAGTAGTCTTGATAAACTTGTAGCATACAAGATTCTAAAACAACATTTTATTACATAAATTACAAAATAAATATATTCTAGAGTAAAAAATTCGATATACCTTATCACTGAATATTAATCACTATATACTTTGTGGACTCATTTTTTAGAAATCAAAATAAGGGTGAGCTCAAATGATTAGTAATGGAAAGTGTATAGAAAAATATTTCATGAATCCATCTACATTATCCACATGTAATGGTAAATAAATGAACAAAAATTCCTTCTAAATAATTTTTTAGGAAATAATCATTTGGATATGTAAATAAATGATGAAACATGGAATTTCATAAAAATAAATTAATTAAATTCATCTGTAGAAAATATTATTGTGAAAATCACATATATAATATTAACTGAACTCATAATTAATGAAATACATAATTATGGGACTTCCTGCATCAGGAATATGATACATCTACCATTAAATTCATTTCTCAATATAGTTTAAAAACTATTGGTAAAACCCATTCAAATTATTTTATAATAATTCAACTCATGAGATATACGAAAACATCAAAGGGATATCAACAACCATTACCACTGATGTATATACATCCAAAGTATTCCACATATATTGAATATTTGATTAAATTCATTAAAAATGTGAATTATCATTAAAAATCTATATTGAGAAATGAATTTGGATTTATCAATATTTAATGATAGTAAAAATTAATATTAAATATCGAAAAAAATATGTAGAAATGGAATATATCTTATAAAATAAACATTTCCATGATAAATAATATGGATATTTATGGAAAATATAATAAATATATGAATGTGAATAATTCATGTTAATGTAAATGAATAAAAAATGAATCAAGTAAATGAATTTCAATAAAATATGCAGTCAAAATAAACATAAACCAATGATGGGAATAATAAAGATGGTATCAACACATTATATACCATCAAGATTAATAATAAGTTATTTTTTTCATTGATGAATACAAGTAACATGAAAATTTTAGTATAAAAATCTTGAGAAAAACATCCATCTCATTTTCAAAATATTCAATAAAAAAACCATTTAAAAATGGTAGTTTATATTGGAAAATAATAATAGTAGCATCAAAACAATTGAGTCTTCAGGATGACTATAAATCCAGTTTATATTGTAGAAATAAAACTGACAATTACATTATATATTTTGAAAAATGACAAATGAGAATTGTTTTGAAAAAAAAATGAATATTCCATCGAATTTTTTAAAAAACAAACAATGTTTAAAAATGTATTTATTAAATAATTTTTAAAAGGTAATTAATATTTTGTAGTCATTTTTATTAATCATGTTTTAGAGGGAAAAAAATATCTGGACAAAGGGGGAAATAAAAAAATATTTTATTGAAACCAGTTTCTCAATAATTTTATGTACCATATAGTGTTAAAAAGTTACTATTACTTGAAAATATCACAAATAAACAGAGTATAAGAAAAGGTGTTTTTATTATTATACAATTCTCAAATAATTTCCCTTAATGAAAATTAATGTATAAACCATATTTACTAAAATGAGATTATGGAATTAACCCTTTCTATGACTATAAAATTATTTTGATAATTAATAAATGACTCTATTTTGGGTGTTAAATACAAATAAGAATAAGAAAAGTTGATATAAAATATAAAATAATTAGAATTAAATTCCCACATAATAATTTAATATTGAAGATGATGAAGAGGTAATATATCTTAATGAAAATGAATTTATTTATACAATTATTTACCACTTCATAAATATGAATTAAAATCTCATTAGTTGAAATAAATTAAAATGGAATATAAAATTCCATGAATAATATTGTTTTAATTTTAGAAATTGAAAAATAGAATTATCATAAAACTATATAATTGAAATTTGGATTAAAAAATTACAATATTCCTCAATGAAGGAATATGTAGATTAAATAAATTACCACTTGTTAGTATTATGTTCATCTAAATATGGATAAAATATTTTATATTAAAAACAAAAAAAAACATGAATTTTTAATTATTCATGATATCATAAGTAAAATGGATTGTGTTTACACCATATAAATGAAATTTATGCATAACAAAAAAATGATATTCAATAAAATGAAATTGAAATAAATACCTTACATAATGCATATATTTTGTTAAAAAATTAAAATCTATTTTGGGACATTTATTATGTTTCTCCAATAAAATTTGAGAGTATTTTTACATTTCATCTAATAATATAAAGCTTGATGTAGGCAGATAATTAGTGGTGGATGACCCGATGGACTTTCAACAAAGGTTTAATATGTAAAAATTGTTCTTCATGTCTATTTTATTTATTAAATAGGAGACATTACCTAGTATTATTATAATATAATGAATATAATATACCAATTCTAGGGGTATTTCTGACTAGAAAATAATTATAATTGAAAGGGGATATATCCATATAGTATTTCAATGTTGGGATTACCTGAATGTGGATTTGAATCACTATAATATGAAACTCAAGCCAAGAATTATCATAACATTATACTGAGATTTCAATTTTAATCCCCCAACATAAAAGCATTCTAATGATTATATATGGATACGACTACTTATTTTGGAATGGGAATCCAAAAATTCTCAATGAATTTTCTCTTTTTATTGGTACTCTAATATGGATATATTAGATAAAATTATAAGGGGAGAATATTTTATTCACTCTGATTCATGTTCAAGTTAATATGGATTTTGAGAGTCTTGATTCTATTACCCTACATACAAATGACGAAAATAATGACTTCAAGGTAGAGTAAGATCACATCTCTCATATCTGTGATGTTTGAAAGATGGTGGTCCATTCGATTGACTATAGAAAAGTGATTTAGAGAAAGATCATAGATTCTTCTAAGTCAAGGAATCAGAAGTAAGTAAACTAGATTAGATAAAACAAGGGTTTGGTTCTTGATTGGGGGTGGGGTGGAGGGTGGGGGTGGGGGTGGATTTAGTGACATTATTTTAATGTTTAATGATTTTGAGAATTTTTTTATTTATCTTTTGGATAGTTTTCATTTCATACAATATTGAATATATCTTGGGTTACATAAAATAACAATGTTATTCATACTATTTGGGAAACACCAAGTCATTACTATAATAAAATAAAAACATATATTAGATTTCAAAACACACAACACTTTTTTTTGGCTTCTGTTACACACAATGTCGAGTTTCTTCAATAACTTGCATGGCCCACACGACCAAATTTTAACAAACAACATATAATATTATAAATATTATAAATGTATTATTATATTTTTGACCTAGCCATCGAAATGGAGGTTATGAATATGAATAATTTAATTATAATTATTTGTTTTACACATGTATATAAGTTGAATTATTTTTTGACTAATTAACTTGAAATGAAATTTTTAAAATTTAAGAAATATTTTGTGGGAGATCTATATTTATACAATAAAACACATTTTACATTAATAATTAAATTAATACACTTTTGAAAAAATATTTTAATGATATATATATATTTAATTTATTTAATTATATATTTTTCATGTAATTTTTTTGTAAAATAGAAAAGAATTAACCTAATTATGTGTATAATGGTTTATATTTTTTCTAAAAAAAATTTAATTCCATTTAATAACACAACTATTTTAAATATTTATTTTGGAGCTCCCATAAAATTTATTTTAGAACATAAATTTAATTTATAAAATGTGGAATATAAAAACATACTTAAGATAATTTTTTGTTATTTTTCTGAGAACTTTTATTTTTTTTATGAATATTGTAAAACACTAAATTCTACTTGAAAGATTCATTTTTTTGTAATATAAAATTATATTTTAATTATATTTTAATTTTTTTAAACAATATTCATTGAAAAAATACATATATTTATAATAATTAGGTCTTTTGAATCAATTTCCTATTAAAATTGGATATAAAAACAGTTAATATTTTTACAAACATTTTCACATTGAAAACACATCATCACGTCCTGTCTACAGGTATATTTTTAAATTATTTTCTACCAGATTTGTTAGTAGAAGTTTAAAAATGGATTCAATATTTGGAATATGAATATTTTATAATGTCTAGTATGATCAACTTAGTCATTACCCAAAATTATTTGTGAATGTAATTATAATTAATTACAATGATTAAGGTAAAAAATATTACTTAGGGGTAAATCATTAATGTAACGGTACAAATAACCTAGACACATTTACAAAATCATTTTTATGGCCAAATTTAAACTATATCATCCATTTTAGGTAAAAATTATATTTTTTGAAAAATGGGTTTTATGTGACACTACTCAATAGTTCTTCCCTTTTTAAATTCACAATAATTCAACTCCTCTATAATTTTTTAATGGTTGGGGCTGAAGCCTCATTTATTAATTAGAGTAAAGACCTCTTTCAAACTAGGTTGAGGGAGACTCATTGCATAGCCTGAAGACCCATGACCTTGTGGCCTAAATATAAGGCCCAAAATCCCTTTTTCTGGCCCAAAGGCCCTTCGGTGAATAGTACTACTACAATACTAGGCCTTCTACAGTTCATGCTACAATACTCTTCCTCTATAGTCCCTACTATAGTGCCACTCATGCTACAGTTTCACCGCTGCTACAGGACTGATACAGTGACATGATATGGTGTTGCTATAGTGCCCCCAGAAATTCATCCCTACCTAGATTTGATCTTGGGTCTTTTGGAAGCCAAGCAAGAGCCTATAAAATTTTGTACAGGTTAGACCATTGGTGCAATCCAAAAGGAATTACCCAAATAAGATATAACATCCATTAACAAGAACTTATATTTAATATCTTTGTCCAAACTAAAAATTATTCTTATTTCATGACTATGTAAAACCTCAATATCCTTAGTATACATAGATTTTATAATTCTATTATTTAGACCTAAACCTATACACACTTCTATCAAATGTGATTCATATCATTTTTGCTCTGTACGATGGACTACCGCCTCGCGAACCGATGTCATATGTTCTTCCTTTTCCAAATTTAAAGGTTGGGAATAAAAATGATAATGATATTTTAATATTATATATATATATTGTTTTTATGATGTGTTTATGGTTATGAAATTATTATATAACACATAACATCATGATTTTCATTTTTTGGTAATACATATCATTTTTTGAGGATGTTTCGACAACCGCCTCCTCACAACAAAGTGATTAGTCCACACAATTCATAGAATGTATTATTTATTGGTTTATTAAACACATATGATATATATATAATAATGATTCTTTCTTAATGATAATATATATACATAAATATATCATTTTATTTCATTTAATATATTACCAAAATGGAAATAACATTCATGCACACATATGAAAAACCATCTCCATGAATTGTGTATTCAATAAAATATTCTATATTTTTTATATTATTATGAATAAATATTTATACTGAATTTATATGATTTTTTATATAATTTTTTACAGTCTATAAATAATTAAATCATTATCTATATAATAGGATCAATAATAACTTGTCAAAACATATATGAAAAATAGTGATATTATTACAAGATACATATTATTAAACAACATTATTAATAAATGAATAAGATGATGTCATGGTAAAATAAAAAATGATATGATATATAATAATATTGTTATTTGGTAGATTTACCATATTTATATATTTAATTTACATGACCTTTGAAACTATATGAATAAAATCATGACATAAGGTTTGAGTTTTCTTATCTCACATTTATTTCTATGAGATTTATGTTATATTTATCTATTATTCTTATCGTGTGGTGTATATAATAACTTATGATATGTTATATCATTATTTTACTTTACTTCAGGATATTAGGAGTTTAGGTTAATTTTACTCTTTTATGGGTATCTTGATTCAAATGTTACTCAATTAGTATGGGGACTTATAGTCTCAATTTTATTTCTTCAAGACTTATGCCTTGTTTACCACTCATTTAATTTTCATGGTTTATATACTAAAATTTAATGTATTATATAGTTAGTATAATTATATTTATGGTTATTTACATATCCATTTGATGATATCACTTTCATTGGGTTTACGGTTAAAAAGTAAACAAATCTGAAAAGTAATATGGACTCAATTTCCATTCTTTTAGACACATGACATGTTAGGAACCGATATTATTCTATGAGGTGTATATAATGAAACTTTAAATTTTAGTTCATGAATAACATTATTATCATAATATTTTAATATTCATTTAATTTTTTTCTTTCATGGTTGTTTTTATTCAATATTACCAACGTGGTAGCATTGTATTTCTATAATCTCATTGTTTATCGAGATTTTTTATAAGGATACTTCCATTAATAAAATATTATAATTCATATATAAAAATATATAATAAATTATCTATACTCTGGTTATTCATGATATATACTTTTATTGGCAATATTTTTTTTACCCTTTATTACATAAGTTGATTAATTAAATGTTCGTATGAAAATATGACTTTCTCCCTCTTTTTGAATAGAAATAATTTTTTAAAAAATTCCATGTTTCCTAATAATATTTAAAAACAATATTTAATAGATATTTTATTCTCATTTAAAATGAAATATATACTAATTTTTTATGTTTTAATTTGTTGAAATGTGTTTTTATAGTTTCCTTTATATGTTTTCAATTCCATTTTCATAGAAAATGGTGTTAAAAATATTTTATGTTTATAAATGAGTCTTTTAAAGAAGAAAGGATATTTTCATAATGATTTTTTTAAATGAATTGGAAATCTCATTTGTATGTATTAATTTTTTTTTCAATGAATGATTATTTTCATTAATAAATTATCCAATTGATCATTCAAAATAAATATCCGTCTTCGATGAAAACCTTTGATATATTTAATGTATGACTAGGGATCTGTTGCTGGGAAACCATTATTATTAATTAACTAGATGTTTTATGTTTATGATGATACATTTTTTATAAAACCTTTTCTCTTACATGGGTTACAACATGATAAAATTGCAATGAAACATAAATACATTCATGGGTTAATCAAAGATGAATGGATTATGAAAACTAACACTATTGAATAGGTTTTGATATGATAAAATGTTTATGATGACCATCAAATAATATGTTCTGATATGTTGTTTATTGAAACCTATATTCTTTTGTGGGTCATGATATGATTAGTGTTTTATTATCTTTTGGAACATGTATTCATGTTTTCATTATGTTACGGGTGGGACATACATCTCCCACCATTGTGTAGGGAAAAAATTTATATTTCATTTGATAATGATGGGAAATATGGAAATGGTCTTAATCCTAAATAGTAAATAGGTGGGGCCTGATCTGAAATGGGATATAGGAGTGTCTAGATCCATAATAGGAAGTATTTGTAACCTGAAACACTATGATTAGTGTCTTTATACATAACCTTAAATACTATGATGTTACGAACGAACCAAATTACATGTTCATAATTTTATTTGTGGACATAATTTCATGTCCATATGTTTATGAGAGGGCCTGATATCATGTCCTTAGCTTAATATATTAATAAATTTTAACTTATACATGTTCACATTGTAATAATATTATGTGTATACCAAAAATATATTTCGTATGCCTATGATATGGTCAAATGGTTACACATCTAGATTAGATTATGACTCAAGAATTTTTAACATCCAGGGATTATTCTATGAATATTTACTATGATTTTTATATGAATTGTAGGATCTTTTAATGATACGGTCATGCTCTCATACCCTTCTACACCAGATTATGTAGAAATATCTCCTTTTTCCCTCAACATATCTTGAGTCCACACTTTAACGTATTCAATATAATATAATGTGAAATTATTTTTTTCCTAGAGTTGTGGGTGAAGATGAGGTTTCATTGAAGCTTAATTGTCTTTTAACTATAAATATTCTATGTAGTGGGATTCTTTTAATGATAAATGCCAAAAATATAGTGAAAAAAAATAAGTCCATATACTCCATTGAAAAAATAGAATGGTATCTATTCCATTATTTTTTATTAAAAATGGTGATTAGATCATTGAAAATAGACACACCCTCTATGAATATGTGGTCTCATATTTTACGTCCCTCTTCAATGGATCCTCCACAATCATTTTCCAATTATATGGTATAATTAATAATATATTCAATTATGAGGAAAGTTATCGGCTCACATCTATCCCTTCAGACTCAAAGATTAAGTATGTTGTATTACGCCTCAAACGAGAATGTTTTCCTCATCTAGATGGTTTCAAAATATTTTTCATTAAACTGACATAGGATATCATTCAAGTTAATTTTTTATGGGTTTTAAATTAATTCAATAAAGGTAGTTTCTTTTCTAGTAGGATGAATGATCAGTTAATTCCATTATTCCAAAAATGGAGAATGAAAATGAGATTCATCTCTTCTAATAGATAGATCTATTAAATAATATCTGTAAAATTATCTATAAAACTCATCATAACATGTTGGCCTCTATCTTAAACATGAACATCTCTCAAGAATCTATTTGGATTCATCAAGATAAAGAAAATTTAAGATTTCCTCATTAATTCCTCTGAATTCTTCAAAATTATAATGAATTCCACTAGAGGAGGTAACATTAAAAAACATTATATGAAAAACAAATTTGATATTGATAATAATAATTCCATTTTCATGGTCGTTTCCTATGTTGGTTTTGATGGTTTCTTAATTAATTAAGTAAAAATAGTTTTTTATACCTCACATATCTATTCATGATAGTGGATATTCTAAATGATGTTTAATCTACTCTAGAGGAATTTGGGAAAGTCACCCCCTCTTTATAATTATTTTATCTATTATCGAGGATTACCTTAGCAGTACATTCTTTATCATGGAAGAAAATGGGAAAGTTACATCTATTTGTTATAGAATGGGGACTTATGTCCCCTCTATTCTCTTATACATAGATGACATCATAATCTTCACATAGGGGGACAATAAGAAAACCAAAAACATCAAGAAAGGCATCATTCATTATGAAGAGGTTTCAAGTTAGGAGGTCAGTTGTATCAAATATTCTACCTATATCAGATAAGGAATTATGGATTTAAGGAATATTTAAACTATCATGTTGTTGTTTATTAGAGAGGGATTCCAACTTTTAATATATATTTATGTCCCTCTTTTCTGTGGAATGACAAGATATTATTACATTTTTTGTATAATCAATCAGATTCGAAGACAATATAATTATTATAATGCTAAATATCTTTCCATTACTTTTTGTGTTTGTTTGGTTAAATCTATCATCATTTTAGAAAATTAAATTGATTCAGCAATGGCCTATTTCCCTAAATAATAATATCAATATCTCCACAAATAATTTTATTTTTTCTGTTAGTATTATGAAGAAGAGGATTACTACAGTCTGATGGAAAAACTACCTCATGCCATATGATGTGGGGGTCTTTGAATTAATAATATTTCGTTATTCAATAAGTATTTGAAACCCCATTTTACATTTTGGAAGATAAATTTTAGGATGGATCATGATCTAAATCTCTATTTTATATTTATGAATAAACTCAAAACATAGAATTATAATTATCTAAGTTTATCTCTTTGCCCTACCCTTAGGTATGTTTTCTATACAATTTATTATTAATCCAATTTGTTGGTCTCCATAGATTCATCCATTAATTTATGGAAAATCAATTGGAACAGTTCAACATTTTTTGAAACCCAAATGAGTTATGACTGGAATAAAAAATTTTACCTCTCAACTAAAGATCAATTGGATAACATGGATGTTATTTTTAGTAATATTAAGGCCACAGTGTGTAGCTACAAGTTACCAATGATGTGGATATTTGATCATGGGATGTTTACTTGAATTATATTCTCTTTCAAAATTCTTCTATCTCTATATTTTTGGTCATATTGTTGTTATAATAAGTATTTGGGACATGAAAAAGAGTTATATTCAACCCTATAGATCGAATATTATTTAGTGATTTGATGATGGGAAATTTATGAACGATACTTATCCCAAGACATGTGGTATTTCTACTTGATCCTCATGTTACACCCACCACTAACAAAGATATAACAATGAATACTTGCTCGTGAGTGGTTCCACTACTTCGAAAATGTGGAAGGTACTTTCCAACATCTTTGAGATTCATGTTCCTCAATACTCAATCACACAATATTTTATTAAGGGATTGAAGGATATAACTCATTCCCCCCATTTTCATAAGATTTTTTTAACATTATACTGGGGAATGGATATCAATTATTATATATGATCATAATAAATGCATTAGTTATTAGTCTAATTTCATTTTATAGGCTACATTTTCTCATTTATTGGTTATAGTTAGGGAATCAAATCCATTCCCAATGATATATTTCTATAACTAAATTCATGATAATTTATTCTAGTGGTGGCATGGTAATAATGGAATCTTTAGAACTCCCTATGACACACATGAAGTCATTTTAAATCTCCTTTTATAGGGTAAATTAAAATTAACATTAATGGGTCTCTAAGAGGTAGACCGGGTCAATCTGGATATGGGATTGATTTCAAAGATCAACGTAGGGATATTTAAGGTTTTCTATGTGGTTCATGCAGTGTTATTTATTCCATTGAGGGAAAAATATTTGTTTTAATTATAGGGGTATAGATTAAAATCATCATGGACTGAATAATCATTAGCTATAATGAAAATCTACCAAAATTTTGCATTCCATCAAAATAGTTCATGCTCATCTCCCCAAGAGGTTATCTACTTGGTAGAGTATTTTCATGAATTTCTCTCTCATCCATTGATTACATAATCACTCATGTACAAAGGTATGCCAATTAAATTGATGATTTCCTTTCAAACATGGGTGAAAATTTCAATGATCTTATACGGTTGGTGTATATTTATTATGATCTTTTTATTCTTATTTTGTGGGTCATATGTAAAATTCCACTATTTAGAATTTTGTAATCATGATTTATTTTTCTAATAAATGAGTATATATCTCATAGGTATTTTTTCATCCTTAATCAATACCAATAACAAAACCATCTTATATATTTAATATCATATATGTCCCTTTTATAACATATTATAACCCATTCATTAATTATTATTCATTATTTTCATTGTTTCATGGGTTCAATCTCCTTTTTCACGTATGTGTTTCAAAATAAATGATTTGGTTCTTACACATATTATAGACATCAATAATATCTGGAATATAAGTACTGACATAATAATCATTTTTCAATATCTATTATAGTTTTAGTACAAATCATGAATCATAGTTTGGGGAAATAAAGTGTGTTACGATAACGGAGATGGTATGATGTGTGTATTCATGCGTAACATTTATATTTTGCAATGATCATTTCATAAATCACATATGTAATATTATATCTTTAAATAATAATAATAATATCACATAAAACATATTATTTATTTAAATACAATAATATGTTTCATCGATGTTTTGTGGTGATTAAAAGAGAGTCACATCACTTCATGACGAAAATAGTCCACACATACACGAAAGATATTATAATTATTCATTGTGAAAAATTATTGTATAGAATATTTTAAAAATGATAAATATTTATTTAATTTCATATTTATTTTTGGTGTATTTTTTTCAATTTCAATATTACCATCCATTTAAGGCATTAGTGAAAAAAAATTCTCATCGCTTTGCGATGTCCGATTTCATCATACACATGAGTGACATTATAATACCACATATAGAAAAGAAATTGAATAATTATATATGACATAATTATTATATAGATACAATTATTTTATAAATATATAATATAATCTTTAGATACATCATCATAATGAAATGTGAGAGGTGGTAAAGAAGAAAAAGACATCTGTTCGTGTAGAGGATGTCTATCATAAACACCAATGTTTATTTTGTAAGATATTTTATAGGTGTAGACATGGTTTTCGGTCCTTAAATATACTTAATAACACATTATTATATATATATATTAATCTTTGTTTATTATATCATATTGATTTAATATATGTTGAATTGTATGAAGGCAGAAATAAAAAATCACTCTATGAAGAACAACACCTCTTCTATGAGTAACCTCCTTAGGTTTTCACCAAAAGACTAAATAAGTTGGATATATACCAAAAATAAGGATTCTATGTTGAAGTATTGAAGCTTATAAGTGTTATGGGAATTTTTTTTCTGAACCAAAAGCGTTTTAATGTATGAATAAGAGACGAGAGGGGTGTCCTTATATAAGTGAGGTTAGTAGAACACTTGTATTTTAGGAAAATAAAAAGTTATTAACTCTTTTTTTACCTAAATAAGGGTCTAAATTTTAATATTACATAATATTAGACAATTTATTTTCTAAATATGGCCAAGTAATGGACATTAGGCATGTTTTTAGGTAATATAAACACTTATTTTATTAGATTAAACACTATTAAACTAGTTATTACCTTCACAAAAATAAGTTTTTTTTTGTGTTGTTACTATTCATTTTGGTCAAAAAATATTTTTAATTTAATAGAAAATTTAATATATGATCATTAAAAATATGGAATCCTTTTTTAAATTTATACTTGTACCTCCCCTGTTTTGGAAGCCACCCAGAGGCACCCCGTACCTAGTTGGTCACATGGCCTCAAGCGCATTTCCCCGAAAGCCAGAGGCTACCGACTAGCAACGAGGGCCTTCGTTGTGATAGTGGGGAAACTATGACCTCATTAGAAAAGTACACATTAGTTCCAATGAAATCGAAGGCGGCCTATTCATAGAATGGATGGAGGCTCGGGGGCTTGGAGGAGATTTGTGGTCGTACGGGATGCCATCGGTCGAAGAAGCTATAGAAGAAGACGTTTCTGGGGTTAAGAATTGACCTCGGTCTATTTAATGAAAAAAAAGTACACGACATGTATTTTTAGAGTACACGAAATGTACCGGGATTTTTCGCACTCAGCTTTAAGGGACCTCCACATCACCCCTACACGACTGTGTGCGTGTCCCGGACACGGCTAGCACATAGCCTCACGCGGCAAGGGAGTACACGGTGTGAATTCATTAAGTACACGGCGTGCACTTAAAATTTTTCTAGAAACTTCTCTTTTCTAAAAAACTCTAGAAAAAAGAAAAACATACCTGAAATGATGGTCTGGGTTTTTATAAACTTCTCCACTTAAAGAAATTCTTCCCCGAATTTCCCAAGCGATTAGTAGAAGAAGAAACCCCGAACAGCTCCGACCATTGTGATCGTACATCCTCCTCCCTCTCCCAAGTCTCGTCCTGTACTCTCCCATGCTACCATAGCACCAGTACCAGAGGAACAGACCGGCCAAAGAGTACCTTCGTATTATGATAAAAAATACGGATTGTATTCTCCTCAAAAGATGCATCATCTTCAAGATCAACATCTTAAGGTTGAAAGACATGAGACAAGTCTGAAAAGTAACGTCGGAGGTGAGACACATGGAAGATGTCGTGCATAGCCTGGTACCTCTGAGGTTACTTCAACTGATAGGCATCCAGGCCCACTCTCTCCAACACCTCAAACGGCCTGACATAACTATGTGAAAGCTTACACTATCTCTGAATCCTCTTGTGTCCCAACCTTAGTGCGACACGCAGGAAAACCTGATCCCCGACCCCAAACTCTAGAGGACATCTCCGCTGATCAGCATAAGACTTCTTTTGAGACTACACCATAGTCATCCTCTTCTGAATCAAATCTATCTGCTCTGAGGTCTCCTGAACAAGACGAGGTCCCAGCAAAGCTGCCTCTCCCATCTCCAACCAACAAAATGGTGATCGGCAATGCCTAACTTACAAGGCCTCATATGGTGTCATCTGAATAGTCTCTCGAAAACTATTATCGTTGGAAAACTCTACAATGGGTATATGCTTCTCCTAAGAACACCCAAAGTCCAGAATGTATGCTCGGATCATATCCTCATGCACCTGGATCGTACGCTCGGATTGGAACTACTGGAAATGCAGGATTTCCCACCGGTTTAGAACTATTGGAAAAGGCTGAAGAACCATTGGTATATGTTATACCAACGGTTCTGCAAACCGTAGGGAAGTAAGCCGTTGTGAAAAGTTTTTCCCAATGGTTTACAGTGAACCATTGGGATAGGGGCTGAAAAATTACCCTATCCCAACGGTTCTGGAAAACCGTTGAGAAATCTTTTTCCCAACGGTTTACAACCGTTGGAAAAAACCCAACATATCCTCTTTCCCAACGGTTTAGAACCGTTGGGAATATTGTTTTACCAATGGTTTAGAACCGTTGGGAAAAGTGTTTTACCAACGGTTCTATGATCCGTTGGTAAAACAAGACCTACACATTCAATGCCAACGGTTCTGAACCGTTGGCATAGCCTCTGCTGGGCAAATTGCACAGCAGCTCTGCAATTTACCCAGAAACTCTCCAATTTGACCACCATCTCTCCAATTTTCCCACAAGGTCTCATTTTGTGGGTTCCCTCTCATTTTCAATCCAATTATTATACCTTCAATAAAATAAAACATACATATACAATTATTGTACCTGCAATAACCAACTAACACTTACATATAGAGAACAAATTCATACACATTTAACATATAATGGTGGAATTATACACATCCATAATTAAATTAGAATTCCTAAAATAATTATAAACATACATAATTTATTTAGAATTAAATTTAAAATTTAGATGTCAATTATATGTGGAATCCGGAAGTCAATTCATAATTTGATCGGTTTTTTGTATACCATATATTTTTACTTGAAATAATGTCTATTTTAAACATAATACATACACCTGGAGAGCTACCAGCCACACCGCGCCTCAGATTGAGGCTGGGTTGACTCTTACACGTCACATATGACCCATGGATCGTTGTGCTAATGTATCGACACAATCCGAATGTGTTTGGGCGGTTTTCCGTATGCTAGTTGATGTTTTTAAATTAAAATGACGTACTTTTGAAACAAAAGGTAGACACTTTGAGTGGTTCTAGGCACACCGCACCTCGGATTGAGGCGGCGTTGACTCATAAACATCACATATGACCCATGGATCATTCTCCTAAAGTTTCAATGGGAATCGAATGCGTTTGGTCGGTTTTCTGTAAGTACTTAAATTGTTGTCCATTTTAAGCAAAAGAGAGCCACATAGAGTGATTCCAGCCACACCGTGCCTCATATTAAGTCGGGGATGACTCGTACTCGTCACATATGACCCATGGATCGTTATGCTAAAGTATTGACACAATCCGAATGCGTTTGGTTGGTTTTCCGTATGCCAGTTGATGTTTTTAACTTCAAATGACAACCTTTTGAAAAAAAAGATAGACACTTCGAGTGGTGACGGCCACACCACGCCTCAGATTGAGGCGAGGTTTACTCGTACACGTCGCATATGACCCATGTATTGTTGTTCTAATGTATCAACACAATCCAAATGCGTTTGGTCGGTTTTCCCTATGCCAGATGATGTTTTTCAATTAAAATGACGTACTTTTGAAACAAAAGGCAGACACTTTGAGTGGTTCCGGCCACACCGTGCATCAGATTTAGGCGGCGTTGACTCATACACGTCACATATAAACCATGGATCATTCTCCTAATGTTTCAATCGAAACCGAATTCGTTTGGTCGGTTTTCCGTATGTACTTAAATTGTTGTCCATTTTAAGAAAAAGACATAAACTTTGAGTGGTGGCGGACACACCGCACCTTGGATTGAAGAGCAGTTGACTCATACACGTCACATATGACACATGGATCGTTGTGCTAAAGTATCGACACAATATGAATGCGTTTGGTCAGTTTTCCATATGTCATTTGATGTATTTCATTTCAAAGTATGTCCTTTTGAAATAGAAGACAGATACTTTGAGTGGTGGCGGACACACCACACCTCGTATTGAGGCAGGGTTGACTTGTACACGTCACATATGACCAATGGATCGTCGTTCTAGGGTATCGACAAAATCCGAATGCATTTGGTCGGTTTTCCGTATGCCAGTTGATGTTTTTCAATAAAAATGACGTACTTTTGAAACAAAAGGCAGACACTTTGAGTGGTTCCGGCCACACCACAGCTCGAATTAAGGCAGCGTTGACTCGTACATGTCACATATGACCCATGGATCGTTCTCCTATAGTTTCAAGGGAATCCGAATGCGTTTGGTTGGTTTTCCGTATGTACTTAAACTGTTGTCCATTTTAAGAAAAAGAGATCCACTTAGAGTGATTCCAGCCACACTGTGCCACAAATTCAAGCGGGGTTGACTCGTACACATCACATATGACCCATGGATCGTTTTGCTAAAGTATCGACACAATCTGAATGTGTTTGGTCGGTTTTCCGTATGCCTGTTGATGTTTTTCACTTCAAATGGCGTCCTTTTGAAACAAAAGACAGACACTTTGAGTGGTGGCGGGCACACCGCGGCTCATATTGAGGCGGGGTTGACTCGTACACGTCACATATGACCCATGTATCGTTGTTCTAATTTATTGACATAATACAAATGCGTTTGGTCGTTTTTCCGTATGCCAGTTGATGTTTTTCGATTAAAATGACGTACTCTTGAAACAAAAGGCAGACACTTTGAGTGGTGTCGGCCACATCGCGCCTCGGATTGAGTCAGCGTTGACATGTAAATGTCACATATGACCCATGGATCGTTCTCCTAAATTTTCAATGGATACCGAATGCGTTTCATCAGTTTTCCGTATGTACATAAATTGTTGTCCATTTTAAGCAAAAGACAGACACTTTTAGTGGTGGAGGCCGCACCATGCCTCAGATTGAGGCAGGGTTGACTCGTACACGTCACATATGACCCATGGATAGTTTTTCTAAAGTATCGACACAATCCGAATGCGTTTGGTCGGTTTTCCGTATGCTAGTTGATGTATTTCACTTCAAATTATGTCGTTTTGAAACAGAGACAGACACTTTGAGTGGTGGCGGCCACACCACACCTCGGATTGAGGTGGGGTTGACTCGTACACATCACATATGACCCACGGATTGTTGTGCTAACGTATCGGCACAATCCGAATGCATTTGGTCAGTTTTATGTATACCAGTTGATGTTTTTCAATTAAAATGACGTACTTTTGAAACAAAAGGTAGATACTTTGAGTGGTGCCGGCCACACCGCGCCTCGGATTGAGGCAGCGTTGACTCTTACACGTCACATATGACCCATGGATCGTTCTCCTAATGTTTCAATGGAACCGAATGCATTTGGTCGGATCTCAGTATGTACTTAAATTGTTGCCCATTTTAAGAAAAAGACATACACTTTGAGTGGTGGCGGCCACACCGTGCCTCGGATTGAGGCGGGGTTGACTTATACACGTCACATATCACCCATGGATCGTTCTCCTAATGTTTCAAAGGAAACTGAATGTGTTTGGTCAGTGTTCTGTATGTACTTAAATTGTTGTCCATTTTAAGAAAAAGTGAGACACATAGAGTGATTCCGGCCACACTGTGCCTCATATTCAGGCGGGGTTGACTTGTACACATCACATAATACCCATGGATCGTTGTGATAAAGTATCGACACAATCCAAATGTGTTTGGTCAGTTTTTCGTATGCCAGTTGATGTTTTTCACTTCAAATGACATCCTTTTGAAACAAAAGACATACACTTTGAGTGGTGGCGGCCACACCGCACCTCGGATTGAGGTGGGGTTGACTCGTACACGTCACATATGACCCATGGATCATTTTTATAATGTATAGACACAATACGAATGCGTTTGGTTGGTTTTCCGTATGCCAGTTGATGTTTTTCAATTAAAATAACGTACTTTTGAAACAAAAGGCAGACACTTTGAGTGGTGCCGGCCACACCGTGCTTTGGATTGAGGCGGCGTTGACTTGTACATGTCACATATAACCCATGGATCGTTCTCCTAAAGTTTCAATGGAAACCGAATATGTTTGTTCAGTTTTCCTTATATACTTAAATTGTTGTCCATTTTAAGCAAATGATAGATACTTTGAGTGGTGGCAGCCACACCGCACCTCGGATTGAGGTGGGGTTGACTCGTAAATGTCACATATGACCCATGTATCATTGTGCTAAAGTATAAACAAAATATGAATGTGTTTGGTCGATTTTCCGTATGCCAGTTGATGTATTTCACTTAAAATTATGTCCTTTTGAAACAGAAGACAGACAATTTGAGTGGTGGCGGCCACACCGCACCTCGGATTGAGGAAGGGTTGACTCGTACATGTCACATATGACCCATGGATCATTGTGCTAATTTATCGACACTATCTGAATGCGTTTGGTCTGTTTTCCGTATGCTAGTTGATGTTTTTCAATTAATATGACATACCTTGGAAACAGAAGGCAGACACTTGGACTGGTGCCAGCCACACCACGCCTCGGATTGAGGCGGAGTTGACTTGTACACGTCCCATATGACCCATGGATCGTTTTTCTAAAGTTTCAATGGAAACCGAATGCATTTGGTCAGTTCTCCGTATGTACTTAAATTATAGTCCATTTTAAGAAAAAGAGAGCCACTTAGAGTGATGTCGGCCACACCATGCTTCAGATTCAGGTGGGGTTGACTCGTACACGACACATATGACCCATGGATTGTTGTTCTAAAGTATAGAAACAATCCGAATGCGTTTGGTCAGATTTTCGTATGCTAGTTGATGATTTTCACTTTAAATGGCATCCTTTTGAAAAAAAAGACAGACACTTTGAGTGGTGGAAGCCACACCGTGCCTCGTATTGAGGCGGGTTTGGCTCTTACACGTCACATATGACCCATGGATCACTGTGCTATTGTATCGACACAATCCGAATGCGTTTGGTCAGTTTTCCGTATGCTAGTTGATATTTTTCAATTAAAATGACGTACTTTTGAAACAAAAGGCAGACACTTTGAGTAGTGTCGGCCACACCACACCTCGGATTGAGGCGGCGTTGACTTTTACGCGTCACATATGTCCCATGGATAGTTCTCCTAAAGTTTCAATGGAAACCGAATTCGTATGGTCGGTTTTCCGTATGTACTTAAATTGTTGTCCATTTTAATCAAAAGACAAACACTTTGAGTGGTGTCGGCCACACCGCGCCTCAGATTGATGCGGGGTTGACTTGTACACGTCACATATGACCCACGGATCGTTTTTCTAAAGTATAGACACAATCCTAATGCGTTTGGTCGGTTTTCCATTTGCCAGTTGATGTATTTCACTTCAAATTATGTACTTTTGAAACAAAAGACAGACACTTAGAGTGCTGGCGGCCACACCGCGCCCCGGATTGAGGCGGGGTTGAATCGTACAAGTCCCATGTGACCTATAAATTGTTGTGCTAATGTATCTAAACAATCTGAATGCGTTTGGTCATTTTTTCCGTATGCCAGTTGATGTTTTTTCAATTAAAATGACGTACTTTTGAAACAGAAGGCAGACACTTTGAGTGGTGCAGGCTACACCGCACCTCGGATTGAGGCGGCGTTGACTCTTACACGTCACATATGACCCATGGATCGTTCTAATAATGTTTCAATGGAAACCGAATGCGTTTGGTCGGTTCTCTGTATGTACTTAAATTGTTGTCCATTTTATGCAAAAGAGGTCCACTTAGAGTGATTCCGGCCACAACGTGCCTCAGATTCAGGCGAAGTTGACTCGTACACATCACATATGACCCATGGATCGTTGTGATAATGTATCGACACAATCTGAATGCATTTGGATGGTTTTCCGTATGCCTGTTGATGTTTTTCACTTAAAATGACGTCCGTTTGAAACAAAAGACAGACACTTTGTGTGGTGACAGCCACAACGCGCCTTGGATTGAGGCGAGGTTGACTCGTACACGTCACATATGACCCATGTATTGTTGTGCTAATGTATTGACAGAATTCGAATGCGTTTGGTCAGTTTTCCATATGCCAGTTGATGTTTTTCAATTAAAATGAAGTCCTTTTGAAACAAAAGGCAGACACATTGAGTGGTGGAGGCCACACCACGCCTCGGATTGAGGCGGGGTTCACTCGTACACATCACATATGACCCATGGATCGTTGTGCTAATGTATCGACACAATCTGAATGCGTTTGGTCAGTTTTACGTATGTTAGTTGATGTTTTTCAATTAAAATGACATCCTTTTGAAACAAAAGGCAGACACTGTGAGTGGTGGCGGCCACACCGCGCCTCGGATTGAGGCTGGGTTGACTTGTACACGTTACATATGACACATGGATCATTGTTCTAATGTATCGACACAATCCAAATATGTTTGGTAATGTTTTCTATATGTACTTAAAATGTTATCCATTTTATGAGAATCCAACGTGCGGGGGGTTGTTCGGGGTCCAAGGAAGAGGGTGGGGGGGCTGTCTGGGGGGCTATCTGGGGGGCTGTCCGGGGGGCTGTCTAGGGTCCAGGGAGGAGGGAGGTGGGCTGTGCGGGGGGGGGGGGGGGGGGAGGGGGTTGTACGGGGGTTGTTCGGGGGGTTGTCCGGGGTCCAAGGAGGAGGATGGGGGGGCTGTCTGTGGGGCTATCTAGGGGCTGTCCGGGGGTTTTTCGGGGGGATGTCTGTGGTCCAGGGAGGAGGGTGGGGGGGCTATTCGGGGGGCAGTTCGGGGGGTAGTTCGGGGGCTATTCGGGGGGTTTTCCGGGGTCCAAGCAAGAGGATCGGGGGCTGTCTGGGGGGCTATCTGGGGGCTGTCCAGGGGGTTGTCTGGGGTCCCGGGAGGAGGGTGGGGGGGGGGGGGCTGTCCATATGGGCTTTCCATGGTCCAGGGAGGAGGGTGTGGGGTTGTCCAGGGTCTAGGATGGAGGGCGGTTTCCAAACACACAACCACTAAAAGACAACAACATCCATAAAAATAGATAATATATAAAAATAACTCAACTCCAATACTATACTACGAGTCTAGATAAAACCAACAACTAGAATAGATTAAATATAAAATCTCAGTAATATCAGTCAAAAATGTAATGGATCAACTTGTCCCACATCACCATCACCATCATCACCATCATCACCATCATCTTCATCACCCTCGTCCTTGTCCCCATCATCGTCCTCGCCCACTCCCTCCTCCTCGTCCTCACCCTCTCCACCCGCCTCTCCCTCCCCCTCTCCCTCCTCTTCCGCATCAGACTCCTCGCCATCATCATCGTCAAGTTGTAAATCGTCCTGAACACCACTAGTACTACCACCTGGTGCACCATATATAGAACTTATCAACGAAATATACTCATCAAAAGCTAGGTTGGCCTCTAATGGAAGTGTAGGACG